>SWDC01000157.1:7329993-8548103 GCA_004919715.1 Linderniella brevidens | reverse complement strand
GTATTTATCCTTTATTCCCATCAATAATTTTCTCATCGGTGGAATTTATGATTTTGTTTCTAGTTTATACACAATTGTAGAACTTGGTGACCCGAACAGTGAACACACTGATAATAATCAGAATGTATTTCCTTGATTTAAAGGCACGACAGTAACTATAGATGGAGCTATTTCAAATGAAATGTTTGTATAACATTTCACTAAAACTCTCACCATTTTCTCGAGTCTTTACAATGTATAACATCATGAAAATAGACTTCACAAAAGGATGATGGAAATTTAAAATGATGAGAGACGAGCAGAAACTGGATTTTGTAGGCATTATGTTGATGTCTGCAATCTTCATGTTGCTCGCACTGTTCGGGTTGTTTCCTTCTTCAGCTCACACACTTCTCTAACATCATCAGTGAACCCAAAATATAAGCAAAAAGATTCAAGAAACAACAAAATTCAAATTGGGTTCATAGTTTTTAGTGGTCTGTTCAGTTCTTACCATATTATGCCTTGCCTTCAATCGTCCTCATCTTCATCATCTTCATCTTCATCTTCTCTTCCTCCCCGAGATCAAGCCCATCTCCTTCAACAGCCTCTCCAGTAAACCACGAAACAGCACGGGGTATAATTTTCTCTCGAATCGTGGAGCTGCAAATGCAGAAGTTATGTCACAAGGTTTGGCCCATGTTCTCAGATAATTGATAGAATTATTAGCATTCGAAACAAATCAATCGAATATGTTTTGCTAGTAATTTCATGGCATAGAAAATGAATAATTCTCAGACATCCATCAAGCAGAAAATAGCAAGTGAGGCCTCACCCTATTTCATAGTCCTGTTCCATCAGGTTTTGAAGTTCTTCGGCCTATTGAACAGAAAAAAAAAAAAAAACCAAGAATTGGAGCAAAATTAAAAACTTTCAACGAGCAAGAAATCCACGTGTAGCTTCAGGTTCAGGGAAACAAAGAGGATATGAAGTAAGAACCAACTTACTTGGTCCTCATCAATGTTCTCAGCATCCTCTGGAATCTCCGGCGGATTAAAAAAATTGAAAAAGCTTTCACATTGTTCAGTTTTTGTAATTGGCTTTGCATTTTTTGCCCCTTTCTTCGGTTTCTTCTTCAAAACCTTGTGCGTTAAGCATTTTCCTGGATACCATTCGATATGTGTCCTGCAAAGCATCACAGCACAATTAACTCAAAAGAAAAGGTTAAAATCACAACTAGAGATGCAGGAAAGAGTTCATTGTTTAAATTACTGACCCCATTGCCTTCTCCAAGATGGGTTCATCACCTTCATCCACCATGTGATAGATTTTGGTGAGAACTGTATTTTTGAAGAAAGGATTGCTTTCAAAGAAGAACTCGAGCTTAAAACCCTTGGGATCATCTAGTTTACTCCACCTTATATCCTTGAGATGCTTTAGAGCCTCTTCATCGCGCTCAGATATCTAAACAAAGATATCCCAGTATAAAAATTTAATGTAAAAAAAAAAAAACCAAAAACAAGCACGGAATTGTACATTGTGTAAAAAATACCTCCTCTGCGAGTATCTCGTTTGTCTTCATAGCAGTCAACCAGAACTCAGGCACACCCTTCTTACCTGCGATGGTGTTTCCATTAAGTTAAAGTGCTAAACTAAGCTAATGTCACAGAAAACGAAATTAAAAGGACAACAATGAAATATAAAAATAATTATATCTCTACATCAAGATTAGATAATCATTCAGTGGCAGAGAAAGGAGTATGAAGACAGCTCTATTATATACCTTCATTATCTTTGGCTTCTCCGGAATCTTCGGTCACTCCTTCAGCTTCCACAATGCCATTCACAATTTCATATCTCTGCAGTTCGAAGGAGAACTTAATCAGTGAGAGACTGAGAGTAGATTGGATCTAACCAATTAAAGAAGAACAATCACGAATCACCCAAGCAAAGAAGCAATTGCCCTCCTACTTCAATCAATGAATGCAAGCAGTAGTGCACAAGTAGATGGATACTTACTTTCATATAGAGAGGTTCATAAAGTTTCTGATACTTAGCTTCAAGTGCAGCTCTCTCCTCGAGAAATTTTGCCTCGATCTCATCATGTTGGCTCTGCAAAGATAGAAGATGAAGACATTCAACACATGCAGAACAAATGCTAATGTGGATTATAACTAGAGATACTTCTGATTCAATAAAATTCACAAAGCCACCGCAAACAATTCATATGCGACTACAACGTATAAAACACAAACAACCCATAAAACTAACAAACAACACAAGAAACACAAACTCCACATTCAACACATAAAAAAAAAGGCATCGCAAGAAACGAGGATTCACACGATAGAGAGCACATGATCAGAATAGCCCAAGAAAGAGAGAAACCTGAATCTCCTTTAATGCCTCAACACGCTTCCTCACTTCTGGAGGCAGCGTTCCCAATATATCCACATGTCGCCCTGCCAAGTTCTGCAACTTATCCTACGAAGCCCACGTGATAGTGATTATTAACAACTAAAAACTCCAACAGAAAGAAAGCTTAATGAAATACACAGATCAATAAAATGAGCAATTTATAAAATTTTACAGCAAAGAATTAAAAGAATAAATAAAATTGGTCAATCTTCAACAAAAACCTTAAGGTCATTTACTATAGTTCAGCACGATCCTCCGGGCTCAAAGCTGCAGACAAAATCATAAAAAAAAAAAAATACACAGATCAAGAAAATGAACAATTTATTATATAAACACGCAGATATATCCCTCATGTGCGTAGCATAATTGGAGGGTTTTTGAGATTGAGAAGTTTAAGGAAATTCACCCGCGGCAGCAGCTGGGAGAGAGGAATCGACCTCCGACATGTCGAAGGTGTCCTTGTCTGCGTTATCACTTTCTTCAATTTTCAAATTCCAACAGCTCGTGAACTGTCGAGAAAACAAAAACCCTAGGAATGAGTCTGATTTGGGGGGTAAAATGGGGATATAAATTATAAACAAATTAGGGATGGGAAAGTTTGGTACGAAGAAGACAAAGACAGCTTGGACTGAACGATGGCAGATTGGCTACGACTTACACTTAAATATAAACAAAATAAAGAGATTAATTATCATCAAATCAAAATAATAATAACTGTAATTGCGGACATAACCCGACCCGACCCGACCCGGCAGGCACGTGTTGTCAAATGAAGTCATTTTCGCTTACGTCGTACATTTGTGCCTTCTAATTCATTTAAGTTCCATTCCGTCATCTTCTGCAAACATGACGCAGAAAATTAAAGAGCCGTATCTTATTGGGCCATTTCTATTAGGCCTATATCGTTCTTACCAAAGCCCATTTATATGAATGGGCCCGTTAAGAGCCCATTAAGAGAATCTCCGTGTTTAAGATCTATATCACGTTCACCGATTCGCATCATCAGTGTTTGTTAGATTCAATTTGATTTCATTTCACGTCCCTGACGAAGGATCCCGTCGTCGAATCATTCTCAGAAATGGCTACTTTTCTCAGTCGCGTAAGTAATCGCTATTGGTTATCGATTACTGTTTCTTTTTTGCGGAATTCTTTTCCACACATCCCTGCTGTTTTCGAGATCTGATGGTTTGTGTTTTGATTGTTAGCATACATCGAGAGATCTGTTTGATGGAGTTTCTAGCTCGGTATCTCATATCCTTTCTTTAACTTTATCAAAGCCCGCAATTGAAGATGTGATTTTCATCGTTATGATACTACTTGTTTTGTGAAGAAACGGAACATCGTGATCATGGTACCTACCTTGTGTGTTTGTAAATTAAATGTCTTATGCCTCATTCCTCTGATCTTAAGCATCATTTCTTATTTAGTTTTTGGGCAAAAAAATAAGCTTGATCATATAGGCTGATTCTGATCCCGTTATTGCAAATCTCTTTGTAGTACACATGAATTATTTACCCTTTTCGATTCCATTGCAACACCAAGAGGGATCCTTATTATATGGTAAATGGCTTTTGAAATGGAAAGCTTTCTTGTGTGTTCTAACTACATGCATCGTTAATTGTTCATATATTATACCATGTATTTGGTGTTGTGAATTTTGAATACTGATACGTGGTGAATCGTACAACTGAGGATACGCGTGCTTATTGGTATGGTTTGTGTAATGTAGGAGGCTTGCCCTACCTTGAAGAACATACTTCTGCTAGATTCTGAAGGAAAACGTGTTGCAGTTAAGTACTATTCCGATGATTGGGCAACTAACAGTGCTAAGCTGGCTTTTGAGAAATCCATTTTTACGAAAACTCAAAAGACGAATGCTCGCACAGAAGGTGTGCTACGTTCTAATTTTCCAATTGGAATAATCTTGAAATTAATAACTTGTGTGGCTATTTTCTTAAAAGATATTCGTTTTGTAGAATTTCACGCGTAACTGCTTATATCAACTGGAAATTGATCGGTATTCTTGATTCACTACTCATTTTGCAGCTGAGATAACAATGCTCGAGAACAATATTATTCTATACAAGTTTGTTCAAGACCTCCACTTCTTTGTGACCGGAAGCGATGATGAAAATGAGCTGATATTAGCTACCGTTCTACAGGGTTTCTTCGATGCTGTTACACTTCTCCTCAGGTTTCTAATTCGAACCAACGTTTCAGTTGATTGCTTGTGGATTTCTTATTATTTTAATACTCACAACCTATCTCGTGAAACCGTGTGACGTCAGGAACAATGTTGACCTAAGGGAGGCACTTGAGAATTTGGATCTTATCCTCTTGTGCCTTGACGAGATCGTTGATGGAGGGTATGTATGTATGATATTATTTTCTTAAGTTTCCATGACAAATTGCATGTGAAGCTCAAATGTACATTATGCTTCTTTTCAAATTATTGATTAGCAAAATTCCTTTTCTTTTCGCCCCTTTTTCGATGAGCCCTATGTTTTGTGTAGGATTATTCTCGAAACAGATGGCAGTGTTATTGCTGGAAAAGTGGCCACCCACAGCATAGATGATGGTGCACCATTGTCCGAACAGGCAATATTTCATTTTTGCTCCATTTATTCGTATACGGTTTCTCTCATCAAAATTAGGACATATACTACAAGTAGCTCTTTAAAGTCTTCTAACATTATCCTATGAAACCCCTGTTGTGTTAGCAGCTGAGAGTTTAGAATGCAAGATTCAGTGATATCATACAAATAGGAATCTTGATTAGAAATTTGTTTTCCATGCAACACTCGCATCGCATTTCATCTTTTTTCCACATGGGATTATTATCGAAGCAGATCGTTTAAACTTGTGCAGACGATATCTCAAGCTCTGGCAACTGCTCGAGAGCATCTAACGAGATCACTTCTGAGATAAAAATCTCGTTTTTCTCTTGATTTGGAATGGTTGAGTAAGTTTTTCATTATCTGATGCATCACAATCCCTTTTTTTTTTTTTTGAGAATATATTAGTGCATACTATAAACTCAAGATTGAGCTCGATTTTGACTATGCTTCCAGTTTCTATTTGATTTTCTTTCTCAAAGTTGAGATTTTAAGAAAAAGTGTAGTAATGTTCGTTGTAGACTACATAAGCTGTTTCGTATACTTTTTAGTACAAATACAATCATTCATGGAACCCTCTCGTTACTGCATGTAATCAGCTTTAGAAATCCGAAGGAAATTCAAGGAATTGCGGCAATTTCTCTCATGATTAGAGACCAAGATTTCACGTACCAAAATGTCAATAATCATCGGGGAAGAAAGCCTATAGAAGTCGAAACTAAGTCAAGGAAATGTAAAATAATTACACGAAGAAAATAATCATTAGACCTCAAACGCAACCTCGTAAAACTTCTGGTTATTAATGTCCCGAAGCATCTTCTCGTCATCGTCCCTCGTCAATTCAGCATGCCTGACGTCATGTGGATTTATCCCCATTTTAATTGTTTTAATTGCGTGTTAGTTTCGTGTTCAAATTACATTTTCAGCTTTTATAAATCGATTCAATTGCAGAATTTATCGGCATGTTTTGACGTCATGAGGTATTCCTCTCCAATTTAATTGTGTTACGTGGGTGTTAATTCGTGTTGAAATTACATAGTGTTTAAAAATTGATTCAATTTGAAAAAATTACCGTTTTAAATTTATCACTACTTAAATTTCACTGCTCACAATGTATGCAAGCCTATGAAGAAGAATGTTCATTGAAAATGGTTTTTTTTTTCCTGTCCCGATGTATTCCCATTCGATATGCCATGGGCTTGCGCCACACAGATCTGACGGAGGCTTAATTGCATCACACACTCAAGATGTGAGACTAATTTCCGGGGCCAAATGAATACGTCTCAAATCCATCTAACAACGATAGTCATAGGTCATAGAGCTCATGGTGACTACTTAAAAAATCATGGGAGTGATGAGTCGATCCAACGATGTAACCTACAAAGTCTTTTAGACCTTCTAACCATTAGACTTAAAGGCCTTGTTTAAACGTGGTTCACATGCAAATTTTCAAATCCCTATTTTTCTTTTTCTTTTTAAAGTTTTCTTCCTTTCTTCACTGTTCACTTCACTTCGACTCCAGTTCAAGGTTGGCCTTTGCCAGATATCAGTAACCTCCGACAAGCAGACGAACATAGAGAAGGCGCAGAGGTCCATCGAAGCCGCCGCCGACCACGGCGCAAAGCTCGTAATACTCCCGGTGAAGTTTCTTTCTACTAACACGAGCTTGTCTCTTTTAAGTAAACACATAGAAATCACTGTCCCCCTTCTCTTATCAGGAAATGTGGAATTGCCCTAATTCTCCCGATTACTTCGAGAAATTCTCCGAGGATCTCCTCGGCGGAGCCGGAGGCTGTTCCCCTTCTCTGTCGATGCTATCGCTGGTGGCTTCTCGAAGGAAGATAACGATCGTCGGCGGCTCCGTACCCGAAAAGCTCGACGGCCACCTGTACAACACCTGCTGCGTTCTTTCCCCCAACGGGCAATTGCTCGCCAACAGAAACTACGAATCTCCAATCGCCATTAGGAGAACTTTCAGCGGGCTCCCCATTTTCCTGCAGCTCCACACGAGAATTTTCAACGGGCAATTGCTTGTTGATTTGGGCGCCCGAGGGTAAATTGGGCCATGGGCTCTTGCTTAAAGCCCATTAAATGCCTGCTTATTATTTTATATACAAGCAATGGACTAAGCATTTTATTTTTTTCTTAAAAAAAATAAAGTAACATTTGCTTTTGAACCAAGTAAACTCTGAGGATGGCGCATTAGCCTGCAAACAAAACCAACCAACCAGAGAAATTACTATTAAGACAATGTCACGTGTGAAAGATTCACAAAGTAGTGAACCTTGGGTACTGACCAACAAAAATGCAAATTATGTCAGTAGAGAAATTAGGAAAAGTCTATATATGTGACAGATTCACTCTAATTATTTGATAGTCATGGACAGAAACCTCATCTTGAGAGTCTTGGTTTGACCGCTAGGTCAAGTCTCATTGCCATGAGCTACGTATTTTAATTCCATGATTATGCTATTTATTGCCATGTTTATGTAATTTTTAGCTAATGAATATGTGTCGGTTAAATGGACGTTGTAATTTAAGTTATACATTTGACGAGTTTCGTGTAATTGCCACACTCTTAATATACGATTGCATTTCATTTCTTTCTTACATATTCATAAAATTAAATTTGCGTGCGGTGTTTTGCAATTGCATTGAACATTATTGTTGAAAATGACTCGGAGTGTGAAAATAAAGTAATTAAGGTGAGGGCCGTTTTCAAATTTTTTTTTTCTCCGACCCGTCGTATTCATGATATATTAGTTACTACATTAAATGAACGAGTTTTCCAATATCTCCATCGTATTTCAGTAAAGAAAAAAGAGAGCAGACATTTGGGTTATTACGAGCCGTTTATACAACGAGTCGCTTTACAAGTATGATCCAAATTCGATGTAAGATTTTTTTTCTACTTCAAGTACATATATTTTCCAAGTGAACTGATAGATACGACTGATAAATCACGTAAGTCAATGATAAATAGGAAACAAATTTCTCCCCCACCCCACAGATATCCATGCCCCGCGTATTTTTTTGTTAGCGTATAATTTATTTTGACATTCTTCTGATAAAATGTCGAATATATTTTTGTGCAACTTTCAATTTGATGAATACTAGCGAATAAGTAAAATATAAGATTTTGATTGTGAAATGAAGGAAGATTATGGCAGAAGAGAAGAATTTATACATTGAAAATATCGAGTGATCAAAATTTATTTTTACATTGTATCTACTCCACACGGAAAATGGAGTGTGATCCAACGGATCGGAGAAAAGAAAAACGATAATTCTATGCTCCAGTTGTGGCAAATTCCATGGAGAATGAGAAATCTTTACCCCATTCCTAATTGAATCCTTATTATGGCACTATGCTACAAATTAAAAGAGGAATGCATATTGCAAATTCCAGAAGTCAAGCATTATTTAGGAAAAAATAAAAAGGAATAAATGTTATTCTTGGGATCATCAAATTATTAAGATTCTCGACCTATATGTTTTTTTTTCTTTTATTTTCTAACTTTGTTTACTTGATGCTTTTCATAAGGCTGCTTTGTCGCTTATATTCACCAAATACATTCCATTTTTTTCTATCAACTGCATCAGTCAATACGCACGCACGCGTGGACGCACTATATATAACAGTATTTGATATAACTAGTATAAAAAGGGTTAGATAGTAATTATAAATTGCATACCAAATTATGTATAGTATAGATGAATGCATATCGACGGTTCCTCATACGTAGTCACGAAATTAAACGCCAAATCAACGTTAATTATTCATTAAACTTGGCCTACCTCAATGATTTTGCAAAATAATCACATTATTTCACTATAAAAACTTATTTAGTGATTATTGAATTTTGACAAATGTGTCTTATTTTTCATCGGATCTTTTATCTTTTACTAGTATTATTACACACTCATTCGTGTGTGTGCCATAAGATAAATAATTTATTATTTAAATGGTAGTCATGATGGTTTTCATAAGCTAAGAACGTGTAAATTAGGAAGTGGATATTTAATTTTAATAATTATTAATTGAAGATAAATTATGATTGGTTAATAGTGATACACCAAATGGCAGCTTTTAAGTTAGTCTCACCATTAATAAAAAAATATACATAAATTCAAAATCGGGTATCCACTATTTTCAGGTTGGATTCGAATCGTGAAGACTGACGATATTAGCCAAAGTGTTCAAAACACAGGTCCCATTTTCTATGTCTCATTCTATCTCCCATCAATCATGGCCATCTAATCTAAAATCGTGTGGTTCATAAATTTTCTGGTTATTTTTTAATTCTTTTCTAATTTATTAATTTCATATTCCACCAAATCATAAAATTGTTCGTTATTTCATTTATATGATAATGATAAAAACAAATAGATATATCTAATTTATTCTTTTTTTCATGATGATCAAATTGATATCTATATCTTATATTTTCTGAAAAGGAGCGGTCCCGTAAAATATGGAAATAGCTAAGTTAAAAATATACCAGAAATGTTGTGCTTAATGTTGAACCAACATTTAGGAACAGAAAGTTATAGCACAGCGGAAAGTTTCAAAACTTAGCAGTTAAAAACGATGGAGACACAGTTTAAAATATGCAGCAAGTTAAATAACGTGTTACACGCCTTCAGGGCAAACTTCCACTTCAAAGAATCGATTACAAAAAGTAGAACTATCGAAAGATAATAAAAACAACCTAGTAAAGAATCTAACGACTCTTCTAATCTCAACACAGATACCTACGATCTATGCAAAGGTAAAACACTAAGTAAAGAACAGATAGACGAGTATATGGTGAGAGCTCTCTCGTTTTCTTTTTTCTTCTCTTTCGTCGCTCGTCGTTTCTTATCGTTCTGCTCGTTCGTGGTCGGCATCGGAGTCTTCTATTTATACTCTTCATATCTTCGACTCCAGTCCTCCCCACGTTCTCCATGACCTCCATGACTTCACGTCTGAGATAATGCTTCGACTTATCCAGCCACGGCTCCACTTTTCCTATTTTTAGTAAGCACATTGTAGCGGTTGAATAAGAATCATATTTTTAGTATCCACTCCACTCCACTCTTGTTTGAACAAGTCCATCTCGTAAGTAACCTCTGCACACATTTAAATAATTCCGCAATAATAGGAAAAACAGTTTTTGGGTTTGAAAGACAAAATCAAGGTTGGACCAAGTTCGAGTCAATCAATGTTGACTGGAATGTTGAGTCCACATTGTCAATGTCAACATATCAACTATTGATTCAAATGTTGAGTCCACATAGTCAATGTCAACATTAATATTTTCAATATTCATAAGAGTGATTTTTTTCGTAAATTGTAAGACGTGGAACATAGAGTAAGACATAGAAAATGGAACAGGTGACTTCATCCGATTAACCGTGAACTTGATAATGGACTACTCGAACCGGTGCTCGCTCCATGCACCCGTGAACCGGGTTTCTATCACACGCTTTTCAATTTTGTTTGTGGGACCCAATGTGCATTTAAAGCACCAACGTGTGATGCACACGCGCGACAGGACCTTGACAGTATGGGCCAACTCATCACGTGGCCCAACAAAATACGGCCTTGTATGCTGAGGTTGCCAGATCCTGTGTGGGCCCATCATTAATTTCTTTTGTTACCCTCTTTAATACAAAAACTGACTATTTGAAATTGAAAAACTATTGCATTAAATAGTGGCAAAACAATAATCGGGAAGAAAATATAAATTGAATATATATAAATATATATATGAATACGTATGGTTATTAATACTACGAATCATCCATTCATCGTCCTATATGGTATTTGACCCCGTCTGCACCCTCTTACTAAGACACTCTCGAGGATAAGTTCACCTAATATTGTAATAATTGCATAACAAAATATAAAATAATTGAAACTTTGTCCAAATAATTTGATTACATTGCATCGTCTCAAAAACACTATTAAATTGTATTTCCTTCGTGCCAACGGATTTTGCATGGTTGGTATGTAACAATACCAGCTATAAACAGACCCCAAAATTATATGTGATTGATTCACTCGTTTTATTTAAATAAATGACTTAATAGTTGTTGCTGATAAAGAAAATAGGTGTAATCGAATGAATGTCACAATATTTCAACAGTTCCTCAAGAGACAATATATACTGACGTATTTTTTTTCTCGGCAATCGGCATGCAATGTTGTTAAAAAATGCTTTTCAAATGGATTCATATATAGTCTGGGTCAAATAACTAATTAAATTCAAAATTTCGGACAAAAAACTAAAATAAATATTTAATGAACGATTATATATTAAATTCATACTTTGGTCAAAACTTACGGCAAATTTTGCATTTTTAACTCATAAATATTTATTGAATAAAAATGCGATTTTGTATATTTCTTTGTAGGATCACATGACTCGGAGATCCACTAAGACAATATAGTAATTCTAATTTATAAAATAGTCATTTTTTGGTGAAGGTTATCCTCATGATTAGGGAATGTGCACAAGTCAACACTAAATATGATTGATATTAATTTCTCCCCACTAAGGCAAACATTTATATTTATTCCAGTTCGCACTACTATAATCAATTTATTAATTCTCACACGCCATTTCGATTTAAATTTAAAGGTGTCAAATCATTATTAATTGAATTTTTTATAGAAAAAAATAAAACTGCATTTTTCTCTATGCCCATTTTTATAGAATAAACTAAAAAGTATTATTGAACTTAACAAACAAGAAACAAATGTGAACGCAACAGGGACTTTTTAGCATGCAATAGCGATTAATATTTAACGTAAAAAACTTTATATCGCATGCGGAAAGCCTAGGCCGTAGCTAAATAGAATATAGTTAATGTAACCTTAGAAATTATATGATAAATTCGTTAAAAAATTCTAGTTTGCATTAAATGAAAATCTAACATCGTACTCTAACACCAAATTCAACCAACTTTGTTGTTTATGACTTGAGTCTTGAGACCATTTGAAGCAAGCCTACATCACTTCCCTTACACCATATGTAGATTAGGCTTTAGTTATTTAATTACTTAGCCTTTTTGTGCTTTTGATTTAAGACCATTTATTCTAGCTTTCTTCACTGATCTCCTCAATTTTTTATGCTATTAGCTTTTTCGTTAATCATCATCGTGGTCTTCACATTCAAATTAAGTTCGTTTTAAATCGAATCTAAATTTCAAGAAGACCTCCTAACAATATGTGTATATAGACTGGAATCCAGATGGATGAAAATTATTAGTTATAGAGCATTTTATGCAAACACATAAATTTCATATAACTCCATTAATTTACTAAAATTCCATAATTCCATCACATTTACCAAGATATTTTAGGAGGAAAAACAAAATAAATTGACATAGAAACCGACCCCACAATTCAAGACAAAAGTGAAAGTGAATTTGATTTAATTTGGTTACGGACAAGATTTTGCCTTTTGCTTTTTCACCTTTCCATCATTGTAGAGTGTGGATCACATTCCACCTTTACTTCTAATCATCGCCCTCTAATTTCACCTAAGCCCTAATATAATAAATGTACATTTTTAATTACTACTTATCACGGAAAAATCAAAATAATTAGCTGCCCATTTTACACCAATAATGCAGAACCAGTAAGATAAATCCCAAGTAAAACCCTAACGACCAATCCGTTAATAACTAATTAATCATTAAAATATAATAATAGTATAACACATTTTAATTTTTAAAGCTAATCAAACGACCATCGTCGTCGTCCCATTAGCGAAGCCTCGATTTTTCTGCAGATGGGTAGTTTCGTAAATTGGCAATTCATCGTCGTCTTCGTAAGCGGCGGCCGTCTCCATTAATCCAATCGACGAGAGATTATCCAGTTCGAACAGATCCGAGCTTGCACAGCTCGCACGATCATCGTCGAAATCACTGGATTCACGACAATTTCTCAGAAAATCCATGGCAGCTTCCTCAGCTCGGCGCTTCTCCTCCACTACGCGGGCCATAATTTCATAGTTGATTCTGCTGTTGTTCGATTCCGCAGCCGCCGGTGTTTTTCGTCCGTGCGAGTTATCATAGTGAGGAGAATCGCCTCCTCCGTCTATAATCGTGCTGACGGAGGAGAATTTCACCGATCTCTTCACCGCGCCGTCGGTGGCGGTGGATTTCCTGCTGGACGACGGCGTTTTGCTGAGGCACGACCTCGAGAACGAGGTCGCCGAAGAACACGCGGAAGAGGATGAAGTAGTTGGAACAGTCGATTTCGGCGTGAAGTCGTCCTTGCGGGAAGCGACTTTACTCTTTGTCGTCTTCTTCAAGTCGCTATTGCTGAAGAAGAGAGAGTTCAAAAACCCAGCGAGCTTCTTACCAGGAGAAATCGGCTGCTGCTTGTTGGCCTTCTTCAGCTCTCCGTACATCTTCAGGGCCCGAGATTTCGTCTTCAAGAACCCGCTCTCCTGCTTCTTCTTCGGAACGGGTATGGGCCTCTGAACCGGGTCGGATCCTGCTGGTTCCCATTGCGCCCGATTCGTGGTTGCCGGCGTCGTTTTGACTTTGAGAGCAGATGGGTTATAATTCTTTCTCTGCAGCGTATCGATCATGGAAGCTCGCCGGTGATGGCTCGGCTCGAAGTCGATCGTCGGCTTCGTCTTCCTCAGAGGACCGCCGTTGAAACTGTTACCGGCGGTTGTTTCTGCTTCGTGGGCGGAATCGATGGATCGATAAATTGAATCGAGGAGTGTGGAGGAGAACGAAGGGTAGTGAGAAGAGTAAGTGCTACTGCTGCTGCTACTATAACGATCCGCCATTTTTCTTCTTTTTTCTTTGTTTTTTTTTTTCAGATTAATTATGAAAACTATCAAAAACAGAGCCTATAATGTGAAGAATTGAGGTGTATAAAATTTTTGGTGGGATTATTACTTGGAACAGTTGAGACAATATATTTGAGAGAGATGGAGAGAGAATTTGAGCTTGTCTCAAACTACACTGGGTGCGTTGCTTTATACTGAGTTGCTAGCGAAAATAAATAAAAATAAATTTAATTTGAAGATCTCTCTCTCTCTCTCTCTCTCTTAAATGAATTAATTATGTTTCCGGGCATAGATATATAGCTGTAACTCATGGGGCTCCCTCATTGATAGGGAGAATTTTTACTAATTAGTAATTATGTAGTGAATTAGTAACAATAATAATTTATTATGATAATAAAAATTGTGTGTGAAATGTGGGCATGCACGTGCAACGAAAGTGTAAGAAAGCCATAGGAGTATCACTTTCCAACAACAAGATGTAATTAAAAGGAAAAACCGTGAAAGCAAAAAGTAAGCATATGCTTAATAAAATCATGGCACCTTTTGTAATATAATCTCTATCTAATCTTAATAGATATCGAGCTTATCTTGATAACGTATCTATCTCTGTAGGGTTAATCTATTAGAAGAACTCAGAGTCTCAAGTGTTGGTTATTCTTTATATAAATAAATATTGTATGATTAATCTTTGCGCAATTGTAGATTTCTATATGATGTGCGTGTACGTATGTATACACATGTACGTCTCTTTTATTAATTCAATTTTTATTTGATTGCAATAGAAATGTGGGGCAATCCAAGCCAATTTACTGAGAAATTATTCATTATAGTATGATTGCACTCGTGGGCTCTCTCACCTTTATCTTTCTTCCTAATTTTTTTTTTCCGAGTGGTTGGATTTGATGCAAAGGTTGATGACATTCCACGAAAAGAATATAATCAAAGATTTATATGATTAGCTTGAAGAAAAGAATAAAATCAAGCCCCAGGGGTACATATTAACACCCATATATCAATATTCACAGTGACTATTATTGTTTATATATGTATATAATTTTGTAGAAGATGTGGGTTAAGGTTTCATACCCTGTCATGAGGCACTACACCACATATTCCATTCTAATCAGTAGGATGACAGCACGAGAGATGGAAACCTATTTGGTGTTTCATTATTATTATTATTATTATATATTGTTACTATTATATATAGATATTTGAGTATGCTTGAAGACCTCTTTTAATTACTCGAAGAGGTCTTTGAAGCAGACATATTTGTAAGAATAAATGGATCACTAATTATATTGATTTTTGTTTTTGGATCATCGTGTCTAATAATTGCAAAAATATGTCACTAACTTTGTATGTCTTAACAAAATTGGATCGCTCTGGCAAAAAATTACCATAAATATGACGTGGCCGATGACGTGTCAGCAGCCATGTCGGCTTTCCGACTATTCTTGCCAGAAAATTCGTCGGTGACCCAACTTTGTTAAGATATATAAAGTAAATGATATATTTTTATAATTATCAAATATAACGATCTAATCTAATAATTTTTCCCTTTGAAGCATGCTTGCTCCGTTTCTGCAACAATAATCACATTTAATGCATTGGATGTATCAAAGATCGAAGTCTTATTGTACGAATGTTTTACGGTAAAGAGTGGACCAATAAACATTCAATGGCGATTTAATAATTAATCAATAAGTGTTGTAAGAAATCAAATCGATAAGGTTTTGTAGTTGTACAATATTCTAAATCAAGAAACAGCTTCCACGTGATGATTCCCAGTCACTGTCTCCTCCCAAAGTCACATTAAAAGTCATAAAAAAAACCAAGCACAAAACAACAAGGATTTAATTCAATAAATAGATCGGTTCAACTTTAGTTCGAGCTAAAGAAAAAAGAATCACGTTAGATAAATCACTTGTGTGCTTCGGCGATCCCGAGGAAAAAAGAAAATTACAATAAATACTAAAGTGTGCATAGATATGTATAAATATAATATATATATATATATATATATATATATATTGAAAGAATGAATGATCGGGCAAAATTTGAAATTCCCAGTACGATAAGGAAAGGATGAGCCTCTTTAGCTTTACTTCTCTGACAAAAGTCGAACCAAATTCGTCCTCTTGTTCACATTTCACCAACACACGAGGGCCTCTCTCTTTCTTTATTTTTTTTTTCCATTTTCTTTTTATTTTTAACGAAGAAGAAACAAAAGTATAGAGAGAGCAATGAAAGCTACTAATGAAGAAGAGTCACAATTTTCGAAGAGCGAATAAAAGCCAGGTGGGAGTGATCCGAGGTGCAACATGTTTTTTGCAGGATTCCTTTGGTAAAAGCAATTAGGGGGAAAAAAAAGAAAAGAAAATAAAGTTAAAAGCGTTGTCCTTGTCAATAACGCGTCTTTAACATACTCTGCTATGTTACATGGGCATTGTTCTTACAGTGGTGAACATGAGGAGTAATAATGACTATTTGAGAATCATTGTGTTTTTTTTTTTTTCAAAGAAACAAGATCGTGAGGCATCATGTGAGAAAACCAAAAATACCTAAATTTTGATCGGGCAACAAAACTTAAAAAACCCCAATCGTTTGGTAAAAATGTGTCACACGCACATATAAGTTTATTGGGTCGTTACTGCACATATTACCAATTATTTTTAGAATAAACACTCGGTGGACTTGTATGTTGTTGAGCTTCTTGATGAACTGAGAGGTTGCCTTCGGTTCCTGGTTATGTCATGAAAAATGGGCATTTTTTATAGTATTTTATCTTATTTAGTTACCAGCTAAAATAGGCACATTACGACTGACAATAACGAGCTCTCATCACAACTCAACCGGTCGAAATTACAATCTCATGATATACATTCCATCACAACTCTCAATGTCATGCTTTTCATAGACTATGATACTGTTGTCACATTTTCTAACGTGGGTCAATTGGGCTGTGTTTGATTTGTGAAAATTAGTAGGAAAAAAAAAAGAAATGAAAAATAAAAACTAATCTTTATATTTAGTTGGTTGAAGAAATAGATAAAGAAAAAAATAATAATCTCGAGGTTCGAATGCTATGGGATGTGTCCATATGGTAGCTGAGGAAATGAAGGCATTCCAAAAATTAATCTCCGTGCATCGATTTAAATACTCATAATAATTAAGTTAAATGCAAAAAATAAATAAATAAATAAATAAATCTTGAAAAAAGTACCCTGTGGAAATGGATCTCTGCATCACTGGAAGAGCTCAAAGCTTCTCTGCTACTTTCAAGTTTTGGCCCAAATCGACAAGTTCCCAAGCCCAACGGAGGTTCTTGGGGGTTTCTTTCATTCACAAGTTTACTGACTAATTTTTAATGTAATGGGAAAAAAATTCTATAAGCCATATATATTGTTCTAAATGCACATATATATCCTTTCGATATTATTGTTTAATGACTTAATAGTCTTATTTCAGCATAAATTCAGAAAACTAATTTTCTTGAAAAAAAAAAACAAAATGGTACAATAAGTGATCACCGCTGAATGACCTGCAAATACGAAGAAAGCTCAGAATTAAAGAGGAACGAAAATCGAGGTTTTGCACATTCTGTCCAAATTTTGCCACAGAGCGGCAGAGACAATAAACACCATTCACATTTCCATTCATAGATTCTGAAATAGTATATTCAAAACGGAGTACTGATAATAAGCATATATATATATATATTCAAAGGGAACTTAAATACGTAATAACATAAAAATATCAATTCAATCATTTGTCATAATTTGTGATAGAATGATAAAGTTTTTACACAAGTACCATTTGCTAAAGGAACACCATATAAGATATTTATGTAACGTAAAAAAAAACGTACTGTGGTACATAATGGAGTGAAAAAAGTACCTACTAAAACAAACAAAAGGTTAATCATATAAGGACCTTAGCTAGGTATCATAAGAAACGCATATTGATACCATACAAATGCGTGATGTAGTACGTAATATATATATATATATATATATATATATAATGTACGTAAATTAGTAAAAAAAGATACTTAGTCCAAATTGGTACTTGTGAGTAAAAACTTTTTTTTTATTAGGTGTCTTCATATAAAACTTATATGAGAGAGGACTGAATTGATATTTTTTTATATAATAAGAGTTATTTTTTTTAGTTTCACATATATTAAAAACACGAAACCCTTGTCATCCCCCTTCGTACTTCGAGCTGCTAAAAGAAAAAAAAAATATTTCAGGGATCGATTACAGTGTCGTCGGTATGAGTAATAATTGGCTTGGTTTTTCTCTGAGTCCTCACCTAAGAATCCACGGCGGCGATGGCGACGAAGAACTCGGAGGCTCCGCTTCAAAAGTTTATGAGCCCACCGCTGATAACGGCGGCCCTTCCTCTGGTTTTGCTTATCATCGTCTTCCTCCATCTCTCCTCCATACACGAATATTGTCATATATTTTTATTGATCTCACTCGGAAGATATAATGGGTTTTTCTTTAAATGGACATGCGACTATGTATAATTCATGCGCAGCTGCCATGAAAATCGTCATAGTTTTGAGGTTTCTTTATTTTGCAGGATGGAGATATTGCGACGATGACGCCATGAACGCCGCCGACGTAGAAGAAACTCCGAAGCTCGAAGATTTCTTAGGATGCTGCCACAAAAGGAACTCGCCGCCGGAGAACGAAGCAAACGTGAACGTCCCGGCCAATAATTTCTCGAATATTCACGGCCAACGGCTTCTCTTCCACCAGCCATCGTACGGCCAGCTGCACACTCATCAGCCTCTGGCGGTTGAGTCTTCGAACTCCGACGTGTACTCGGTGGCTTACGGCGGTGGGAGTTCGTTGCCTTATTGGTTGATGATGCGACAGCCGACGACGACTGTTGTAGCAGAAGGAAGCTGTGACTTTCACCGGAAACTTTCTCTGACGGCGGGCTCCGATCATCCTCCGTCGGAGGAAGGGAAGAAGCGGGCGGTGGAGGAGGCTGGAGAAGACGGTGGGGTGCCGCCACGTAAGTCGGTTGATACGCTTGGGCAGAGGACTTCTCAGTTTCGCGGCGTTACGAGGTCCGTACATTTTTTCCCCACGAATGTAAATAAAATAATTCCTCAATTAATTAATTCTAACATTATCACCAATTTAATTATTATTCGTCCGACAATATTTAAAATTTTCTTGTTAAATTATTTATTATATTATTGTAGGCATAGATGGACGGGCAGGTATGAGGCTCATCTATGGGACAACACTAGTAAAAAGGAAGGACAGACTAGGAAGGGAAGGCAAGGTAAATAAAAACATTATTTATAAATATTTATATTATATAGTTATATATATATATTATGTTTGAATTCTTTTTATAATATAGTTTCTTAGTGATATATGATAACGTGAATTTTTCATGTGTTTCTTTGCTTTGACGGCCGGTCTTGAGACGACAGTGTATCTCGGTGAGTCCTTTTGAATTTTTATTTTTTTTTGTATCACATGCATATAAATATATATTATGAGATATAATATTTAGGTATCCATTTAGATAGAGCGACCTTTGTTTTTGCCACAGGCGGATATGATAAAGAAGAGAAAGCGGCTCGGGCTTACGATTTAGCTGCATTGAAGTATTGGGGCCCGACTACACATACTAATTTCCCTGTAATTATTATTATTTTTAATTATTACTAAAATTAAGTAGTGATAAATAGTTTCGGAAGATAACTAAAATTGAATTTCACACTTCAGCTGACTAACTATGAGAAAGAGCTGGAAGAGATGAAGGGTATGAATAGACAGGAATTCGTTGCCCATTTGAGAAGGTATTTTTGCAACTTATAATAAATCTTTTTTTAAATTAATATTCACTTATTTATTTATATATTGCAGGAAAAGCAGTGGTTTTTCAAGAGGTGCATCCATGTACCGAGGAGTAACGAGGTCGTTATAATTATATTTATACTCTATAATAATATTTGTGATATTCTACATATAATTTTTTTTTCTTACTATATTGCTATGTTTTAAATTAGGCATCATCAACATGGAAGGTGGCAGGCTAGAATAGGAAGGGTGGCAGGCAACAAAGACTTGTACCTTGGCACTTTCAGTAAGGAGTGAATTACATTTTCCCAATTTTACACTTTGATTCAGTTATTTGTGCAAATTACACATTTCATCCCCCGCATTTTAAATTTTTTACCTTTAACTCTAATTAAGGTACCCAAGAAGAAGCTGCCGAAGCATATGATATAGCTGCTATTAAGTTCCGAGGCATTAGCGCGGTTACTAACTTCGACATAAGTAGGTACGATGTTAAGAGGATATGCTTCGACTTAGCTAAAAGCTCCGCTTAATAATATTATTAGTATTATTAATAATAATAATATAACTCTATCCTGAAGATGAAGAGCATTGGATTTGGACAAGAGGCAACTATGTTTGCATTGTGGAATTAGTGAATTGAGAGATTTTATTGTTTTTTTAGAAACGTAGTTTTTTTTTTGTGGATCGTTTGTTTTCGTGAGCTTATCTGGTTTTCTTTCTACCACGATTTTGAGTTTGTTTTAAGAATCTATTGTGATTGATGAGAATATTTTGGATTTTTTCAGGGTTTAATTGCATTGAGAAAAATATGAACCTTAAAGAAATTGCACCATAAATTTTCAATTTTTTTAATGTTCGACGATTTGGAATAACTTGGCATGCTAAAAACAGCTGGACGTCGATATGTCTATGTGGGGGGCATTGCGTCATTGTTAATAGTTCAGAAAATATTGTAATTTCGTAAAAAAATAATAATATTTTTATGTGATGAAAGTAATCAATGTATGCATATGGAGAGACTTTTCATAACTTATTTGCGAAAACTTTTGAATTGAAGTGGAATCTTATAAACGTGGATCCAATGGATGGACTATAAAAATTGTGAATTAGGCAAATTGGATCCACGTTATTAGGCAATTGTGAATTTTATTTTGTTGTACGTTATTAATTTGCCGTATCTCACAAATTGCCTAATTTTGCGTGCCTGCTCAGACACTTTTCCCACGTCAAAACAAGACTCTGAATGTACTCCACACCAATCAAAACATTCAATATTAAAATACAAATATTAAATAAACTGTAACGATAACATTATATTTTTCTTTCATTTCCAATGAACAATGACAACTCCAATCTCAATCATAGGAGTTAATAATTATAAAATATTCATCCTATTATTATTTTCTAACACTTGCACGGCATTGCAAAAACCTGCCCATTCCCTTCTTTTACCTTGTCTCTGCGATTCCAACGTGCTCATCCCCTACCTTTTCTTCTTTTTTTCTTAAACCAACTTATATGTTTTGGCTATTTCAATTATTTTCCATACACGCTCGTATGAATAAATAGGTTTCTTAGAGGTATATAATATATATTCCGCTGCTTATGACAGCACCTACCTACGCCATGGCCCGACCCGAGAAATAGCAGCTGAACCACAACACCGGCCCAATTCATTTCTAAGGCCCAAATACTTCTATGGGCCCAAATCGAAATATCCTGAGGAGGATTTCATGTGAAAATTAATAAAGCAAACGATTAGGAAAGGGGTAACGCCTCTTTGGTCCCGCTTATTGGGCAATTTAAGTTCTCGATGTTTTTACTTTTCACATTTAATCCACAATATTGTTTGATTTAGGACAATTTTGGTCACTCGATTAAATTTCCTTTATTTTGGATGAAATTGATCTGAATGCGCCAGGTTTCGTTAAGCGAGTGGTGCACTTAATTTATTTTTTTTGGATAAAACTATTTTTGGTCCCAATGTTTGCCCGTTGGACAATTTTGTTCTCCAAAATTAGTATATTCCAGGAATATTTCGTCTATCTAGTGACGAAAATCTAATCGAGGAACCAAAATTATCCCGATTCAGGCAACATCAGAGACTAAATATGAAAAAAGCGAAAACATTTGGGATCATGCTCGATGAATAAAAATTTGGACCAAAAGTAACTTTATCCGATTAGGAAACTTAGAAAATGCAGAAACGCTGTTCCCCCAAAGGTTCCATCATGAACCTACTAAACGATGCCTAAACATTGAGAATCTAATGTCCGTGCCCTAACCCTAATTCCCCTGCAATTAACATCTAATTTTCCGTTGGAAGAGACATTGGCATTTTTGGAATAGGCCTATAGCCGGGTTTTTTTCGACACGATGGTTACCCATAGCATGATTATGCACTTGATCTTCATATCCGGGTAAAGATGCCATTTAATCTCTGAATGACATGTTGTGGATCTTCATACATTTGGATCTGGCAGCTGAATTTTATACCGAGCCGTGATGGTTTTGAGCGGTATGTAATTCAATTGGCACAAATTGCTGTTGTATGGATTCAGTACCATCAATCGTCGCAATTGGTCTGTGTTTATGCTCTCCGATTGTGGAGGAGTCGCAGCAAAATGTGAATCCTTTGCCTTCAGATTTCCACCACCTCCAACACCACGGCCATCATCGGTCTCGTCACAGCCACACAGTATCAGACTACCACCTCCAAAACACGGCAGTCATAAACACCATTACCACCAACGGCATCGAAAATTGATGCCCCCCGCCTCAAAACAAGAAGCTACATAACGGGAAGAAAATTGGATTGTTGTTTGTTGGGGGGGGGGGGGTTGTGACATTTCAATTGTGTGTGGTGTCGTTCTTGTTGATTAGTAGACGACAAGGCCTTAAAAGGCTGCGAATTGCCGTTAGAAGGAGCCGAAGCATACTTTCGAAGATAATTGTGGCTGCAGAACCAATCATTCTAAGCTGAAGCATTTGTGGAGTGGAGAAGCTATGAAGTAATTGCGCTCACCAAAGTGGGGTAAAGCTCTTATCTATCCGTAAACCTCAATCGATTATTTCTTATTTCCAGTATTTCCATTTCGGGGCATTTTCTGAATTCATGGTGAACATAAACCGAGGTTTCAAAGCTCCATTTGTAGAGTTGCTTTGTGTCTTAATCATGCCATATAGAGAGTCCTTAATCTATATAGATAGATGGGTTCTATTTTTCAATTACCTATGCAATGACATGTGTCGTTTCATATTGGTTATGCAATGTGTGTCCTCAGTAATTCCCTTCTATCATTTGTTCATGATCTGCTCTGGTGCTGTGTTATTCGTATACGTGATGGAAGAATATGTTAGAATTAACCCAATAGCAGATAAAAGTTGAGTATAAGACCACCTCTGTGTGCTTCTTTTGAATAATTTCATCTATAAAAATAAAATAAAAAACTATTCTGTGACGATGAATAAAGACAAGAGAAACATTCTTCTTCTGTGATCAATGATTGCCAACCACAATTGAACCAAGCTTAAACAACCTCAGCCAAAAGGCAACTCCTCAAGTCCACAAAATCTTTTTTCAACTGCATCCGATTATTATTTTAGGATTGCCAGCTATTGGATTCTCAGAGCTGTCATTATTTGTCTTCTTCTTCCATGACCTCTCTTCCTCTGCATGTGCAGATGGACCACCTATTAACTTTCTATTTTCAGCTAGTTGTGGAGATATCAATGTTATTACACTAATCCTGATGTTTTTCTCTAATCACTCAATGATTCTATGTACTTCAACTCGAAAGATTGTTAAACATATGCCTGAACTGAAACTATCAGCTTAGTGTTAAGCAGTTTCAAATCTTGGCATTAGCTTAAGTGTGTTGTGTGGCCTATTCATAAGAAGTGCTCATTGTCACTAGAGATGGGTATAAGAATCAGTTATGAGCAGCTCAAAAAGAGCAAATTTGTCCTCTTATGCTTTAAATCTCTGCCACATTGTGTGAACTTGCTCTCACGAGCAAGCCTGTGGCTCTCCTTTCTCCTTGAGCTACGTGTGGCCACGGTGCCACCGAGTGAAAGAAGAAAAGTAGCCACTCAAAAGCCTCTATATAAACTTCAACACGAATCCAACATTCGTAAGCTCTATCGAACAACACTCAGTACACAATATATTGAAAAAGAATCAAATCAAAACAATGATGATCAAATTACTTCTCATACTCTCCCTCCTCGCCCTAACATGCAATGCCTCCGTGCAGGACTTCTGCGTGGCGGACCTAGCCGGGCCCGAAAGCCCGTCGGGCTACTCCTGCAAGAGCCCGTCGAACCTCACCGCGGCTGACTTCGTCTTCACGGGCTTCCGCACCGCGGGCAACACCACGAACCTGATCAAGGCCGCGGTGACCCCGGCCTTTGCGGCCCAGTTCCCTGCGGTCAACGGGCTGGGCCTGTCCATAGCCCGGCTGGACCTGGCCCCGTCCGGGGTGGTCCCCATGCACACTCACCCGGGTGCCACCGAGCTGCTGCTGGTGGTTCAGGGCACGGTGGTGACGGGATTCATCTCCTCCTCGGCCAACAAAGTCTACGTGAAGAAGCTCGTGAAGGGGGACGTGATGGTGTACCCTCAGGGCCTCCTCCACTTTCAGATCAACGGCGGGGGGAGGACCGCGGTGGCCTACGCGAGCTTCAGCAGTGCGAACCCGGGATTGCAGATTCTCGATTTTGCCCTGTTTGCTAACGATTTACCTACCGATTTGGTGGCTAAGACTACTTTCCTCGACCCGAAGGTGATCAAGGGACTCAAGGCCGTTCTCGGCGGGACCGGTTAGGGCTCGGGATTTCGAATTGTGTTGCGGTTGATTTTTTATTTTTTTTTGCGTTCTTGCTTGCTTTTGCTTTGCTGATTTGATCTTTTATGTTTGTTTGTGTGTAATGACGAAGTCTCCTCTGTGTAACGATTCTTTGTTCGATGATGGAGGTGACTGGTTCGACCCGGTTTGCATATTTTGACCCGACCCATGAGAGAGTGATAGGATGAGACTGGGAGGAGGTTAATGAGGCAATCATGAGGTCACAACCTAATAACAAAGACATGAAAAAGACTTTGGTAAATAAAAAAAGTGAATGATTGTGTTATGCTGACAACTGAGTTGTTTAGAAGTCAATTTACATCTTCTTCCAATTAAAATTAAAACTCCTAATAATGTCCTAACACGGACAAGTTTCACTACATATTTTAAGCCGAAGTCATAAGATAAGAGCTTGCCGTCTCTTTGAAATTCAAACTCCGAATTTTTTACAAGAAAAAACTATGTTGATGGAAGATGAATTTGATAATCATCCACGTCTGCAGCTTTAGCCATGATGTAATATGAAAGAAAATATTTTTTCATAAACAAAAGCCCTTTTTTTTTTTTGTTTGTAAAACTTTGCTATTTGGGACAAGTAAGCCCCGAATTCTACGTAATCGTCCGTACAAAATAAAATATGCCAATTAGGTAGACCACATTAAAATAGTTCCACATCAATTCAATCAATATATTATTATCGACAAAATAATCCTTCAACTAAGACTCCATGGAGAACAAAAGCCTCTTTTTTTGGAGAGACTTTTTAATATACCGTCGTTAAATAAAACCACCATAACTTCCAAAATAACAGCACACCTAAGCTTTGTATATGCTTTATATTGTCTCTTTCCCTCAATTGACCACTTCTTTGATCTAAATTAATAAATAAAAAATAAAAACTAATACAGTTAAGGCGGACTCTCTCATTTTAATATAAACTTAGTCGTCTAAGCCTCGTTTCATTCTGATCTGATCTCCTTAAATGATTCATCAATCCCTCGAATTTACAAATCTTCTTCCCATAATCTGAAACCAAAAAAAAAAAAAAAAAATCGAATAAAAATCCTCGAATGCCACGATGATCGAAGAACCCGACCCGAACCCGCCTCCGGATCCGACCCTGGGATGGTTCGGTGACTCCATATCGTACTTCCCGACGTTCTTCGACGATCCCTACGAAGCCGAGGACTTCACCGGCGAAACCATCTGGGCTGCTCATCAGGGCCCGACGACCCACCACGGGCTCACCGATCACGAACCAGACCCATTCTCCGCCGTCAGCCACCACCGAGCCGCCGCCAGCTCAGCCGTGTCGAGCCAGTCCCAGCCCCAAGATCTCCCCAAGAAGAGAAAATTATCAGACGAATCCTCGAGCCATAGCAGGACGAGGAAGAACAGCATCGCAGATCCAAAGAAGTCAACGCCCAACAAAAAAGTCAACAAATCCTCCGCCGCCTGTAATAACGGCAGCGGCAAGGAAGGAAGGTGGGCCGAGCAGCTGCTGAACCCCTGCGCGGCGGCGATGGCAGCCCGCAACAGCTCTCGTGTCCACCACTTCTTCTACGTTCTTCAAGATCTCGCTTCTCTAAACGGCGACGCCAACCACCGCTTGGCTTTCCTCGGGCTCGAGGCGTTGAAGCACCACCTCTCTCCTTCCTCGTCGTTTTCCTCCGCCGTGGGAGACGGCTTCGCTTCGAGGAGTCCGAGGTTCTTCAGGGATTCGCTGATAAAGTTCAACGACGTGAGCCCCTGGTTTCGAATCCCCAACAACGTGGCCAACGCCTCGATTCTTCAGATCCTCTCGCAGCAGAATAATCACAGGAGCGGCGGCGCCGGAGGCGGCGGCGGCGGTAATAATAATAATAATAATCTCCACATCGTCGACATAGGGGTGTCGCACGGCGTCCAGTGGCCGACCCTCCTGGAAGAGCTGGCCCGGCGGCCCGGCGGGCCGCCACCACTCGTCCGGCTGACCGTCGTGGGAGGCGGCGAAGAGCCGTTCGCGAGCGGCCCGCCGGCGTACGACTTCGCGTCGAAGCTGCTCGCGTTCGCGAAGGAGATGAACGTGAACCTGCAGATCAACAGGGTCGAGGACCTCCGGAGCCTGAGCCCGCGAGCCGTCGGGTCTTCGCCGGAGGAGACGGTGGTGGTGTGCGCTCAGTTCAGGCTCCACGGCCTTGGGCACGAGGAGCGAGCGGAGTTTTTAGGGGTGCTGAGGGGACTGCAGCCGAAGGGGGTCGTGGTGAGCGAGAACAATGCGGACTGCAGCTGCGGCGGCTGCGGGGACTTCGCGGCGGGGTTCTCGAGGAGGGTCGAGCACCTGTGGAGGTTCTTGGACTCGACGAGCGCGGCTTACAAGGGGAGGGAGAGCGACGAGAGGAGGATGATGGAGTCGGAGGCGGCGGGGGTGCTGGTAAGCTCCGGGGAGATGAACGAGAGGAAGGAGAAATGGTGCGAGAGGATGAGGGCCGCCGGGTTTAGAGGGGAGGCGTTGGGGGAGGAGGCGGTCGACGGCGCTAGGGCTCTGCTGAGGAAGTACGACGGTAATTGGGAGATTAGGGCGGAGGAGAGAGACGGATGCGTCGAGCTGCGGTGGAAGGGGCAGCCGGTGTCGTTTTGTTCGCTGTGGAAGATCGATGTGTAGATAAAAGAGAGAGTGAGGAGGAGACGCTGTTGTCTGAAATCTTGGCTTACGTGGCGTTTGTGTGTTTTTGAGTTCAGTTTTTGAGATCTATTGCGTTGTCTGTGTATTTTGCTTTGTCTTCACTTCACTTGCCAATGTAATAATATTAAGAGCATTTGACCTTTTTGTTGAGGTATTTCAGTTAGATAACTATTCACGGTGCATTTGGATTCGTGAATTTGAATTGAATTTCAAGATTTGAAATTATGAATTCCGAATTTTAAATCCAAATCCATTGTTTAGCAAACGCTAGGATTTTGGAATTCGAATTTCGAAATGGAGCTCGAGCTCGAGCTCGACAATAATGAACTCGAGCTGAGCTGGCTCGACTCATCATTTGTCGAGCTCGAACCGAGCTTTTGTCGAGCCGACTCGACTCGTCGTTCGTCGAGCTCGAGCCGCCTCATCGAGCCCGCGAGCCGGCTAGACTCATCGTTCACTCATTATTATTATTATTATTATTTATGAAAATCATTACGGCGGAGATTCGAATTTCGAAAACGGACCATTTGTGATCGAATTTCAAAATCATCAAGCAACAAGGGTTTGAATTATCTTTGGATTTGGATGAAATCAAAATCCAAATTCGAGTGGTTGTCAAACGGGTGATTTGAATAAATTTCGAATTTATAATCGAAATCCACGAATCCAAACAGACCATTTGTTTGCCTATTTTGATATATAAATCAAAGATGCGTGTTATTGAGCGGGTTTGATCTGCGTGTTATCGCGTTTGTTTGACTGATCGCCACCCGATTTGAGATGTTCACGTGATAGGCTTTCAAACGTGCCACACGTAAGGGGGCGTGTTGAGATTATTTGTCCAACATCGAAAAATTAAATTGACCAACTCAATATATAAATAAAAAATACTTCTCCTCCTATCACCAATTGGTTTTAGGAATGAACTCTCAATTGTCATTTTTTTTCGAAAGGAACTTTCTTGGTCTAGTGGTCAATGATGAGGTCTTAAGGAATTGTGATTAAAGGATGTCGTGGGTTCGAATCCCCCTCCCACAATTTTGTTAAGTAGTCCCAATGGACTTTATGGCTCATGATTATCGTTGTCAGATGGATTTGAGATGTATTCATCTGACCCCGAGGATTAATCCTACATCTGGCGTGTGTGACACAATTAATCCTTCGCCAGGTCTGTGTGACACAAGCTCACACCGGTATTTAGGGGCTAGTCCATAACCAAGTCGAGTGGGAATACCTCGAAACAGTAAAAAGGTAAAATAAAAAGAACTTAACAGAGGTAATCGGCTTTGAAAGAGAAAATTAGGGTTAAAATTCACAAATCGAAATGAGGCGTCTGCGACTAATGCATGAGCATCACTAAGGTAAAACTAAACTGTCTCAAACCCTCGCTTGCGTTCCTTCCTAAAACTAACATCTCACGATCATCTTCCTATTGGTGGGTAAACAATTAAGGCCACAAATTGCCCCATTTAAGATTATAAAATACTAAAGGTTAGTTTAGTTCCACTTTTGATTCATAAGTCGTTAAATGGACTTTTTCGAAATGTAACTTTTATAAATGTAAATTTATTTTTTGAAGTATTTGGTGGGAATGATCTTTTGCAAAAGTTGCAGGAAATAATTCTGAAAAGTTATTAAAAGTTGCTCTCTCAAATGGACTTCTAGAAAAGTAACTTATTTCAAAAGTCCATCTCAAAATTTTCACCTAGGTATTTTACTTTTCAAAATGAACTTTTAGGTTAGAAGTTCATTTCATAAGTGCTTCCAAAATACACACTAAATATTCGGTAAATATGTACATCAACCAACCATATCATCTTTTTTTTAATTTACATGTACCTTTTCAATTTTCTTTCCTACGAAAGAATGAATATACAACAACATGCGCAGGTCCATGTCAGCTTCTCAAGCCGCCGGTGGCAGCCACGCTTTTAGAAGACAAAGGACCACGGTTTGATTTTGAACTGGTCGTACCTCTGTCGTACATCCTCTGGATCTCCTCCCGGTAGGAGGTCAACGATCTGTCGGGTATAGCCGGCGTCAGCTCGACCACATCGCCCATCTTAAGCCTGCACGTGGGATCGCTCACCGGCTCGTGGTTCAGCCTCGGCCTCAGCTCTTCTTTGCTCGCAAAGCCATATGAGCCCCACCGCGAGCCGCCCCGGCCCGCCCCTTCCAGTAGATCCATCACCGTCGAGTTCACCGGAAATTCCCGTACCGACATCTGAAAAAGAAAAGGCGGGATAAAGTTTAGTCACTTCAAAACCCCTCCCTCGGAATATGTCCCGAAAATATAAACATGAAAAAAAATAATAACACGAAGATTTCACGTGGAAAACCCTCCTTTAGCAAATCCACTATGTAAAATACCCCAAGGTTGTGTTTGAACAGAAGAAAGTAGTGTTGAAATGAAAATTGAAGAGAAGATGGTTTTGATAATTGTTTATTTCGTATTCCATTTGATGAAGCAATTAGTAATCAATTTCAATTATAAACTTCATCTAAATTTCTTTTTTTGTTTCCTTATCTATTTCTTCAACCAACCAAACATAAAGTTAGTTTTCATTTTCCATTTTATTTTCTTTTCTCTACTAATTGAGTGTGACAACAACCAGAAAGTAATTCTACCTGTCAACCTAAACCCTCACCCATATGGAATTTTTTAGGCCTTGTTTGGTTGGTCGGTTTATATTTAAGAGGGTTTAAATTAGTAAGGTTTATATAAAACTAATTAGTGGGTATAAAATAAAATGTGTGTTTGGTTAATGGGTTTAAATAAACACATCTGAGAGGTGTGTTTATTTAAACCCTTCTACAAGGGTTTAAAGTTGGTATATGTAAACCCATACTTTATGTAAACCTATGAACCAAACACTTCATTAGAGTTAACTGTTAACAAGAATTAACGTTTTTGTTGAATAAACTATGTTGGCATTGCCCTCCTATGGGGGAGGAAACCACATACTTTACTTTTTCTATTAGGTGACAAAGGCACAACAATTGGGCCTAAGGCCAACACTTTATAGCATTTTTTTATTGCTAATCATCGTTGACTGTGGAAGAATCTTGAAAAGACGAATACCTTATCGTTGTCAATGACGATGACGAAAACGGGTTCATCGGACCCACCGACGACGGGTTTGCAAGTAAAGGTGCAATCTTTGGAATGAGTCGGGAAGTTGCACTGTGGCTTCACAGCATCGACCAAACCAACGGTTGCTTTGTCTCTGCTCATTGCCTCGCACTGCCAAGATATGACCCACCGAGCCCACTCCACCATTTGGAGGACGAAGGAAGAGTGCTTGCACTCTCCTTCCTTATACCTCCAGTGGGCAGCGAACCCGTACTCTGCTTGGAGATGCATTTCTTTCGTTCGAATTTGAACTTCGAGGGGAGCCATCCCTTCGCTGGTGACCACCGTGTGTAGAGATTGGTATCTGCAGGTGGAAGAATTATAAAGCAAGGCCCGCGTGGAAAAAAAAATAAAAAATCATTCGAAATGTGAGATTATAGCAATACCCGTTGAACTTGGGGTGTAAAATGTAGTCCTTGAACCTCCCGGGAACTTCATCCCACAGCTCTCGTACCAAAGCTAATGCTCTGTAGCAATCTTCTTCCTCTTCAACGATCAGCCTCAGCCCGTGAACGTCGTGAATCTCATCCATGCTCAGGTCCTTCTTCAGCATTTTCTTGTAGATGCTGTACGGGCTTTTATGCCTGCCCGATACGCAGCTGTAGCCAACTCCCGCGTCCTTCAAAGCTTTCTCCAGCTTCTCCAACGAAGAATTTATCAGAGATCCATCGTGGGAGTCCACGAGCTTCGACAGCTCTCGGTGGTGCTTTGGGTGGAGAAACTTGAAGCAGAGATTTTCGAGCTGCTCTTTCCACGTGAAGATCCCTAATCTACTGGCCAACGGGACGAATATCTCCAGCGTTTCCTTTGCAATCCTCTGTTGTTTCATCGAAGGGAGTGCATCGAGAGTCAACATGTTGTGCAGCCTATCGGCGAGCTTAATGAGGACCGCCCTTGCATCTGCCATGGCAAGAAACATGGTGTGCAGGCGATCGGCCTCGTCGGTCTTGCTAGCCGTGTTGTTCTCTCGGGCAAGCTTGCTCAGGTGGCTCAGCTTAGAAACCTGCAATTCAACGAAAAGAGACCGCAATAAATACACTGGGATCATATTAAGAGTCCTCGCATTAAGGCTCAAGATAAATTATTTCTAATCACAACCTCGTAATATTTTATCTCCACCCATTTTAGTTAGTTTATTTATAGTCGAGCACGTAATATTTTAGTGGGCTTTCTGTTAATCTCGAGCTGAAAAAAGAGGCCAAACAGAAGTAAATGGGTTATTATTCGTCATATCTGGTCTAATCCAGGACAACAAACAGGCCATTGAAGTTGAAATCTCTTACCCCCTCAACCAAATCTGCAACACCAGCTCCAAGCATGCCACAAATATCGCGGTAGGAGATAGAGCAATCATCAAGTGTATCATGCAAAAGCCCAGCAGCCACAACCATGGGGTTTGCGCCTATATCTGCCAATAAAGCTGCTGTCTCCACACAGTGTTGCAGATAAGGGTGTCCACTCGCCCGGTTCTGCATTGAATTATACACAGATCAATCAAAGATCGTAACCCCATCAACACGACAAAGTAGCATAAAGTACGAAATTTCAAGAATCGAATATTCAACCATTGATCAAAACAGGGATAATTGCTTATGGGACTCAATAATCGATAACACTTACCAAAAGCAAGATTTCCTACACTGACAAAAGAGATGATTCATAAACACCCAACCATGAATTTACCATAAAATCCACAAAAGATCTAAGGAGCCGATCTACACAATCATTGATTGACATGCCATTAATAGTAAGTTCATTAGGCAGAAAATGGTTCCTTAAAAATCGAACAAAAGATTTGATAAATAACTACCTGCCCTCTATGCGCCTTCTCTGCAGCGTAGAATGCCTTCACCACCATTTCATCGCTAAAAACACCATGCCTAGACTGTGCTTCAACCAACATATCCTTGGCATAGGGCGGCAAAGCCACGTCACCCAACCAACTCTCATCCATATCAAACGTCAATTCATCCTCAAATCGTCCAACAACGCCCACAGAGGCTGAAGAATCATTGTCGTACCTGAGACACGTTGTCCCCGATCCCAGTGCGTGGATCACAAACCCCGACCTCGGCAGGTTAAAATCCCCGCTAACCCTGGAAGAACACGACCCAATCGAGCTGCCACCGAACCCTTGCAATACCGACAGCGGGCTGCTCTTGATCAAATTGTCCCGTTTGAAGGAAGACGCGTACCGAAATGACGAGCCCAGCGAGCACTCGTCCGAGCGCAGGGCTGCGAATTCGTCAGAATAAATCGACGATTTGATCGTCGACGGAGACGAAGAGAATAGGCACGACAGGCCACCGTTCACGGACTTCACCGACGACGAGGAGGAGGAGCAAGAAGGCCCAGCTGCCGACGACCGAGAGCTGACGTCAAGATAATCGTATGACGCGATCTGGTGCGACGCCGAGCAGACGCCGCTGGGTGGACTCGCGTAGAGGGCTATCGTCGAAACCGCCATGATAATCGGAGATAATTCCCAACCCAAACCCTAATTTCCCCAATCGATTATTTTAAAAATTATGCACAACTGTGCACCTAATGTACAGATTAAGAGTGGAAGAGTGTACTTCGATCGAACGTGTAAAAGGCGAGAAATCGACGATTACGGAAAAAGTTCTCTCTTTTCTTCTTCCTTCGGATTTGTAAATTCAATAATTAATACTCTTTGCGTGCTGCGTTGATCTCCTGTTCTATGATATTTATTAGTTTTTTCTTAGCTGTGAGAAAGGTGGGGATTTGTACTGAAGACCACGTTGGTGGCGTTGTGAAAAGACGTTAATACCCTCATAAACAACCTGAAATAACAGGAACGGGCAATATTGACTATAAATATATTCGTTGTACAACTCTATGAGATTCATTTGCGGATATATTAATGTGAATAAAATAAAGTGTCTTTGGATAAGAATGGATTATATTATTTATTACCACGCTTTGGAAATATTATAATATGGATGAACCAAGGCTGTCTTATTTTTAGTAATTACAGTATTTTTCCTTTCTTCTAAGTTGAATTACAATTTTAATCTTTTCTTGCAAGAACCTAATTGAATTAAACATGTATGTTCTGTTTATTAGGGAAATAATTAAAGTGTATGAAATTATTAGAAATAATAATTTTTTACAATAAATTTGATTTTATCTAATTGAAAAAAAAAAGACAAAACTTTGAAAGTAGGCATAGGAAGCAACCACGTGGGTTTGCGTAGCCGAACAAGGCCGACGCGTGGTCAACAGCCGCCGTGCACACTTGTTTATTGGCAACTCAATTGTCTTATTTCCTTTTTCTTTTTAAAATTATTTTTCTTAATTAAATGAAATACAATTTTCGTAGAAATTCTAGGAAGGTCGATGCATATTCAAGAAGCTAAATGAGAACTTCTCTTTTGCCCATATCAAGTAGTCGATAAATAATCGAAGCTTCCGTTGACTACGTTGCCCACGTATTCAATTGAGCTTTGCTTCAACATGCGACAACAAATGCTTTTGTATTTATGTATATTTACGTTTTTTATTGTCTAATAATACGTCGTTTTGCATTTAATCTTGAGAATGCCAGTGTGGCTTTTGTAGAAAATTAGAATATAATTCGATTTTCTCAATTTCTCGAAATTAAATAAAAAGGTGTGTACTCGTGAGATTAGGCAAGTAGTGATTGGACTTTCCCCAAGGACAAAAACGGCTCCCGCCGATGTCTAATGACGTGGCGCGTTTATTTAAGGGCAAGACTCCCATATAAGTTGGAAAACGAAAGATTAAATTTAAAGGGAATACATAGATAAAATTTTTTTTGAATTTTTATTATCTTATTTATTGAAATATCCATGATGTTAAACTACAAAACATCGGGTGACTGCACACGACATACAAAGAGACGAATGCGTGTCGAAAACTGCGTCGTATTATTGTTGAGTGTTGACAAACGATACGTGGAAGTCAAGGGTCTTCTAACATAACTCTACGTGAGGTTCAATGGAGTTTTTTGATTGGGTTGTTATCAGAAAACATGTTATGCTTTGATAATTATTTTCTTAGTATTATTATATTTTTTAGACAATATATAGCTTTCGATATCATTATGAACCAGAAAATGATGATGGACCTATCGGAAAGTTGAAGCCTATTGATTGGTTGGGCTGGACTCAAAAAAGGGGCATAAGGTTGGTGCTGTTGATATTATGTACTTATAAAATCAGTGGGCTCACATAGCAAATGTTTTATTTATTTTCATTAATGTGATTTGTTCGTTTAATTATTTACCTTTCATGTTTGTGTTATTACTATTTTACTTTCAATTTTTTATTCGAATTTATCCTCCATTTAAATAAAATATAAAATAATACTATATATTTATATTTCATTGCGCATGCATTGAATACGAGCTTTATATTATGGTTAGAGGTGAAGAGCTCTGATTCGCTAAATTTCTAACTAAATCAAATCTTTGTTTCTTTCTTATTTTCTAAATCTATGTATATATTTATGTTAATTTTTTAAACATCAATAAAAAGAAAAACAATTATAAACCAAAGCTGATCATAATCGAAACCATAATTATCGATTTCAAACTGCACGCTATAGTTCGGTTATGATTTCGTTGATTCTGTGAATTGGAACCGAACCGGAACCGATTAACTACACCTCATTACGGTAGTATTAGAAGAAAAAAAAAGAAATATTCCAAAATTAATGGTTTGTTGTAACTTATAGGCCAAATATAATGTTACTCTGTAATACGAAATATTCCAAAATTAGTGGTTTGTTGTAACTTGTAGGCCAAATAAAATGTTACTCTGTAAAGAAATAATTGATATAAAAATAATTAATTCTCTTTCATTTCTTATTTAGATAATATTTGCAAAATTTTGGTGGTAGTGTAGTTGGGCTTTTATTGTTATTTTTTCTTGTTTAAAAAATAAAATAAAACTTGACCAACAAAGCTTTCTCTTCAGTCCTCACCTTTCAGAAGAGAGTTATTACTAATAATTACAAAATCCCATTTCTTCTGCCACCTCAAAACATACTCATATGTTTCTTACTATATATTGAATCGCTGCCCCTATTCAAATTCATTCTGCTTGTATTAAGAGTGCCGTAAACCCTAAATTTCTGCTGACAATCGTCCCCCTGCACAAGGGTTTCTTTTTTGCTTTTTGTGGTGGTTGTTTGCTTTCTCTGAATCAGTCAAACATCCAGAAGAAGAACACTCTCTAACGAAAAGTATCCGGTAAGGAAGAACCGTCGATTCGATTCAGTTTAAAACAAGATTCGTACGGGAGTAATTAAGATTATTAGCGTTTTGCTAATCTCTAGAGGATTGGGATTGGTTTTAAGGCCATAACCGATTCTGGTCTCGGGGCTCTTTTGATTTGCTATTTTTCCTAGGGTTTTTCGGAGGGTTATGGATGATCTTGAAAAGGCAATCCTTATAAGCTTCGATGAAACTGGTGTTGTTAATTCGTTGTACAAAGAACAGGCTCAGCTTTATATCCAGCAAGTGAAGGAGAGTCCATCGCTCTGTAGAATATGTGTAGAAAAGTTGTGTTTCTCTAAGGTAATTCAAGTTCAGTTCTGGAGTTTGCAATCCCTGCACGAGGCCCTTCGTAGTAAGTACACATTGTTGACTGATGAGGAGAAGTCTTTTATTAGGAAATCCGTTTTTTCGTTGGTGTGCTACGAACCCTTGCAAGCTAATGACGGTAATTCGGTAAGATTATTGGATTCCCCAGCATTTATTAAGAACAAGCTTGCACAAGTCATTGTTACCTTAATTTATTACGAATATCCCGTGACGTGGCCCTCCGTATTCGTCGATCTTTTGCCTAATTTGGCAAAAGGGACTGGGGTGATCGATATGTTCTGCCGTGTCCTGAATGCTTTGGACGACGAAGTGATCAGTTTCGACTATCAACGCGGCGGCGATGATGTGGCGGTGGCGGGGAGAATTAAGGATGCAATGAGGGTACAATGTGTGCCACAGATTGTCTCCGCTTGGTACCACATTGTCTCCGTTTATAGAAATTCAGATCCCAAGCTATGTGTTGGTGTTTTGGACACTATGACGAGGTACATTTCGTGGATCGACATTGGCTTAGTTGCAACAGAGGCATTCACAAAGTTGCTCTTTGAGATAATGTTGGTGGATACCTTAGCTGATGAGGTACGAGCTGCTGCTGCTCGTGTTATTCTCTCTGTTGTTTCAAAGAGAATGGACTCGAAATCGAAGCTTGTTCTTCTACAAGGCCTTCAAATGAGAAGGGTTTTCGGGCTCGTTATTGGCGATACTGATTCCGAGTTAGTCTCTAGTGTAGCTTCTTTGCTCACTAGCTATGCTACCGAGCTTTTAGAATGCTCAAAGCGTCTGAGCCCTGAAGATGGGAAAGGGGCATCGATGAATCTCTTAAACGAGGTTCTCCCTTCTGTTTTCCATGTCATGCAGCATTGTGAAGTTGATTCTACTTTTAGCATGGTGCAATTTCTTTCGGGTTATGTGGGCACGATGAAGAGCCTCTCTTCATTGACGGAGTTGCACTTAGTTCATGTGACGAAAATATTGGAAGTGATTCTTGCACAGATTAAGTATGATCCCATGTACCGTAATAATCTTGATGTTCTTGATAAGATTGGGAAGGAAGAAGAAGAAAGGATGGAGGAGTTTAGGAAAGATTTGTTGGTCTTGCTCCGTAGTGTGAATCGTGTGGCACCGGGGCTCTCACAGATGTTTATTAGGAATTCGTTGGTGAATGCTGTTGCTTCCTCCAATGACCGCAATGCAGAGGAAGTCGAGGCTTCTCTTTCTCTGTTTCACGCACTCGGTGAATCGTTGAGAGATGATGCGATAAAAAGTGGGAGTGGGCAGTTGGGGGAGTTGATACCGATGCTGTTATCCACGAGATTCTCTTGTCATTCGAACAGGCTCGTTGCTCTTGTCTATTTGGATACGATAAAGACATACATAGATTTTGTGTCTGAGAATTCTCAGTACGTTCCTGCTGCGTTGAGTGCTTTCCTCGATGAAAGAGGTATACACCATCCAAATGCCAATGTGAGCATAAGGGCAAGTTACCACTTCTCGAGAGTCGTGAGGATTCTCAAATCCAAGCTTGTCCCCTACATTGAGACCATTTTGCAGGTGAATCATGTTGTTTAATCAATTAATTATGTGTACATGAAAGCATAATTTGTAACTAGTTTGTGGCATGTGCGTGTGAATTTCAGAGTTTGCAAGATATGGTTGCACAGTTTACTACAATGAACAGTGCAGCAAAGGGATTTTCAGGATCCGAAGATGGATGCCATATATTTGAGGTCACACTTTCTCTTTTTTCTTTTTTATGAAAGTTATGTTAAAATATTTATGCCTCATAATTGGAATCACTTATGTCTTTTCCTTTGTTTTTCAGGCAATTGGCTTATTGATTGGGATGGAAGATGTACCTCTTGAAAAGCAATCTGAGTATCTTTCTGTACTGCTCACTCCACTTTGCCAGCAGGTTATAGTACAAAATTGTCGATCTCCATTATGTCTCTACAAATGAATTTTGGTTTTAATTTCTTTTTCAGACAATAATTTAACTAATAGTTCATATATCTACAGGTTGAGGCCGCCCTCTTAAATGCCAGATCGAATTGTACTGGAGACTCCATTGTACAAATTATAAATCTTCGCCAAATAGTTATGGCCATTAACTATCTCAGTAAGGTATGTTCTGAAATTATTAAATTTTCATTGTGCCATGTCGAGAACGTTTGTCAGCCTCGTTCCTCCTTTTTTTGAATGACTGCAATTATGCTTGCTTGCATCAATGTGGTTAGTACAAGATATTGAGTCTACATATTTTTAACATACATGGTGAAGATTTTAGTTTAAAACTTAGCTTGTTTTCCCTCATGTGGATTCTAGTTTGCTCAAATATTTTGTTTAAATGTTTATCCTGAATATGTTTCTTTCAATAGGGTTTCAGTGAACGTCTTGTAACTTCAACTCGCCCTGGTATTGGTCTTATGTTTAAAAAGGTTAGTTTCGTTCTTAACCTTGTTCTTCCTTTTTATTCTTATATCATTATCGTGTGTGTGTGTATGTATATATATATATATATATATATATATATATTATACGATTATCTACGTTGGTTGATTTAAGTTTATTCCTTCTTTCAGACTTTGGATATTCTCCTGGAAATCCTTGTTGTTTTCCCGAAGGTGGAACCTCTGAGATCTAAGGTATTGCACATATTTTCACCTGTTCGCTATAAATGCAACTAAGCTGTTCACTAATAATCCATTCTTTTTCCAGATTACCTCTTTCATTCATCGAATGGTGGAGATATTAGGAGCTTCAGTATTCTCTCATCTCCCCAAGGCACTTGGGCAATTGTTGACTGATACCGAGGTAATCGTTCTTTTCCATGAAATTGATTACAATTCTTTGTTTAATTTAATGTGGGGACAACATGAAGAATTCGTCGATGTGCTCTGATAATTGAAATGGATAACTGAGATGATTATTTATTTCGCATGTTTTCTCGAAATGATCGTGTAGAAAAAGAAATGTCTATTCCTTCGTATCATTTCTGTAAATGATTACTAGATATTAGCAGAAATTTATTTCGATTTGGTCATAGATTAGTGATGCTGATGTTGTTCCCTCATGAAAGTCTTCTTGTTATCATCTGTTGTCTCTTTGCCCCTTTATACACTGTATATCTCAGGTTATATTTCTTCTTGTGTTCTGCAGCCCAAGGAGCTGGTTGATTTTCTCGTATTGGTTAACCAAATTATCTGCAAATTTGGGGTTGGGGTTCGTGACATTTTGGAGGATATATACCCCAATATCGCAAATAGGGTATTTAATATGGTCCCGAAGAATGAAATGCAGTCGGGACAAGGCAGTTGTGCTGAGGTAAGCATATGTTCTTTATAAACGTTACGGTGATTGCTTTGCTCTGTGGTTGTCAAGGCTTATTATTATATAAATGAGGGATACAACTTAACAAGACTCGAAAAAATGCCACATAAGATGACCTGATACAAAATTGAATTCAATTTCACTTGCCAATCTTTTTTTGTGATTCTATCTGCAGTTTTTGGTATCTCCGGAAAGATGCTCTGCCCAATTTCTAATATTGTCTTTCTCGTTCCCATTTCACTTGTGGTTGTGTTTATTCGATTGGAAATAATAATTTGTTTGATAAATTTCATTTTGGATTATTGATCCAGGAAATCCGGGAATTGCAAGAGCTTCAGAAAATTTTCTTTACATTTCTGCATGTGATTGTCACACATGACCTCTCTTTGGTTCTCCTATCCCCCAGAAGTAGTGGAACCTTTGATATGATGATGCAGCTGCTGTTAAATGCTTCTTGTAACCATAAGGATGTTCTTGTAAGAAAGGTATGTTTCTTTTTTGCACAATATAAAGATACTCAAGCTTATGTGCTTTGAGAAATTTAGATCTCTCGATTATGATATTTGCATGTGTAGCTAATAAATATATTTTTTTTTCATCATTCAGACATGCGTGCAAATATTCGTCAGGCTAATCAAAGATTGGAGTGCTGGGCCATACGGCACAGAAAAGGTTTCTTTTTTTATTTTTCCTTTTTTTTTCAAAAAAAAAATCTGTCCTGCAAATCTTCTTTTTTTTTTCTTTTTCCTTTTATTAAACTCTAAAATTTTTTATTTCCAACAGGTGGCTGGTTTTGATAATTTCATAATCGGAGTGTTTGCAATGAACTGTTGTCTATACAGTGTGCTTGACAGCTCCTTTCAGCTTCATGATGCCAACACTGTAAGTTTTAGTCTCAATTAATTATTCTTTTTTACAGAATGTGTAATATTTATATGATATAATAACCATTTTACACCTCTAATATTCAAAAGTACGGAGTTGATTAGTAAAGCATCTCCTATATTACTAAACTGGTCATATTTATTTTCCTTTTTCACTTACACTTTATTACGAAGCATATTATGCGGTAAACATGTACTTGTTTTCTTTTTTCTGACAAATTCGTTGCAGATGTTATTGTTTGGGGAAATAGTATTGGCACAGAAGGTAATGTGTGAAAAATTCGGGAACGATTTTCTCTATAGCTTCGTATCAAAAGGGTTATCAAATGTTCATTGTCCTCAAGACTTGGCTGAGCAGTATTGTCAAAAGCTTAAGGTACCGTTACATTAATCGCTTTTCTCCAATTTCCAGGAAATCGCGAAAATGTAATTAAAGCATCTGTGTTATTTTTTTGTGGAATTAAGAAATTGTATTGTATTATTTTTATCAGGGCGATGATCTCAAGGCATGCAAATCTTTCTACCGATCTCTCATACAAAGGTTGACACCGCCGCAAAATCGTAGCTTAATCGCCAGATAGCAATAACGTTGCTCTCTCCTCAACGAAACCCATTTTCTCCTTACAAATTCGCATACAACTGCTTCCGATGTATTCTACAGGTTAGTTGAAATCGGACCCGTGTTTTCATATCTTGAAAATATTACCTTTTTCTTTAAAAAAGAAAGCACCATTATAATAATTAATGCATTGATGTAAATGTGATGAAAATAGCAGATCGATTCGGTGTAAATATCAAAGGTTTTGTCCGCGTCATCGACAGCCGAGGTATTTATTTCTTTTTACCTCCGTAGATATATTTTTTTATATCGAAAAATGTTGATGTTGAATTCTTTTTGAAGTGCCTTTGTTTTCCTCAACTATGCAGCTGCAATAATCATTCTTTTGAGACACACAAAGCTATTCTCATTCCCATCAGTCATTTGAAAAATCACATGAAGCAAAGGTATAATAAGGTACCACAAGAGCCTGAGATTCAAGTCTTCAAAGAATCTAATAAAGAAAGAGGGGCATTATGGTCATTTGCTGTTTTACGTCTGCTTTTCTTTTCGGGTTCTCTCCTCTGCTTATTTCTGAATCTCGTCTCTGAGGCGAGATTGAAAACAGTTTTCTGCTCTTATTCTGGGGAAAATTTGAAAGAGGGCAAAGTTTTGTATTCATTGTCACTTTGTTTATCACAATCTGGATATTCTCTCTGTGTTTTACTTGAAGTTGTCATTTCGAATTTTACAGTTTTATTGATATTCATTTCTTTTGAGGCTTTGATATGATTCTCTATATGCCTTTTAATGAAATATCCGATATATTGTATTTTCTGAGAAAATTATAATTTTAGGTACTAAGCGTACATGTCTTTGTTTTTTGGTCACTATGTTCGATAATTGTAAAAGTAAGTACTAACTTTGTTTGTGAAAATAAATTTGGATTACTCATTTAATTTTGGGTCACTAAGTATACATGTTATTTATTTTGAGTCACTGTTTTTATGAATGCAAAAATTTGTCATTAACCTTGTAAACATAGCGATCAAAAAACGTGAAACATGTATAATTAGTGATCCAAAATTAAAAACACGTATATTTAGCGATTCAAAATTGAAATGACGATTCAAATTTGTTTTGACATTCAAAGTTACTGATTTACTTTTACAATTATCGAATATAGTGATCCAAACATGAAAACATGTATACTTAGTACCTAAAATTATAAATTTGCGTTGTATTTATGAATATCAACAGTTGGCTACAATATAAACCGGGTTTGCTTATAAACCCAATAAATTTATCTGGAGTTCGCTGCTGTTTTGTAATAATCGAATCAAGTACAATTTCATTTTCTTACATGAGAAAATATAAAATATAAATAAAAGGAAAAAAAAAAAGGAGGAAGATCCCCATCCCATGCCCAACTATATATTTTGTATTTTGTGTAATTTAATATATTTATAGGCGTGCATGTGCATGAATAGCTGTGTAATCGTTTTCTTAATCCTTCGATCTTTGGGAACAAGCAACAGCTTCATAGATCAATAAATTAAATATATAAATCAAAATCAATGGCGATTTTTGACCTTACTGATTTCTGGTCTCTGAAATAATTCTTGATTATAACAAGCCCATATCTTTCGTAGTTTGCATTACATAATATATCTGTGTGCGACACCATAAAACGCACGTTAAAATGGGAAACATAACATCTTTCAAGCAAGATCTATTCTTTTTTATTTATGTAATGTTTCTCATTTCATTTTTAAAAGCAGTAAAAAAGAGATGGGAACCACGAAAGAAAAATCAAAAGTACACAGGCCTCTTGTGATCAGCTGCTGCATAGCTCTTAGGGTAACTATTCAACGAGAGTCCCATCACAGGAATCGCAAAGGAAGTCTCCATGAGCAATCTCTGCTGATAAGCTTCGATGGTCCTCGAGCCCTCGACGATATCTTTCACGAGAGATTCGTAGTACTTCTTGAGCTTCTTGAGCATGCATAGGTACTTCGTCTTCAGCCACCTCAGCTTCACCCTCCTGCAGAGCCTCTTCAGGAAGAACCCTCGACTCTTTGTACTGTCTCCTCCGAGGCGGACGACGGGGAGCCGCCGCCTCGTGCGGCGGAGGTTCCACCTTTGGGTGGTGTTTGGGCGGTGGATGTAGTATGGTTTGTTGATGGGATGGGGATGGGGATGGGTTTCTTCTGACGACATTATCCCTACGCTACTACTTGTGTGTGAGAGAGAGAGAGAGAGAGAGAGAGAGAGAGAGTTGACTAAATAATAGAGAAGAGATATGTTGGGTAATTTATAGTGGGGAGATGATATAAAGAGAACAACATTTAGTAGCTATGGGAGAAAAAATATTGTGTTAAATTTTGGTCCTTCCTAAAATTCATTAAAAATTCATTAGTGTCACGGGGAGGAGTCTTTTTTATTAATATATCGAGTCAGGTAAATTTAATTTTTCGACTTGAGACAAATAATCTCAACAATTTATCGTGTAAGTTGTTGTTGTCCGTATAAATTTAGTAAAGATAAATTGAGGCACAATAACTGCAATTGTTAAATTGAATCAATGTGATTCCCAACTAATTGAAGTTATGAAAAAAAATATACTACATATCTCAATATCTTTCTAATAATGTACGATATAGATAAAAATAAAAAATAAGTAGAAAAATAATCAAACGTTTAGGCACAACAAACAAAATGAGAAGTTAGGTTAAGTTCAACATAATAATACACTGCATACCTAATCGAATCTTTCCCGACGTGTATTGACGTATAATTTGAGGGTTTTCCCCACTGAAAATAAAGATAAATAGAAACTAACATAGTATAACATTATAAACCAAATCAACACAAAATAAAATGGGTAATACAGTTATATATGTATTGAAATACATAATAAATATGAATTATATCATCGCTTGCGTTTTTTTTTTTTTTTTGAATCATATCATCGCTTGCGTTGGATGTGAATGAGTACACTTGCATTTCGTGACTCACGGCAAATATTTAAACTCCGCGAATTCATGGTAGTTGATTAACGTTACATTTAATGCTAATTTCATATTTATTTAATCCAGTAGAATTAGATGAATTATTTGTGTTTGTTGGAATGTTATTTTTTTTTAAAATTTGCAACTTACATCCCGAAATAGTAAAAAGTATTTAAATACATTTTGTTGGCCACCATCCCTTCAAACCAATAGCACCAAGCTATAACTACTAGTTATTTTCTTTCTTCCACACCAAGTATGGCTTGATGATGATGATAATATCTATATATAGGGCTTAAAAATAATAATTTTCTTTTTTTTTTAATTTGCTTTATTACCAAGAATTACATGGAAGAAAAAAAAAAAAAAACTACACGATTCCTCAAATCAGACAAACTACAAAAGCTGCAACAACTATTAACGTACAACAAACAGCAACAATCGTCAAGAATACAACTCCTCCGTCAACTTCAGATAGACACCGCCGATCTCTCGCGCCACATCGCAGCAATCGGGCTCCTAACCACGTGGCCGAGCCCATCGGTCCATTCGATCGAACCGAACGCAGCCTCCAACGAACCACCCACACCCTGGGCTCCCCTCCGGTTACCGCCGCCGCTAGCGAACCCGATCTCATAAGACAAAACATCTATCCCCTCCCCGAACACGAGCTCCCTAGGCTCAACAGTCACCTCCACTCCCCTCGGAGCCATCACCTTCACCCCGTACACCGCATCCGCCTCGGGCCCCACGTTCTTCACCGTCCTCCTGTACCTCACCACCGTCCCCTCCCCGTCCCCCTCGAACACGACTGAGAACGACGGGTAATTCAAATCCCCGGGATTCCCGAGCCCTAACTTATCGCAATCCACCGAGGACACATTTTGCGTGAAGACCGCGATCGTCTTCGAATCGTATCCAACGGTGCACAAAAATGCCACGTAATCATTGACCGTCAAGTCGTAGACCAGCCCGGGATCTATGGCCCGGTTCGGGTCCACATGGCCCGACCCGTGGACAAACGGGTTCGATTCTCCGCCAGTCGCGAGGTCCCTGAGGGTCCCTCCGGAGTTGTCCATGTTGTAGGCCGTGGTCATCAGGGCCGATTTGATGGCCGCAGTGGTCCACGTGGGGTGGGCCTTCCTCAGTAGGGCGGCTAACCCGCTCACGTGCGGGCAGGCCATGGACGTGCCGGAGATGATGTTGAATTGGACCGTTCTCGTGTCGGATTCGAGGTCGGTGGGACCCACGTGGCCGGTCCAGCCTGCGAGGATGTTGACCCCCGGTGCGATCACGTCGGGCTTGAGGATTTCGGTGGTTCGGTAGTTGGGGCCGCGGCTCGAGAACGAGGCGGCTCGCGGGGATGGAGGGGAGTTGCTGATTACTGTTCCGCGGAAGACGATCTTGGCCGTCGGATTTGGATCGGATCTTGCGTAGGAGCGGATCTCGTCTCCGGCGAGTTTTCCGACCATCGTGGCGGGGATGAAGTGGGCGTCGGCGAGGAGCTCCTCGCCGGAATCCTCGAGGTTGGCCACGATCATCCCGATTCCTCCGGCGAGGTGGACGGCGTTGCCCTTCTCCACCCTCGCGTTGCCTCCTCGGTCGCAGATCACGAGTTTTCCGGCGACTTTGGTGGGGTCGAGGCCGCCGGAGTAACAGTACCTACTGCCGGAGTCTGCCGCGTAGACCAGAGGGTGCATGGCGTCTCCTAGGGGTTCGCCGGAGTAGAGGGAGACTCCGGTGTAGCTGCTGCCGTCGCCCAACACAACGTCCGCCGGAAAATCGCGGTCGAGGGTGGAGGCTCCGACGGTCAAGATCCAGGGGGCGATGTTGACCGCCGTGTACGGCCCTGGGCCGGAGTTTCCGGCGGAGCAGGAGACCAACACGCCGTGCTCCGCGGCGGCGAAAGCTCCGATCGCTATGGAGTCGCGGTGGTACGGCGGCGCATAGCCGGAGGAGCCGACGGAGAGAGATATCACGTCGACGCCGTCGTGGACGGCTTCGTCCATGGCCGCGAGGATGTCCGAGTCGTAGCATCCGTTTGACCAGCAGATCTTGTAGGCGGCGATTCTAGCTTTCGTCGCCATCCCACGCGCTTCTCCGAGCGCGTAGCCGAACAGGCTCGCGTTGGCGACCTTGACTCCGGCGGCAGTCGACGCCGTGTGGGTGCCGTGGCCTTCGGTGTCCCTAGGAGACCGCACCTCGTCTTCCGATTCTGACTTTTCCTCCTCAGATCTAGCCGCATCGTGCCCTAAATGAAAGGCTTTGGCTCCGATGATCTTGCGATTGCACAGAGAAGAGGGGAAATCGACGGCGTCGACGCATTTGCCCTTCCAGCGAGAAGGAACGGGGGACAATCCCTCGTCGGAGAAGCTAGGCCTCTCCGGCCATATACCGGTGTCGAGAACTCCGACGATGACGTCATCGGCGTAGTTGGAGTGCGGCCACAGGCCGGAATCGTCCGTCAGACCGAGGAAATGAGGCGTGTGGGTCGTGTGAAGCTGTCGCACGACATCGGGTACGACGGAGATCACGCCGGGGAATCGGCGCAGCTCGGCGGCGTCTTCAGCGGAGAGACGGACGGAGAATCCCCTCACCGCGCGCTGGTAGGTGTAGAGGAGCTTAGCGGAGGGGAGCGATCCGACAATGCTGGTGTACCAATGGTGGTGCGTGGTGAAGTGGAGAGGCTTGTGAGATTGCGACACGTGGACGATGAAAGTCTGGTGATCGTCGGATGGTGAGGAGGAAGCAGCCGCGAAGCGGAGAAGCAGGAGCGTACCGAATAGGAGGTGTAAGGCCGTGTTTGTGGTGGGATTCATTTTTTTCTTCCCTTTTTTGGATCCGGACAGATTTGGTTATTCTCGAGTGAGTGATAATTAAAAGGAAAGTCTTCGCTCATTGGTGGGTTCGAATTGGGCCACGTTTGGATAGCGAAATATAGATTTCTATTTTGTCAATACCCATACTAAAATTGGGGCGCTACACATTGATATTGCAATGATATACTTTGCATAAATTATTTCATAAGGTTAATAAAAGCAAGTATACATTTTATTTATACATTTTATTTACAAGGTAGATAATATTATTAAAAGATTATATCTAAATAATCTTTACGAAGTCGTCGTATTCCCAATATAATGATTCCGAATAAAATCGGGAATAATCCGAACGAGAGAAACAACGACCTAAGATGATGGGCTATTTAGGAGAATAAAAATAAAATACTTCATTTATATCTCGAAAGAATGTGGAGAAAATTGTGAAAAATTAAAATTGCAAATGTTTCGAAAATCTAGAAGGGGACACCGAATCGGGAGTCCGGAGAAGACAGAACAGGTCGCTGTGTTGGAATAAATCTTCTCGGTGCTTTCCCGGCGACATGAGGAGACGATTAGCCATGGCCTATGAGAGAGGGGAGAAAGATAGTTTATTGGGTTCTATTTCATAGAATGCTTTGATGAAACGAAGACGATGATAAATTAAAAAATATATATACTAACTAAAAGTAAGCGTAAAATCATATTTCCAATCAAATGGGTGCTTAGCCAATGAGATCTTGGCCTAAAGGTCATGCTGGAGGCTTTAGGGTGCGTTTGGTTTGCGGAATTCGCTAAGAAAAAAGAAAAGAAAGGATGTATAGGTACAACAGTCGAAGCGTGAAGTACAAGTGTTTGATGTGCAATCTTAGTTTTTCGTCGTACTTTCCTCCACGAATTCCGCATATCAAACACACCCTTAAGGAATTGTGGATTAACTCGTGGGATTGAACCCCACTCCCACAATTTCTTGAGTAGACACATGAAGTTTATATTCCATGACTATCGTTGTCACATGAATTTGGGACGTATTCATCAGGACATGATGATTAGTCCCACCACTGGAGTGTGTGACATAATTAAGTCTTCGTCGGGTATGTGTGCGCAAGCTCACGCCAGTATTTAAGGGCTAGCTCATAGTCAGATCGAGTGGTGATACCTCGGACAACCAAAAAATTAAAATCAAATGTGTGCTTAAGTGTAAAATGTGTTTTCAAATCCGATTATCGCATAATAATTGTTTTCGGACAAAGTAGTGAATCGAAGTTTTTTTATACTAAAAGGTTTTTTAATTACATATTTCCCTTTTTTTAGATATAAATACAAGCCGTGGATATAAGAGTATGGAAGTATTCAAAAATTTGTTATAAAGTTACCGCATCCTTTACGTTCAACATTACATTTAAATATTGATGTAAATGCACACTTAATCTGATTAATTGCAAAGTAAGTGGCCATCCCCCATGCCTAACTACATGGGAAATCATTGGTGAGATACAAAAATAAAGTTATCCATAATCCATTATTATAGCAAATATGACCCAACGTCACACATCTCATTTAAAAACCTTCACGTAAGAGAGTACAAATATACCTGCCGACATTTGTCATTGTAATAAAAGGTTAGTCATTAATTACAATGAATTCTTGCAGCATTAAGATTTTATAAATTTACACTTTTTCCCTCCTAAACATTAGTAATGCCATCTTTGACAACTCTCGCCGCCACCCTCACATGTCTCGACCTAAAGTATGATTAGAGCGCCTAATATGAGAGTCATTTTTATTTTTTGGACCCCACCATGTTTTTGTCATCATATATATTCCATTAAAAAGGTCGTCTTGTTGCCGCATTACAAGAACGATTTTTGATACTACAATTATGTTGATAGTTGCCTTGACATAGACTTATCTTATCTAATAACATTAGTTATAAAACCTAACGAATTAAATGACAAATAAAAGTAAGGGGCCCACACTAGAAAGAAGACGTCCAAAATTCAACAAAGCAATTCTAATAGTTTAAAAGTGTTGTGAAATACTTATTTTATAACATATGTGAATCTCTATTTCTTATGTACATCTTACATCAAATAAGAAGCCCCTTTATATAGGGAAAATTGTAAACAAAATGCCAAAATACAATGACTCATACACACCTCTTTGCTCAATTATTTCTTCTTGAATAATGTTGTTGTCCATTAGTTGCTTGACATGGACATCCACCTAAAAACATCAAACAATTATTTCATAATACTCCCCCTTTGATGTTTTTCAAAGAATTTGCCTCGTTAAAACCTTACTAGGAAAAACCCAGTGGGACAAAAACCTAGTGAAGGAAAAAGAGTGCACAATTCCTTTTGATACGCTTTCATTTGTTGCCTCATTAAAAACCTTATTGGGAAAACCACATGGGAAAAACCACAATGAAGGGAAAAAGAGTGCAACGCGTATTTTCTCCCCCTGATGATAATATCATTATAAATCTCGGAGTCTTCGAACTCCAATTGAATATACCAATTTCCTGAAAATAATTGGGGGAAGTGCTTTCGTAAATAAATCTGCAAGATTTTCACTTGATCGCACTTGTTGTACATCAATATCACCATTTTTCTCCAAATCATGGGTGAAGAAAAATTTCGGTGAAATATGCTTTGTTCTATCCCCTTTAATATATCCTTCCTTTAATTGGGCAATACATGCCGCATTATCTTCATATAAGATCGTTGGAAGTAATTTCTCATCAAGCAACCCACAAGTCTGTTGGATATGCTCAATTATCGATCGCAACCAAACACATTCTCGGCTAGCTTCATGAATAGCGAGAATCTCCGCATGGTTAGATGAGGTAGCTGTTAAAGTTTGTTTCACTGACCGCCATGAAATAGCGGTTCCACCATATGTAAATAAATAACCTGTTTGCGATCGAGCATTATGTGGGTCAGACAAATATCCAGCATCTGCATACCCAACTAAATTTGCTTTCGACTCATTAGAATAGAACAATCCCATATCAGATGTTCCTTTAAGGTATCGAAAAATCCGTTTAACACCATTCCAGTGTCTACGAGTTGGCGAAGAACTATATCTTGCCAATAAGTTTACAGCGAACGCTATATCAGGTCGCGTATGACTCGTAAGATACATTAGTGCTCCAATAGCACTAAGATATGGTACTTCAGGACCAAGTAGCTCTTCATCATTTTCGCGTGGTCTGAACGGATCTTTATTTACGTCTAAAGATCTAACAATCATTGGAGTATCCAGTGGATGAGATTCATCCATGTAAAATCTTTTCAATACCTTTTTCGTATAAGTCTCTTGATATACAAATATTCCACTTTTCAAATATTCAATTTGAAGTCCAAGACAAAATTTTGTTTTTCCGAGATCCTTCATTTCAAACTCCCTTTTCAAACAATCAACAGCTTTGGTCAACTCTTCAGGAGTTCCAATTATATTGATATCATCAACATAGACTGCTATAATGACAAACTCATTTTTACATCTTCTCAGAAATATGCAGGGGCAAGTTTGGTCATTCTGATACCCTTCTTTTACTAAAAATTCACTTAGGCGATTATACCACATTCGCCCAGATTGCTTTAATCCGTAAAGCGATTTATTCAACTTAACTGAGTACTCGTTTCTGGGCCCTGAATTTTTAGGCAATTGAAATCCCTCGGGAAGCTTCATATATATATATCACTGTCAAGTGTTCCATATAGATATGCAGTGACAACATCCATAAGACACATATCGAGACCTTCTCTTACTGCCAGACTCACTATATAACGAAAAGTAGTTGCATCCACCACAGGAGAATATGTCTCCTCATAATCAATACCTGGTCGTTGCGAAAAACCTTGCGCAACAAGCCGTGCTTTGTATCTTACAATTTCGCCGTTTTCATTCCTCTTTCTAATGAAAACCCATTTATACCCAACCGGCTTTACATTTTCTGGTATACGGACTACAGGTCCGAAAACTTTTCGTTTCTCAAGTGATTTCAATTCGGCCTCGATTGCATCTTTCCATTTTGGCCAATCATTTCTTTGTCTGCATTCTTGTACAGACTTTGGTTCATGATCCTCATTCTTGTTAATCTCATTCATTTCATGTAGCGCTACGTTAAATGAGAATTTATCGTCAACGTTGACTTCGTCTCGGTTCCATCTAATTCCATTTTGGGCATAGTTTATCGAGATCTCTTCATTATCATTATTTTCTGAACGTTCAGGTACATGAGATTCATTCTCATTGCTCATCGACTCTTCTCTGGTCGATAAATCCTCGGTTGGACCATTCTTATTATTATTTGCTCCTTTTCTTTTCCGAGGATTTTTATCTTTGGAACCCGAGGGCCTACCACGCTTTAGCTGTGGCTTAGGCTCGATAATATGTTCTGCAGGAACATTTATTTTTGCAGGAGCATTAACAGCTGGTATATGTGACTTTGTCACTCTTTTAAGGTCAGTAAAGCTTTCTGGCAGTTGATTAGCTAAACTCTGTAAATGAATTATCTTTTGAACTTCTAGTTCACATTCTTTAGTTCGAGGATCATAATGATTTAGCGATAATTCATTCCAACTAACATTTCTCTCCAGCTGTTTCTTTTCTCCCCCTAATGTCGGAAAATTCGATTCATCAAAATGACAGTCGGCAAATCTGGCCGTAAATAAATCTCCAGTTAGAGGTTCCAAATACTTTATTATTGATGGAGATTCATATCCGACATATATTCAACCTCCTTTGAGGTCCAGCACTGCATGCAATATAGCATGTCCCCAGCAAGACGAGGGAAGATTCGACTTCATCAATAATGGTCTTGCAATTAATTGCAAGCGCTTAATCAACGATTCTGCAAGACCGTTTTGCGTATGCACATGTGGCACGGGATGCTCAACATCAATTCCGATAGACATACAATAATCATTAAATGCCGTGGAAGTAAATTCAGCAGCATTATCAAGGCGTATTTTCTTTATCGGATAATCTGGAAAATGTGCTCTTAGTCGGATCATTTGTGCAAGCAATCTCGCAAACGCCATGTTGCGTGTTGATAACAAACATACATGAGACCATCTAGTCGATGCATCAATTAATACCATAAAATACCTAAATGGACCACATGATGGATTTATCGGTCCGCAAATATCACCATGTATACGCTCCAAAAATGTTATGGATTCATTCTTTATTTTCACTGGTGATGGCCGAATAATTAACTTCCCTTTAGAGCATGCGACACATGATAATTCATCACTTTGAAGAATCCTCTGGTTCTTCATTAAATGCCCACGTGAATGCTCAATTATTTTCCGCATCATAATTGCACCGGGATGGCCCAACCGGTCATGCCAAACATTAAATGTACTGTCATTAGTAAACTTCTGGTTTACGGTAGCATACGATTCGATCGTTCTAAGATGTGTGTAATACAACCCATAGTCAAAGGAAGATAATGTTTCCATAATTCTTTTATCATTAGAAACCCCCTTTGTAATGTGCAAATATTCAACATCTCCCTTTTCTGCAGTCTCAACATGATATCCGTTATGTCGAATAACTTTAAAGCTCAATAAATTTCTTTGAGACTTAGGAGAATATAAGGCGTTTTCAATTGTCAGCCTTGTTCCTCTGGGTAGTAAAATGTTGGCTCTTCCGGAGCCTTCAATTATATTTGTGCTACCCGATATTGTAATAACACTTGTTTCTTTCATTTCAAGATGATCGAAATATTTCTTATTCTTCAGAATCGTATGAGTCGTTGCACAGTCTGCAAGACATAGTTCTCCATTGCACATGTTCGTTTCCATTAGAGAAATTCCTTTATAAACAAACACATAAAATAATTATTAAAATAAACAGATATGTCACAAGAAAACATATAACTTAATAAAATACTCCAAACGATACATAATAAATCACGCAATAATAAAGCATACAATACACACAATAATCAAGCACACGATAATAATACATAATAGATTGGTTTTCTTCAGGAAAAACTAGAAATCCGCAGTTTCAAAATGTGTATTTTCATCTTTTGTCCCAGAAGCAGAGGCCAAATCACTTTGAACAAAATTCGTTTCAATTCTCTTTCCTTTGCCCTTATTTTGTTGGTATAATTCAACCAAATGTTTGGGCGTGCGACAGTTACGTGACCAATGACCCGAACCACCGCAACGATAGCATTGCTCATCGTCGTTCTTTTGTTCAATGTGCCTCTTCTCATCATTATTCTCGTAATATTTCCTCTTCTGGGGAAAATTCTGATAACCGCCACGATTGTTATGATAACCACCACGGAAATTTCCTCGACCACGTCCATGGCCTTGACCACGACCTTGACCACGGCCACGTCCACGACCTCGGTGTCCACCACGACCACGTCCACGATCATTGCTTCGACTATTATCATTATTACCTTTGACTGCATTTGCTTCAGGGATTGCAGTAGAACCAGTCGGTCGGGATTCGTGGTTTTTCATCAATAATTCATTGTTTTGTTCAGCCAACAATAAACAAGATATTAACTCTGAATGCTTTTGAAATCTCCTCTCCCTATATTGCTGTTGCAATATCATGTTTGATGGATGAAAAGTGCTGAATGTTTTCTCCAGCATACTATCTTCAGTGACTGTTTCTCCACACAATTTCAGTGTGGCAGTCACCTTATGAACAACCGAATTATATTCAGTTACGGATTTAAAATCCTGTAATCTTAAATGCATCCATTCATACCTTGCCTTTGGGAGGATAACAGTTGTCAAGTGGTCAAATCGATCTTTCAGATTTTTCCACAATTCAGCGGGATCTTGTTCATTCAAGTATTCATCCCTCAGATCCGCATGAATGTGGTGGCGAAGAACTATCAAAGCTCTTGCCTTATCCTGAGGGCTTGTGGTTTTTACCGTATCGGTGGCGTCACCTGCACCCGTTGTGGTTTTTGGGTCGACAATAGTGTCACCCAAACCTTTTGCTTTTAGATGAATTTCTGCGTCTAGTTGCCATGATAAATAATTCTTCCCTGATATGTCAAGTGCAATAAACTCGAGGCTTTGCAAATTCGTCATACTATCATAAAATACAAAAGACGTTTTAATATTCAAATCATAAAGTATAAAAATAAATATATGATATTAATATTTCCAATATAAATATCAATACAAGTTTATCGTAAAAAAAATACTTTAAAGGAAAATTACAATTAATAACTATATTTTGGAAACAACTGTAAAAATATTATCCATCACTCGATAAGCATCACGGTAAATAAAGTAAGAAGTGCAAGATTTATCTTTGTATAAAACGACATGATTCTATAAAAAAAAATCATAATAATCAGAGATGTATAAATTTAATTTCTCCCAGCGGTAATAAAATTTGTTCATCCGTATATTCAAAAATTAATTCAAAATATATATGATATTTACTTGAGATATCAATAAAATAAATAATATTATTTAAATCGCTCTTTTCAAAATCTCGTCAAAAATAAAATTCCACTCGCCGCCACTGGGATTCGAAATCTGGACCTCACATCACTTGTAGTGACGATATTCCGCGAAACCACTCGGGCTAAGGCGTTTTTGTGGTATGTATGTTATATTTATATAATTTAAACTGTCTGTAACGTAAGTGTACGACTGTTATAAATAAACTTACCGTACATAAAATAAAATTACCATACCTCGATTATAGTTTGTATAAAATCTTGTCTGGAGGTTGATCGTTGCCGGAGAGCACTCGTGCTGATAACGTGTTGTGAAATACTTATTTTATAACATATGTGAATCTCTATTTCTTATGTACATCTTACATCAAATAAGAAGCCCCTTTATATAGGGAAAATTGTAAACAAAATGCCAAAATACAATGACTCATACACACCTCTTTGCTCAATTATTTCTTCTTGAATAATGTTGTTGTCCATTAGTTGCTTGACATGGACATCCACCTAAAAACATCAAACAATTATTTCATAATAAAAAGAATTTATTTTTTCCCTTATTTGTTCTTTTAGAACCTAAAAGTCAAATCTAATCACTTATATATATCTTACTATATATAAGTACCAAATGGCACGGTAACCTCTAGGTACGTGGTAATTTATACCCAATATTTTAATGTAATATAAAATCCTTCTTTCTCAACTTTTACCTACAACTTCTTACTTCACTGTATACTAATCCATTAAGGCTACATATTTTATTAATTTCTAGCCTTCCACTTGTAAGCTATTTCCATAGCAAGCACATGACTCATCTGAAGAAAACACAACCTCTCTCCTCAAACCCAAAAAGCTTACGATATTCATTTCCCTCACAAAATCAAATCCTCTGTCTTCTCCGATCTTACGCATGTAACAGGTACGGTGATTCATCTTCTTCCATTTTCTTCTCCTCCTTTCATGATGTAAAAGTCATTTCTTCTCCTGTAAAATATTTGCAACACTGACTGTCTGTGTGCTCCTGCTATGTCAAGAAATAATTTCACACCAAATAAGTTCTGCAAGCTTCACATCTTAGGGGTATTACTTTGACTTAGTAACGTAAGATAAGACACCTCTACCAGCAAATTCTTCTATTTGTTAATCGTCTCCCCTGTTTCAGTAGTTTATTTCGTACTGAAATCATTGTCATAAAATTTATCTCCACAGACCCCTAAATAGTTAATTACCATTACCACTAATTAGCTTCCCGTATACCTCCTTTCGTGTCCAACGGGTCGCCTAAGGTAAGGAAGCAGTGAAGCGAGGAGTCCATCCAGTAAGATCTGGATAGGGCTTGAAAAGCCGTTGTCTTGCCAGGCTTTGATAAACAGGTGTTGCGAAGAGAACGGGGATTGGTATAGAAGCCAGCCTGATTAGTAAGTTTGAAAGATTATACCAAGGGAGGGCAGTGGGTGAATGCGTTGAGGATGGATCCCCAAGAATGGGTCTAAGTGAATTTTTCTGAATCTATCTCTTTTTTTCGGAAGTCAATTTCATCACATCAACCTGGATGAGTATAGCCGGTCTTCACCACTTCCCTACTTTGGATGGGACTGAGGAAAAAACTTGCCTTCAGTAAAGGCCTGTGTCAGCGAAAAGAGACTCCATGAGAGGCTGGATGTAATTGAGGTTGACCAACCAATTTCATCGCTCCGCCGTGATAGACAGAAGAAGGCTTCTGACCAGATCGTCCAACCGTATTTGAAGGCTAAGATCACGTCGGAGTGTTTGATGGAGTTTTCCGAGCCGGCTGTTAAGTGTGTGTATGATGTTGGGATGGAGAGGCCTTCGATGGGCACTGTTTTGTGGAATCTCGAATTTCCCCTTCAGCTTCAGGAGACTGCTGAGGACGGTGGGAAGGTCTTTTTCCGCGTTGGGAATAGCGAGTGCACGTACGATGTGGGCTCGGGGAATAAGGATAAGATGGATCGGGATTGGAGCGACTGCTATTTCAGTAATAATACCGACTCGAAGAGTAGCGGTTTGGCGATGAGCATAGCTGGCCGTAGCGTCGCCAACGAGGACTTCGACGGCTTGTCTTCTACCAGATCATGAACCTTTTCTTAACTCGGAAAAAAAATATTTCACTCTTTACCATTCCATTTAGTTACGATTCCGCTTACAACTTCCACTAACGTATGCCACCTGATATATATATATATATATATATATTACTTATGTTATTTGGGAATGCTATGGGAGGACAAACTCCACTTTATCTCAGCAAGTTTTGCATCTATGTTCAATATTGTATGCTTTAATAATATATTTTCAATTACGTTAAACATTTCTCAGCAAGTTTTGCATCTATATAATATTGTATGCTCAATTACGTTAAACATTTCTCAGACTTTATATCTCAACATAATTGGATTGTTTTCCTCCATTTCAGGTGTCAATCTACAATTGCGTCCGAATCTCCTCCGATATTAGATAAGGTATAGAGATGACTTCTTGCTCATGCTTTCTATTTGACTGCAATAGGCCACTGTAAATGAAGATGGAAAAGACAGTAATTACACATTAAGCAAAGAAAAGAAACTACAAGATGAAAGGGCATATGCGGGAAGTTGAATCATATGATCAATGAATAAATAGGGTAATATTGTTTTTAAAATAAGATGGGATATTCTCAAAATCAGTTAACGTACTGGAGAGATGCATGTTTATAATCGTATCCACTTACAAAGAATAAGAGAAAGGCCCATTCTTTTCAAAAGGAATAAAACTGCATAAAATTTTTACAAGAATACCATTGGAGTCATATTCAACTGCTTAACGAACAAATATGATGGGAAAATAGACTCTAGAAAACTTAAATATTACTTATGTTATTCGGGAATACTATTAAGACAACGATTTCCACTTTACCTCAGCAAGTTTTCCACCTATATTTGTTAAATTCTATAGTTTCAATAATATATTCTCAATTACGTTAAACATTGTCAGACTTATATCTGAATGTCATGGGATTATTTTCCTTCATTTCAGGTGTCAATCTACAATTGCGTCCGAATCTCCTCCGATATTAGATAAGGTACAGATATCACTACGTGCTCATGTAGTCTAAGTATTTGCGAACATGTCCATTATATAATTTATAGTCAGCAATTCACCGTAAACAATGGATAATTTTACTCATTCACGAAAAAGAAAACATATGAATGTTGAAGAAAGGATAGAAGAAAGAAATCATCTACGTCGTCGAAGAAGGACATTGGGAAATAGTATAAATGATCAAAATCAATATGCGATACTTCTAAATAATGAACCTGATTTTTTACCGCCTACAACTAAATGCTCATACTGTAATGCTGTTCGAATATATTTGGAACCACCATCCTTTTGTTGTTCGTCAGGACAAGTAATGTTGCATGAAACAGATATGCCTCCCGAATTAGTGACCTTATACTTAGGAGATACAGATTTATGCAAACATATACGTGATTTCATACGGTCCTATAATAACATGTTCGCATTCACTTCACTTGGGGTGCACTATGATAAAACATTAGCAAAACGAAATAATGGTATATACACGTTTCGAGTACAAGGCCAATTATATCATTTCATAAATCAATTACTTCCAGACGGTAGCAACAACTTAAAACACATCCAGTTGTATTTTTTTGACACAAACAATGAAATATCAAATCGCGTTTCAGCTAACTCGAACTTCAAAAAGGAAGCTATTCAATTGTTTACTAATGTTATGAAAATAAACCCATATGCAATATTTTTCCGAAATCTAATCAACAGAGAGAATCTTGATTTGTATAAAATTGCTCTACAGGCGGATCCTTTGATTGATCAGCGTGTTTTTAACAAACCAAATACGTCACAAGTCGCTGGAATATGGTTAGAATCAGATAACGAAAACAATAACGTTACTCCACACATTCAGGTTTACCCAATAAAGAATCAGGCTCAAATTATCAAATATTATTACGGTTGTTATGATCCTTTACAGTACCCTCTAATATTTGCCAATGGAGAACCTGGATGGCATCGTAACATCTCAAGAATAAATACTATTTCTGCAAGGGACACAAACATTAATTTGAATATAGCAGAATATAGAGACGTAAACAGTTATTTATTGGCTGAATCTGAAGGTTGGTATACTTAGCTTCTCAAAGTATTTAATTTATGCTTTCTCAACAGACATTAACTAAAATAAGTTCGTTTAGGCGCAGGAACATGGACACACCGAAGTCTTAATGTGTCATGTCGTGAATATTATTGCTACAAATTACAAATAAGAGAAAACGACCACTCATATTTACTACACACCGGAAGACTTCTTCAGCAATATGTTGTTGACATGTACCTAAAAATCGAGACGTCTAGATTAGACTTCTATAAAAATGAGGCTATGCAAAGTCGTCTACGAAAAGAGGTTTATCAGGGTTTGGTGGATAGTATTTCTCAAGGGTATCAAACAGGCATAGAGGTTGGTAAGCGTGTCATATTACCAACCTCATTTATTGGTGGTCCTAGGGACATGCGTAAACGATATTTAGATGCTTTAACTTTGGTCCAAGATTTGGAAAACCAGATATTTTTCTAACTATGACGACAAATCCTAATTGGCCAGAAATAAAAGCTTTATGTTTACCGTCCGATGAGGTCCAAAACAGGCCAGATATTGTGGCTAGAATATTTCGCGCAAAATTGGAGGTCTTAAAAAATGAACTAATAAAAAAATATATTCGGTTATGTGGATGCTTATACGTATGTCATAGAATTCCAAAAGAGAGGATTACCACATGTTCATTGGCTGATCATATTAGATAAATCATCAAAACTATATTCTCCTGCAGCATATGATCGAGTAGTATCCGCTGAAATTCCATATCCAAACCAACAACCATCTTTATTTCAACTTGTAAAAAAACATATGATACATGGACCATGTGGCGCGCTAAATCCTTCATGCAGTTGTATGAAAAATAATAACCAATGCAAATTCAAATATCCGAAAAAGTTCTCGGAAGTGACGACATGTACAGAAAATGCTTATCCTGTTTATCGTCGACGAAATAATGGTCGTTCGATTAATATCAAAGGTTTACATCTTGACAACCAATGGGTTGTCCCGAAAAAACAAATATCTGCTATCAAAATTTAATTGTCATATCAATGTCGAAATATGCTCAACCATTCAAGCAATTAAATATATATACAAATATATTTACAAAGGTCATGACAAAATTCTGTACTCTTTACAGTCGACCGAGGCTGACAAGTCCATAGACGAAATCAAAAACTTCCAGAGTGCAAGGTGGATTTCTCCACCTGAGGCTGTTTGGAGAATATTTAGTTTCGATCTTAACCATATACAACCACATGTAATATCTTTACCAATTCACTTGGAAAATGAACAACTAATATCATTTGCACCAAATCAATCATTGAAAATGGTAATTTCCGATCCCAAAGTTAAAAGAACAATGTTAACCGAATTCTTCTACATGAATACACATGATGAGTTAGCTATATCCAAAAATTGTCTCTATGGAGAGTTTCCCGAATATTTTACTTGGGCACGGAATGTAAGCAAATGGAGACGACGAAAAAAACGAGAAGTAGTTGGACGCCTTCTAACAAGCCATCCATCGGAAGGCGAACGATTTTATTTAAGGCTTCTCCTACTACATACAAGAAGACCAACATCATTTGATAGTTTAAAAATGGTTGACGGAAAACGTTTCGTAACATTTAGAGAAACAGCTCATGCTTTGGGTTTGTTAGAAACTGATGATACAATTGAACAATGTCTACGGGAAAGTGCAACTTACCTAATGCCAGCTGCGTTAAGGCAATTGTTTGCTACTATCCTCATATATTGTTCTCCAAATGATCCTAATGACTTATAGACTAAATTCGAAGGCTACTTATCTGAAGATATTGCAAGCAACAACACCTTATCTAAAACAGAAATCCAATTTAAAGTTATAGATATTATCACATATCATCTTTATTCAATGGGCAAAAGAGTCGAAGATTTTCCGTTCATAGTTAATATAGGCATGAAAAATCTAAGAAGTAGTCTTACTAAAGAATTGCAAGCAGAGCAAAATATTATAACACCAGATGAAGATTTATTATCAATCCGTAAACTTAACGAGGAACAAAAAAAAGCTTATGATCGAATATTATTCTGCGTTGACCATGGAGTATCAAATTTTTTTTTCGTTGATGGCCCGGGTGGAAGTGGGAAAACATTTTTATATAGATGTTTACTAGCGACAATAAGATCAAGAAATCACATTGCCCTCGCAACGGCAACTTCAGGAGTAGCAGCTTCACTTCTTCCAGGAGGTCGTACATCACATTCAAGATTTAAAATCCCATTAGATGTCAACGACGATAAATCATGCAATATTAGTAAACAAAGTACATTAACTTATCTATTAAAGATAGCAAGACTGATCATCTGGGATGAAGTTACTATGGCGAAACGTTATGCAATTGAGAAGTTTGATCTAATCTTAAGAGACGTCATGGGCAGTTGTAACCATTTTGGCGGTAAAATAATTGTATTGGGCGGAGATTTTCGCCAAACATTACCAATTGTTCCAGGAGGCTCTAAAGACGACATCATTAAATCGTCCATCGTATAATCTCCGCTATGGAAACACTTTCAAATAATAGCACTTCGTACAAATATGAGAGCTGCCCATGATATCGAATTTTCAAGCTATCTTTTAAGAGTTGGAAACGGCGTTGAAGATGCCGATGAAAATTGTAACATAGAAATTCCAATATGTACTAATATTGCTTTCGAAAATGACGACTCTTCCTTAAATATATTAATCAACGATGTATTCCCACATGATAATATTATAAATGAAGAACCTCTTACGAAAAGAGCAATATTAACGTCTAGAAACGAATTTGTGCATGAAATCAACGATATTATGATCAATAAACTTTCGGGTGAACAAGTTATATATTTAAGCAGAGATACAAGTATTACCTCATACAACATCCCCGACCAGGAAGAACTTTTCCATTCTTTAACTCCATCAGGACTTCCACCACACAAATTAACATTAAAAACAAATGCTCCAATAATGTTACTTCGAAACGTTAACCCGAACGAAGGCCTATGTAACGGTACTCGACTTATTTGCAAAAAGTTTGAAAATAATGTTATTTATGCTCAAATTTCAGAAGGCACTTTTGCTGGAAAAGTTGTTTTCATTCCAAGAATAACATTAGAAAGTCCAATAAATAGTGTTTCTTCAATTCCTTTTAAACGCAAACAATTTCCAGTACGTCTATGTTTTGCAATGACAATAAACAAAGCTCAAGGACAGACATTAGATTATGTTGGGATATACCTTAAAGAACCTGTATTCTCACATGGACAATTATATGTCGCACTATCAAGAGTTAGAACAAGCAAAAATTTGAAGATTTTGATTCGTCCACTATTATGTGGAGATCCTCCGACTAATCGAACAAGGAATATCGTATATCAGGAGGTGTTACAACTTACATCATAAATATAATAGATTTTCATACATAAATTACTCTTATATTAGCTAAATGAAGAAACACGGTAAAATTTAATTGAGCATAAATAAATATTTAGAATGCCATATTTTTTTATCGTCACCTCTGTCACATATTTGCGCATATATACTACATGCATATTTATATTCATATGATTTTTATAGTTCTCATAGTTGAATTTCCAGGAAGATGCAAAGACACAGTGTTCCGTTATCTGCATTACCAGTAAAAGACCCATTCTGGAACGTAAAAGTTGCAGTTACCGAGAAGACACCAATACGTCTCACAAGACGAGGAACCAGATATGTTAAGCTTGTCATTAGCGATGAAGAGGTAACATTTCCCTATTTTTGACATAAAATTTTTACTATATTTGTTCATTATCGTTGTTTATTACTCTTCTTTACAGCACACAAAGATGCAGTGCATCATATATGAACAGGAGATTGAACGCATGAATGATCTGTTGGAACTTTACCAGACATACTACATCGGTCATAGTCAGGTTCGCGAGCTCAACCAAGCTTGGCCACCGCTTGTGAACTCTCAGTACGAGCTACTTATCAACAGATCTTCCTATGTCAAAAGAGTTCCGAAACAAGATCAAATATCCCTAGAAAACTCGTACGACATATCAACGTTCAAAAGTTGTTATGAATTCATGGATGTCGAAACTCGAATCAGTAAGTTCTCTTTATCATTGATTAACGAGCATCATGGAAACTTTATTATAATTATTTTCTAATACATTAATGTAAATGTCTACGCAGATATATTGGCTTAAGTAATAAATGTTTTCGAACCACACACGACGTCTGGAGGTCGAAGGTTACAGGAATTCGTGATTGTTAACGAAGAGTAAGTGACTTCTCACATACGTCTATCGTCGATATAAATTCCTATAGCTAATAAATTATATGCGCTTACACAGACAGAGACCTATGCGACTAACATTCTGGGAAGAGCACTTGGAATTCGAAGCACCTTACCTTGTCGAGCACATGAACGAGCTACCAATAGTTTTGGCTACAAGACTCTCTGTTAACACATATAGAGGTATAAACAATAAAATAACACAACATAAAATCTTATTATTATGTCATTATTTTCTTTAATATCATGCAGGGATTTCTGTTGGCACCACAAATACCACTACTATACTATATGGCCCTCCAATATCGAAAACCACGGAATTACAACACTGGTCAGTATTATATTCCAACGTAAAATAACAAATTCTAGCTACTTCTGAATTTCATATGTAAGTCATGATATGACAATATATCATTCACGTTATATATTCTTCAAGGTTGCTTAACAATAAAGATTACATAAAGACAGCTGTCTCAGAAGGACTACACGAGAAAGATAAGCAAATCGTTGAGCCCCCGACGACCAGACAGCTTACGAAATTGATAACCGCAACAACTGCGCGGCACCAGGTAAGTACTTTCTTGTTACTACTATTATGCTCAACCTTTCACGCAAATTTAATTTTTCCATGTATATATTTTCCAGATAAAACCATTCTGGACAAAGGCAATGGCACAAATTACAAATCCAGATAATCCACTGTATGAGATGATATGTCCCGAATGTCAGAAGACATGTGGCGCCTTCTACAGTTGTGAATTCTCCTGCCTATACTGCAACAAAGATTTCCAATCGCCAGTGCCCAAGTAAGAATCTTTCTTAATTAATAAATATTCCTTTACTACCAAATATCTCCAACATTCAACATTCGTATACGTAGACTGCGTTTTCAAATTACATTATCTGATGAGACGGATACCATATTGGCGATGATTGAGAGAAAAGAGGCTGAGCAGCTGTTGGGTTTACAGTTGATGAGATAATGAAATTTGAAGAGGAGGTACACAATTTACTAACTTATTCATTTCCAACTTTTTATTGTTTCTTTTTTACATATCTAAATCCATAACTTTATTCAGGGTCAAAGATTCGATGCGGAAGCAATGAACACCACGTTACAAGACATACAATCCCTATATTATATAAAAGTGTTTCAGTATACATCGAGGGGCAACTCAGTTATCCAGTATAATGTTAACTCTCGCCTGCCCGCAGGGTCACAGCTATCCGTACCTGATGTACCAGAGTCTTCGTCGAGGAAAAGAAAAGCGACTGATTCCCCAAATCATGAAGCGTAAGACAAGAGAAAATGGTACGTTGGCTCTGCTTTTGCCTTTTAGGAACATGTTTGTACACAGGAAGTACAATAGTCGTTGTTGACCTGACAAGCCTATTGCGTAGGATAATGTATAGTGGGTGACTTTTTGACGATGTCACTTAGTCCTTATTACGCATTGATGGTTTAGATTTTGTGATATTTTGAGAATTGTTGGTTTGATAAATGATATCTTTCACCCATGTTCTTTACCTTTACCTGTTGGAAGAGATTGAAAAATATACATGCTATCGTTGATGGTCAAAGAAATGTCAGTATAGAATGAAAGGGAAAATACCTGATATTGAAAAATGCTTAGACGTCGTTGCCACGTTAGAAGCTAAAAAACACAATGTCGAGGTATGTGTTTGAAAGCTTTTTCCTTATATGCTTATTGTGTTTAATATTCATTGATGAAGTTGCATCTTTACCCTAAACGTTACCCTATTTGCCGATTTGAGATTTCCGTCTCTTGGTTGGACTTATCTTACTTTCCAAGGGATTATGGTTTGTGTCGATTCCACCTGATTTACGAATAACGATTTGATCTTCCTCATGTTATGATGAAATTGCCGTCCATACTTTCTCTTGAAACTACGAATTCATCGTCAAGTTTCGAAGAATTGAAATTTTCAATTTCTATGACATCACGTTTCTCACAGAACTCCTTGTCATAACTTACGTTGACGCTCAGTCTCCTACATAAGTTTCACATTCGGTTTTTATTTACGGAACCGATATGTAAAACATGTAACTTAGACATTCTAGATACCTCACCTATATAATTAAAATTGTTTGCCAGCACCTCTCATGCCTAACTATAACCAATCATCAGAGTGCTGAAATAAGATACTGGCTACATAGAATGGGAGAGCACAAACGAAAACCTTATATCATATTTTCGTAACCGAAATGCTAACGGGTTAAGTTTCAGCCGCACAACGGGCGGCAGTGCCCATCTAGTATATATATATATGAATTGATTATATATCATTCGACATGTAATATGCTACCCGTTCTCACCGTCCAAGAATCTTATTGCTAAACAATCCCTTTATTAAGTATTAGATTCTATATCGTCCACATTGATCTATTTATCTATAGGGACTTATATATTATAGTAACTTCTATAATCTGAAGTTGTATGACATCTTAACATTTAATGAGAGGTCAATGCACAAAACTCACTAGTTGAAGGACCTATTAGCAATACAAACCCTAATTATAATAATTAATTAAGAATAAGCTGACAGATCCATCTTCCTCACTAACAAGCTCAATCACGCACGACTCGATAGTATAAATTCTACTAAGCTTACCCACAAATACGAATAGCAACATTTGCATTGCAATCAATCACATCACCACGCACTATGGCAGCCTCAGAGTTCTCCAAGGCAGTGGAGCTCGGCCTCAAACACTCCAAGCGAATCTACTACGGCAAGGACGTGGTCGTGGTTCCACCATCGGCTCCGCCGCGCACGGCGTCGATGACGTCGGATCGAGCTTCGATGACTTCGGATTTCGATTGCAGCTACCTTCCCACGGCCGTGATGGCGTACGCCGAGGTCTGCGACCCGCGGGTGGTGGACAACCCCGACGTGCCGAGCTACCAGCCGTACGTGCACGGCCGATGCCTTCCTCCGGCGCTGATACCGCTGCACATGAACGAGGTGGCTATGGAGGTGAGGTGTTGCTTGGACACCGCGTTCGTGACGGTGAGCGGCGCGTGGAGGGTACACTGCGTGGCCGCGAGCGAGCGTTGCGTGTGTCGCTTGGCTGTGCCGATGGGGGAGCAGGTGAGCCCCAACTTTTGTGGTGTAGTATGATTTTGTACCTATTTGCCTTTTCTAATTAAATTAGAATCTTATTTTATTTGTGAGTGACCTCACTGTGCTGTGCATGAGGTTTTTAACAGTTATTCTATTCAAAAATTGCAAGAGTGACGTGTCATATGTTGAACATTTTCGTTTATAAGCAGATTCAAGTATGTATGCTGGGGAATTATATGTATATAAGGTCAATTTAGTTATCCTTTACTGAAATGTTCTTGAGGAAATTACTATTGAAAGTTCATAAAATGTGTCATTGCTGTTATGTTGTGATTTGCTTAAATAACGACACATTTTTTTGTCCAAAATTTTCACCTTTTTAAGATCATCATTGAGCATTGATTGGCTAACAGGGTTCACTTCTAGGTGTGGAAGTTGAAATCCCTTCAAAGTCATGCTCGACACAGCTTGCTTCATTGGAATCTCCCGAAGATGCATACGAAGTAGCCAACAATAAAGACGGATTCCTCATAAAAGGCCATATCTACACGCTAAAAGTACCACGTGTAAGTACCCGTTTATGTATTCGAACCCTTCATTTTAAGTACTTCCTTATGTTTCTCTGTTATTGCGGTGCTTTCTATATATTTACCCTTTTCATACATTGCATATTCTTGTTTTGCTGCAGATAAATGGTGGAAGAATAATATCCATTAAAGTCCATTGGTCTCAGAAGTTATCGTACCAAAATGGGCGATTTTGTCTCAATATTCCATTTAATTTCCCTTCCTATGTCAATCCCGTGGGGAAAAAGCTACCCAAAAAGGAAATAATTAGCTTAAAAGTCGATTCAGTTACCGGTACGGAAGTGTTGTTCCAAAGCTTAAACCATCCTTTAAAGGTAGCTCGTCACCTCCATCGCTGGTATTCGCATAAAGGTTTCAATCTTGTAATGGCATTGTTTTTTTTTTTTTTTCGTGTGAAGAGAGTTGCAGGGGACTCTGGTGTAGTAGAATTTCTCTGCGAGAGAGAAGCTTCGAGCTGGTCAACAAACGACTTCAACTTTTCATATGATGTAAGAATTGCATGCTTTTGGTAGTATAAGAGAGTGTAGTTAATACACTTAGCTTCTCACGAAATCACAGGTTTCATCGGGCGATATTGTCTGCGGTTTGCTGCTGCAGTCTCCGTCCATTCACGATTATGATCGGAGTGAGATGTTTTGCTTGTATATGTATCCTGGGAAAAGTTTAAGAAAGGTCTTTTCGTATTATCCCCTTAATGCAGTTGATTTGTGTAAATTATATTAGATGTTTCTCATCTTACGCGAGACAGCTTGCAGATACATACAATTACCACCTTAAACAGATGCTGTTCTTTACATGATCGGATGTTTTCCATTTTATGGTCTCAGGATTTCAGAAAAGAAGTGATATTTTTGATAGATACGAGCGGAAGCATGCAAGGAACGCCGTTTGAGAATGTGAAATCAGTGCTCGTGGAAGCTCTCGTAAAGCTGAACCCTGCAGATGCTTTCAACATCATACCTCTAAACGAAGATTCTTTGAGATTTTCTTCATCTTTGGTACCAGCAAACAAAGAGACGGTAGAAAAAGCTCGTCAATGGATACGGGTTAACTTTACAGCAGAGGGTGGCACGAACATCTCAGCTCCTCTGAAACAAGTAATATTTAATGTCGATGGTTTTTTATTTTTTTTTTGTTGCTAATTTCCGCAATCATCTTGATTTATTTTGGTCATGAATTATAGGCTCTGAATATGTTCTCGAAAACTGGCGATTCAGTTCCTCTGTTATTTCTCGTAACCGACGGAGCCGTAGAAGATGAAAAGGACATCTGCGATTTCGTAAAAGATAACCTCGAGAAGAGGGGCTCGTTTAGTCCTCGTATCTACACGTTCGGGATTGGTACAGTTTTTATATCTCATTCCTCATTCATCATCCCAGGCTTATTATGTAGTTAGAAATTAATATTTCATTTTACTATTGATCAATTTTGAACTGATGATTAATATTCCATGTGTGTAACATACATTTGATTAACCCCACCTGCTTAGGTTCTTATTGCAACCACTACTTCCTGCAAATGCTAGCAGAAATTGGTAGGGGTTACTACGATGCTTCATTCGACATCGGTTAGTCCCCAATATTCTTCTTTGTCTGAGAATAGATAGATATTATCACCAAGTTTTGCATTATTCATTACCACAGTCATACAATACCTCTTTTTTCTTTCGTCTCCAGATTCAATCAACTCGAGATTGGAAAGATTTGTTAGCCTTGCGTTGTCTATCGTACTCGCAGATATAAAAATCGATGCCTTCAAATATGTAGATTCACTCGAGGTATCGTTTTTTTTTTCCAACTTTCCCCCCCATAGACACACGTAAATATTAACATTCACCTGATAAATTATATATCAGAAGCCTTGAAATTGTCCAAAACAAATGTTTTATGTATTTTTTAAACAAAACTCGTTCAACTCGATACATTTTCGTTCTGATGGTGGATTCTTTCTTGCAGATAAGCCCTGTTCGTGTTCCCGATCTATCCTCTGAATGTCCACTGCTTATAACGGGGAGATATTACGGAAGTTTCCCAGACTTTCTCGAAATATGTGGCTCCGTAGCTGATTCGAGCGATCTTAAGATAAACATGGAATTGAAGAGGTCTTCTAATGATGTCCCTTTTGACAGAGTAAGGATTGAGTGTATCTTTTTTTATCTTCTCTAGGATCCTTTCTATGACCAATTGGTGATAAGAGGAGAGATATCTTTGATTTATATATTGTGTCGAGTCAGTTTATTTCCCGATGTGGATCAAATAATCTCGAATGAATGAAGCCGTTTTTCAGGAGCTGGTTATAAATCATCCTAAGTGTTTTTTTATCCTTCGAATTGCACAGGTATTCGCCCGTCGAGAGATACATTCCCTTACAGCTCACGCATGGCATTCTGGAGGCAAACAACTTCAAGAAAAGGTATTTATTTTTTTTCCATTATGGATGAGTCATTGGCTTAACTACATATATAGCCATGAACATTTTTGGAGAGTGATATTTTAAGGACACCTAAATTAAGGGTTGCGATTTTAGTAAAATAAGTTTTCAAACCGAAGCAATTTGAGAACCGTTAACGATGAAAACCTAATTTCAGCGCCAGTATTTAACTGTCCTCAAATTCCTTCAATTTGAAAACTTATTTTCCTGAAATTGTCACCAGGAAAGAGAATAATAATCATTCGTATTACGAAAGTAACCCTTTCTTTATATAAATATGATGCAATATTCACATATATCTACAGGCCAAAAAATTGAGTTTACGAACCGGGTTTCCTTCCGAGTATACGAGAATGATCCTCGTCGAAACCGATAAAAGCAAACCGAACACAGAAGCTGAGGTTAGTTTACAATGTCACCTTGCTACTCTCGGTCTCTGTTACTGCTGAGATTATACAAGTGGGTGTTGTTCCCATCGATTAATTAAACTCTCACAGTAAGATTCAATTAATAAAATAAAGTGATAATTACACCAACACCCCTTGTGGTATAATTCAATTACACATACACCACATCTGACTATAGTAATTACACTTTCACCCCCTTTAGTTTAATCAAACCTTACCTTAAGACCCATTCATCCTATTTTAGACATCAATTTAATATTTTGGGCATCCAACTTTACCGTTGGTGGTTATATTTCGTAAAATAAACATGATTAAGCAGATTTATATGGATTGCATTGTGGCCGAAATGTATATTTTAGTATAAATCAATATATCTGGTATATAATGTGAATTTTTCATTTTTTTCGTTTATACAAATCATCTTTTAGACCCATAGATATTCATTTATTATATATAAATCCGCTTAGACATGTTTATTTTACGAAATAGAATCACTAACGGTAAATTTAGATGTCCGAATTATTAAAATGCAGTCCAAAATAGGATGAAGGGGTCTTAGTGTAAGGTTTGATTAAACTAAAGTGATTGATGTAAGTGTAATTACTATAGTTTGAGGGGATGTATGTGTAATTGAGTGATACCACATGGAGTATTGGTGTAATTATTCCTAAAATAAATGACAATTTCACCTATCATCAACTGGTTTTAGAACGAGTTAGAGTCTCAATTTCACATGCAGCACTTTAAAGGGCACAAGAACGCCGTTTTCTTACGAAGCCTCGGTCGGGGCTTCGGAGACATCAAGGCCACGATCGAAAATCTCGGGCCCGAAAAAGCGGAGCCAAGGCTGTACGAAACCTCGGAAATGATGCTCAGGGCCGCCACGAACTTGGTGGGGAGAACGGTGGACCGATGCTGCTGCATGTGCTTCATACGATTCTGCTCTAAGCTCAACGACGAGTGTGCGATCATTGCCACTCAGATCTGCACGGTCCTCGCGTGCTGCGAGTGCGTTAATGTGTGTTATGATATCTGCATCTGCGAATAACTTTAAGTGCACACGATGAACTAACTTATGGTGTTGGACAAATGAATTAAGGGGTGCAAATTTAGGATAATTAATTTGAAATTGAAGCACTTAATGTTAAAATCTAATTTCATCCTTGAATTAGCACTGAGGTGCATGCAAAAATTTTAGGGAGAAATTCTACGTGGTATCAGAGTATTTCGATCGAATCAGCAGTTCGACACCACACAAATTTTTTCCTCAATTTAATTGTGTTAAATACGGATCGGGTGTGTTTTTTTTGCAACGTTAATTGTCCGTAAATTGCTTCAATTGAAAAAAAAAATTTGAAAATTATCACCCTTTAGTTTAGGTATACATACCTACCAACCATTTACCTCAGGTATACGGGACCAAAAGAATAATTATATATTATATTTAGAGGATCTAAATACTACGTGATTTCCTTTTTTTTTTTGACAGTATACTACTTAGAATTCAAACTTTGTTTTTAATGTCGTCATAATTCCCTGACTTTTTTCTTTATTTTATTTTCTTGTGGGGTTTTTTTCTTTGTTTTTGTTCAATCAATGTGTCCCTTGACTTCGTAGAAGAAACGACTTACTTTTCTTTGACAATTCGAAGCTGCTCGGACCTTCCTTCGTATCTTCTTCCGAGCGCCAGCAATTGATTTTCATCCCACAAGAAAAAATAAAAAAGGTTTTTTTCTTAATGCGCCACTACTTATATAGATAATTATCAGAAATACAATCAATCTTGCCAATATATTTTTTCATTGGTATGATAGGACTTTTTTTTATCGTATTCTCGCCTAATATTTTTAAAGTCCACAGAACGAGGGAAGAATGTAATTTTGATAGTTCGATGGATCATCCGTTGTTAAATTACATTCTAAAGTTTGACGTTTATATTTTTGAATTATAGGAATTCAACCTCTCGACTAAAATCATAAAGCGAGTCAGCAAAGTTACATCTTTGACTAAAATCATAAAGCGTGTCAACAAAGTTGCACCTTTGAAAAAGCCAAGAAAAGAATATAAAGGCAATGTTCAGATTACATTTCTTCAGTTTCCGTTGAATAGTAATAAACGGCAGAATTGACTTAAGACGTGATTATAGTCCAACACGTTAATTATTAACAGTCAACATCTTATGTGAATAACGTTCTAACTCAGCTATGAACAAATTAAATGATACCTATCATCTAAATGAACTCTTTTTTTCCTGAGAATCAATCTTAGGTGCATAGATGAATACATCTCAAGTACAAACAAATACAACAATCCCCATCATATAAACAAAAGGAAAATAAATAAACTAACAACTGTAATTACCACATGCTTACAACTGTAATTCAGATGCTTTTTCCACCATTAAGACATGCCTTGCTCCTTACATAAACTCTGGTTCTTGATTCATCGATGAGCCCCCCGAAGACTCCGGCCCCATGAAGAAACCCGAGCCCTGCTCCGAGATTATACCCCACCGGGATAAATAGAAAAGGAAAAAAAATTAATTCAAAGAATGGGTTTTAATCCTACACTTTCTACCACGAAAAAAAAGGCCCGATTTTTTCATTTCGTTTCGTTGGTCATTGAGTAGCCCGTCTCCTCAAATGCTGAGAAACGGGGTACCCTTCGAAGAAATCAAGCACTGCGTTCTCTAAGTCCTCAACCGAGTACTTTATATAATTCTCGGGATGTTTCCCGCTCTCCATATGGTTCCTGAATCTCCCGAGAAACGATCGATAAGCAGGTAAAACCTTCTCTGAGATAGAAATCCTCAGCTCTTCCCTGAGCTGAGAATCAGGCACGAGCCACGTGGCCTGAGTCCTGTGAACCTCCTCGAACATAGCATTGAAGGACTTAAACCTCTCCCTCAAAGCACTCTTTGATACCCCCGAAGAAAAGCTCCCACTCACGTGCAAGCCCTCATCCCTCAAGCAGTACAATACCCTAACCCACGTGGCTCTTTGGTAGTTCGTAGCAGAGGACCTAAATTTCCCCGTCAGCTTCCTCAAATAGCTGTCTCCAATCATCTCCCTCAGCTCGGGGGAGCTCTTCGCCTTCTGAACGATGTAGTGAACGTTGTTCATCGTGAAGAGATGTGCCAACGAATTATCCTTGTAATGCTTCGATTTCCCCTCTAAATTGAACTGTAAGGCCACGATTATCCAGAGCAAATGAAGGGCCAAGATCGAAGATTGATGATGATTCTCGAATTCAGACAAATCTAAATCTGGGACGTTTAAATCGCTCGTATACCTCGGGCCCATAATTGGCTTCGAAACTATAAGCTCTGCTAATGTCTGCTTGTAATCTGATATCAAGCTTATGTAGTTCATCACATACCTTGTTAGTGGATGTATTGTTCCTCCGGGGACGAGAACGCTAGAGGGCTCGCGAAGAACCGCGGTTTCAAATTCAGACAGAATCCCTCTCGCAGCCTCAGCCAATCTAGACAGAATCTCAACAGCCTGAACCCTAATTGATTCACAAGATTTGGGCTCAAAAACAGCCTCTATATCAGGTAAGAGATCAGTGAACGCATCGTGCAAATCGAGAATCTTGAAAAGTTTCTCGGGGGATCTCCTGCTGATGCTAATTGCCTCCGCGAAATTAAACAATTGGATCGCTGGGCCCTTTAGGGTCTCAGAGAAACACATGTCACCAACCGTGCTGAGACCAGTGGCGGCGGTGTGATTCACCGAGCCATCAGCACCGATGGGAGATGAATCGAGGCCTTGGAAGATTTGTTCGCAGAGCCTGCGTTCGCTGGCAAACACCACGCGGACGCATACTTTTGCTGCTCGTATCCACCGCCGGATCTGTGCCTCGAGTGCTTCCCATTCGAGCCGTTGGATGTCTCCGATGCTGAGCTTTGCTACGTTCAAGCCTTGCAAGGTGGTATTTACAGCAGATTTTCGAACACTGGCATAGACCTGCAGTGGAAATTGATGATCAAGTTGATTTCATTTGGGCCTAGTTCGAACTTTGTGGCAATTTGTTGAATTGTGCAAAAGGGGATAAATGATTAAGATTCTTTCCCCTCTAGATAGATTCAATTAGAAACGAGAACAGTTGTAGCTCGATAGAATTATTCAGGCCAAAAAAAAGGAATCGTCAACTGTTACCTGCACGCACTCGCGCACGTAGTTTGCGGAAATCATCCTCTGCGCAATCGATCGAAGATCGTTGACGGCTTCGCAGGGGATCAGATCCATCTCGCGGATGCTCGAAGTTGACTTGTAACGGCTGCTGCTGATGCTAACGGAGCTAGTTGTGCTATCGAGGTGTTCAATTTGTTTCTCTCCGTTAAGCTCTTCCTTCTCTTCGTTCTCTTCTGCTGCTTCGTCTTCGTCTTGAGGTGCGTTGAGGAGTAGGGAGTCGGATTCCATGGGAGAGGTGTGGGAAATGAGTATGCTGCGGAACTCGTCTTCTAGGCAAGCCATGGCGATCTGGAGAGGCGAGGATGAAGACGCTGGAGATGACGTGGCGGATAAGGACGTATTGGACAGGGTTTTCTGGAGTTCGTCGACGGCGGAGAGGTAGCGGTCGGCTTCGAAGCGATCGGAGGAGGAGAATATCATCTTCTCGCGGGCTGAGGAGTGGTCGGAGGCGGTCGAATCCCACCGTAGGATGGTTTTCTCGGCGGCGGATGGCGTTGATGGAGGTGGCGGCGAAGACTCCGGCGACGGTGATTCCATGGAAGCAGGGTAAGATCGGTGAATATGAATTTTCTGGAGACTTTTCTTCTTCTTCCAGTTTTCTTTTCTCTCTCTCTCTCTTTTTAATTTTTATTTAATTTTTCTTTGCTTGTTTGTGTTTTTCTTCTGTGCTTTGGTTTTTGGTGGACGAGTGATGATTGACAGTGATGATGAGCTTGTGCGTTTTTAATGAATTCGAATTAAATATCCCTTTTTTGTATATATTTATTTATTTTAGTTTTAACCGAGAGGTAATAATAATTTTCAACATTAATTGCCCCTAATTCTAAAGCTAGGCTCTCTCTCTCTTCCTAAAAGGCTAAAAGTATAGTAACGAGAAACCCTAATCAAAAAAGCTTTATTCCCTTTCTCGAGTTTGGGAATTTTTAACTTCATATTGGGGTGGTGGAAGTTTGTAATTAGTTTGAATATTTTGCACCTTTTGAGTAGTTTCATGATTTTATTTTGCTTTAACTAAGTTGAATTATTCTCCAGCTTTAATCACAGTAGTTCATGTCCATGCGTAAAAAATGAGGTAATAATAATTTTCGCAGCATTTAATAAGTAGAGGAAATAGCACATAAGATTTTCGCCCACCCTTTTTATGCTACATTTATTTATTTTGTTTATATATATTTATATATATATATATACATATCAACATCAAAATTGAATGATATATCATTTAACCATATGTTAGTGCAACACCAACGTCATGCAAAACTTGTTGGTTCCGGTGTATATCGTCTGGTCTGGCTGCAGAAACTCGAACAGTAACTCGTTAGTTTTTTAAGTCGAGGCACGTACTACGTACGCTGTCCGTAAGACGTTATTGCCCCGTATCTCAATGCATCGGATTATCGCAATCCGTCCCGAAGATACAACGACTTCAGAATTCAGTTTCGTTGCACAATGAATCAGAATTATTGGCGAATCTACTCAAAGACTCCAGCCTTTCTTGCTTTATTTAACTTTGGACTGTGTATGCACTAACTCTATAATACAGGGGGTCGATTGAATGATTTTTCCAATTCTGCAGGGGCCTATTTATAGTTGGCGAAACTTTCTGAGGTCAATTCAGAAAGCGTCACAACTGTTGGGTCGTTTTAACAGTTTCTGGAACTTTGACTGGGGGTCATTCTGCGAATAAATGCAACTTCTGGGTCCAATCGTCAACAATCACTTCTTGACCAACGGTTCGGTCCGAACCGCTCCGTTCGACCCGCTTCACGAACCATCGCGACCCAAGGGGTCCGCACACGTCATCGTCGTCCTCGCGGCGCTTGCATCAGCGACACGTCAGCATCACTTGCCACGTCACTGGTGACATCATCGTCACCGCGTCACCGGAGCATAAAATTAAGGGCTCCTCAAAGATCCGATGCGTCGTGCAAAGTGCGCTTCAAAACGCCCATTGCGCACTTGGCGCAGCTCGGGTCAGCCTCGGCCCGAGCTCGGGCTCGGCGGTGCGGGTCATCGCCTCGCACTTGGGCTATAATTGGGTCCAAAACCCACCACACAAGCCCACAAGCCCATAACCCACCAATCACTTGTGCAAACCCTTTTGAATAGCCCATGTAGAGAGACTCCTTATAAACAAGTGAAAAAAGGATGAAGTTTCCAATGTGTGACAACAACAAGTCCGTTTATATATATTAAATATATTTCATCTCTTTATATGGCCAACTTCGAAAATTAATTTTGCATTCACCTGACATCGGTTTTGAGCCAATTAGTATTCGATAAATTCCCCTCGAAACGTAGAATTTGAATCTTTCATCAATTTCGGGTATCAACGAACGACAACTTCTCGATTTTATTAAAAACGTTTAAGCTTTTATTTATTGGGTCTAAAACCCATTTGGACCTATATCCCAAATTCCAACAAAACTTCTAAGTCATAATTTCGAAATAATAATACTAATAAACGAAACTAATAATTTGATGTTATGTATTTCTCACTTCTCACGTTTTGGAGCAATTATTTTCTTGATAGCAACTTCGGAACATTTTTGTCATAAGGTATGATAAAAAATGATTTATTTAAATAATTAAGACTTATATCTCAGTAGCTATATTATTCTTAATTGGTTTTAAGTAGCTCTTCACTTCCAATTTCCTACTTTACAGCTCTCACAAGAAGGTAATATTAACATTAATCAATCGAAAGAATTAACTCAATAGAGACAACTTTTTCAGTTCCTAAATATGCCGCATCCACGTGCATGCATGCTCGCACTTACATATTTTTTCGTTCAAACAATATTATTTTTTCAATAATATATAAGTGCTAATTATAAAGAAAAATCTGGCAATATATGGTTGTAAAAGAATATTAAAAACAATATAAAATAATTAATAAAAAGGCTTTCAAGTTTCAACTTCCTGATCAGTACCATTTCAAGTATTTCTTCATGTTCAGTATCCATTTGCGAAAAATTGTGTGTTTAATACCCACCAAACATTGAAAAGACGAAAATAACTCTGCTTTACAGATTCATTTATACCAACTGATCTATGTATTGTACCACTATATTTAATTATCATACCAACTGTTATCACTGCTATACCAAGTCAAATTTAATAGTATTATATCACTATTATACCAAGTGTTCTCATTATTATACCAATATATTCAATTATTATACCAACTGTTATCACTGCTATACCAAGTCAAAGTTAAGAGTAATATATCACTATTATACCAAGTGTTTCCATTATAATATCAATATATTCAATTATTATACCAAATGTTATCATTGTAATACCAAAAGTAATGTTATTATAATATCCAAATTGTTTGGTATACATTCGAATTTATTGGTAGAATAATCAATTTTATTGGTATAATAAGCGAATTTGTTGGTATAATAATCGTGTTTTGTGGTATAATACGCAAAAATCACTTTCATATAATACGTAAAAAATATTTTTTTTTGTATAACAGTGATAACGGTTAGTATAATAACTGAATATGTTGGTATAATAATGAGAACAATTGGTATAATAGTGATAACAGTTGGTATAATATTCTTAAATTTGACTTGATATAAAAGTGGAGAAAATTGAAATAATATTTATGTATGAAGAAAGATTATTTTTGTCTTTTTAACGCTTTTTAGGTACCTAACACACAATTTTTTTCAAATGGGTATCTAACAGGAAGAAATAATTCGAGGGGTATTTTAGAGGAAGTTGAAACTTGAAAGGGTACTGAAAGAGAATTTACCCTATGATCTATTAACAATTTATTTTATCAATTACAGACTGGGAAATATTAAATAAATTTTGCACGAATGGCTGTAATTTCGTGTGAATTGATGATGTGATGAATGTAGATTAAACTATATTTCTAATTAAACAAATGTGATCAATATAAAAATGAAAAAAAGAGTTGTATTAAGATTACATCTTAAAATTAATAATTCAAACAACAGATAAGTCTCTTCGTCACGGCCATTTTCCAGCTGTAATGAGATATTCGAAATGCTGAAGTTATCAGATGGAGGCTGAGGGAGCTCGACACCTATATTTAAATTTGTGTCTGAGTTGTGAGAAACAATTGAAAATCTCAATTATCATTACCACGACTCTTTAATTTATCATTATTTAATTTCACTATCCACGATTGGAGTCAATAGTCACAGACCCATAATAAGCAAAATAGTCGTAGTTTTAATTGAAGTGAAGCTATTAATCAGTATGTATTTGGAGGGTTATTTTAAATTTGTATGACTAAAAATTAATCAATCTTTGTTTCACCAAAAATTAATGCAATCTTCATAAATGCACCATTTTAAAAGATAAATTTCGGATTGTGTCGGCCCAAATTCCTCGGTCCATGTATTAAGCCACAATATGTAAAGCAAAACCTTAATACAAAAACTTGCCTTAATAATTAATTGTTATTACCACTTATTAATTAGACCCGGTAAAGTCTGGCATATAAATAGCGGGTAAAACTAACTAACGCTTTGAGTTCCCTTCTCGTAGTCGAGTAGTATATTTCCTCGTGTGTTATCATCATCTTTTATTTGTTTTCTTTTTTTCTTTTTCTTTTTCTTTTTCCTTTTTTTTTCTTCTTCTTTTCCTCCTTCTCCATCGTCGTCCTTGCGAACCCTAAATTAAACTCCATCGATCGGATAACAGATTGTTGAGCTGAAAAATGCAGAATCAGAGGTTTAAGCAGCAACAACAGCAGGCTCTGATACAACAAGCTCTCCTTCAACAGCAGTCTCTCTATCATCCTGGTCTAATAGCCGCTCCTCAGGTTTAATATCTTTTTATGTCTTGTGTAGTTTTTTCGATCTTTGGAGCTGAAATTTTTTTCCAATTGCTATCGTTGTGTCTTTCTTTTGGCTAATTGGTCCTTGTTTATTTATTTGCGATTTTGGTTAGATTTGACATTGTTGCGAACATTTGGTTTGTGATCGTTTCTGGTCGTATAGTTGTACCGCTGCACGTGGTCGATCGTCAATTAGATGGTGTGCTGACTGTATATTAGGGTTTGTTTACCTGATTATCGAGCATTTGGTTGTCTTTGTAACTTGATATTCCGCACTCCAAAATCCTTCGTTCTACTTCGTCATTTGGTGCATGTATCACTTTCTTTTCGTTGTTGGGTAAAGTATATATCAGATTCTTGCAACATACTTTGAGGGGTCCTTTTTTTTGTTCCATTGCTGGTATGACCGACCCCTGTACTCTGGGATTTGGGAAGATGGTTTGACAACTTTCTTTATACTTATTTCGTTTGAGCTCTTTTTCTTTTATTTTTTTTTCAATTTTTGCAGATCGAGCCAATTCCAAGTGGAAATTTGCCTCCTGGGTTTGATCCAACTACATGTCGCAGTGTGTGAGTCTTGCTCAAACATTTCTCTTTTAAATCTATAGGTTTTGGCTTCTTCGTAGCATGGTTTCCTTTCAGTTTTCATTCTTAAACATAACTAGTTTCTATGGCAGTAAGTTTGAGTAATTTCATGCGTAGACACATACACACACACATTCCTTAACATTAAAACTCGTTATATTCCCAGTGAGATTATTGAGTCTATTATTCTTCCCCCTTCACATGCTTAGATGCTTTTATGGTTACTCGCATGGTATATGTTACAATTGCAGGTATGTGGGTAATATTCATAACCAGGTAACTGAACCCCTTCTTCAAGAAGTATTTGCTAGTACTGGTCCAGTGGAAGGATGCAAGCTTATTAGAAAGGAAAAGGTGGGATGTTTCCAATTGTTCATGATTCATGCTAATGCTTATCGTAATATGATTTTACTTCCATCTCTGATATAATTTTTCTTTTGTTTCCCGTCTGCAGTCATCATATGCATTTATTCACTACTTTGATCGTAGATCAGCTGCACTTGCAATCATGAATCTCAATGGAAGGCATCTGTGAGCATCCAAAAATTTGAAAAAACAATTTCATATTCCATTGTGATTGATGTACTATACTTTGAAACGGACAGGTTTGGGCAGCCTATCAAAGTTAATTGGGCATATGCCAGTGGTCAGAGAGAAGACACGTCATGTATGTCCTGGATTTATTGTTATTAGTACTTAATGATTGATTTTAGTACGCCACAAGTACTACCTTCTAATGATCATTTCATTTTTTTGTAGCCCACTACAACATTTTTGTTGGTGATCTCAGTCCGGAAGTCACTGATGCCAATTTATATGCATGCTTCTCTGCTTATCCTAGCTGCTCGTAAGAATCTCTCTCTCTCTCTCTCCCTCTCTCTCTCTCTCTCTATATATATATATACATACACTCACATGTACAAATACACACCTCTCCGTGCTCCCCCATGCTACTTGTATTCATTTTCGTCATATATCAAAATCAGCCTCCTATTTTCGCAGCACAATAGTTGTGAAAGGTTCCTTTACTTTTTGGTTGAGTTCATGCTGATCATATCGAATTGATTCTAGTGATGCAAGGGTTATGTGGGATCAAAAAACTGGGCGTTCCAGAGGATTTGGATTTGTTTCTTTCCGGAACCAGCAGGAAGCTCAAAGTGCAATAAATGATTTAACTGGTGAATATAGTTGACCCATATATATTACCCTGTGAAATCATTTCTATAATTGCTCTACTTGAGAAGGTTCATGATAAATGAGTTATTTATTTGGCTCACATGTGCAACAATGTTTTAGGGAAATGGCTAGGCAGCAGGCAGATAAGATGCAACTGGGCAACAAAAGGTGCTGGCACCAGCGATGACGCACAGAATTCAGAAGTTAAAAGCGTTGTGGAACTAACAAGTGGCTTGTCCGGTGGGTCAATTGGATCAAGAATTCACAAAATTGATAAGAGAAATGCAAAATATATTTGTTGAATAACTTCATGTTTAAAATCCCTCAGTGCCCTTTTTTTAAGACGTAAACGACTGTAGATTCCTTTCCTTTGCAGGAGATATTAAGGAGGCGGCTACTAGTGATGCTCCAGAGAACAATCCTCAATATACAACCGTCTATGTGGGCAATCTTGCACCGGAGGCAAGTTCATCTCCTCTATGCTTACTCTCCATCTTAATATATTCGTTAAATTGATGAACCAATCTTAACACCGCCATGTTCAGTTAAAAAATAAAGTAATATCCTCCTTAAAATAATTCAATTATCTGTTCTCCAGGTAACCCAAGTTGATCTCCACCGCCACTTCCATGCCCTCGGTGCTGGATCGATCGAGGAGGTCCGTGTCCAGCGTGACAAAGGCTTTGGCTTTGTGAGATACAGCACTCATGCAGAGGCTGCTATGGCTATTTCAATCGGAAATGCCCATTCGTTCCTCTTTGGGAAACAAATAAAGGTACTATTACCCGCAACCATTCCCCTGTTCACTGTGAAATCAGATACACACACACAATCTCGTTTATATGCATTTCGCGTCCACAAATTTGAAATTTGTTTTAATAATATATATATATTATATATATATATATATTATCCAGTGTTCGTGGGGAAACAAGCCGACCCCGCCTGGCACAGCCTCGAACCCCCTCCCACCGCCCGCACCCGCACTAGCGTTGCCCGGCGGGTTCTCTCCAGCTGACCTCATAGCGTACGAACGCCAGCTGGCGCTGGCCAAGATGAGTGGGGTCCACACCCTCATGCACCCGCAGGGACCACCGCATCCCATGAAACAGGTCTCCATGGGCTTGGGTGCATCCAGTGGGGGCCAAGCCGTGTACGACACTGCTGCTGCTGCTGCCGCTGCTGCACAGCAGCTGATGTACTATCAGTAAGTAAATATTTGGTGACACTTTGGGACCCAATGCGTGTTGAGTGTAATGCGGTGAGCGATGTTGTTGCGAAACTCTTGCCTGTAGGAATGTTTTTTTTTTGTGCGTGTGATCAGTTGTTGTCGTGTGTTGACGATGTTGCGAGATTTTCAACTTATATTACTAGTGTTGTGTGTCAATAATCGAGCTCGATGTTTTTGTGTTGGGAATATTGTTGTTTGAAGTAAGGGATAAAACCACTTTTGGTCCCCAATGTTTGTCCGTTGGGCAATTTTGGTCCCCGTTGTTTTCTCTTGTCATATTTAGTCCCCGATGTTGTTTGATTCGGGATAATTTTGATCCCTCAGTTTGATTTCCATTAATTTATACGGAATATTTCAGGAATATACCAAATTTGGGGACAAAAAATTGTCCAACGTGCAAACATTGTGGACCAAAAGTGGTTTATCTAAAAAAAATTTAAAAAGAAGTCCACTCACTTGGCGACGCTTAGCACGTTGAGATCAGTTCATCCAAATTATCGGAAAATTATTCGAGGGACCAAAATTATCTCAAATCAGACAACATCGAGGATTAAATGTTGCAAGTGGAAACATTGAAGACCGAAATTGCCCAACGAGTAAACATCGGGATCATAAGCGACGTTATCCCTTTCAAGTAACTAGGTTTCACATGGGATCCTTTATTTTGCTAAATTCATAAGTATCATAGTTATCGGCAAAAGTCTCCTCACTGGAGATTTCCTTGATTCCGCAGGAACGGAGAATTCTTGCCCCTTGGCTTCGCCAGTAAAACAGTGGCAGAGCATTGGTGGTGCTTTTAAAATAAGGCCAAGTACTCTTTCAAACAAGAAACATATAAAATGTAACAATGGTGGTGTGTTTAGAATAAATGTAAATAAATATAGGGAAAAAACCATGTTTGCTTTATTGTTGGACAGGACATGTAATTCTCCACCTTTAAGATTGCGTCACTCTTGCTCATCTTCTTACGAAAAGGATGAAAGGAGATTAGATTTTGGAAATCAACACTTGTCGTTAAGACAAAATTTTAACTAATGATCGCAGTAATTAATGATAAATCGCCTGCGTTGATTAAGTCAAAAAGGACAAAATGATGGCTTTGCTTCATCAAACGTTAGAGTGTGTGTGTGTGTTTTTTCTATGGAATTACTAACTCCGCACATTGAGTATCCAACAAAGCACATCATTACATGCATTATTTCGGGACAAGCAACGACAACGAGAGGACACTAACCATTTACATTGGATTCGATTAAAATTTTTCTATAAGAATTCATTCAATTTACAAAATAAAAATCGTTACAATAACTTAAGCAACGTGGTAATTTATGTGGAACTAAGACATGGAAAGTGTTGGGAATTAATCTAATTGGAATACTCTTTTTCCATTTTTCTTTTCTTTTTGTTTTTTTGTTTGTTTATATTTCCGTTTGATTGAAATATGTGCAAAGAAAGATATACGTAATACATCGAATCCGAAATAAAATCAAACGTACCATACAACCTAACGACCATTCAATCGATGGGCCACAAAAAAATTCAAATCAAATTAATGAGAAATTCTTCGATTAAACATATGTTCATTATTTAATCTAAAGTCCATATGTCATAATTTCAAATGCAGTTGGAAATTGACGAAAAATGTAAGATTTTAAATGCGTGGTGGGGCTAATAGCTATCGATGTATTGGTAATGGCAAGCAAAGATTGATTGGGATCCATATGTATTTAGGTTTTGATTTAGATTTTTATTTAAATTATTTCGTAATGTAAAAATAATAAATACTAAAATAAAACTCAACAAGTCTTGTGACTTTCTTGCTATCTATAATGTATGTGGCCGTTGAATATCGAGTTTTACTTAAAGTGGTCCATTTCTACCGATATAAGAGAAAATACTGTCATTTAATTTACCAAAATAGGAGAAGAAAAACATTGACGCGACCAAATTAAAAGAGGTAATTTACATTATCAAAAGTACGACATTCATATTTATTCCCCTTTAATATTAAAATGAATGTTATGAAAATAGCTGAAAAAAACCAGTTGGACATTGATAGGAAATACATATATTTATGGGACTTATTTCTTAAATAGGAAAATTTCAAATGTATTGAATTATTATATCCACCGAACGAAGGGCATTTAAGTCCTTTCCATACCAGCAAGCGTCAAGCGTGGCTCGGGATATTACTTGGACGGAAACTTAACTTAAACTAAGCACATTTAAAACAACAATTCAAACAGCAGACAACAAAAGCAAAGCGAAATATTACTTGAAAAAGGGAAAAATTGAAAATCAAATATCATTTTCTTTGTCTCAATAACAGAGCCTCACTCCTCTCCCCATTCTTCATCATCCACTCTCCCACCACTTTCTCTATCTATACTTTTCGGCGATTGTAATTCATGTGTAAGAAACAAGAATTACACACATTGTTCTAGTGTTGCATTTCTCCGGGATTTCCTCCAAATTAAGGTGGAAACCCCTTCAAACCCTTTGAAGTGAAGCGATGTGTCAAAAACTTCGCTTCTGGGCCCGACGACCGTAGCGGAGGATTGGGGATCTTGGCAATCGCATTGTTGTGGTGGGCTTTTAATTTTGTATATGTTAGATTAACATCGATTGATTGTGGATTTTGCTTCCTTTTTTTCTTTTTTTTCAAAAAGGGGTAATTTAGCTGATAAGTGGTAGTAGTACCTGGGATTTAGCTTATCTGTGATTATCATTAGCTTTGACTGAGCTAAGGCTAGCTGTGAAATGCGGATTTGTAAGTAGCTGTTTAGCATTTGAAATTCTACTCCTGAGTAGTCAGATCTGATTTTTCTTTCCATTTGGGTAGAATCATTTTAGTTGTTTCAATTACTTAAATCTGAAGTGTATTTTGCGGTTTCTGTGAATTTGGATTTGCCGGGTAATAAACTGCGTAACACATTTCGATATGTAATAGCCTGATTCTTATGTCTGAAAGTTGTAGCAGGTCACATTTCGTGTGTATATTGTTACCAATCTGGAATTATTGGAGCATTATTTGAAGATTCATTATGACAGAAGACTGAGAAAGTAATCTTATCATGATGAAATCCGATGCTCCCCTAGATTATGCAGTTTTTCAGCTATCACCGAAACGATCACGGTATGAAAAAGGCTATTTCTTTTTGGGGGTTTATAAGAGGTTAATTTCTTTCTTTTTTGTGAAAAAATATTTATTTTGCAGATGTGAATTGTTTGTTTCGAGCGATGGGAGCATGGAGAAACTCGCTTCGGGACTGCTTAAGCCTTTCGTATCGCACCTCAAGATTGCTGAGGAGCACGTTACCTCTTCTTCGCAGACAGTTAAGCTCGAAGTTGGAAGAAGAAAAAATGCAGAAGCATGGTTCACAAAAGGAACAATTGAGAGGTTATTATTACACTTACATCAGTGTTATTACCACTTTTTGATCCGTTGTGAAGCTTTCATAGTTTTATTTGTTCAGGTTTGTTCGATTTGTTAGCACGCCCGAAGTACTGGAACTAGTGAATACGTATGATGCTGAAATGTCGCAGTTGGAAGCAGCTCGGAGAATTTACTCACAGGTTTATTATAATTCCATTGTTCATGTAATATTTAAATTGTACTCCGCGAACATACTAATGACTCTGTCTTAAATTTCAGGGAGGAGAGCAAATACCAGGTATTCCTTCACAATGCCCTTTACGTGTTTGCTCTTGTAATTTATCATATTCTAATGAATGAAACCATAAAATGGTTGAGTGAAGGTTGAAAACGTTACTTATAATTTAAAAATTGTATAGTGAATCCGAGTCAACGCAAATGCTGATACCATGTTTTCATTAGCCTCTTCATGGCTGTGTAATGCCTGCAATTTGGGATTGGTTATCTTCGGACTGAAATTAAAAAAACAAAAAAAAGCATACTAGAGAGTAATTTGTATCTTGAATATATCTATTTTTTGTTGACTATACAGGTGGTGGTGCATCTTCAACGTCAGATGATGCCACAAAGTACATCATCTTCTTAAACGCATCTTTAACTTTTTTTTATAAATTTGATTTTTTTAGTATAAATTCTTACAGGAAAGAGCTTTTAAGGGCTATTGATGTAAGGCTTGTAGCCGTTCAACAGGACCTCTCTGCTGCCTACAGTCGCTCGGCCGCCGCCGGCTTCAACATCGACACCGTCTCTGAACTTCAAATGTTTGCTGATACGTTTGGTGCCCATCGTCTAAAGTAAGGACTCTCATATTCTATGTTTTTTTTTTAATAAATAAATGCAGCGATAAATATATGATTTGGCAAAACGAAATGCTTCACTTACAGCTTAGGTTGCAAATGAATCGAATTCTTTTTTTGTTCGATTCGAGATTCGATTTGAATCTTACGATTCGAATTCGAAAATATTTGAATATCTAATCCGAATAAAAATAAGTTTTCTGATTCAAGTAATGTCCGAATACGAATACAAATTTCACGATATTCGATTCGAATAATTAAATATTTATTTGTATTATAATTCAATAGATATTTAAAAATAATTCAATATGTATTTGATTCAATATATATTTAAAAATATTTCAATAGTAAATATAATATATATATATATATATAATTCAATATATATTTAAATATGATGTTATTTATATTGTTTTGTTAAATAGATTTATGAAAAAAATAGAAAAGATAAAATAATATTCAAATATTCGGATATTCAATCCGAGTATATATTCGAATCGAATTAGAATCAATTTTTTTGTATTGAATAAAATCGAATTTCGATTCGATTCGATTCATTTGCAACCTTACTTACAACTATTTTCTGCAAAGCTGATAACGTGGGCACTGATTATATTTCTCGAAGTGCAAAGCTAATTCGTCTGCGTAATTGGACAGAGAAGCATGCAGCAAATTCATTACACTCTCCGAGAGCCGCCCTAACCTCGTCGGTCCGAGGAAGTCCCTAGCCGACGACCGAGCCCTCCGCTCGTCGTGCGGATCAGACATGTCGATCGACCGTGACGACGAGCCACCGACCCCACCGCTGTCCCAAGATGATGTCCCCGAGCCCGAGCCGAGCCGCTCGAGCCAGTCGGCTCGGAGGCTGAGCGTTCAGGACCGAATAAACATGTTCGAAAACAAACAGAAGGAGAATTCGGGAGGAAAATCCTCCGTAGTAAAATCCGTCGAGCTACGAAGGATGTCCTCCGACGTTTCCTCTGCTGCGGGTGCTGACAAGGCGGCGGTCTTGAGGAGGTGGAGCGGCGAGAGCGATATGAGCGTCGATTTGGGCTCCGATAAGAAGGATAACGAAAGCAACTTGTCTACTCCTTCCTCGTCCGTAATTTCCCGGGAGAATAAAGTTTTGTGCTCGAACGATTGCGATGACGTGGCGAAGATTTCTTGTTCGAATGCTAAGCAAGAGATTATTCAGCCCGTTAGTGTAAGTGAAGGTGGGATTAAATTTAAAGATGGTTCTTTTAATACTTCTGAGTCAAGTAAATCGAAATTGGATCTTGTTTCTGGTGAAAGTGACGGTTCGAAATATCAAATGCGTGGAGAAAGACTAGAAAATTTTGAAGATAAGTTAAATAGCATGATTAGTGGCGGTGGTAATCGTGAAGGTAATGCTGTTAAATTTGGGGATAAGGGGAAATCGAAGATTCCCGTTGGTGTTGGAGAACGAAATGAGCCCCGGTCACAGATTGATGAGAGAAGAGATAAAAGCAAAGAGAGTGGAAATGTTGAAACTTTGACTCGAAGAGAAAATTATCCTCAAGAATCTACTACGCAGACACGGCTGAAACCTAGTACTGCTGCGGGAGATTCTTCGGTGTCTGAAAACGTTTCGGGTTCGAGAATTCGAGAAGCTTTCGCTGCTCACTGCAAAGATTTCGGAGGAGATTTGTCTTCTAACAAGAAAGACACGAGACCCGTTCAGGAATCTGAAGAAGTTGTTAAACAATCTGAGATTCGAGCCCCTGAGAAAGAATCAAATTTCGAAGGCTCTTCAAAGAAAAAGTATTTTAGAGCCCAAGGTTTTGATTCGTTTTCGACGCCGCCACCGGAGCAATCTCAAAGAGGTAGAAAACCTAAGGGGAATCAAGATCTCCACGACGAGCTGAAGATGAAAGCAAACGAGCTCGAAAAGCTCTTTGCGGAGCATAAACTTCGGGCAGCAGAAATTCAAGTTTCTTCTGATGTTAGCAACAAAACCAAGCTTGATAACGATGAGCCTCTGCATCAGAATTTTGCTGAGCTGAGTGTTTCAGAGGGCTCCCGAGGAAAACTCTACGATCGATACATGCAGAAGAGGGATGCGAAGCTCAGGGAAGATTGGGGTTCGAAGAGAGCAGAGAAAGAAGCTCGGTTGAAGTTTATGCACGATAATCTCGAGAGGAGCCGATCGGAGATGAAGGAGAAGTTCTCGAGATCTTTGGACGCACGAGATTCAGTTTCCAGTGCCCGCCGACGTGCTGAGAGGCTTAGATCATATAATAGCAGGTCGATCATGAAAAAGGAGCAGGTAGATAAAATAGTTATTACATTACTCTTGAGAAACAAAAAAGCCCTTCTTTTTTATTGCCATCGGGGGCGATTTCTACATTTTTGGTCCCTAATGTCTGGCCTATGGGCGACTCTGGTCCCCGATGTTTGCGAGTTACAGTTTTAGTCCCAAAATGTTGTTGATTTTGGACATTTTTTGTCTACCGGTTAGTTTAACCGTTAAGTTGAACGGAAATACGGGCAGGGCCAGCCCAAATTTTACGGGGCCTAAGAAAGGGAGATCTGGCCCGGCCTGTATTTCCGTCCAACTTAACGGTTAATTTAACCGGTGGACAAAACAACAAAACCCAAAATCGACAACATTGGGGACTAAAACTGTAACTCGGGAACATCGGGGACCAGAGTCGCCCATATGCCAAACATTGGGGGACTAAAAATGTCGAAATCACGCATCGGGGATGATTTTTCTTGCCTTAGTTTTTTTTAACCAACTACATAAAGTTTCCCTTCGACAGCAAAGTTTAGACTTCGGCGACAGCGAGGACGACGAAGAAGCTTCGAATCTTCTAGAGAAGAATATTATTACTCAGGAGGACAAGTCTTTAGATGAAGACTCTTCTGTTATGGACAGTGTTTCTCGAGGTGTAAGAGGGAAAAGGCTCACATCGAACAGCAAAAATACACTGTCTTCATCGACGCCTCGAGCCCTATTAGCTCCTGCTTCGAAATCTGCTGTAAGAAATCCTCCGGCGAATTCGAGCAAGAGGAGAACATTACAGCCCGAAAATCCACTCGCTCAATCGGTCCCCAACTTCTCTGACCTGAGAAAAGAAAACACGAAGCCCTTAGGAGGCACCAAAACGACCCGTTCGCAGCCCAGATACTACTCCCGAAATAAAAGCACCGGAGAAGAATCATCGCTCTCCAAGGAGGAGATTAACAATAGATCACGAAGATCACAAGCAACGAGGCACGCGTATGCAAATACGAGCGAAAGCAGGGAAATTTTCGCTTCTGATGGTGGATTCGGTGATGATATTCCCGAAAACACGAGCAGTAAGCCTTTTCTTAAAAAGGGTAGCCGTGCGCGTTACGTTTCTCAAGCAAACATAGCCAAGCAGAAGATCTCTTTGGAGCCCGAGCCCGTTGAGGATGTCAAAGAAAACGATGAGTTCTTCACCTCTGCAGCAGATGAAATAACAAGTGCTGCCAAATACGATGAAGAGGAAGGAGAAGAATTTGGGACCTCAAATGCTGAAGGTCACGAGGCTTTAGACCCCTCAGAAACTGACAAATTCGTGAACTCTGAGTCACCTCCAACAGTTGACCGAGGTTTGGGCACCTCCCAGTTTCCCAACTCCGTTCAAGATTGGCCCTTTTCTTACACGCACGAAACCTCGGACGTCGATGCCTACGCGGAGTCCCCCATCAGCAGCGTTGCCTCGTGGAATTCCCGTTCCATGAATCATGAAATCGAGAACGATGCTGCTGCTCGAATGAGGAGAAAATGGGGAACGGCCCAAAAGCCATTGGTGATGACACAAAATTCTTCGAGCCATTCACGTAAAGACGTGACGAGGGGATTCAAGAGATTGCTTAAATTTGGGAGGAAGAATCGTGGCTCCGAGGGATTCGTAGATTGGGTCTCTGCTACCACTTCCGAGGGAGACGATGATGCTGAGGACGTTCGTGAAGTCATTGCCAATCGGTCTTCTGAAGATTTGAGGAAATCGAGGATGGGTCAGCAATTTTCTGAGGAAAACTTCAACGAAAGCGAATTTGATAATGAATCAGGTACTACGATGCCTTAGTATTTTTCGTTCTTTTTTTTTTCTTTTTCTGGTAGCTTCTTCAATGGAAGTTTCAATTCGATTCGATGCAGTACAATCTTCGCATCCCGCGATTTCGTCGACTTTTAAGCTGCGGGAGGATCACATTTCTGGAGGAAGCTCGGTGAAAGGTAGGTTTTTTATTTCTTTGACTTTAAATGCGATCGAATTATTTTGGAGCATTGATGATTGTGAGGATCTGTTTATTGCAGCAGCTCCGAGATCGTTTTTCTCGTTTATGAGCAAGGGAAGTGAATCGAAGGCTAGATAGATGATTCATCTCTGAAACATTTGGGTGATTGATCTCTTTGGCTCATCAAGAAAATGACGGTAATAATGTATGCTTTGTATCTTCATGGACTTTTGTTGTTGTATCCTTCCTCCCTCTGATTTTCTGTGATCTTGTAAGAGTTGTTGGGTGTATTGCGAGTGGACGGTGTTGATGATTCGTGGGGACATTATTGATGTGATTTTGGTAGTTAGATGCATTTTTCTTATCTAACTTTTGATCAACTTTCTTTATTATTGTTTTTCGTACAATATCATCGCATTACAAAATCTCCCCAAGTAAATATACTTCTTTTTTATTATTTTATTAATGATGAACACGTCTTAAAAATTATTAATTTGGTGTATCGATTTTATTTGTAAAAAAGTTGATGTAATTAACCTAATTTTTTTATTCTATTAAATAAGTAATAAAAAATTATTACAAGCATAATCACCAATTATTATTATGATTAACTCAAATAACTCCTTCCACACTACTTTTTTTAATCATCTTTTCTTTTTTTTTTTCAATTATCTTATTTTTTTAATTTTCTTTGGACAAATTAGATGTGATAAGAAATCGGAGATTCTTCTGTTAACTAGCGACTCCACTCAACGTTGGGTTTCGAATTTGATGAGGAAACGCAAACAACGTCGTTTCCGTTGGAAATTTCTTTTCACCTCAGCATTCTACATTTTTTTCCCCTTGATCTTCAGTAAAACTTTGTTCCACGAAATTCTAGAACGATTTAAGGTAAAACCATAAAAAGAGAATAAATTATTCGAAAATGCCAAAGAATGTCGCATGTAAGAGTTTACTCGTACATAAATAAATCATGATTTGGCAGGATAAGTATAGGACACAAAACAACATACGACCCCATCATAATGATAGAGAGGCTCAATCACGTAGCATTCTTCCTTCTCTTATTCGAGGGCTTTCGTTTCTTCTTCTTCTTCTTCGAAGGCGATTTTTTCGACTCGGGCTCTTCATCGTCCATCAAGTGCTGATAATCTTCGACACTCGCAAAAGGGGAAGCTCCCACATGCTTCGGTTTCCTCTTACGTTTCCTCGTATCCTCAAAATCTTTCTCAACGTCACTAACATCATCAGCTTCCCCTATAGCAACATCATCATCATCATCATTATCATTACCGTGTTCATCAGAACCAGCTTTAGCTTTATCCACGTCATCATCATCATCATCAGAAAGAATGTCATCGAAATCTCCATCACTATCATCATTAATTAACTCTTCGTCATCTTCATCAGCAATTGCATCAAGATCATCATAGTCATATTCGCCATCTGCTGACAGAGAATTGGTGGCACCATCCAACATGTTATCGATCTCTTCGTTTTCGCTCTCATCTTCTTCTTCTTCTTCACCGTTGATACCGTATAATTCTTCAGCTGCTTCGTCGTCTGCTATTTGCTTCTTTTTCTTTTTGGGCTTCTTTGTAGAGTGTTGCATCTTGTTCATGTAGAACCTGTGGAAAACGACGTCCTCCGGTGGCACGTGGTCTTCAGCTAGAGATAAGATCTCTGCTCCTATAAGCTGGTGGTTAATGTCAAGCTGCAAAAACAGAAAAATTAGTATGACAAGCTCATGGTTAAGGAGATGATAAGGTTGTGTTTCGAACGAAGAAAGTGGTGGGCAAAAGAAAACTCAAGAGAAAATGGTTTTCACCATCTTTTCTTTCCCTTTCCTTCACCATTTGGTGAAGAAACTGATTTTCCAAGGTTTTAGCTTCAACTTAGTTTAATTTTTTTTTCTTTTCTTTTCCCCAATCTATTTCTTTGTCAACCAAACATAAAAACTAGTTTTTCTTTCCCACTTCATTTTCCTTTCCCTACTAATTTCCACAAACCAAACACACCCTAAAAGAAATGGAATTAAGTGAAAAAAAGGATCGAACTTTCTTAGCGGGTTCAATCTGCGAGGCCCCATGCCATGTGTTTTGCTTGGGTTTCTTCTCCATGAACTTGTCGAGGAATGCAACTAATGAAAGATCGTTGAGTGGGTTTCCATTATAGACGATATTGACTCCCGAGAGAAGGGTTCGAGCCATTGCAGCTACAGATGGGTGCACGTGCGAGGCGAGCACCATTAGCTCCCACCAGCCCACTCGATCTGCATTTCTGTTTCACATGGAGATGAAGGAGCTAAGCCAAAGAAACAAACTAATTTGGTTAGAATGGGAAGAAAACCCAAAAAGGTCCACAATGTTGATCCTGTGGACCAATTTAGTCCCTAGTGTTTCGACTGAACCGGTTTAGTCCCCCCCTATGTTGTCCATTTTGGACCAATTTGGCCCTTTTGTCACTATTAACGGGAATCTCACACGTACCACACACGCGGTCTCCTAAAAACTCGCTAAATCATGTCTGGATCGATAAATTGAAAGGGTTACTGAAATTATGGCACAAAAATAACCCACAAACACTAAACTTATGTTCGAATTTTGGAGAAGTTTTCACTTTCGTGCTCTAATTTTAGTAACCCTTTCAATTCATCGATCCCAACATATGATTTAGTGACTTTTTAGTAGATCGCGTGTGGGGCACGTGATAGATTCCCATTAAAATTCAAGTTAATCGTGACGAAAGGACCAAAATGGTCGAAAATCGACAATATCAGGGACTAAATTGGTTCAAGCGAAACATTGGGGACGATTTTCGGTTTTCTCCCATTAGAATGCAACACTTCTCGTAGACAATGAAATGGTCAAAATCATAGTTCGTTCTCTCTCTCCAAAGAGCAGGTGAAACATACATTCATATATATCAAAAAGCCGTAGCATCTATGACGGTAAAATGGAAATATACTTGAAAAGGCTATAAAGGTATAAAGAACTCACGAATGACTAGGCTCGCTATGCCGTGGGTTGTAACCACAAGGAGTTATCGGTCCTTCAACATCATGCATTTCCCGGTCAGAATTCGACTTAGGATCTTCTAGTTTAATAACGAGCTCACTTCCCCCAAACAATTCGTCATGTTCATCAAGACCATCATCATCAGAACCAGAAGTTGCAGGTTCATCAACTGAGGAATCACTATCGTGATTAGCAGGTTCAGCAACATGGTTTTCACTGTCTCTCGTATCTGGTAGAGCAGCGGTTTCATCGATTTCGGTGATATCTTTGAAATGCTCGAGATCCTCGTCAGCATCAGCAGCCTCATTTTGAAGCACCGTGTTCCTGTGTGATAATAGATTCCGATTTCGAACTAAGAAATTTTTTTAATCATAACATCTTCAGAAAAGTACTAACTAGCTTACCATAGAGGAGGACGAGCTTTAAGAACTTCAGAGAGCATGAATAGGCAACCGCATGCATATTGTGGAGGCAGTTGCAGGGCAACCTGGTTGGTAATGAATCAATCAAATGTCAGGAGTTTAATGAGAGTTAAAGCAAACGTTTTGAGAAAGGTTTAAAACATTTCCTCAATACTATTATCAATTGGAAACGGTTAAAACAAAGAAATTGTGGACCTGAAGTAAACGTTTTGAGAAAGCCGCAACTCGCTTTATGTTGATATCGTTCTTCATTGCCCTCAATATCGCGATAAACATTTGAGAAAGCCGCAACTCGCTTTATGTTGATATCGTTCTTCATTGCCCTCAATATCAGAGCGATAAACATTTCCTCCTGTGATGAAAAAATTCAAATTCTAAACTGAAAAACCTTGGTAAAGTTTGATTATTTGCTCACAGGTGAACATAGTACTCATATGAGGAACAAAAGAGAGTAAAGAACACCAATCTACAAACTGATATGGAACTATGATTGATGCTACTGACCTTCGAAGAGTTCATTGCAGCTGGGAGCAGTAGTTTTGCATATAAGGCGCGATAAAAACGGTCGCTCACAATTTGATTTTTAGATGAGATTTTATCAAGAAGCATCAGAGCTTGAACACCAATATTAAAATTCTTGGATTGAACCTAAGAATAAAACAAAAACACGCTAAAATATGGGACAAAACAAGATGAAATGACAAGATTTCTGCATAATTATAAGAACTTACAAGCTGAAACAGCAGAGGGGTCTGGACTTCAACTACATCATCCGTTTCATCACTTGAAACATAAGGGAAAGCTCTATTAATACCCTGTATTAGAAGAAACCGGAACTTGTTAGAGGACGAAGAATGATGACACACAATCTTAGCTTCACGGAGAGTCCAAAAAGATATTTTGCACAGAACTTCAAAATCCATGTAGTGCAACGAAGACGAAGGAGGTAAACATTTGTATGTTATGAAGTTATAGTCTAGAACATACAGTGCAGGGAGTGAAGAGTGAAGCTACATACAGTTAGAAGAGCTGATAACAAACGCGAATCCATTTCGACATGAGATATTGGTTTTGCTATCTTTTTGTCCTCCTTTGAAGAGCTAGAACCCTTTTTATCATTCTTTACCACGGATGGCGATGATCCAGCATCAGATATCAAAACCTGACGAAGACGAAGAAATTGATATAATCCTTACTGAAGAATAAAATGCTTTTATACGTAAGAAACTTTATTTCACATTAAAAGGTGTTGAAAATGGCCATGGGAACACTACCTTAAATAAAGCAAAATAAATATCAATCAATCGTTTTGCAGCTTTAGGTCCATCTCCTTTGTTACCCAGACGAATTTGACTCAGAAAGTTCACCTGCATTAGATATTAAAACAATAAGAACAAATCTCTCAAGTTCAACGTACCTTGACTAAGGGTAATGTATTAAGAATCAAACACATGATGATGCCAATCAGAACATACAGCATGATATTGGGCTCGCAATCCAAGATGAGGGCGGAATAGGAAATTATCCACTTCTTCAATTACCACTGCCTGAAATCGTTATGCTAAGCTGTTAAACATAAATTGAAGCAACATGTTTCAACAAAAAGCACAACCCTTTGGTCCATTTCCAATTCAATTGCAAAATCAAAATAATTTCTGTCGGTGGGCAACATCTATGTATTATTTGCAACCATTAAAATTAAAATAATGAGTACAAACTATCAAGCCAATACTATAGAATTACCTTCATGTTCGGGTGCTCAGCTAATAAGTTTGCCAAGTGATAATCAGCATTTGATGCAACTTTGTTTTCAGGATCTCCAAGCTGTAAGCGAAACGAGCGAAAATTACTGAAAAGTTCATGTGGGATAGGTAAATTTTTACTGAATATGGAATATACCTTATTGACTAATGACGCGAGTAAACGATGCTCTTGTTCTGGCTTACTTTTTAGCAGCGTGTACAAGGTCTGAAACAATGGAAAGTTGTAACTTGCAAGGACAAAAATAAGAAAATCTAAAATACATGTCCATCTTCAGTGAGAGAAATTTCCCCATATCCATATTTGTGTTATACATATCACGAGGGAAACAGAATCAAATAAACTATTTGCATGACAGTATGCAAAGTTTCGCTCATATGACACGTTACTAAGTAAATCAATCCATGATCACTGACTCAAAGATGAAACTTGAAAGTGATAAGAAGTGCAAGTGGACATGAAAAGTTTCATGCATGATTTATCAAACATTGCACAGAAGAAATGCTAACCTTTAAAGCTAGGCTTTTAAGCTTCGCTATCACATCAAGAGAAGCTACCTCAAGAGCAGAAATGAATTGTTCATACCTGCATACCAAGATGATTCAAGAGTAGAAAATTGTACAAAAAGGTTTTGAAATGTTAAAACAGGAGCTCGTAGGCACGTTGGCGTCTTAGTGATACTTTTCCATTACTGTTCTAACATTGAAATGCAGCTAGCATGGAATTCGCAGGGGAATATTTGGATATATAACAAACAATGTACCTTTCTTTTAGACATTCCTCCCAATACCAAAACAGTAAAAGGGAATTTCCATCTTTTGTATCAGAAAGGTGATTCAAAGGCCGTTGAAACAGAGTTTTCAGCTTGCGATCAGGCAGAAGACTGTAAAGTTTAAAGACATCATCAGAGCAAGACAGATATGAGCATGATACAAACTCAACACGGAGAAAATCCCGTTCTCAGATTGAGTAATATCTTATCTTTCATCAAGCTACACAATATACACGAAAAGATAGTTTCTGAGTCATCAGGTCTTCAGCTTAACTACCAAAAGAGTAAGAACCAGAGAACAGTAACTCACATTAGAAAAATTTCTTTCAATGCATCAAAGGCAGTGAAAGCATGCCGCTTGCCAACTTTCGAAGTAACCATACCTGCACATTACAAATCTGACATCAGTGTCTGGTAAGGATTCAAGCAAGATACAAAATTGCAGAGACACAGCAAGTTTCTTCAGTCAGCAAAGGCATATTTAACTGTCATGAAACTAAACATAACTCACACATCGTATCTATTGCATATTTGAAAGAGAATATGGCTGATTCCACAGTCATTAATCGATTAAATAAAAATATCATCGATGGCACTGGTGATCCTTCCACACAGGCCACAATGCTCGGGGAAATTAATTAGTATCGTAACACTGAAACAATCATATCATCCACCCACTAAAAGAGTCATAAATTAGAAAAGATCACAAATTTTGATCCCTAGCTTTCAGCGCCAATATAACAGGTGCCATCACTGAACTCGTACTAAACAAAACACAAACTTCCACTTCATGTGTAAAAGCATACCATCAAACACTAGAAAAAAAACTAATTTTATTACCCAGAAGTGAGTCCACTGCCCTCAAATTCGCAACAGCATTATCACCAATCAACACAGACAACGCCGATACCCTATCAGCAGCAGTCCCCGTCCTCTGTGCGGCAAGAACCATCTTGATATCCCCATCTTGCCCTCGACTCGCCAAATACTCACTGGCGTACTGAGCCAAAAGCTGTTCCCCCAATTTCCTCTTCTTCTCAACCAAGGCGTTCCATTCCTCCGCATTACCAAACTCAATTCGGTTATCACTGCCAAACAAGTTAGACTCCAGCTCGGTAGCATCTTTGGACCACACCGTTAGTGCACCCGATTTCACCAGAGGAAGCTTCGGAAAATTCTTGAACTTGCCGTAGCTGGTATCGGGACCTTGAAGGGGTGGAGCATGATTTTTCTGCGGTTTGGGTTTGGTAAAGGGCTTGAAATTACGGTTCTGCTTGGGAGGCGGCGGCTTACTCTGGTGAAGCGGCTTCGGGGTCTTGGGAGGTAATTTGGCGATTTTTCCGGTTTTGCGAAAATCAGAGTCGTTGAAGCCGGCCGTCGAAGCATCGGTGCCGGCGGCGGAGAATCCGAGTGATGAAGCGAACGATGCGACGTCGGATTGGAGTGCCTTGGCGTCGACTTTTGGCTGCTTTGGGGGCTTGGATTTTTTAACGGACGCCATTGTTGGTTGCCAGTGGTGAGCTCCAGTGAAGGCGAGGGAGATGAGTTAAAAAGGGGTTTTCGAGGGCTTTAGGGAAGAGAGCGATTGGCTTGTGGATTGGGGGTTGAATTGGGTCCATAGTTGGAGTGGGCCTTTGAAATGGGCTTTACGTGGGCTCCCATGAGGCAAGGCCCTATGCTACTGGTTTATTATTTAATTTTTTATTTATTTATGTATGTGCTAATTCTAGCACAAGATTACCTTATTCACACTCGACCATGTTTATTCTTAGTCCCTCATTATTGGCTGGGTGACTAGGCTTAACAATGTGGTGGGGGGTTTAATTTTCTCTTTATTGATGGGAACATACAACTCTCTTCGTGGAGATCCTTCCTCATGGGATTCTATTTATGAAATTAGTAAATTATCCTTATTGATATTTGAAATATTGATATTTCTTCATTCTTGTTCTCTTTCTTTCCTTTTTTTCTCGGTATGCAAATATACATTGGAGGAATTCGTATTTAATATATAAATGAAAATTTCCAAAATATTGTAGGGTATGCATGTTATTACATTGGAGGAATTCGTATTTACAATTGAAAAAAAAATGGAGTGACATATACATGCACATATTTTCCAAAACATCCATTCCTCAGATGATTCTTCACATGCTACAGCAAAACAGCCATAGAACACTTCTTGGAGACCTTTTGTGAGTTGAAGGGGAATGAAATCTGACCCAAATAAAACCACAAAAATCAATCAAAATTTCCAAACAATACATATATTCAAAAAGAATAAATAAAAGATATATATATATATATATATATAATAGATGATATATCATTTACAACTCCATACCATGTTACCATGCGCCCATGCCATTATGCTATAAACCTCATTCGCCGTAGCAAAATCTGACTTATTAGCTACAATATCACAATCCAGGAAAACCTAACCAAAAATTAAACAAATTACATAATTAACACGATCTATTTTTTTATATAAAAACATTAAATTATCAATCTTACATATACAAACATGTAGTTTACTATAAATAAATAACAAAGATCGTACCTTAATTTTGGGCAATGTAACATTGAAAACCCTAACCCGAGCACCAACATCACCTAATATCCTTACATCAAGCAACGCATCTTCTCTTTCTCTGCTACTCCTTATTACATCGGTGAAGTTAACATGCTCGAACATGAATTGTGTTTGAATGCTAATGTTCTTGCTACGTGGAGGCTGATGAAACGGAGGTATTCTTATCATCCCGATGACTAAACCCCGGCTCAGGACGTGAAACCTAGAAGCATCGAAGCTGAGCCCGATCTTGCTCGGGTTATTGGCATTGAGGTTTAGAGAAAAAATTGAAGAGACAACGAGATCCCGAGAGCTCATTACATCGAGTTTGTAAGATTCGATGTTGACCTTTTCTAGGGTGTAATCGGGCATTTTCGGCTTCAAGACAAGGAAAACGCATAAAATTGGTATGCCCGTGAAGAAAATCATTAAGAAAATAAAAAAGAGGATGAACAAGATGATTTTTTTCAAGGAGAAGAGCATTGTTTGTAGTAGCTTCGGACAAGATCTTCATTTTTTAGTTCAACATAAAAAAAAATGTACGTTCTTGTATGGTGTTCTTTGAGGATGTTATAAGGATATTATGGAGTTTTTTCTAGAAGGGGAATGCGATGTTTTACGTAAAGGGAGGTACTTTTGGTTCCCTGTACTATACCTTTCTTGGTTTCAAATTTTCTTATATGTAATTTTTCTATTATTTTCTGTACAGCACTTGGTTTTCAGAAATTGTCATTTCACCCCACATGAACTCATTATGTAACTTTTGGTCCTACATTACATATAGGAACGTGCTCTAGTTGAGAAATCCTTTCTATACGAACTCGGTAAACATGCCAAATTATAATCAACAGCGGCACATCGTCAATTGAAAAGCAGAGATAAAATGCTAACGATAACGCATTTTAATTAGCGTGACATGTGTATGAGAAATATGTAATATATATTGGATGAAAGGCAAGTGCAATCTATGTATCTAGATCCAATACATTACACGATATACGGTTTATTTAATTCATACAAATCAATAACAATCATTTTTCAGCACGAATTTGCTGAAAGTGAAGGCCATTGAAATCTGTTATTCCTTCGAAACTGCTGAACTCAATTCTTGATCCGCCGCATGTAGCCAACATCTCTGAAGAAGGTCTACTATCTCAGCATCCCTAATATAACAAATCTCCAATTTTATAATGCAGCGATTAATTTTATCACATATATATAATAGGTTTTGTCATGTATATTTAGCGTTACATTTTTAGACCAACAAAATTATGGATGCCAATTTTAGGAAAATAAATTTCAAAATTGAAGTATTTTCAGAACAATTAACGCCGGAAAGTAATTTCAGTCCGTAATTAATACACGTGAACCACACGTTAAAGTAGGAAAAAATCATACATGACGTATGTATAAATTCGGTGCAGAACAGCATCTACAACCAATTGAAGTAATTTGAGGGCAACTAACACCGAAAATCTTGTTTTAGCTTAGAATCAACACGTGTGAGCTGCAAGCGCCTTAGGGGAAATTTCTACGTGGAATCGGAAAGAATCCGGTCAACATCACCATGTCCAACGCCACGTAGGATCTTTTCCCCTGATTTATTTATTAAGTACGGTTGGCAATGTTAATTCAGACTAAAATTGGGGTTTTCAGCATTAATTCTCCTTAAATTTGTTCAATTTCGGAACTTATTATCCTTGTTGCCACTTACTTTAGACGTACTCAATATCAATTTCCTAAATATACATGACTTAAATGTCACTTTCCTAAATTTTCAGAACTAAGAGAAAAAAAACAATTAAGCTTCTTGTGTATTCATTTCATATTACCTTGAAGTGTAACCATGTCTTGGCATCTGGGGGTGAAATCTAGGCCCTTCATCGTATCCTTCACAAATCATCTCTCCATTCTCATCCTTATAACAAATTATACCAAGCGATTTATCCTCAAACACCAGCTAAAACAACAGCAAAAATAATATCAAGAACTCATATTAAGAAGATCATAAATTATGTTATGTATATATATATATATATAACGTTATTCTTAGTCATAATAGTGAAGAATAGTCACCTTGTTCTTGATCATATGAGACGAGTTAATCCTTAAATTAACAGAGACGTGACTGTTAATGTTAGAACACATCATCAATCTTTTAATTACACGAAATGAATAAAGAATCATTTTTATGAGGCTGAGGAATTTGCCTTCTTTAAACAAGGTTTAGGTTCAATAATTACATGTCTAATCAAAGTTCCATTGCATTATCTTCGGTTAGTTTATGACCGTGGTGGGCTCCACTTAGGTTTATCTTCTTTAACATGTTGAAACTTGAAAGCGAGAGATAAAGCTTCTCTCTCGTCAACTTGAAAGCAAGGGTTTTTAATAATTTATATGCATCTCATGTTTGACTTTTAGCATAACAACGAAACAAGTAGTGACTGTGAAATATAATTAAAAATTTGAAACTTGCACGACATAGACGATGATCATCATCAGCAAGATGTAATTAAATCTAATCTTGGGTGCATTGCTGGATCCACGTTGTAGCAATTGCATAATCGCCGTTTGATAAATAATAATAGCTATTAAGGACAATAGTAGATATTCAACTTTCCAATGGTTTAACTTGTCATGATCCCATTAGTAATTAATTACTTGGTGACTGTATTGGCGGAAAAATTATAAATCGGGTCCCTAAATTATATATCAATTTGTGTTTTTGGGTCATTACATTTGATAATACAAAAATAGGTCATTAACTTTGTATGTCTTAACAAAATTGAGTCACCAGTCTTTTCCAACCAAAGTTGCTGAAAATCTGACGTGGCTTACGCGTGACAGATGACATGTCATCGACCACGTCGGATTTCCGTCTATTTTGACCGAAAAATTGACCGGTGACCTAATTTATAAAGTTAGTGACCTTGTAATTATCAAACATATTAACCCAAAAATGACAAATCAGTATACTTATTGACTCAATTTTATAATTTTGCCCTGTGTTGGTCGTTCTGAGCTAATTGAATGTATAGAGATGGGCACCGCTCGATATACGAATTAATTTTATGAATGACATGATTATACCTATATGTTGTATGACTCCGTATCATAATATTAAATTAATCCTAAATTTATAAATTATTGTATGTCTATGATGTATACTACCATTCTTACAGGCGATCAACATATTATGAAAGTTTCGAACGTTAGAAACAAACTTGTTACAGTGATGTTGCCATATTCGAGGACGTGGTGTTTCGACTTTTTTTTGTAGACTTTGTTCCTTCTTTAGGTTATATTTTTTTATGTTGAACTTACGTGTCTTTGCAGACTTTATTTTTTTCCTTTTACTTGGTAGTTGTAGTTTCTACCCACATAAGTTTCTTTAAATTTATCATGGGCTTGTTCGAGATTTTTCATCCACATTGTAATTCTCTCTCGTAATAGGAAATCGTTTGAAAAAAAATATATATATATTGCCATATGCTCCGTGAAGGCGACGGAAATCGCTGCTACCAACATCAATTTTCGACGCCTCAGACAACTGAATCGTTGAAGAGAAACACTGTGTTCTGCATCTCTAACAAAAGTGCAGCCAGCAACACTTATTGTAGTAACAACAAATCCCAAGTAGACGAAATAAAAAATAATAATAATTTAAAAAAAAAGAAAAAAAATACGCATTCAAATATCGTAGGAACAAAGGATTCGGCAGTCGCAGAAGAGTTTTCGTTCGCTCGCTAGCTGCGGAACTCGTCCATGAACCCGTTGTGGAACTGAGTGAGGCGATCAATAATCGCCGGAATTCTGTCCTCCGGCGGAAGTATCGTGCACCTAAAGTGCCACGTTCCCCGAACCTATATATATATATATATATATATATATATATATATACATATATAGAAATAAACTCATGAATCGAAAAATGAACGAAAAATCGAAAAACTTAAATATATATATATATTATTAAATTAGGTCACTAACTATACCTGTTTTCGGGTCACTAAGTTTCATAATTGCAAATTCACTAAGTAACGTATCTGATTTCTTTTGGGTCACTTGTGAATTTTCCGGCAAAAATCACCGGAAATATGACATGTCAGCAGCCACGTCATCGTCTACGTCGGATTTCCGACGATTTTTGCCGGAAAATTCACAAGTGACCCAAAAGAAATCAGATACGTTACTTAGTGACCTATATTTGCAATTATGAAACTTAATGACCCAAAAAACACGAGAGGCATAGTTAGTGACCTAATTTAATAATTTGGCCTATATATATGTATAGGGATAACATTCATTTTGGTCCCCAATGTTTGCCTTATGAACCAATTTAGTCTCTGTATTTCAATTGGACCAATTTAGTCCCCCGTGTTTCAGAATGAACCAATTTAATCTCAACTTGAGAGAAACCCTCAATTTAGACGGAAAATCATTAATTGTGAGACACATGGCACGCTGTGATGATGACGCATGTCGATTTTCTGTTAAAATTGACGGTTTCCGTCAAGTTGGGACCCAATTGGTTCATTTCCAAAACATGGGGGACTAAATTGGTCCAATTGAAACATCGTGGACTAAATTGATTCATAAGGTAAACATTAGGGACCAAAATGGATTTTATCCCTATATATATAGAAATAAACTCATGAATCGAAAAATGAACGAGAATAATAAACTCTTGTTGATGGTCATACTGTAAGACGAGCTCGTTTTTAGGTGAATTGGTCGTTCAACATAGTAACAGAGTCATTCATGGGGATACGAACCTATGAGACCTCTATGCCTGAGCTCTGATACCACGTTAGATAATCACAAGATTATGACAAGGCTCGTTTGCTTATCTCGTCTCAATTTGTCGACAATCCCGATTTTTATTTTTATTTTTTTTGCTGATATCGAAATATCTCCACTCAACCGGTTACGGGTTTATGCACCGTACACTCCGGGGATGAGACTGACCCCTTGCGCCAGGTGAAGATGTGTCCCACTCTCCACCCAGCAACGGTAGTCAATGGTCTCCAGTGGATTCAAACCCAGCTCGGGATTAAGCTTAACCAATAGGTCATGCATGCCCTCGGGGACAACCCCCTATTATTTATTACAAGAAAAGAAAAATGGAAAGTCTTATTTTGGATTTTGTTTATCGATTTTCTTTTACCTGTTTAAAGCCGGAGCCGGGAACAACGACTATTCCCGTGGCGTTGAGCAGTTTACGAGCGTAGAATGCGTCCGGAGCCGCGTTGGCAGCTTTCGCAGCTTCTATCGCCTTCTTAGGAAGTTCGATTCGGGGGAAGAGGTACATCGCCCCTTCGGCCCTGTTGCAAGTTACTCCTTCCAGAGCATTAAATGCTTCTTCCAGCATCTGAAAGAGATGATCAACAAAATCCTTACGAGCGAAATCAAGAAAACTCAAGTTTTAAGGCTTTTTTTTACCCGTGCACGCCTTGCAAGGGAAGAGAGGATCGCGTTCTTCTCAGCAGAGTAAGACTCGTAAGATTCGTCTCCCGCCTGACAAAATATCGATACGTTTCATTACCTCTTTTGGAGTCTCAAGGCTGTGTTTGGAGCGTAGAAAGTAGTGTGGAACAGAAAATCAAAGAGAAAATTATTTTCATAAGTTTTTCTTTCATTCTCCTCACGTTTGATGAAGAAATGAGTTTTCCTTAGTTTTAAGTTTTAAGATTTTCTTTTCTTTTCTTTTCCTTATCTATTTCTTCAACCAACCGAACATAAGGACTAGTTTTCCTTTTCCAATTCATTTTCCTTTCCCTACTAATTTCCACAAACCAAACACAGCCTAAGTAAACGAGTAAAAAGAATTCAAACCTTAGGAGGGCTCATGACTAGGCTTGCAAGAATCTGACCGGATATGTTCGAGCAAAGGTTCACCGAGGCTAGTTTGTATATCTGCTCCCGTATTTGAGGACTGAAGCCCGTCACCTCCATGTAACCTCCTCTTTTCCCGCATTCTCCGTAGTAACCTTGGGATATTTATTATCAAACAAATAAAATTCCCCTGAAGATTCAATGATTAACTGGAAAAATATCAAAATGATACCTTTTGACACGGACTGGAACGATACTAACGAAATATCTTTCTCTCCGTAACCCATAGATCGAGCAACTTTCTTAAAAGAGTGAAACTGCTTGTCGGGAACGTAAACGTTTTCTTGGTAGACCTGCAGAGATTAAACCAATATTAATGTATGTTGATTATATATAGATATATATGTAAATGCATACAAGAAAGGAAAAAAGACGTAATGAGCCACATAAAAACGAATCACCTCATCTGCCAAAAGAACAAGTTTTTCACGTATGCAGAACTTCACTATCTCTTCTTGGTTCTTCTCAGCCAAAACCTTCAGAAAGAGAGAAAATGCATTCGATACAGTAAAAAAAACATGATTTTTAGGTCCAAACTTGAATAATGTATCAGGGTTATGAAGGTTACAAAAATAATAATAAATGTTTCACCTGCCCAGTGGGATTTCCTGGATTTATAACAACAAGAGCTCTTACATGGATACCCTGTGACCTGGCATCTTTCAACTGTTTTTCCAACTCCGAAATCTCGAGCCCCCAACCCGTTGCTTCGTCGAGGTAGTAAGGCACCTAAAAAGGTAAAAAAAAAACAATGGAGACCTCAAGCCCAAAGTAGAAAACATTTTAGTACAACACTTTCCATGTTATTAAAATGACAATACAAAAATTTTCCCCAAAACACAAGTCAGTAAATACTTACAAGAGTGCCTCCGTGAAGCTCGATCGAAGCAGAGTACAGAGGGTATTGTGGTATCGGGCAGAAAATGCCATCATCTTTTGACCTTATCAACAGCTGCATCATCATATGAACCTGAAACAAGACGGGCCCGTCTTAAACAAGAAAGCTCTACGATTTTGTCTGAAATTCTATGGTGTAATATTTTAACAATGCAAGTAAGTATATATATATACAAATAGTTACCGCTGGGCTTGCACCGTCGGTCAAGAAAATATCATTCGGATCGCAAGGAAATCCATCACGAGCTGCAATGCCCGCAGCAATTGTATCGCGTAGCCCTTTGATTCCCTGATTTGTTAAAAGAAAACGATGCTTCCATCAATTAGCAACCTGTAAATTTATTCCATGATAATTCACTTGGGAAGAATTTGAAGTAAGAACCTGACTGTGACTGTAAGCACCAGTGGCTCTTCCAGGGATTTCTTCAAGTATCTGAGATGCTCGTTTTATCGAATCAGCACTGCAAACACATTCACCGGGAACACAAAACAATGCCTCAAGCATCTAGTATATCTCATGATATTCAAATGAAATATATGATTAAATTTTGGCAAATGGGATTTCGAATTACCTGAATAGAGCTCGAGTTTCAACTCTATCGAGAATAGCGGGATGGTCACATAAAGCAAGGACCTAAAACATTAGGAGTAAAAGAAATTAGAAAGTGTTGATGGTAAAATGTTTTTGAAGTTTATAACACAAAATCTTAATCTACGAACCTCCCTGAAAAAGGTTATCGGCTGTTGACCTAGCGACTGAGGGTTTCCAATGTTGCAGTACAAAACCTGCAGCATGAAGTAGCCAAATACAATTATAAACTCAGCAAAGAAGCTTCATTGAAACAATACAGTCACTACAAATAGTTCCTAGCAATAGCATCATAGTATTGCAATTTGCAACATGGCATTCATTCACGAGGAAAATAGTGATCACCTTAAATTATCATATACACAAACAGAGACACGGGGCAGAAACCAATGACTGGTGAAATAAGGACATTGACCTTCAATAATATATATGCATAAGGATGTAATAAAGTCATAAACTGTCTAAAAAATATGCTAGATTTTGTAACGACAAGCAACGCTACTCGAAGCTAAGCTTGCATAGCTACTACCTCGTTGAAAGGATGAGATCGAGGGTTCTGCTTCAATTCGTCTTGTATCCTCTGTTTCCATTAGAAAACAAATGTGTTTAAATAACACCTAATTATAAGCTTGCAGCAATGCCAACTTATTACATGATGAAGTATTTATTTACCTGAGCAAGAGAAACGATTTCTCCACGAACGGCATACTCGCATTCCAAAACCTGTTATAACATAAATTTGAGGGCTCAGATTTCTTTCATCCGACCACTAAGGTAATAACTCGCTTGATTACTCCTTGTGAGAAGAAAACAGGGCTTAGAAAAAGGTTATCAAAATACAAATATTGGTCTTCACTGAAGAAAGCTCATCATCATATAAGCTACACAGTAGAAGTCATAAATCGGACAACCTCATAACCTTAAACAAACTAAAATGGAAGAAACCCATAAGCCTGAACTTCAAAGAGAATAAAAAGACGCAAAAAAAACTTCGATTGAATTAAAATCAGAAACTGATCAAATGCAAGACCCAGATGCACTATTGAGTCAAATAGCATGATCTAAAAAATAAAAAAATAAAAAAAGAAACAAAACACTGCTTAAAAGAATCCCCAAACAAGCAACAAAAAAAAACCCATTAATCAACACACGATTACCCTGGGATTGAGGGTCTCAAGCGTAACGGGCGTGGCGGCATCATCAGAAGCCATCGAATCAGAAGCAATTGGATCAGCAGCAGTAGCGTTGAAAAAGCGTGGAAGAAAGGGAGACAATAGAGAAGGGCGTTTTTTATATTGGTGATGTGAAGCGGTGGGACGTTGATACACGTAAAAAATCGAATTTCGTTTCCTGTGGGCTGCTGAAAAAATCTGCCTTGATTTCTCTGCCACAAATCTCCGCATTTCGTATATTTATATGTCGCGAAAACGAACCTGGTTCCCTCTTCTGTGTGCTGCGGTGCTCGATGGTTTTTTTTTTTTTTTTTTCTTTTGACTTTTTGAACTATATATAATAAATATTTCTTATTTTTTTAATTATTAAGGAAAATAGTAACAATATGGATCAGATCAAACAAACAAAATTGGATAAATTCGGTAAAATAGTAATAACATACGATTCTCACGTCATGTGGATAGTGATGGAATTATTCGTCCGTGTAGTAATGAAATGCTGTAATATATTTATATATATGCTTTCTTGATTAAATTGAAATGTCGTATAAAGAAAAAAGGCCATATAATATTTACAATTAAAATATATTATAAAATCTGAGAAATATAATTTAATATATTTTCCTATGAAAGACATTATTGATTGAAGCACAACGTGTCAATTATATCAATTAATGATGCTTTGAATTTTATGTTTCTGGAGTTATGTATGATTTGAAAAATTTATTACTTGTTTGCCAAGAAAGGGGAAGAAGTACCAAAGGGTCATAATTTTCAAAGGACATGGCTGATAACTAGTGCGAAGGGACCAACATTTCCATTCACTTAATTTATATCAAGGGACACTTGTTACTTATTATAAATGTGGAATACTCAAGAAAAAAACTCCTTTTTAAAAATAATCTATATCAATTCATTAATTCAAAACTATATCTTATTGCATAAAAAATCCAACCATTGACTTGACTTTCTTATAAATTACACGCGACCCGTTACACACCTTTCGAAATGGCCACCGCCCAACGCTATGTTTTACCTTGATAGGTGAGTCGTCCGGTTAACCGCAACCGACCCGACCCGAAATTACGGTCTAAATTGGCCTCTTCATCTAAATGGGCTCACTAGCTATGTATTATGTCTCGATCCTACGTAAGCAATGGTTGTCAAGGAGTTCAGGTGCACTCGAATATGACTTTCAATTGATGTATCTTTTTTTTTTTTCAAATGATTATAGAGATAAATGATTTACAAATAGTTAAATAAGTAAGAGCATTCATCTTGAGAAACTCTATCCACAAGCAAGAGACATGTGTATTTTATCTATTCTCTTTTATTAATACTCATGTCCACTTAAAATATCGTCACATTCCAATTGATTTGGTATATCAATTTACCAATCATATTTTTTCTGCAATTAAAGATTACTAAAAAATAAAACAATATCAACCCACTTTCATAGCTAATATGAATTGTTTATGTTTATTTTATTCTTAACTGATACGGTATGTATTTGGGCCGATATTTTCTTTTTTTGTGCTTTTCATTTATCTAGCCTATCTTATAGAGTGTCTAAATTTAAGTTTCTTTTAAGTTAACTGCAATCAACAATTACAAAAATGAGTGGAAAAAATCATATTACTTGGACTATGGATAATGTTACTTTATCAATCAATTATTTTTTTCCGGGTTTTTTTTCACATATGTTGGGTGTGCTCATATACTAGTATAATTTATTAATATAGGTAGGTCTATGTAATTTAATCGTGTATTTTGTTAATTTTCGTGATTTATTTATTATATTATTTGGGCCTTCAGAAAAGGCCGACGGCGTAGCGAGTCTTAGGCCCATTACCATTGTATGGCCCAAACAGTAATTGCATTTTCAAAACTTAGTAGGATTAATAAATCGAAAAAAATACTAAAAAGAAAATAGATAAGAAACGAAAAAGTATATGTTAAAATATATTTATATCATTATCCTCCTCAAGACCTTCGGACGCAGGAACAAGGCTTTGTATGTGGCTCTTGCTTCGTTTTACAACAGCTTAATCTTTCTTCTTCAATTTGATCAGCTGGAAAACGAAATTCATCGGAGGAATAATTTGAATTGAAACTGAACTCAGCAGTTTATTCTTGTGTGCTTTGGGGCTTTGCAGACTTCATGAGCTCCCCATGCCTTTGCTAGGTAAAACAATTTAGCTCAAATTTTGTTATTCTTACTTGCTTTGTCGTGGATTTCGCTGCTCATTTTGTACGTTACTGCATTCTGTGAAGTCTAGAATCGGGAGCTGATGAAATTTGAGTTTATTCTCTAGAGAAGGGAATTTTATATTCTCTTTGCGTTACTTGTCTTGCAGATATTGCTATCCCACATCCTTGTTCCTATTTAGGGAAGAATATACTGGCGTTTAATTCAAACACGCACTTTCGTAAAACCAAACTTGTAACTGGAAATGATAGGGCATTGGGTACTTTTTCGGAATTTTCTTGGAAAACTTTGTATATCCCTAGTAAATTTCATGTTGGAAGAGCTCATATATGGAGGGATAGGCTGAAGATAAATGCAGTTGCTACGCTGGAAGTAACTAGTTTGGGCAAAGAAGATAATAAAGTAAAAGCTCAGCGACATAAATTAGTGGAGAATGTTCAATCAGTGAAACCCGATTCGTCCTCGTTGCAACAACCTCAATCTTCAAGTGAAGATTCAGCAGAAGTGGATGAGCGGGAAAAACTGAGACGGATGAGAATTTCGAAAGCGAATAAGGGAAATAAACCTTGGAACTTGGGGCGAAAGCACAGCCCAGGTATTTTTTAGTGCCTTGCTATGTCATAAAAGTGTATGTGATACTCAGAAGTGGCATTTCTTTGAGTTTATGTTAAATGAAATGGTATTTATATTCAAAATGATGATTCTTTTGCAGAGACACTGCGGCTGATTAGAGAAAGAACCAGGCTTGCTATGCAAGATCCTAAGGTGATGTCATGTAAGAAACAATTGAATGGTTGTTAGAATGTGAAATTGAGGCTAATTCAATAAATGATGTTAGGTTTATACTTCAAAAATGGGCTTGACAACATTTCTTGATCTTTTTATGTCCTCTCTTCGTTTTCAAGGACCTCGAGCTTGCTGGTCCGTCAAAATTTGTTATCCAAATATATATTTCTATATTTTTTCACAGACCCGCGTTTTCTTATCTATGCTTTTCGTCGGTATCAGCAAGCTCTACATGCCCTTTTGAGATTATAACAATAGGCACTAACAACATTTTGAGTTTTGACTGAACAGGTCAAGATGAAGCTTGTTAACTTGGGCCACACTCAAACGTAGGTGAAGCCTTTTGATACAATTTAGTGAATATATGAAAGTCCTTTCAATTTCTGTGGCATGCTTATTTTATCTGCAACTAGAAAATAATATTTTATCTTCTCATCCTTAGTTGAAGAAGATACTTTCATCAATTTTTCTGGATATTTATGCTCCATCTTGCATCATCTCTCCCTTTTTCTTGCTGTGCAGCAAGGAAACAAGGGTGAAGATCGCTGTCGGTGTTCGATTGGGGTGGGAAAGGCGACGCGAGAAGCTAACATTGCAAGAAAATTGCCACTACGAATGGCAAAATCTAATTGCAGTTTCTGCAAGAAACGGCCTAAGCGGTGAGGAGGAATTCGAGTGGGATTCGTACGAAAAACTGAACAAAGAGCTTGAAAAAGAGTGGTTGCAGAGCGTTGAGCAGAGAAAAAAAGCACAGAGACCAAAAGGAAGCAAAAGAGCACCAAAATCTGCCGAGCAAAAGAAGAAGATTGCAGAAGCCATAGCTGCAAAATGGACAGATCCCGTAAGTCCCTTTTACTTTTAATGCTTATTCATATTTGATGTCCAAAGATTGTCCCATTTATATCATTGTAGACTTTTGGGGCATCGACATTTTTACGTTAGCAGTTCTACTTTGTTTACTGGGTTAATTACTGTTGTACATATCAGATATATTTACCAGTTTACCAGAATTTTACAGCTAATGATCCATGGATTTTAAATGCTGGGGATGATTTTACGCTGTCCATAAGAATTGTTGAACTGTTCTGAAATTAAAATTCATTCTTCTCTGATGTTATTACAAGAACTACCGGAATCGAGTTGCCTCTGGTGTAGCTAAATTTCATGGCACGGAAGGAATCAAAAGAAAGCCTAAAAGAAAACCAAGTGTTGATGGGATTACTCGGAGGGCCACTACTCCCAAACAGAAGAATGAGAATGAGGATTTGAGGAAGCGAGAAACGAAACCCCATACTCAAAAACTTCAACAACCAAAGCCAAAGAGAAGCAAGTCTCCTTTGTATAAAGATCCAAAGGCAGATTCCAAGTTGGAAATGCTGAAGAACATCAGAGCACAAAGAGTTTGTAATACGAACACACACGGTGGAGTAATAACCCGGGCAAAGTAAGCTTCGATCTCTTTCTTTTTCATAGATTCGTTTATTGTATGTAATATTCTCAACAAAGCAGTACTAGTGTACTATAATCTTGTTTGCTTTGTCATCATTTTTACAGGTTGTTGATTGCTGAGGCTGAGAAAGCTGCAGAGGCCCTCGAAATACCAGCCATGAGTAGCCCTGTTGCTAATGCCTCACTGCTTGAGAGCAGGAAGCTAATAGCAGCAGCAATACAGGTAATCGAATCGATCACCACTGAAGATGAAGAAGAAGATGACCTCTCAGAAGATTCCATTAAACAAACATCACACGCTGAAGAAAATCAAGAAGATAACAAGAAGCATAAAAAGGTAAATGGGTTCCACAGCTTGTTAACCGGTGCTGAAGGACTCAAAGAAGGCTATGATTTCGACGAGCTTATGCTACCTTATATGGCTGCTAATGGCAATGCTTTGCTTCCTTCGAACAATACAGTCGAAACTGAGGAGGAGAAAATTTCATATTCTAACGGTTTTCTTCGGTCAGAAACAGAGGATGCATCGAAGAATTCGAACCCGTCTTCTACTGGAAGCATCGTTAGCCCCGTGCACGAGCAGAAGCGGTTGGTTAACGGGATTTCGATTCAACCGAAGAGCGACGGAAATCAGAAGAAACGAACGAATACGACGAAGAAATGGGTTCGCGGGAAGCTCGTCGAAGTTGAAGAAGAAGAGGTTTAGTTTTTAGTTCAACAGACCCTACTAGTTAATGGAAGTATAGAGTTGTAATATACTGAAAAGCTCATTATGCTGCTTCAAACTACTATCAAATGTAATTCAGTGTTGGAGAAAAACCTAAAATGTCCCCCAATGTTTTATTTTGTGGACCAATTTAGTCATTGATGTTTCGCATGAACCAATTTAGTCCTGATGTTGTCGGTTTTGGACCAATTTGGTCCGTCCGTCACCATTAGCATCGGTTTTAGCGGGAATCTCGCACATGCACGTGGTCTCGATAAATTGAAAGGATCACTGAAATTAGGGCATAAAACTTAAAAAAATTCGTCTGCTTCGTCATGCTCTCTTAACAGTAGAAGAACACGATACGAACCCCCCTGTGTGAATGTTCCTACAAGCCCTCTATTTTGCAAATGTGGATTTGAGTTTCCTTTACCAGTGTGGAACACATGCGAGATTTTTGTAAAGTCAACATCCAAAGTTAAATTTGTCGAAAGGGTAAATATAGGGGACCATTTTGGGTTTTTTTTTTTTCCTAATTAAGCTTCAATGGCTTCTTTCCAATCAACTTAGGACTCAGCATTATTAAACATTGGCAATGGCATTCTCAAATTCAAAGTACATCAACGAAGGGTTCTTCACACAACAACCAAATGAAAAATGATGAAACAAAGCAGAACAAAAACAAAGCAGAAAAAAACAAATCCCATCAATGCTTCAGTATCAAAAGAATCTCATCACCTACTCTTTACAACAATAACATCAGAGGTTAAGGTTTCAAGCATCCGCAGCTTATTAATAATCTCCAACGAGCGAGCGATCGATCTACGGAGCATATTCATCGGCATCTCCGCTCCCAGACCGACCCGTGCCTTCGGTCCCGAACGTTCTCTTGCTCATGTTCGCTCGTTGCACCAATCGAACCAGCGCTTGAACCACTTCAGACATCGGTGGCCTAAACTCGGGCTCGGGCTGTCAAAAGAAAAGAAAAATCAACCAAAAAAATAGTTTCTTGATTTTCTTTTTCTTACATTTGCATTCGTGGTGCATTTATTACCTGGACACACAAAGCAATAATGTCTGCGAATCGGGACAGGGATTTTACGGGGTAAAGCCCTTGCAGTGCGGGGTCCACCATCTTAGACAGAGCATCGATATCGTGGAGCTGAGGTGTCGCCCATCGAACCAACGATTGCTCGGTTCGTGGCCTCGAGCTGCGTTCGACAGAGGATTATCGGTAGAAAAACACCGTTATGAGTTATTACACTGCTAATTAATGGTTTTTTTTTTGTTGTAATAAAAAAAAATGAAAACTTTAGCGGCATACCTATCGAACGGTGTACGCCCGGTGATGAGCTCCAACATCACGACGCCGAAGCTGTATACGTCGCTTTTGATTGTGTACTGACCCGACATGGCGACTTCTGGCGCATTGTACCCAGATGCCTGCAAGGAAGTTAAAGATTCGATTTTTATCAGCGAAATTAGGTACGTGAAGAACTTAAAACGAGATTGTAAGAGAACGTGAGTAGTTGTCTTTTTATCTAGATTATTTATGTTGAGATTATTTGTCACACATCGGAAAACTATCTTCGCTGACTCGATATTTATAAATCAAAGAGGCATCTCTTATCACCAATTGGTTTTAGGAAGAAATCCTCAATGCAATAGGGTATCAGAGCTCGGGCCAAGAGAGGTCACGGGTACGAATCCTCACGACCACCCATTTAAGAAAATTGCACGTCTAAGCTAGATAATAAAGAAATCAGCCGAAGCGTTGGGAGGCGTGTTGTAAATATAACATATAAATTCAAAATATGATATAAATTTAAAACGTGGGGGGGCTTGATGAGATTATTTGTCCCACATGGGGAACCTAATTTCACCCGACTCAGAATATAAATCAAATAGGTCTCTCCTCCTATCAGCACAAATGATTTTAGGATGTAACCCTCAATTTAACAATACCTGGTCTGGTTCTTGAACGAGCCTAGCCAACCCGCAATCAGAAAGGCGGGGATTGAACTCCCCGTCGAGCAAAATATTCGCGGATTTGAAGTTCTTATGGATAACCGACGGCGAACAAGCTTCGTGCAAGTACCTGAAGAGAAGCCCGGTCGATCAAAAACAGGCAAAATAGCACCAAAAAAATCAAGAAACGAAAAAAAAAACATTCGATCCCTAATCTCTATTCACGAATATATTCGTCAATGATTAGTCAGTAGATACGAAAAACTATTCATAACTTACTCTAGTGCTCGTGCGGTGCCCAAAGCAATCTTGACGCGAGTGTTCCACGTCAGAGGCTTGCTATATTCGTCGGAGACGTGTATGTCCTCGTGTAGAGAGCCATTTCTGAGGAACTCGTAAACGAGGAGGTGTTGACCGTGCTCGCAACAGTACCCCACCAACTCCGTCACATTTGGATGATGAAGCTGAGAAATCTCCGACACGATTTCTAGGAAATCGTCTGAATTCGAAAGCACGGACGAATTTATCTTCATGACTGCAAGAACCTGCAGAAAAACAAGCATTAAACCGTCAATTTTTCCACGCAGAGATCAAAAGTTGATAATAAGGATTTAATAAAATATTTGAAACGTAGAAAGTACCTTCCCGTCGTCCACTTGTGCGCGGTAAACGGACCCAATAGATCCCTCGGAGACAAGATTCTCGGGACTGAAGCTATCGGTAGCCATCTGCAAATCAGCTACCGAATAGTATTTTGCATTTATTAGATCGGTGTTAATTTTCTTTTGTGGAACAATAGGCTTCGCGGAGACATCATCGTTATCATCAAATGACTTGTGACGCTCCATTGGTGGAGGCTTGAGGTTAATCGCCGCCGGGACTTCAAATGTTTTCGTGCTTGTCGGAGACGAAGCTTGCACGGGCTTATGCTCTGTAGCCAAAGTATCCGATCAAGTAGAAGAAATATGTTTCACTTGCAAATTTTATTGTATGCATGCATATAGGTAACTATATAGAGAAATTTTATGGTGCTCACCTTATGTGAGCACCTATTATTTGCCACTTATTGGTGCCACATCAACATAAGAGGTGTCAATCAATAGCACGTATAAGGTGGTCAATCAATGCCACATTACGTCTTCTGTTGATGTAGCACCAATCAGTGTCACATAACATATGCTCATATAAGGTGAGCACCATAAAATTTATCTAGGTATATAGTAATTTAGGGGGACTGACGTTATAAGGGCACATAATTTAGGGGGTGGCATTATACGGACAATAACTTTCAAAATTAAGCAATTTTGGGACATCATACGCCAGAACTCTATATTTTACTCTAAATTCTAGGGTTCCGGAGAATTTGGGGTGGCATTATACGGATAATAACTTTGAAAATTAAACAATTTCGGGACAAAATCCAGGGTTCCTGCATATAATGTCCCGAAATTGTTTAATTTTGAAAGTTATTGTCCCTATAACGCCATCCCCTAAATTATATGTATATATGTATATATATATATATATATATACATACCTTGCACTTCTTGAGTAGGTAGTGGAGCAAAATGCTGATGATCATGCTTCTCGATATCAGTTGAGGGCTTTCTTGATCGTCTCTTGAAGAGAAAGAAAGCTACTAAAGCTCCAACCACCAAAACCGATATTACAATACCAGCTATTGCACCGCCACTTATACCACCAGATTTGCTTTCTCCGCCCGAATTATTACTGCTGTTCGAATTATTACTGCCACCGGGTTTGTGGCCCTTGTTGGGCCGGGTCGCGGGTGGCGTGCCAGGTGGCGGGGGCGGTGCGGGACCGTTGTTAAACTGATTACCGTTCGATCTATCGAATGAAGCAAAGAGCCACGTTTTAGTGTATTGATATCATAAACATATTTGCATTTAAATATGCTTACTTGAGGTTTATCCCTTTCAACTGAGTAGGGATCCATCCAGTGAACTGATTATTTTCCACATTCCTAAGAATGAGAAAAAAATTGTTAGTGAGTGTTTTGGGTAAAAAAATTAGTTTTTGAATAAAAGGTTGTAACTTTTGAAAAAAAAAGAATAAAAGATTGAACTCACAAGTTATCAAGTGGAAGATTAGCAAGAACATCGAGGATCCCCGTAAACTGATTGTTTTGCAAGTACCTTCACGAGCAATAGGGTCGTTGAGGATTTTGCAAAAATTTAAACTTGTGGAAAAAAAATGCATTTTTGTTTTCTTTTTACTTAGACTTACATGTTGGTGATACTCGTCAGCGACGAGAAACTCTGAGAAAGATTTCCCGACATGATATTGTAAGAAAAATCCCTGAAATGTAAGAGCATGGCTTGTGAAGTGGATAGGTAATAAAATAAAGATATTATCATCAATTCATCATATGACAATCGTTGGATATTCGTCTTACAGCGTAATTAGGGAAGTAAGAGAGCCAAATTGGAGGGTCACTTCGCCTTGGATTTGATTGTGGCTCAAATTGCTGCAACAGAGAAATTATTAGTGAATTTTCGGTAATGGAAAAATAAGAAATTTATAGCCCGGTAAATTACGTACAGGAACTTCAGAGAATTCATCGCCGAAATCGAATAAGGGAGGCCGCTGCTGAATCCACATCCAGCGAGATTTCTGCATCATTGCAAGAATAATTACGATTCGGAGATGAGAAACATAAAAAAAAAACATATATAACCATCAAGCTAAAAAAAATATGTAAAACCGTACAACGTTTGTACATTAGGTGGAAGCTGATACGGTATCTGATTCCCGAGGTTGTTATTGCTTATATCACTGCAAAAAACCCACACAAAGATATTCACACATAATCACAAACTAATAGAGCTTGGATATTTATTTAATCTATTTATCTTACAAAGCAGTCACAGATGCCAATTTATCGAGCTGGTACCCCATATTCCCATTCAGCTGCAGCCCGGGGATTCTTCTGAAAATTTTCATAAAAGATGAAAATTCGAATTCGGGAAAAGACAAAAAATCTTAATGACAAGGGAAGTAATTGAAGAAAATGTGGTCACATTTCGGTGACTTTCGAGCCCGAGCAAGTAATCCCTTTCCACGATTCGCCGCAAGGATCACCGCCACTCGGGGCCCACTTCGTAAGCTGCTGAGGAGAATTTAAACTGGTGTACAACACATTGAGTGTAGCAGCTGTGTATAGAAACCAAAATTAAGAAGTCAAAATTCCAAATTTATACAGCAATAGTTGACCTAAATCCATCATTAAGTTAAAAAAAATTTCATCTTTGCATCTAAAAGTTCTCTTGAAGGCGAGAGTAAAACCTTCACAAGAGCCTAAAACCAAATTATTACATCACGCACACAGAGACACAAATCCGTGTAATGAAGAGAAGCCCAAGCTTATATAAGGCCTAAGGAAATGGCGAAGCAATAGTATGAAAACGAAGCACTCACTGTCAACTGGATCTGTGCTCGCATTTGCGGAGCTCAAAGCGCCGATGAGCACCACCACCGCCACCGCCACGGCCACCACCGACGCCTTCCTCATCTCCGACTCTCTCTAGAACTAGAAAGAGAAAACCCAGAAAAACCCAAAACAGAGAAAAAAAAAAAAAAAAAAGTTTTGATTCTATGTCCGAAAACTGAGACTGGCAACAGCTTCTCCCTCGCCACTAGCGTTCCTCGGATGGATATAAACTTTTTGTTTTAATAGAACGATTCCTTTTCAGTTCTCTCCTTAATCAAATTGAGAAATCAATCGCCATAAGAGAATTTCAAGAACTAATATAGTATTATTATAAATTCTGAATACTCGCTCATTTCTCACAAAAAGCTGGCTGGCACGATCCGCCAGAAGAATCAAAAGCCACAGAAATCTCTCTCTCCTCTCTCTCTCTCTCTATATATATATATATTGTATACCTGTGTGTCTGTGTTCACTCTTATCATCCCCACACGTCTTTGGTAATAGTTTTGCTCAACGTTAACTACATTTTTTAATGCTTGAATCAGTCGTGAACTTGCTAATGAGATCTGTAGCCGTGGCAATCTCATTGTTATATTCCACTTTAAATAAAACATATTAATTGAATGTCTTTTTACTTAAAAGTATATTACAATAATTACATAAAGAACGCCTTTTTATGATGGGCGCCTAATAATTCTCTATTCAGCAATTGGTATCACTGACATTGTAACAATTAATGTGACAAAATGCCCACTTTTTATTTATTTTTAATAAATGTGGGATTATCTTTAATTATGTATTTATTCTTATCAATTTCCCATGTTACATTTATTTATAACTATAAAAGTTTGGCCTATATATGTAAGGAGTTGAGATTTCAACGGTACTTCATTTGACCGCTGCAATGAGTGTAGTGCACTGACTCTATCACGGGATGACCTAAATAGAAGATTTAAATTATAATGAATTTATTTCATTTTTTGTGGATTTAATATTCATTTTAAAGTATTTCATAAAATAAAGTAAAAGATCATCGCGCGGTTGGTAAATTCGAACAAAGAGCATCCGTGATGTTAGTTTTGTTTCTTCGTGCTTTCATTTTCTATCCTTTTACTTCACTTCTTGCTCCTAACAATAAAAGAGATCGTTAACTACTAATGCAATTATATCGCTATATGTTTCTCTTTTATGGAAATAAATAATCCCAAAAAATTCATACAGGAATATACATCAAGAAATTTGATATACAATATATATTCTTCTACATATATACACCATTCCTTGTTATCACATGCTGATTGATATATATATATATATATATATATCAGCATTAAGGAGGAAGATTCGAAATTAATGATAGCTAGCATTGATGAAATTTGGATTGGATCTTAGCTGTTTATTAATCGGCGACTATTTTTATATTTATTTCTTTATTTATTTAGTTGTGGAGCGATGTGAGGCTTGTGAAGGTATAGCCGTTGTACCAACCTTCTAAAGTCATATAAAGATACAATAATGTCCTAAATATTTAAAAAAGCGTACCGACAAAAGAATATTTCAATTTCTAGTAATATTATTATAATTATTATTATTATTGTTATTATTATCAAGCGATTAGTATAAGATTTGAGAGATACCAATCAAGTAGCCTTATGATACGTCATAATAATTTAGACATTTAGGTGTCCAATAAGAAATAAATTAAATCAATATAATTTTAGGCACAAACCTTTCAGCAACACACTCGTTAAACAAGACCGACTCTTCGTAAGAAACGACGCCGTAATGCTATGAGTGTGTGTCGAGCTAGTTGGATTTTTCCGTAGACAAGCAATATGTAAAAGCAATTGTTAGAATTAGACCACTCGTAGTTTCTTATAATAATCAGATAGAAGAAATTATAAATCGATTATTTTATATGTCTACGGAGAACAATTTTTTTTTTCAAGATAATGATAGTTCTTCGACCTTGTTCTCAATACTCTCTTGGAATATTAATTTTGTTTTTTTTTTTTAGTAGGACTTGTGAACTCTCTTTTTGAAAGGCCCATTTATGTTGCTAGGCCCTTCGTTATCGCTAGGCCCATTTAGGCCTGCGATTTATGGTCCACACAAAATGCTAACGTGACTGGCGTTTTCTGCGAGTAAATTAAATTCACTGCATCAACGAAGATTTTTTTAATTGATTCTTAATCGCGCGTTAATCGCTGAAGCCCATATAATGGCGGTGGTGGCAACATTTGATGAGCATTAGGTGGATTTTTAAATTTTTGATCCGATGTTTCGCTTATGGGCGTTTTTGGTCCCTTATTTTTTCGAGTTAAAGTTTCAGACTCCAATTTTATCAATTTTGGACGTTTTTTGTCCTCCGATTAACGTAATCGTATGTCTGAAAGGAATTTAACACGTTAAACGCATAAGATTTTTTAAAAATAGTCCATTCAGCGGACTCAATTTAGGATGCCCAGTTTGAGGCCCATTGCGGTAGTCCAACTAAATAATGTACAAAGATATATGGGCCTTGATCCACGGAGAATAATGAACCCTCTTTTTTTTTTCGAAGTTTTTTATACGACCTTTTTTTTCTCTTTTATAGTTGTGGTCGTGGGATATATGAAGAGTGGGCATCAATCACGGCATTAAAATGATTTCCCAATCACGATCAAATCAAACATAATCATTGAACGTTGAAAATGTTAAGATATTGCTATTTAATCTTATTATCATTAGAAACATCCAATAATATCATGTTAATGTTACTCAGTTGGGTCCTTTACATTAATCGAATTGTTAAGGCTATCAAAGCTAAACTAAAAAGAGTAAATAAACTATTATTATATTAGTAAAAAAAAATATTATTATATATAGATTTATCTTGATATTAATCACGATAACATCTTGTATAAATGATAAAATAACGTAACGAGGATTTTCCACCTCATTTCCGCACCTTTTTACGTTGGAATCAATTACTTAAAATTAAATATATCAGTTAATAATTAAAAAAACATATTGTAGTAGTGGCTTATTGTGAAGTGCCAGACTGCGTATTAATTGCTTTTTTGGCGTAATCAAATAAAAATGGTCACCACCAAAGATCACATGCCCACCTCTCTCTCTCTCTCTCTCTCCCTCTCGATATATATATATATATATAAAAGATATATATCCAATTTTACATAATTCTCTAATGGTTGGCGAAATCCCACTATAGTTTACATTAAAATATATAATATTGCCATCGTTTCGTTACGCCCAAGAAGCATCAGACACAAAGTAGCATTATTGGAGAAAAACAAGATTAATGCAAAAATCAAGGATATTGGTGGAGTCTATATTATTTAATTAGGCAACGATCGGTTTGTCTTTTAAATGGCCCTTGTAAGATATCTAAAAAATAAATACTTGAAATTAAACTACTTAATTAATGAATATTATTTTATAATATCTGAAAAGACAAACCTTAGTTATCGTACAATGGGTTTCAAAGACAAACATCATAGCGAAAACAATCGCAATGTCCTCGACACGTCATCACATTACATAACGTACAAAAACCCATGTGCGTCTCCAGTGAGAATTCGTCCAATTTCGTACGGTTCGTTGATGGTGGTGAAAGCGTGTGAGTCCTCTGTGGTACACGCGCGCGCACCTCAGGGGGTAGTAATTAGGCAGAAAAGCAAAGGGCAAATTAGTAAAAGAGACACAATCAGTAAATTCAAACAGACAGGGGTAAAATCGAACTTTTACTAGCTGAAGCAGCAGAGTGGAGTGGGGACCCATTAAGTGCCAAATTCTCTCACTTTTTCCCGTCTTGTTTCTATTCCCATATTTACCCCTCACGTGAAAGCGAAAATCCTTAAATAATATAAAGTAGATACATTTCCTGATTTAAAAGCAGACATCTCTGCAGCAAAGATTGGATTTTTCGAAGCACCCAACAAAGGAAAATAGAGAGACACTCCGAGAGAGAGAGAGAGAGGTATCATCTTAGTAGCTGAACAGTAGCTCTCCGAGCAGTGTGTGGATGAGAAAAATCACTGATAATTTCTCTTCTCTGCGCATTGTGTGTTTAATCTGCGCCTGCACAGCTTAGACGGAGGTCTTTGTGTCTTAGTAAAGATAGAATCTTTCGCTCCTTTCATTACACAAAGCCGATCTTCAGAGAGCTTTACAGTACTTTGCTGCAATGGGTGTTGTTAGTGGTGGTGGTGCGCATTTTACCAGAGCATACGCGAAGGCCCTAACGTTGTCGTTCGTTAGCTTTTTGCTCCTCATCTCACTATCGTGCGCCGTGAGGTTGCCTGCTTCATCAAGACAGAGGCTCGAGGTCGAAAAGCACTTGAAGAGACTCAACAAGCCTCCTATTAAGTCCATTCAGGTATAGAAATTTCTCGTTCTTCTTGCATTCTTGTTTATTACCAAACAAAGAGGATATTGCCATTTTTTTTCTCAACTCTTAAAAGCATTTGCTCTCTCTTTCTCTTTGTGGCCGTTGAACAGAGCCCAGATGGAGATATCATCGACTGTGTGCACATATCTCAGCAGCCAGCTTTCGACCATCCTTTTCTCAAAGACCACAAGATTCAGGTCCATTTTCTTCTGTTCCTTCTTACAAGATTAATTTATTTGCGTTTTAGTCCTTATTTATGTGAACCTTTCTTCCTCCAGGCGTGGCCCAGTTACCACCCAGAGGGTCTTTTTGCTGACAATAAGGTCTCCAAGGAAAGAAAAGCTTCGATAGCTCAGCTATGGCACATGAGTGGTAAGTGTCCCGAGGACACAATCCCTGTAAGGAGAACCAAGAAAGAAGATGTAATGAGGGCGAGCTCCGTTAAAAGGTACGGGAAAAAGAAGCACAAAAGCGTCCCCAAGCCAAGGTCTGCAGATCCCGACTTTACTAAAGAAAGCGGTCACCAGGTACTTAAAAAAGCAGTGGAGCAAAGAAATCTTGATATCTTCCCTTGTTTTCCTTTGTTTTTTTTTCTGGGTTTTGAAGGTTTGTGATTCTTAGCTTTGGTTTCGTTTTGTTTCTGCCATTAGCATGCGATAGCTTACGTAGAAGGGGACAAGTACTACGGAGCAAAAGCAACGATTAACGTTTGGGAGCCCAAAATACAACAGCCTAATGAATTCAGCTTGTCTCAAATTTGGCTTTTGGGTGGCTCTTTCGGTGAGGATCTCAACAGCATTGAAGCTGGTTGGCAGGTATTTATAGTATATTGCTTGTAAACTCTCAAGAAATAAGCAATGAAGTGGTGAATATTCTTGGAAAACCAGTTTATAGCATGATTGTTCATGTAAGATCTTATGTGTGGTTGTGGATTTCAGGTCAGCCCAGATTTGTATGGTGACAACAACACTAGGCTCTTCACTTACTGGACGGTAAAGCTCTTGAATCTTTAACCGTAATTTAATTTCCCGTTCGAAAGGCCTTTTTTTTAGTGCAATTTTCTAACGGGATTTTCGACTTGTGAATGAATGACAAACAGAGCGATGCGTATCAAGCCACGGGCTGCTACAATCTTCTCTGCTCGGGTTTCATTCAAGTCAACAGCGAGATAGCGATGGGAGCAAGCATTTCGCCCGTTTCTGCTTTTCGCAATTCTCAGTACGACATCAGCATTCTCATTTGGAAGGTAATAACAATAAAAATCCTAACTTTTTTGTACTCTTGAATAAAACATCACACAATCTCGTAAAAACCCGATTTCCAGTTTGATTCCTTCCAAAAATCCAAACTTTGTACCATATTTTCCCGTTCCACACCTGGAAAAGCAACAAAAAGTTCTTATTTTGACATTCTTTTTTTTTTTCTCATTGTGTTTTTGGGAAGGTAATCATAAAAATCGAAACTTTTTACACGTTCTTGAAAAAACGTTAGACAATCTCACTAAAACCCCGATTTCTCTATCGATTCCTTCCAAAAATTCAAACTTTGTACCATTTTTCCCGTCCCACACCTGGAAATACAACGAAAAGTTCTTGTTTCTACATTCTTTTTTCTCATTGCCACATTTTTTAAAAAAGTTGGCCAATCTCAGTAAACCCGATTTCCCATTTGAGTCCTTCCGAAAATCCAAACTTTGTACCACATTTTCCCATCCCACACCTGGAAAAAAACAAAAAAAAAATGTTCCCGTTTCTACGTTCTTTCTTCTCATTACGTTATTACAGGATCCAAGAGAAGGGCACTGGTGGATGCAATTCGGCAGCGACTACGTGTTGGGCTATTGGCCCTCGTTCTTGTTCTCTTATCTCGGGGAGAGTGCTTCGATGATCGAATGGGGCGGAGAAGTGGTGAACACCGAGCCCGAGGGCAAGCACACCTCTACCCAGATGGGGAGCGGGCGTTTTCCCGAGGAAGGTTTCGGGAAATCGAGCTACTTCAGGAACATCCAAGTGGTGGACAGCTCCAACAACCTCAAGGCTCCGAAGGGCCTCGGGACTTTCACCGAACAGAGCAACTGCTACGATGTGCAGACGGGTAACAATGGAGACTGGGGACATTACTTTTACTACGGTGGTCCTGGGAGAAACCCTAATTGCCAATGAAAGTGTGTACTAGAAAAACCAAGTGTGTGTGTGTGTGCGTGTTATTAAGAGTTTAGTGTAGTGCCCATGTCACTATGTATACTAGAGAGTCCTTTTTCTCTGTTTTTCTAGCTTTTTTGTTGTTTTATTATTAGGTTTTGTTGGGTCAATGTGATCATCAGTGGCCTTTGTTTCTTCAAGAAAAAGTGGAAAGAAGCAGGGCTTTTGTCATTTTCTCTGTATTTTATAATATTATTCTACATATATATATATATATATATATTAATCTGCTCGTGAGGGTTCTTTATTTACTTTTTGGTAATTGGATTCCTTTGGTGGGTTGATCAGCTTTTATGTAAAGAATCCACTGCAATGCTGCAAATTATTGGATAGTTAATCAACTTGTTTAGCTTTATTTATTTTAACTAAATAATGGCTTCACGTTGCATGCAAAAGTGCTTTTTAACATTCATTGTTTCCTAAGCTTTCCTCAATTTTTATTTAGGTCGAAAGCTGAACTTCAGAGTCACTAACCTTTAGCTTTTGGAAACACTAACCTCTTATCGCAAACTTTTGAGGTTTTCTTTTGCAAAGCAGTCTTCTTTTTTTCTTTGCTGCTAAAGATATCCACATACAATGTCATCGTAGTCCTATACTTTCATTAAGCTCAATATGAAACAATTCTGAATCTCATTGTTGACTATGGGATGATCCCAGTTTTTCAGTTGAAGTTGGACCAATCTCGTTGAGTTAGTGATCTAGTTTTGCAATGAAAACCTAATTTTGTTTCAACATATGAAGTTAGTGACTTATTTTTACAATTATTAAACATAATGACCGAAAAATTAAAACTGATATACTTAGTGATTATTCACTCCATTAGGTTGCAAATCAATTTTGAAACTTTTATTTCTTACTAGAAAAAAAAACAATAATCTCACTATTACCGTTAGGTTCGTTACAATGAGAAAGGTGATAACGGAGAATTACCAAAGAAACGGAAGCTTAAGTACAAAAATAAGGCAATAACGCATCAAATCCTCTTATATTGGACAAACATATACAAACACACGGTGCAAAATACTATTCCAAATAATTAAAATAACTTGAAGAAGCAAAGATAACAAGCTCACTAAGGACTATGAGATGGGAGGGATTTGATGATACATTACTATAAATGAGTACTTCACATAAATTTTTCTTTTATACATTTGATTTCTACCACTATAATAATTAATCTACATTAAAGGTTTTCCCGTTGAGAGAGAATGAGGATTAAATCCAAGAACAAGCAAAGAGTCAAACTCTTTGTGCAAGCAAAAGTTATGGTGAAGAAAAACGTTGAGTCTTAAGTTGGCAATATGAAGCCAACCACCACATGACAATACATAGTAAGCAAGCAATCCAAAACCACACATCATGATAAGAAAACCCTGAAAGAAATCAAACACATAGTAGTAGCCATCTTAAGGTGCAAATCATGGGATGATCAAGGGCAGAGTATAATAACGAAAACCATGATTCAAGAAGTGACATTATTACAGATATCATTGGATCCAAATGATCCAAACATTGACAACATTAGAATATCAAAGGCAAAGAAGATATTGAAGACTTAAAAGACAATCTTAGGCATCCGCATGGATAGCCCTCGGTTTCCCCTGTCTTCACCCTCAGTCAGAAGTATCCGAGCGAAGAGCTGAAGAGAGAAACAAGATTTGTGGGGAAAAATATTCGTATAACGAGGATAAATCGTAAAACAAAAAGCGAGAAAACAGTAAGCATTCTATTCGCTGACAAATTCCTAATGAGCTGAAATAAACGTTAGAAGCTGAAACTAGCTTGATGGAGTCCAAACTCCAACAAGGTCTATGAGTATCTCCATTAATACACACACATAGAAAAGATGGAGATAAAACCAATTCGAGAGGACAAAAAAGTAATTTAAATCTACTACCACTTGAGGCTAGAATAAAGAATGGTTAGAATAAAGAATCCCTCTAAATCACTTGAGGAAAGGCTAGAGTAAAGAATGGTTATTTCAATTCTTCACTCTCTCAAAAGAGAACTAATTCCCTGGGTTGATCATCAAGGGCTATTATTATTCCAATAGCCTTGTAAGAAAGTTGAGTGAAGAGTCACATTATTCCTTTGATTAACAACAAAAAATGGAAAGTTTAGCAATAAGGTATCGCTAGTGACTGGAGCAATAAACATAATCCGTTCTCAATCGTGACTAGCCATCAGATAACCCGCAAAGCTACTTTTTTTCCCAGGAAAGATAGAAACAAGCGATGATCGCCACCAAAGCATTTCAGCTCAGACTGCTGCTATTGAATGATTTGGCGAATAAATTAAGCTTAGATTCGACAAATTAGGACCAAATTGAAATGCATAAATGTAAATAAAGTCAAATCTCAGGCTAATCGTGGGCACGCTTTCAATTACAGAGCCAATACCCCATCAAACAACACCTTGAGAGAAATAGCCGATGATTCACCAATTCAAACAAATACATCGGCTAAAACAACCCAAATCAGAGCAATCATTCATGTCCGAAACAAGGAATCAGAAATTAAATTTACCGTCGATCGGATGATTGAAAAAAAAAATGCATACCGGGTTTCTCGGGTTTCCCATCGACCCATTTGGAAACAGAGAAGTGGACCTTCTCCCGGGTAAGAGCTTCGGATCTGTAGGGCTCTTTCAAGCACTGCCTCACGAGATTCGCACACAGGTTCGAATACGTGATATACGTCATACCGGCAGCTCTCCAGAAGGGCGCGGCAGCGTTCGACGCCATTTCTCTTCGCTTTTCTCTCGATGATATCACAGCACAGCACCGTCGCGTATTTTTCTATTGCTTGTTTTAACCTACGAGATTAGCTCACTGGGCTTATTTAAATGGGCTACCGATGATGATAAAGCCCAAAATTTAGGTTTTAATTTTAGGAAAATAATTTTCAAATCGAAGTAAAAAGCTAATTTGAATTTAGAAATTGTACTTATTAAATAATTTGGAAAAAATTCCACGTAATATTAAACCTGATTAGGATGGAATCCCGTTGATATGTAAAACTTTTCCTAAAATTAATTTTCATGTGAACATCATGTGTATTAATTTCAAATTAAAATTAAATTTCCGACGTAAATTATACACAAATTAGCAACACACATTTCTGAGTTGAAAATGAGCAAATACTCAACTCGTTTACACCGCTATCAACAATTGTACCATACCATGTATCACGAAGACACGAACGACATATCAACTAATGAGAAAAGATACATTGCCATAAATTTGATAAAATATAAGCTAATTCCAAATAAATATGATTTAGAACAAAAAACATTAGATTTCCCGAAATTCTCATTACATTTTTACTCTAAGAACGATTTTTCTTTCTGATAAGAGGGGAAAAAAATAATTAGGCCAATCCTTCTAGACGAGCAAAACTGCGTTGATGCAGCCATCATTCTCAGGGTTATTTGTAACTTGTGCATATTTACCTACGAAATAATCACAAGCTTAGAGAGGAGAAAGAAAACAGCTATAATAAACATACATAAAGATTAAGATTTTTTCACAGATAAATATGAGATGGGTTATCGATAAAGAAAGCCATACCCCACACGACTTTCCCCGCGGGGGTGACGAGGCCAAGTTCGCTGACGTTGACCTAAAACGGGAAAAATGGATAGAAATTGGAACCTACAAGAATTTAGTTGTACTTAATAGGACAAAATTTCATACCTCAATGATTGTACCCTTTGTGATGACACCAAGCCCCGTATACATAGGGCCATTTGGATTCTTCTTCACGCTTATGATCTCTAAATTGAACGTGCACTTGAGTTCAGGGTGAGTCACGTGAGCCTTTGTGAACCGCAGCCCGCTCGGGCGAATAAAGCGCTCGTATTTAGGGGGTTTCCGGGTGAAACTCGGCCCAACAAACGTGGCCTTGGTGACCATTCTTTTCCATTGCTTGGCTGCGGTTTAGCAGAAAATAACAACAAGAAAAGGTAAAGACTTGTAATTTCCTGAATCACGAAGAAGGAGATGACAAAAAGGAAATAATGTGTCTGATGGGTACTTACTCTTTCGTTTCCCGGATCTGATGACCCTAAACATCTCATCTTCAGCTACGGGTCTTACCTATATAGTCGAACGATAAAAGTTATTTCTTGATCTAAAAAGCAGATTTTGAGGGAAAATCAACTGAAATTCCATGCAAGCTACCATATAGTGTAAAATAACTTTTTTCAAATAAATGTAAAAAAAAAAAGTTAACTAGGCATCCCCAACCTTCGGCAAGGGCACCTCCCACTTCCCTGCTTTTTCTTTCCTTTTCTGCTTTATAGTGTTACTGAGCACCTGGGGAGACGGGAGAGAATCAGGGAAATTTTCAGAATGAGTAAACAAGAAAGGACTTAGTTATTATTGAGAGAGAGCTATGAAATAACAATTTCAACCTTCGCTCTAGTTGTCTCATCACGATCAAGAAGATAAGCAGGGATAGCTCCATCATGGACCTTATCATCAACTTTACGCCTTGTAGATGACTCCTCGTGCATCAACAAACTGGGGATCAAACATATAAATAAGGATCCACATTCAAGTTACAAATTGTACAAACTGAGTAAATTATTCTAACTATACAACATTATCAAATCATCACTGTGTGTTATTGATTACACATTCGATCATTTTTATGGAAGTTAAGCATTAAATCCCTGCTATGTCAAGCTTGCATTCATTTGTTTGACAGATATGAATTATCAGCATAAGAACAAGAACACTGACGTTTTCTTCATGAGCGCCTTCTCAGCATAACGCTTCTTAGCGAACATCTTACCCTTGATACCCAAGGCCTGTCGATTCAAAAATCAAACGTTGCAGCTACGCGCATAATAAAGAGAAATGAATAGCGATAAATAAGTAATCGAAGGAATCAACACTGACACTCTGGGCAATCTGAGAGCGCTTGTGAACTTCACGCGCCTCCTTCTTCCGCTTGCGCTCGAAGTGGTCATGGCGATACCCATTCCTCTTCCTGTGCAACTCTATGTAATCTCCTTGCGGCTGTGGTATACATACGCACAAAAATAAATAATAATAAATAAAATCAACAAGCAATCCTCGCGTAAAAGATAAGGTGCTAATGACGCAACATACCATGTTCGAGCAGGAGAAGGGGTTTCTTCCGAGTTACTTTGGTCTAACGGAGCTTCCTAAACCCTAACTGGAAGCGGTGGAGAGCCGAAAAGGAGGTTACTTTTGTCGGCGTCGGGCCTATTGCGCTTGCTCGGAACACAATTTCGGCCCATTTACGATTGCCCATTCATTTAATTCGACTGTTTACAACAACGAAAATTTTAAATATGGCAAATAACATTTGATTAAATTTCGGGGAAAAAAATAACATTTGATTAAATTGATACGAATATAAGCAAAATTAAAGATTATGTCACTAATTAGCAGTTTTCATTTTTGGTTACTATGTTTATAATTGCAAAAATAGGTCACTAACTTTGTATGTCTTAACAAAATTGGGTCACTTCAACAAAAATTGCCAGAAATCCGACGTGACCGATGACGTGTCAGCAGCTACATCAGATTCCAGGCGCTTTTTGCGGAAAAATTCATTGGTAATCAGTGACTTATTTTTGCATACAAAATTAGTGACTTATTTTTGCAATTATAAAAATAGTAACTCAAAAACAAAAACTGACATAGTTAATGACCCACATATGTCATTTAAATTAGTTGTTTCCCCCCACATATATATCATTTAAATTAGTTGTTTTTTTTTTCATCTTAGAAATATTTCTCACTCAATCTGTTACAGACATGAGCCACACACTCCAATAATGAGCCACACACATCCAATGATGTGACTAATTTTCGGGACAAGTATATGTCCCACTCTCCATCCAATAAGGTAACTAAAAGTCTCCGGTTGAATCGAACCTGAAACCTTCGATTAGAAATGCCACTAACTTAACTTATTTTTCCGCCACCAACTTATTCACTAGGTCATTTCCGGACAATTTTGTAACGCTTGAGAAACCTCATAATTTGCATATAATACTTTTATAAACATGTTTGTAATGAATAAACTTTAAACCTTTGATCTATATTCGTCAAAACTCCTTCCACATTACAAAGGAAAACAAGCGATTCAGATGATTACGATTTTATTATTTTGAAAAAAATCACAACTTACGATTCAATCTTCAAAGAATACATGAATATTATTATTATAATAATTTATAAACATATATCAATCAATATATATCATATCATTTTAAGAGCTACGCGTGCTTCGAGCAGCTATGCAACGCCTGTACGGCTTCATGAAGACCTTCGCAAGCGGCGTCTTCGGCACCGGTATGAATTTACCGGCGATTGCAAGCGGCCAACTGTAATAAAAACAACATCCAATGAGCACCCATCGCAGTATTATTACTTATATTTTATTCATTATTTACATAAATAAAACAAACGGTAATAACAAAGAAATACCTGACGAGGCCGATGGCGAGGCAGAGCAACCACAGCGTAATATCGATCCTCACCGTCGACGTGAATTTCCCGAGGAAGTTGACGATAATTATCTGGTAATAAAAGACGGATCCCGTCAAGATTTATAAATCGAGCCGCGTTATGGGGCATAAAATTGTTTTTTTATTTTATTTCGAGCTTACTTGAAGGATAAAAGTAGTCCCGACGATTCCGGTGAAGAGGGGATTCTTGGTCACGCCCTTGAAGACGTTGAGCTCCTCGGGTTTTCGTGCATTCAGCTCGTTGAATATCTGCCCGAGATATCGACGAAAAAAAATAAAATAAAATTATGCAGGTTGCAACGAGAAAAAAAAAAAGAAAAAATAGAAAAATAGAATTTGCCCGTAATAACTCGGTCACCTGACAGAGAACGAAGGCGTTGAAGACTACGGTGTTCTTGACCATGGTAGCACGTCGCCGCGGTTCGTTCGTCAAGTTGAGGATCGTAATGCCCTTGAAGTGAAGTAAGAGGAGGACTCCGACTTGATAGATAGCCTGAAAGCGCGTGTATTTATGTAATAACTGTCGAATGACCACTTCAGCTAAAAGCTTATGTTTCCATGGAGTGCATCATATTTTTTTAAATTTTTATATATTTAATTTCCAACATTTAACACCGCAGCACGGTGCCCGAAATTTACATCGATAGGGGAAGAGAATTTTTTTTTTTTTACCTGTATCAACAAGTTCCGCCACATGATATTCGTGACGAGCGGCTCCCTGAAGGGTTTTTTAAGAACATCTTAAAGATTCAATTTTCTTCGGATGTTTCGTGCAAGAAATATCAAGAAAATGTAAGGGAAAAATGTTTCGGTAGTAGATTACCTTCGACCAACGGGGGTTCGGTTCATGAGTTGATCGGTGGGCGGTTCGGTGGCTAGAGCCAATGCTCCGAGCGTGTCCATGATAAGATTGACCCAAAGGAGCTATGAATTTTCAAGAATTCACATCTTTACTACTCTTAACAAGCTTCGTGTCCGTGTTTATTACACTAATACGAAGAAGATAAGGTTTACCTGAACGGTGGTCAAAGGGACGTCCCCGGAGGAAATAGCGGCGACGACGTTTATTACGAGAGCCGCAACGTTGACGGTGAGCTGAAACTGTATGAACTTCTGAATGTTTGCGTACACCGAACGTCCCCATCGCACGACCTATCGAGAGTCATCGGACGTAAATATTAAAAAGAAAAGGGGAACTCAATCTTTTTTTTTTTTTTTCGTATACTAAGGTATCTCCACTCAATTAGCTATGGACTTGCAAATATGCCGGGGCCAGATGGGACCGTTCCAAAATTCAATCTAACATTGACAGTCAAGGTACCCAGTGGAATTGAACCCGAGACCTCGTGCAAGAGGCAACTCGAGCCAACCACTAGGAAATGCCCCATGGCAATTAAAGAAAAATCAACCTCGAAGTTGTTAGATTTTTAACTGACCTTCACAACCGAGGCGAAATTATCGTCTAGGATGATAATGTCCGAGCTCTCTTTCGCGACTTCGGTTCCTTGTATTCCCATCGAAAGGCCAATGTCGGCCTGTAAAAATAATAGCAACGTTCGTTTGTATCGATCGCCGTTATATATTAATTTACGTAAGATCGCGATGGAAAAGAAAAGGGGGAAGCTTCTAGAAACCTCGTGCAATGCAGGAGCATCGTTAGTTCCGTCGCCCGTCACGGCTACGACATCGCCGAGCCTGCGGAGCGTTTGTACTAGCAAGAGCTTGTCCGTTGGAGAAGATCTTCCCATAACCTTAATATAGTCAAATAAAGAAATAAAAAAGAAAATCATGATGATTCTATAGCTTTATTTTTCCTATTTTTTTGGGACCGAGGGACCCTGGCTTGCGGTTGGGGGTCAGGTAAACCCGGGGTCAACGCAATAGCATGCAAACCATGCCAACTGTGTCACACACTAGTATAGGTTCATGTGTGACGGGCTCTCACTCGAGGAAATGTTGGCAGGAAAAATTGATCTAGTGACCTCTCCCCCATAATCCTTGAGGCCTCAGTCATGACCCAGGGCACGACCTCATGGGCATTCAGTAGCTTAGCGACGTAAAAAATAATGAGAATGATAAACAAACCGCGATCTTCGGTGCGACTTGTTCTCTTTCTTGATCGGAGAGCTCGCGGAATCTCTTCCCCTCAATGACGACCGGCTCGCTCGTGTCCATGTCAGCGGTTAGGATCCCGCACTCCAAAGCTATCGCTTTCGCCGTCTGAATATTATCTCCGGTCACCATTCGTACCTAATATAGCAGATAATCGTCACCGTTCATTCATTTTATCAAGGTTTATAATATTACTCGTGAAAACCACAATGAATGCAGTACCTTAACCCCGGCTTTCGTGCACAATCTCACCGCGTCACTTACACCGGGACGACAAGGGTCCTACCGAAAAATAAAAATAAAAAATTAACATCAACCAAGAAATTAGTACACGATGGTAAATAAACACGAGATTGCCCCGCTACCTTTATGCCAACGATGGCCAACAACACGAGTTCGTCCTCGGGCAAAGCCCAGTTAGCGAGCTCGTCTTCGTCGGTCGGGACCTTCTCAACTTCGCACGTTTTGTAAGCGATGGCAACGCACCTCAGTGTCTTTGCAGCCATTTTATCTATCGCGTCCCTCAGAAATTCCTGTAATAAATACAAAAAATGTGTGTTAAGCTTACGCATATCACTATATAGAGAACGAATTATTACCAAAAGGCCCACCTTTTCCTCATCGATGGGCTTCAAGGAACCATTTGAGTCCATGTACTTCGAGCACGAGGCTAAAATGATTTCTGCTGCTCCCTTCCAATGTATGTGAACTTCGGATCCGGCCTGTAATTAACGAGACAATCTTTCTTAAGCCTTCGTTCAATTGATCGTTCAAGAAAATCACAAACTCCCATAGACTGAAATTTACATACCTTGCCTCGAACTGCAAGACCACCGCGCTTCTTGGTAGAGTTAAAAGGGGAGACGTGAAGGATTATAGATTCTGATTTCACAACATCGAACTTCATCCCCAGCTGCATATTATCTCATACGTTGGCATTAAATTAGTATCTGAATCGCATAAAAAAAAAAAACATTACAAAAAGACCATCGTGAGAAAGATTCTTTACCTTTACACCCCAGCTCAGTACAGCCTTTTCGGTAGGAGAACCTGAGATCTCCTCTTTTCCATCCTATGAAAGAAGCAAGAAAGGAGATGAAGAGTTGAACATGTGTCATAATAATGATGATATAATAACGCAGCCTCAAAGCAAAGCAAAGCAAAACATAGTTACCTTGTTAAGAAAGACGCTTCCGGAAGTATTCTGAGCTATGCCTTCGTCGAGTAGAGAGGAAACTGCTGAGTTTAGCTTCGAACCATCATCGGGAGAATCAAGCAGGTCTCTTCCAACGTAAGCCTCAACCACAGTCATCTGCATGAAAACGAGAGCTTATGTTGTAATAATGGAATAGAGTTTTTTGCATCATATATTCCGACGATTAAGAATATTAATTAGGGAAAAAGAAAGGGAAAATTATAAAATTAGGTCACTAAGTATCCAAGTTTTCGTTTTTGGGTTACTATATTTGATAATTGCAAACGTAGGTCACTAACTTTATATGTCAAAACAATTTTGGGTCATATTTTCAATTTTAGGTTACTAAGTTTATATTTTTCGATTTTGGGTCACTAAGTATATACATTTTTCAATTTCGGGTCACTCATTTGGTAACTAACTTTGTAAACATAGTGACCCAAAATTGAAACATGTATACTTAGTGACCCAAAATCGAAAAAGTATATACTTAGTGACTTAAAATTGAAAACATAACCCAAAATTATTTTGACATCCAAAGTTAGTGACCTACTTTTGCAATTATCAAACATAGTGACCCAAAAACGAAAACTTGAATACTTAGTGACCTAATTTTATAATTTTGCAAAAAAGGATTTACCTGATTCAAGGTCAAAGTTCCAGTTTTATCGCTGCAAATGGTCGTAGCAGATCCCATCGTTTCACAAGCCGAAAGCCTCCTCACTAAAGCCTTGTCCGCCATCATCTTTTTCATGGAATAAGCAAGACTGTTGCAGTTCGAGATAATCAGAGAGAAAGAAAGAAAAAAGAATTCAATAATCGATCGGTTGTGTCCTTATTTCTTGAAAGATTAAAAAAAAAAACTCACGTCAAAGTCACAGCAAGAGGGAGCCCTTCAGGCACAGCAACCACCACAATCGTAACCTAAAGAGGAAATGAAATACTCAGTAAACGTGAAAAAAAAAAAGACTCACTCCATAGATTCATAGAGTCGAAAAAACTCACCGCAGCGGTGAGGATGTGTATGACCCCATCAATTGCTTTGCTCGTGTCAGTCTGCCCGCGAACAAACTGGGTCGACCCATCGAGATTTTTCGAGTTCCCTGTGAAGAATCTGTGAGATGATTACACTTCAGTATTGTTACTCAATATTATAAAGATAAATGAGACTACGTAAAAAGGCACTGTATTCACTTACCTGACCAAGAGAATACAAAGCACGGAGAGTGCAACGGTGAGCCCAACAATCCCGATAAAAGTTGCAACTCCGTTGAGGCGAACCTGTGATGTAATAACGTTTGAGTCACTTGTTTTAATAGGTTTCTGAGTTAAATAACTAAAAAAGAAACATTTGTTATTTGCTGCGTACCTGCAATGGAGTCTCTTCACCATTGTCTTCTGAAATACTAGCCATCAGCAGTCCCCATTCAGTGTTGATCCCAACACCCGTTACCTACAAATATAGCGAAACATCACCCGTTAGCTATAAATATAATCGTTATGGCACATATATTGATTAATAGAACAAAAAAAAATGTATCCAACTTACCAACATGGTCCCAGCACCATCAGCTACCTTGCATCCCGACATGAAAAATGGAGCTTTGGTGTCCTTAGGAACCTGATATTCGATCGTGTTTGTTAATAAAGAACTAAGGGAATCATAACGTGTTTATTTATGACAAGCAATGCCTTGACAAAAGCTTACGATCTTGCTTTCACCGGTCATGCTTGATTCATCGATGGCTAGTGAATGACCACTCAGCAGGACTCCATCAGCAGGAACCTGAGTAATATAAGTAACATTATATATATACATATATATATACATATATATTGAGTAAGAAAATATTTAACTTGATCGAATTGATTTGTGTTACCTGATCCCCTATCTTGAGAGGTATTACGTCACCAACCACGATTTCGTATATCGAAACCTTCTCTCTTCGACCACCTCTGATGACCTATAGATGAATAATTGCTTCAATCCTTGCCTTAGAGAATTCGACAGAAAGTTGCAAAACTATGTACCTCCAGTTTAATATTTCGCTTTTCCTCGTTTAAATTCTGAAATTGGAGGGATTGACGGTAATCGCTGGTCGCTGTGAAGTAGTTTAGTCACAAAAAAAGGATGAAATTAAGGATTAGTTCAGAAAAAGAAAAGGTTTCATGTAATTGTTTTGTGGGAATTCGCTCAACCTCCTTACCTGTGACAAAAATAACCAGAAGAACTGCAAATGAAATGCTTCCACCATCATACCAACCTTCTTTAAGGCCCTTTAAGAACCGAAAGCAAAAATAAAAGCTGATTAATTTACTATCATTTGAGGTGTGTTATCTTTATATTTCAAGATCACACAGTGCTGCATAAAAGATCGGATGGCGAGAGTATTCCACGATTTCAAGAAACATGCATGTGCTTAGAGTTCTCATAAAAACCTTACCTCGGTTTTTATTCCAAGAGATAATGATGCCACAGCAGCTATTATCAAGATAATTAGGGTGAGATCTTGCCAAGCCTCCCACAAGAATTTCTGCGGTGTACGTCAAAGACAGAAAAATAAAATTTGCTCGTAGAATAAGAAAAAAAAAACGAAAACTTTAACGACGCATCATCAACGCACCCAGAAACTACGACCCTTTTTCACGGGATAAGTGTTGGAGCCAAAAGCATTCCTTCTCTGCGAGAGCTCGTTCTCGTCGCCAGAAATCCCCGTTTCTGGGTTCGCCCTCAGCAGCTCCGCGACGCCTTTGACCTGATAATTCGAGCACGTCTTTCTTGTCTTTATCTTTATCAAAAATTTGCAAGAAACAAGGTTTCCTTACGCCTCCATATTGTTGCAGTGCAGCAATATTATGGTCCCTAGTCATGGAAACAAGCTGCTCGAGCCCGATCCCAAAGTTGGCAGTTGGCTCCGGTGGGCTCACTTGGCTTCCCAACACTTCACAAACATGGTAAGAGATCGGAGAATATCAAATGTTTATAGAACAATAATCTTTGGATCATCATAGACCCATTTTTTTTATATTCACATATTACAGCAACTCATAGCCCTGATAGGACTTGAATTCATTCGAAAAATTACCTATTGCACGTTGCCCAGCCAATTTGAAGAGTAACGCAGCCTAAAAAAGACAGCAAATGGCAAATATTTTTAAACGTATAGAAGGATTCTTGATAATAAACAGCTTTCATGTGCTTTTTTTTTTCTATTTTAATTGATTTGCAGAATTAATTTACCCTGACAACTTGAGCGTGTGCCCTTATCATCCTCCTCCGGGTTTCTTGATCTTCGTCCTTCTTGAGGTCTAACGTGTAGCGGAAACGACGTGAAGCATTGAGCACAAGCGCAGCTTGCTGTAAATCAATGATAACCATTTAATTGCATGAAATTGTTGACTCGAAACAACGATTGATCGCATAAAACCCAATAGAATGCCAAAACTATAGAAATTAAAACCCCCACATGCAGAGAAAAATAGAAAAAAACATGACATTACCCTCCAGCGCTTGAGAACATCGTGAGAAGCATTTTTGGTATTCCCAATATCGAAAGGGTCGTTGAATTGATCATCCGATTCGATTTCATCGACCGAGGACGGCCCGATCTCAATGTCCTTGCTGTGATTCATCGCAACGTCGTCGGCTGCCGTCATTTTTTCGGCAGAGAGTGATGGCGCCGTCCGTTCAACGGAACCACCGCTCGCTTCACGGTCGAAAGGAGACAGATACGAAGCGATATTTAATCACTTAATCGACAATTATTTCTTTTTGAAATAAGAGGGAAAAAGGGGGGAAAAAGATAGATGAAAATGATCAAACCATGTACGATGGTTTTAGGGAAAATGGAGAGTCGATGATGTTGTGGAGATGTGTGGTGATAATATTTTTTCCATTTTTGATCTTCTTTGTTTGTGTTTTCTTTCCTGCCATTTCATGGAGTGTGTGAGCTTGCTATATTTGGAACTCCGATTCCCCCGCGACGACGCGCATTTGTGCGAAGTTATTGGAGAAGCTAAACTTTTGTGCTGAATGAATAGGAATTAAATATTAATTAAAAACATTTATTTTATTTTTATTATGAACAATGTCACCTAAAAAATAAAGTTACCGAGTATTCATCAATTTAGCGTTGAGTTGGTCACGTGATAAACGGTATTTTTGTGCAATTTGGGTTGAAGATGCTTTAAAAGAACTAGTAGCAGAAGCACCCTCTAGGTGTGTGCAACAAAATTGAATTAACATTAAATTGAATTGGAAAAAAATTATACCTTTAACAAAACCCAAACGTGATGGTTCAAGACGTTATTTATATATATTTTTATTTTTCCTATTATTAATTATAAATAAATTTGAGATTATGAAATTGACATACAACCATAGTTAAGAAACGTGGACGAACAATTTTATTTTTTTTAGATGTATTCCAACAATGTAAATATTTTTAATTCATTAATTGGATCGTGGGTATGTAAATATTTTTTTTAAAAAAAAGATAAATTGGAACCTTGAAATCGTGGATTTCTAAATAACAGTTCATTAAAAAATAATTTAACTGGAAAATTGAACGTGGATAGGTACGGTTTTCTTTTAATTATAATTTTAAGTAAAATATGTTTGGTGGAAATTGACAGACCAATTTACGATTTTTAACTCTTGCTCACCCTTAATATACGAGTATAAATATTATGCTTATCATAGGGTATTTTTATTTTCATTTTGTAAGCTTAATGGGAAGGAGTCTTGGAAACGAGGGGCAAATATATCGCATAGTAACGATGATTTATTTATAATTGAGCTAACAATCATTTATTTATGTCTTAAATCAATTATTAGAAAAAAAAAATTGGAGTTTCGTAAAATACAGTCACGGCCTAGATCTTTTTTTTTTTTTTTTTTTTCAAATCGAACGTATTTCAATTTCATCGACAAACACATTTACAAAATTACGATATGATGGCTAATGGAGCCCACCTGTAACAATTGACGTTAAAACTCATCCGACGCACCGCGCGCTCGTTGCCGCCACTATTCGTTTCCTTCTCCTTCGTCGCCCTTCTGTTTCATTAGCGCGGTGAATAAAAAACGTTCGAAACACGATGATAATCGTCGGCGCGTGTTTGCCTCACACTTTTTGTCGCTACAGAGTTGCCAATCGTCGCCTCGGCTGTTTTCCGCTCAGACACAGTCGGATGAGTTGTTTCTTCCTGTAGCCGCTTTCATTGCGACGTTTGATTATTATCATGACGCCACTGGATTCCCGTGGTAAGAGCTACCGCTCATCATTTCCGAATTGTCATGTAGATTAGACTTGTAGTGATGTGTGTCGATTGTTGATTTTCTGTTGTTATCTAATACCGTGGATAGTTTGATATTCTCTACTTGTTCTACATTTTCCTTAATAAGCTCGAATCGAGGTTAATTTCTTTTCAGCAGAAAGATGTTTTGGAATTTTGTTTGTTCTCTTAGGAATGTTAACGAAAAACTCTTGATGGACAATTGATTAGAGTATCTAGTGTCTTGGTGGACAACTTTGGATGTGTGATAATTTATTCCTCAACACTGGCACTGAGTGATGCAATATTTCCATTAATTGTCGTGTAATTCAAAAAGATGAAGAGGATTTGGAGAGGTGCTGCCTAAATGTGTGATTCATGGCACTAGTTGCACTGACTGGAGCTTTGTGGCTTCAAAGGTTAATTCAAGATATTCCATTAGATTTAAAGTGATTTGCTGGAGTTGTTACTTATCACTCTGTCTCTTGTGGCCCTTATAGTACTACAACCTCCACCATTTCCTCCACAAGTTTCAGAGACCGATTTGCCCTCTTCCTTCGAGAGAAGAAAGCAGCTGGGTGCCTCTCAGTTTTGTGGGTTTTTCTCATGATCAGATGCTCAGGTGAAACTTTTACCTGCCTTAATTACTTGTGTGCTAAAAGGACGCTGTAGTGCTTTCGATAAATGAACTACGGACTTGCTCTTGAAAAGATTCCTGGATGCGTAAAAAGCTTTGCTGATTCTGGTGATAAACTCTTTTGCAGAACAAGCAAATATCTGAAGCTATTGAATGCTCAGAGAATGCTGTTTTGAAGCTTCTTGTGGCTTGCTGTCCTACTAAGGCTGATCAAGATTACCTTCTGATACTTTGTTCTCGGTGGGCAGGCATCGCTAATACACATCAGGTGAGTGCAATTGTCGACCTCTTAAAAACTTGTGTTGTCATCTACTATCGCATTAGGCATATGCATTTTTCAAAATCATGTAGTTGCTTTCTATTCATTTGATCCTAATTTTAACTCCATTGTCCATTCCAAGCCCCAATTTTGATTTGATTAAATCGTCACGGTCATGTCAAACTACGGAACAAAGAGATTATTCCGTATTTAGTCCTCTTCGTCTTCCCCCAGTTTCTCCACTCCTCCCTATCAAATTCTCTGAATATTTCATGGATCAGTTGATGGTGTTACCTCCATTTTTCGATCATATAGTCTATTAGAATGTGTGTTAGGACACTTGAAAAAGTTTTGGTGACCCTTCTTGAAGGGGCTGATATCTTATGTGTTTGCTATGACCAAGTATTATATAGCTGGATTCAACAAATTCAGGTTTCTCCGGGACATATTAGTATTGAAAACTTGAATCCCATAAAAACAGATCATACGGATTTTTTTTCCGGTGATGTTAATTTCCGACTGAGTTTTCATTTTGCATTCTAGTACATCATGCATAGGAGTGATAAACATAATTGGAATTCATTTTTTCTTTTTCCTGCATGTTTTCTTGATACCGTTATAATGGGAAGACTGTCCTCACAATAGCCTAAAAAGAAGTCAGAGTTAAAAAGAATTTTTCATAAACAAACAGGTATGAATCTCATCCAAAGATAGTTTTTTTTTCCCTTGACATGTTATTTTTTTCCTTCTCATTTTCCTGTAACAGACATATCCCAAGAGAACTGCCAAGGGCCTTGTAGCGGGGAAAGAAGCAAGTCGTTTTAGGAACTTTAGTTGTGGCTATGAGTTGTCTGCAAATTGGAGCACATAGCGTAAGCCTCTAGCCAATTTCCAAAAATTGAAGGTACCTTAGCTAATGCATTTACACTCCACCAAACTCATCATTCCCAATCATAACCCCTAAATAGAGTAATGGCCCATCTCTTCATGATGTGTCCCTACCTTCGCAATGAATATCTCAAAACATTGATTGAAACGTTTGAACTTTTTTTTTCTTTTTCTAACCCGAGTTATCCCACTCGACTGGTGGCGCCACGTACTCCGAAGATCGGATTAATCTCCGGAGTCTGGTAAAAATGCCCCAATTTCACCCAACATAAGTGACGAGGTCGGAGCTCGTGACCAAGAGGGTGTATAAAACCCCTCAAGCACTAGGCTACCCATAGGAACGTAGCTGGTTTCAAGCTCTTCTATTGTTTCAAAATAGCGTTCAGGCCTTCATAATTTAAAAAATTATCCGAAGGGCCCAATATCAGATGTTCTTTTTGTGATACAAACTTACAATATATTGTTAGTTGCAGAACAATGAAGAGTTAGTACAAGAATCAGAGTCCTTAACCTAATTTTTAAAACTAAATTAAAATTTATAACATGATCTAAAACAAAATTTGTGAGATATATGTGTAAAACCACTACCGATTGTTCATTTTTCATGCTTAACTAGCACACGCATTTTGTCGTACTATGGTGGAGCAGTAAAAGATTCGATTCCACTTGAACTCATTGATTATCGTAGTCTGTGTGGAATTTTGGACCTCATACGCATGTCGTCTGTCGGAGAAATTAGTTCCGCTAGAAGTCGAATAATTCAATATCCATCGGATAGATACAAATTTGCTTTAAATTGAACTTAGCAGGAGTTTGATGGAAGGAGGAGGTCCCCTTGTATGTCGTGTGTACTAGAGCCTGTGAATTATAGACACGCAATAATAGAGGTTGATGGTTTAAATTAAAAGCCGTAAGGTTCGGGTAGGGGTCAACAACCGCCGTAAACTACCCGCGTCATCTTTGAGCCACGTGGCTAAGACGCTACCATCGGGTTTTTTCAGCCGTTGCTTCATAGTTCTAAATATGAGTCGACACGTGGTTTATTATTTCATCATTATAACTTTAGTTGCCATCATTTTCCTACCTTCGGTGAAATACATACGTTATGCCCCATCATTTTCCGAAACTTCCCATTTTCGCGGTTTTATTATTTTTCAGACGGGGAAATTAATTCAGTATAGTATATTTGGATTTTGGAAATCCAGGGGCAATATGTATGAATAAATAAGATCGGTGATCGATGGCAAAATGGGGATTTCGCAAACATGAAGTCACCACCACACAAGAACATCTGGTGACTGTGACGAGGTCGTCATCTTCTGCCACGTGGCCTCAGTCTCATTTCAAATAAAAATTCAATGGCTACGTCTTGACCACAAAATCCACGGAGATATTATTTAGTTCAAACGCATTCAATTTCCTAACTACATTTCAAATAGAGAAACTCGATGGAATTCCCATCACACACTAGGAAAAAAAAACCTTGATTTTGTAAGATTATTTAATTTTATAAAAAAATGAAAATGGAATAATAGGACAGGGAAGAAAGCGACTTTTTTGAGTTTGTGGACAAGGATGTGCATTCATTCCTATATAATAGAAATTAATATTAAATATCTGTCTCTCTCTTTTCCACAACCATTTGATTCCATTTCCAACAAATCCAAGATTCTTCAAACTAAACTATTCAAACATACACACACATCTTTTTCTTTTCCATTATTTTTTGACGTTTCGTGGACAATATATTATATATATACACATACATGCGCAGCAGACACTACAGCAACATATGTGTGTGGTAATAATAAAAAAAAAAGAGTTGGTGTTATTGTTTATAATCACTCATTTCTCGTCTCCCATTGCTTGCCTTACATTTATTATATATATATATCTCACCCTCTATTATCGTCTTCCTCGTCAAACCCCTCTTTACTATCTCTTGCGACCCCCATTCAAAATCTTCGTTTTTATGTATTTGATCCGCCTTTAACCTCTCTCTTATTCTCCAAGAATTATTTTATTCAATAATATATATATATATATATATATATAAATTACATATAAATACATTAATAATCATGAAGGTAAGGCTATGCGAGCTGTGCAATGAAAAAGCCGCCGTCTTTTGCCCTGCAGACGCCGCTTTCCTCTGCAGCGGCTGCGACGCGAAGGTACACGGCGCTAACTTCCTGGTGGCGCGGCACGTGCGTCGACCTCTACACGCCGCGCGTGAGGATCGTCCCTCGATCTCAATCGTCACCAGTGAAGACGACGACGACGAATCCATCGTCGACGATGCTGTCTCTTCCTCATCGTTGTCGTCACCCTGCAAATCGAGCCCCGCCGAGGGAGCCGCCGCCGGGAGCCGTAGCCATTCGACGACGGTCAACGACCGGAAGAAGAAAAGTCAGCGGAATTGGGCTTACAGCAGTAATAATGCGAAGGGTGTCTTCGTCGACTGGTGTGGAAGGCTGGGACCGGCCGGCGGAGGCGCCGACGTGGCCGTGGTTGTCCGTGCGGCGAGTGCCGCTTTGGAGGTTTGTACGGAGCGTTTGACGCTTCTGCCCCTTCGCGTTGGTTTGGCGGCTGCCTTGTGGCTCGGGCTTAGGCTCGGGGGTGGGCGGTGCCGCTCGTTGCTGCAGTCGTGGAAGGTGGCGAAGCGGCTAGAGGAGATCTCCGGTGTGCCTGCGAGAGTGATCGTAGCCGTCGGATCGAAGCTGGAACGTGCGGCTAGGATTAGCGATCGGCAGAAGCGAGTCCGTCGCCGTGACTTGGAAGAGGGATGGGCCGAGTCGAGTTAGGTTTTTTATTGCATCGTAAATTGTACTGGCGATATTCATGTTGGTGGAGAGAATTAAATATTCAAATTTAAATATTAATATGGAATTAACATTACATATATCTTTTTGCAAGTGATTCACGTTGTCCATAATTAGTTGTATAGAAGCTCAAATGAGATTTAAATCATGATGGGTGGAGTTAGGGTTGAAATATAGCTCGAGCACGATTCGATTATTAACAGGCCTAGATAGAGTGACCAATTTGACTTAGTAAGTAATAATCTATAGTTTGTCCAATCAACGTGGAGTATGTTCTCTTTAATAATTTATACTAGTATTTTAAGCATACTCATATATAAATTTATTATTTATATTTAAAGTTTAAATTTTTAATTTCATTTTTAGATGTTTATTATTTGTTTATATATGTGTGTGAAAAGAAAAGAAAATTGAGTCGTGGGGATACAATTGGGTAATATTATCATTACAAATAACATAATAAACATTTGATTTTACCTCCTCTCTCCTATTATTAAATAGATGGATTAGAAGAGCAATGAAAATTAAATGGACCATTCGCTTCTAATGTTATGTTATGAGCCTATACTTAAATGGGTCACAGTATTAGGCCCATATTTGTTTCTAGAAAAACCCAATAATAACATTTGTCAGGCCCAATGCTGCATCCCCTTGCTTCACCTCTCCCCTCTTATTCTCTGCTAAAACCTTTTTGTTCCTCCTTAAGGTTTATGAGGTTTATTTATTTAATATAATCAAATAAAATCGAATTTTTATAACTATATCAAATATCGGAAAGAGAAATTGACAAATCTGTAGCGAGATGGCGTCGTCGTCTCTTTCGAGCTCCGGTCTCAGGTTGTTGGAGGCTTCGTCGGCTGTTCATCACTACGCTAAGAAGAATAATTGTCGTCACACAATTTTGAAAATCAGCGATGACAGAAGAGTTAAATGTAGCCTCGCGAGAGCGGCGTCGTTTCGAGTGTCTGCGATCTCCCATGATATAACCCCGGATGTGGAAGAAGATAATGACGGCGATGATGTTGAACGTAAATTGGATGAAGACGATAACGGCATTTCTGCTTTGGCTTCTGTTGAGAAAGGCATTTCTTCATATCAGGTACTGCAAATGGGTAGCCTTTTCCCAAAAAATTCGTCATTTTTTCCCTATTTGTCAGCCACTTCAAATGTAAGTGTTTCGAAATTGATTATCCCATGGTTTTAGCTTTAATTACCTAAGCAGTTTCTGTATAGAAGTGTTTGCTCTGGCCAAGATAAAGCTGAAGATGTCTTTGGGCAGGCTTCAAACTTTGAAATGACTGCAATTGGATATTTTCTGCCTTTCATTTATTGGTCTGAATGTGCTATTTAGTTTGCGAATTCGAGCTAAATCTTCTTTCTACTCGGTTTAATTCGTGGAGATTACAATACATCTCATTGTTTCTCATTTCTATAGAGTCCTTGAATGGATGTTTCAAATGGATTGTTGGGATATGTTGTGATGGCCTCTCTTATATTTTGAAGGGCAATGCACATGCTACACAAATCAGCGAAAAGGACACGAATTTGGCAACATCGGTTAACGGTAGTGGTGGAAATACCAGAGCAGGGCTTTTCAGAACCCCAATATCTGGTGGAGTGCAAAGTGCAACTTCTGCTCATGGCTTACCGAGACCGGCATTAGCAGTCCGTAATTTGATGGAGCAGGTAATGAATGTTCTTGGTTTTCTATGAATTGGAAATAGAGTCTTTAATTACTCTTATTCATGAAAATTTACCTAAATCTGTTTTTTTTTTGCCACAATCTTGCTTTAAATTGTGAAACATAAAGGCTAGATTTGCCCACCTTTGTACTGTGATGTCCCGCATGCACCATCGTAGAGAAGGCTATCCATTCGGTTCGCTCGTAGACTTTGCTCCGGATGCCATGGGACGTAAGTATTACAGCTTCTCCTACGATCTCAATGTGTTTCGATATTCTTAGTTTCGTTAATGGCTGATAATTTATTTTACGTTACTCAATTTGAGCTGCACAGTTTATTGTTTTGTTGGAATTGGGAAGATTTTATTTTCTTTCCCATAAATGTAGAAATCAGGATATTGCTGTTCTGTTTAGTCAGAGAATCTATAATTTTCCAATAAAGAATGCCCTTCTCCAAATCATCATTCATAAATAGAAAAGCTGCACATACAACATCCGGTAATTAACCTCTCGGTCTTTCTCTTATTAATTAGTTGTTTCCCATATGTGCCACTGTGGATGAAAATACCATATAAAGATACCAACAGAGCGGTTTCTATTTGGTTTTCTTTATACAAAATATATTTGCTCTATGAGTTTCAAGATATTATACCTTTAGGCTCCGAATCAACCATTGCAGATCCGATATTTTCTTTCTCACCATTGGCTATACACACCAGGAACTTATTAGCTGATCCAAGGTGCACACTCGTAGTGCAGGTAAGCTCCCATCTTATTGTGATAAAATCACTTCACTTCATCAAAGCTTTCTGCAATTTTTCCATTGATAGTAAAGACTTGAAAACAGATTCCCGGTTGGAGTGGCTTGTCGAATGCACGTGTGACAATCTTCGGCGATGTGTACCCGCTACAAGAAGACCAACAGGTGGCTGCCTCCTACCATTGATGTTTCTGCAGTTCGAAAAAAGCCTGTTTTAATCAATATGGGACTTACAATGTTGGGGCTTTACATGTTAATGTTTATCTGAAATCTACGTACATGTGTGAATTTATGAACAGGAATGGGCTCACAAACAGTACATAGCTAAACACCAGCAGGGACCTTCGCAGCAGTGGGGAAACTTCTACTACTTCCGCATGCAGAACATAAGGCTCTCTCTCTCTCTCTCTCTCTCATTCGTCGGTGGTTAACATATTCTCACTGTTGAAATATGCACGCAGTGATATATATTTCATCGGAGGCTTTGGGACCGTGGCTTGGGTCGACGTGAAGGAGTATGAAGCCCTTCAGCCCGATAAGATCGCTGTCGACGGTGGAGAGCAGAATCTGAAGGTCAGTGGTAGTTTTCTGTGTTTCCCTTTCCCATTCGCAAAAAACACCTAAGCAGTGTTTGGTTATAAGCCATTTTAGTCAAACATGTTATATTTTATCTCACCCATTTTAGTCAGACTATTTACACTCAAGCCCATAATATTTTAGTGGGCTTTCTGTTAATCTCGGGCTCAAAAAATTGTTCAAAGTTCCAACAAATATATATGTATATATATATATATATATATATATATTTCTCGTTGTAATTACAGGAACTAAATGCAATATTTTCGAAACCTTTGAAAGAGCTTTTGTCTAGAGAAGACGAAGTCGATGACGCTGCACTTATATCGATAGACAGCAGAGGAATTGACATTCGCGTTCGCCAGGGAGCTCAGGTATTATTATTATTGCATAAGCATTTATGCCTTAACTAAAATCGAACCGTTATAACAACCTCGAGAGCCCGCGATCATTGTGTGTGTGTGTTTTTTTTTTTTTTGCAGTTTAATGTTCAGAGATTTTCTTTCGAAGACGGCCACGCTGTGGAAACATTAGATCAAGCGAAGAATGCTCTTCGTAAACTAATCGATAAGGGCTTGATGTAGCTTTTGATGGTAAAAAAACTTCACTACATCAATTTGTAACATTATTTGAACTAGAAATTTGCATGGTATGTCTTCGGACAAGTGCATGAAACATTGCCTGCTTAGTTAGTATAACATTCGACCAATGTAATAAACGCAACTTAATCAAACATTTGATGTACCTATGCAGAATGAGTTATAATTCAATAAACGTAACACATGAACTCTTTGAAGATCCATTGCAAGGGGCCGTGAAGTTAATTAAAAAAAATAATAATAACTACAAAATAGCGAAGTCGTAATAATATGGGTTCACAGTTGGTACCACAATTATGAACTTTACTATTTTATGAATTTGGTACAAAAATCAAAGAATAGGATCAAATCTTACAACGCGAGTTTTGTTCTCCACATTTCACCGATGACTTTCTTCGGTGCCGGATCCTCGGGACCTCTATCGCGTTGTCCCGACGTAAAATACAACATCCCGTCCCAAAATCCAACCAGCGTCGTCTTCACTCGATACGGCAGCTTTCCAAACACCGACCATTTCTGTTACATAGCTCAAGTATTTAGAATGAATACATGAAAATGTTATTATGGTAATTATATGCATATACATAAATATGGCACAAGAACAATGGAGCATCACGGTTTCTACAAATCATCGTATGGTGTTTAGGTGACGAAGAATACTCTATATATAGAGTAAACAACAAATTTGGTGCTTAAACTATACCAAAATCTCGCTGTTGGTGCTTAAACTTTTAAATGTGTTGTTTTGGTGCCTAAATTTTGCAAAACCGTTCTTTTTTTGTTCCTTTGACCTAGAGAACCGGTAAAGAACAAAAAATGAACGGTTTGGCAAAATTTAGAAACCAAAACGGTACATTTAAAAGTTTAAGCACCAACAGTGAGATTTTGGTATATATATCATGAAGGTGTAAATTACCTGAGAATCGAACTCGAATTTGAAAATTTCTCCAACCAGGGTCATCTTTTTGGTGTTGGGATGCTTGTCAGTGGTTCCTCCGACGATATATATAGACTTGTTGGAGACCGTCCAAGCGAATTCGATGTGAGAATCGGGCTTTGGCATCGGAGGAAGAACTTTCCACTTCATGTCGCCGTCTAGCATGAACACGTCACCGTACACAACCTTGCAAGAGAAAAAAAAAATATGACTTCAGAATCTAAGGGCCACTGTAGTTACATGCACATGCTGAAGGCAAACAAGTTTGTTTTCTTGTCTTTTTCCCCCATCTTTAGTTCTATATCTATTGACTGACTATGTTACTGTTGGAGATGGAGTTTGAATTATATGACAATATTAACCAGTGATATGATAAACTGTTTGACATAAGAATATTAGTCAAGAACTCAGGATTCAGTTACCTCGTTCCTCCGAGAGCATTTGAAGATGGGAGACCCGGGTTTGGCCATGAAATCGCCTTCTTGCCCACCAATCACATACAAACGGTCATCGTAAACCATGCAAGTCCTACATGGAACACAACATAAACAATGCATCAAAAACCATCTTCGAGGCAACTTGTGCAGGGTATCTAACACGGACAAGGAGATTAAAAGAAAGGAACCTGTGGGGTCCACCCCGAGGAATAGGAATTTCATTTCTCCATTCTTTCTCTGTAGCTTTTCCATCCTTCACAGCAATGCTCCAGTGTTCTAATGCGGGCGTGTACCGATTCTCTTTGCTGCCACCCATCACATGGAGGCGGCCTCTCCAGATTGTGGTTGCGGGTGCATACCTGAGAAGAACGAGAACTATTGAAGCTTGTGACACAGTTGGGTTTTCTAATTTACTAAGCATTAGGGCTGTGTTTGGAAGAAAGAAAGTAGTGTGGAACAGAAAACCGGAGAAAATGATTTTTATAAGTTTTTCTTTCATTTTCCTCACCATTTGGTGAAGAATTGAGTTTCCTCAGTTAAGTATATACTTAGCTGAATTTTCTTTTCTTTTCTTTTCCTTATCTATTTTCTCAAACAACCAAACATAAAAAATAGTTTTCCTTTTCCATTTCATTTTTTTTTCCCTACTAATTCCATAAATCAAACACAGCCTTAGCATCAACATTCGAGTTAAAAGAAAAAAGGTAATACTTTGTCTATTGCACATGTGTTGGCTATAACATAAGATAAAATGGGCATTATTCACATCATAGGATGTCGAAATAGATCGCAAGTACCTCGGGATGGGCAAGGGTATCAAATCCGACCACTTCTTTGTCTCAGTGTCAAGTACGAATGTCTTTGATGTGGGCCCACGGCACTGAGGGCCATATTGACCAGTAACAACGTAAATGTATCTTCCATCTGTTACCATACCCAAATGAGAATGAGCCATTTCTTTCGGCATGTCGAATCTACCTCCCCATGTGTTATCAGTGAAATTGTACATATCAACATGAGAATGAACCTAATCAAAGGAAACAAGGGCTCAATTAGCTTCACTTCTCTCACAATATACTGATTATGTCACCAATCTTTTAGGCTATGTTTGAACGAAAGAAAACCGAAGAGAAAATGATGTCACAAGTTTTTCTTTCATTTCCCTCGCCATTTGGTAAAGAAATGAGTTTTCCTTAGTTTTAAGTATAAACTTAACTATATTTTCTTTTCTTTTCTTTTTCTTATCTATTGCTTCAACCAACCAAACATAAAAAGTAGATTTCCTTTTCCATTTCATTTTCCTTTCCCTACTAATTTCCACAAACCTAACAATGCCTCAGACTAAGGAGAATAAACAAAATATTCTTCTCACCGAAGTTTAAAGCAAGTATTATGTATATATGAGCACAAGGAAAATGGATGGAGAACCTTACATAATCAATGGTTCCATATCCGGCGAAAACATAAAGAACATCCTTTATCTGTATTGCAGCCCCATCGAGGCGAGGCACGGGTGCCGTTGCCATCTTCTCCCACTTTAGCTCGGGAGCTGGTAAATCGGCGAATGTTACCGATAAAATCCTACCGGGTGTATCATCTTTCTTCTTCTTCTTCTCTTTAGGCTTATCCTACCAGTGAGATTCAGCACATTAAATTCATTGAGAATTCTAAGTTTCCACCGACAAGAGTTCATTGCAGCAACAAATACACATAAACTAAATCGCAGGCGCAAGAGAGCACCTTAATTCACTAACCTCAAGTGAATCGCCATTTGTGGTGGCACTTACGTCGGTTTTATCAGCATCAGAAGTCGCGGGAACGTGATCGGGGAAGATAACCGGATTACGCGGAGCACGAAAAACCCTAATCGAGGAAGATGTCGATGATGAAGAAGAAGCCCATAGCAGATCTACGACGAGGAAAAGACCCAAAAGGCCCACCAATGCGAACACGAAAACGAACCTCGAACTCGTTTTACTACTACTACTACTATGATTGTGTTTTCCCAAGCCAATCCTCACCATGTCTCAACATTCGCTCAGATCAGGTGTGAAAGCTTCGATTTTCATTTATTTCATTGAGAAAGGAAGAACAAGAGAGCGCATTTTCTGATTTACAACTGCAAATTGTAAGTAAGACCTTCTAATTACATATAATTACATATCCGTACCTTTATTTTTAAATTTTTTACTCAATTTCGAATTTAATTTTCTTTTTCCAATTTAGCATATAAGCTTTGGATTATACTACATTGGGATGTCTAAACAAATAAAACTCATCTCATTTTCTAGGTTCGAGCTCAGGGAGCTCTTTATTTTAGAGGTCGAGTTTAATTTACAAAGTAATTCAACTCAACCTCAATCATTAAACTCGTTTACTTCAACCCAATTGAACTCGACTTAGAAACATGCCATTAGTAAGTTTTTTCGTGATTTGTAAAATATTGAAAAGTAAATAGCTATACTTTTAAAATACTATAAAATAAAAAAAAATTAATAAAAAGCTCACAAGCCACATTCCAAGTCAAGTTGGATGCCAACTTATTTCTCTTCCAATTAGTTTTCCAATTCCAGATTATTGCCAAATGATTTCCTTACCTATAATTTATTTAATATTATTATACCCAACCAATACCCATCACCGTCCAATCCAAGAAACAAACAACAAAGACAAAGCAAAATAAGCTCCGGAAACAAATCCACAGCCTAGGAATAATTTTAACTAGCAAAAGCTGCAAAAGATTAAAAAAGGGAAGAAATATCTCAACACAATTGCAGCTGCTGAAACAAAAACCACTAAAAACCTCCCACCGGCTAAACCGGTATCGCATCCATGTTTGACGCGTCATCGCACCGCAGGACAACACCATCCAAGGTAGCAGGAAACACGCACTGCGTCCACTGGCAACCGGTTGTGCTGGGCTCCGAAGGAGGTACAATCATGAGCACGTTAGCATTCCTCTGAATCACACCCATCACGCTCACAGTGCTTCCCTCCTTTATATAACTACAGCAAACAAAAAACCCACAAATCCCGTAATGAAAAATCTCTCAAAATCATCGAAAAAAGCAATAAAAATCCAATCTTTATCATTACCCTTCCCTCAACCGCATGATTCGATCGTCGCTCGACAGGTTCCTCTCCCCGAGCCACCTCACGAGCTCGGGGGACGACGAGCCCGTGACCGAGTGGTCACATTCGACCACAACGGTGTCGTCCACGTAAGGAGTCACGCGGGCCCCGTAGCCCACTTTCACGAGGGCCCGTAAGCCCGTTTGGAAATCCGATATGTAAAAGTCCACAGCATGCTTCTGCATGAGCAAGAAATAACATGTCACTGTTTTATTCACTTGCTATGAAAAAAGTAAAAAAAAAAAGTTGTCTTTTTTTTCGTTCTGTTTTTTATTACAGTACCTCCGAGTGCCTAAGCCCCCACGTAAATCGACGGTGATTAGGATTCGAAGCCTTCGAATCCCATCCGCGGTACTCGTAAAGGGCCGTGGAGGTGTACACGCACCTCGGAATCTTCTGGTACGAAGATTTGAGGGGCACATTTCCACAAGTCACCATCTTTTTCAAAAAAAAAAAAATCAGCCCTTTTTGAGTAGGATTATAAATACTTACATATATATATGCGTATGTGTTTGTGCATGTGTGTGTGTGGATAGAGAAATGACCAACGTACCCCTGAAACCTTGACGTATTGCCCGTTCTTAGCAGTCCTCAGCTCCGAGTTGGGATAATTATCGACGTATCGAATCACAGCTTTTCTCCCCCAATACGAATTCCACAGAAACAGAGCAGAAACAGAGCAAAACAGAGCAACCACAACGATCAACAGAGTCATGTTTTGAACCGCTGCGAGTATAAATCCACCGGCCACGAACCCCATCACGAAAATCATAACCACGCACCAGAGGACCGATTTCGGGAGGTTTTTCAAGAACGAGTACTCATCGTCTCTCCCCAGGGTGGTCACCCCCTGAACCGTCCCAACCGGGCCCTGAGCCTTGAACGAGCCGCTCTGGTCGAGCTGCCCGGAGAATTTCTTGGGCAGCGGTGCTCCTCCTCCTCCTCCGGTGGAGCTCAGCGGGCCAGAGACTGGCCCGGAGGTGATGAGCCCGGTGGCGGGGAGGAAGCTGCCTGAGCCCTGGCGGGAGAGCCCGCCGCCCGATTGGGGCCCGGAGGACTTCTTGATGGGCTCTCCGTGCTTGCTCAGCGGGCCCGAGGTGGAGCGGGTGAGCTTTACCGGCCCGGAGTGGGAGGAGGACCGAGAGAGGACGGGCCCGGATTTTCGGGGCCTCGAGCCGTCCACGTCGAACATTTTCCCGAGCTCGCCGGATTTCTTCACGTCACCGCCGGTGTAGGGCATGGCTCCGGAGCTGATGGTGGTCGACCTCTCCTTGGGCTTCTCGGGACGGCCCGAGACGAAGAGGCCGTTGCTGAGCTGGTGGGACGGGAATTGAGAGCCCATCGGGATTTTTTCCAGTAAAGAATCAAACTTTGAAGCACGTGAAAGTGAGACGCCCTGTAAAAGGTGGAAGAAAGATTAGGACATCAACACTCAACGGTAATAATTTGCCGAAAATAAAAAAAAGGCTACAGCTGGCGATGAGCTACGTTTTTTGCTCGGTATAGTAACGCTTCGAATGGATTCGGAATCTATTAAATACGAAAAATATGGAAAAAGAAAGGAGGGAACGTTAGAGCATCGCGGCGAAAATTCGCCTTTACGCGGTAAAAACTGAAAAGGAAAAATGCAAATGTTGTGAATCATCCACATCAAACCCCGAAAAAATCATCAGCTGATATTCTCAAACCTGTAATTATCTCAATAAATCCAAAGAATCATATAGAACGTCATGGCGACGTTGCAAACGATTAAGTGATTATGTGCGCAATAAACGGTTCTTTCAGAAGATTATTTCATGCAAAATTGCCAAATCTTAGCAGCCAAAACAGCAAAGATCATACATATTGTGCTTGGTAAGAGAAACACATATTAACCGTACTAAAAAAACAACATAGAACACAAACACACACACATAGGGAGGGAGAGAGAGAGACCCAACTGGTTAGATTCTTCAGCAAATAAACACGAGCAGCGGGCAAGGGCGAATGCGTCTGGTGAGTTTTGTGTAAGAAATGGGAGAAGGTGAGAGGCAGAGGAGGGATTTTAAATGAAGCAAAGACAAGTGAAAGGTGAAGCTAAGCTACAGCTGAACAGAGACAAAATAAATAAATAAATGCAAAAGAAGGTTCCAAAACCTGGCAATGAAAATGAGTAACTACATGAGACAAAAATCTCCACCAGCAGCAGCAGAAATGTCAAAAAAAATTTATACAGTAATTGAAAATGACAATCAAAATCAAGAGTGGCCCAGGTCAAGAAATTGGTCCCAAAATATCATACTTTTTTGCCTGCAAATAACACTCAATATAAAGCCTCAAAACCCAATAGAATTTAAAAACCAACACAGTGAACCCTCAAGATTCCATTTTTAGCGGAAAAAAAGAACAGGGCTGACGTAATTTGGATCAGATAAACAGGAAAATACATTAAGAAACACGTAACAGATCCTTGATTAGGACTCAGAAATGATAGAAGGAGACTGTAATAAGTTCACAGAGAGATAGTCAAAGGCAAAAGAGCAGCCATTCAGGAGTGAAACTAACACGTTACATGTTTTTTGGCTTCGGATTGAGACAAATAATACAAAAAAAGAATTCGTTTTTCAAATGCGAGAATCTCGGGACTATCTATCTCTCTTTACCCGGTAAAAGCTCTCAAAACGCCAATTCTTAATCGCTACGCTAAAAGGAGAGATTTTTTTTAAAGATCAAACCCAAATTCCTGCAATGGACGAACACGCAGCAGCGGAAACAGACATAAAATGCAAGAAAATAAGAAGGCGCCGCATTCATGGATGATTCGTCAAAAACTCTATCGCGGGGAAAGAAAGTACCTGAATACGATGCGAAACGAAAAAGGGTTCTTCTCCTTTTCTTTGTTCTCTACGGCATGTTAGAAAAAAAGATGGAGCCTTTGATACTTGAAAAAACCGCAACGACTGGTGGGTTTTGTTTGCTTTTCTCAGGTACTGCTGTAACCTCCAAACGTAATATGTTCTATACAGCGAGCACTGACCCAAGAAAAAAAAATAAAGAAAAGATTTTTGATTGTGTTTTGATGGTAATACTATTACTTATATTGACAGCAGCCATTATATTGTTGTAATAATTAATTCGAGAGAGAGAGAAAAGAAAGAGGAAAAGGCGACAACAAACTCACCTTCCACCTTTTCACTCGACGGCCAACTCTCTTCCTCACTCCGCAGCTTTAACCAAAATTTCATCTTAGGGTTATATTCGTAATTGCAACATTACTGTTGGATAAACTTTCTTATTATCAATAGGCATATAATTTTTTAATGGGTTTTTCTGTAAAAAAAAATTTGATGATTTAGTTACCAATCGGATATAAACTTTTGTTGAGTTTAATGAATTAGGACATTTTAAAAACTTTTGACATTTCTTGTTGCTATTTTTGGGGGTGTGATTTTAAAACGGTCATTCACCTTTTGAGTTTAGTAGCATTTTCGTCCCTCGCCTTTTATTTTTATCAGTTACATCCCTGAAGCAAAGTCAATTTTCGTCGTTGCCAAAAATCATATATCCGTTTACCTATTTTAAGATGAATGAGATTTACCAGATAGTTAACTAAATGATAAATCACTTAATATCAGAAATAAATATCACTTAATTAAATCAGATTTTTCTTTAAAATCTTTGACCGTAGATTTGAATCATGCGATATAGTGTGAATTACGGAATAATAATCCATGCAATGTGATTAGTTTACTTTTTTAAATATGTGAAATTATACCGTAAACATTTATTCAAGAAGTGACAACAATAAAATATGACTAGTAGCGGGTGCTCACTTGATTAACTAAAAAGACAATATAATTCTATTGAAAAAAAAATATTAAAAGACATTAAAATGGCAGCAAAATTAGAAATACTAGCAAAGACTTCATTTTTTAATTAATTGCATATTGAAAACGATTGAGGGAGAGACATCATATGACCGTGAATGTGAAAGGAAACGTCACCACCAACGCCCGAAAGTTACGTAAAAGATTTAACATATATTTACGAGTTCTATGTATACGTGTGTGTGTTTGATTGAGCTAACTATACATCATGGTGATAATCACATCATCGTGGTGACATGAATATCTATTGAAAGTGAATCAAGTGATATATCACATTGTTTGTTTTAGGAATAATATTCCATTTGTTATATTAAAGCGGTATTAAAATACTGTGCTTGTTAAATCATTTTGATGTCATATTTAACCATACACAATTTTGGATTAATATGTTGATTTTAATGTAGAATTTAACGTAATAATGTAATATCCAAATTTAATTTTTTTAAGCATTAATTATGTATTCTATATAATTCTTCACTACATATCTTTATCATTTTAAGCATTAATTTTTTTTTTAAGATTTAAGAAGGTTAGATATGTAATTAAAAAATATGAATAACATTATATAAAGAACGAATGTTGAAATATAAGCGCTAATATCGTCTAAAAAAGAATAAGAAACATCAATCTCACAAAGGATCACCTATTTTTTTTTTTGTGATCCATAACTTGAAATACCCCTTCATTTTCATCACCTAAGTGGTCCATAATTCCAGTAATTGATTTGATATGAGTATCACCGTGATGTCAAATTACTTCAACAAATAACCTCCAAATGAGTCTAGCTTTCCTCATCTAGTAAATCAACAACATACCTTCATTTATATTCATAGCAAGCTGGTTTCTTATACAACATGCTTATAGCAAAAAGAAAATAGAAAGGTTTAGTGCAGATAATACGACACATCGCAAGTTTATTTGCAGCAATTTGCCCTTGCCCGTGTAAAAGTATGCGCAGTAAATGTGATTAACAAATCGAAAAAGATTTAAGCCTTTCCCTTTATCAATAACGAGCCCCCACACGATTTGGTCCTAAGCGGCAGTCACAAAAAAGGTAAAGAAAAAGATGCTGTAATAGGATTAATGCAGCCATTTTAGAGCAGAAACAGATCAAGAAATCAAAATCCCAAGTGAAACGAGCCATTAAAGCGGAAAAAAAAAAATCTTACGTGACAATAAGGAAACATATGCAACTGAAATCTATCCGCGGTAGAATATTTGATAAAATAGTATTTGAATATGGGATCGGTGGGTAAGGTATATAGAATTATAGACTTTGAATTATATATAACACAAAGATGATTTCTTGCACCCAAGAGATTGATTCTGTTCAAGAAAACCGCGGATCTTGTATTTAGCTTAAAAAGTTCGCGGGCACAATTTTGTATTACGAAAACTCGAAGTGTCCAAATTGAAGTATGCTAAACTTTAAGAGCACCTTCATCTTCGAGTTTATGCAGGGAACAAGCAACCATTACACCAGCTGCATCACAAAGCTCCAAAGAGCATTCCATATAGAAACAAAAAATATATTTTTTTCGGAATAGAGTTCAAGCAATTGTTACCATATGAAACGTAGTAATGCAAATAATATCATGATTCGCCATGCTTAAGCAGAGGAGTAGCTAAATTTCGTCACAGGATCACACGCAATACGACACTGCAAAAGGAGTGGAAAGAAAGAGAAGCGTAACAAGGATGACCTGAAACGGCATCGTTCCGAGGCTGACGCTTTCATCAATTCGGATCGATCTGCAGAGATGGAACCCTAATTTTTTGCCGAATGACGATTAATTTGGGTATTTTGTGCTGTGTTCTTTTCTTTCCAGTTGTCAAAATAGCCCCAGATGATAGCTGAAATTGCAAATAGCCCCCTAAGGCTCATCTTATTATAGCTGACCCCTTAATCCTCTATTTTACATAATAGTTTCGCCGAATGTTTAATGTGAACAAAAATGTATCGCTTCTTCCTATCTAAAACCCTAATAGCCCAATCCAAAACGTCAGCCTCCGTCGCCTCCATAAACCGCATGTTTTCTACTGTCCCCGAGGTCGTCGTAACCCTTCGGAACTCGTCGGAACTCGAATCGGCAGTCGTGGAGAGGATCGAAGACGTGATACACGGCATCATAGTCCAGAAATCGAAACCGGATTGGCTCCCTTTTGTTCCCGGAGCATGTTATTGGGTCCCCCCTCGTCGGGAATCGTACGGGATCGCGGAAATGGTTCATACTCTGGTCAGTGAGCCGGCCCACCGTGAGAATTTGTATCCTCTCTCCATGCGTGGTTTGCCTTCTCTTGAGTTCTACCTCAATAGTAAAGAGGACGACGACGAAGGTATGCGATGCTGCAAATCCTCGTTATTTTACTTCGTGCGGTGAATTTATTTTAGATCGTAATTGGAACCGAATTTCTGTATTCCTTGGTGATGCCTACGATGATAAGATTATTGTCCGACTTGCAACTTATGTTGTCAATGAGGAATTCATATGAACTAGGATGAACTGAGGCTACAAATTCTTTAGTATATATATCGTAATTTGATTTACTAATGTGATTTTCATCGAGATCGATGGTGCTTGCTATATGATTCAATGATTTATTGCTTGATGTCTTTCGACTCTTTTCGGTTGAGCTTGGAGCTTTACGTGGATGTTGAGAACATATCCTTTACAGTTATCCCTGTCTGATAAATTGCTGATGAAGTCCTGTAATCTGACATGTAAAGCTGCTTACGCTCAGGACTGTGTAGTGAATTTCTGTGCGAATTTAGAATTTTTTTTTTATTTTCTGTGCTTGTTTCCCTCAACTTCATTAGCTTCAGTGGTTGTTCTCGTTTGATTATGCTGGCAATGATTTGGTGAATAATGAGACAAGCTATTCACAGTTATCCCTGTCTGATAATCTTCTGTTGAAAAGTTTTTCCCAGAGACATCATGTTATCGTATTTTGTTGATAGCCCTTCGTATATTCTTTTTCATTTTTTACTAAAAACTTTCACGGTATATTTTTGTGTTGAAGCTTTCGTTTGTTATTGACCTCTTGACATGGTAGTATGCTGTTCATTGCAGATAAAGAAGCTTCTTCCAACATGGACTCAGCAACTGAAGGTGAAGAGTCTTAGCTATAAACTGGTGTGTTGATAGTGTACAGAGAACAATCTTTTACATGCAGATAGATATATTATTATCACTTTTGGTTTCTTCTTCCTTTGTAAATAGTACACTTTGTTTTGTCTCTTTTTTTTTCACCATATTGAAGATTTTTGCTGTCCACATGTTATTGCCACTGGCATTTTTTTTCCTTACTTGGTGGGAAGGTATTCATTCCCATGCAAGGTCAACGTAGTTTCACACACCAATTACGTTCTGTGTGAAACGAGTATGAACCTCACTATTAGCTATAATGACACGGGCTTCCAGCGGAACTAATCCACCGTGGCTCATGTTTCATTGAGTGTTATATCAAGTCTTGATTTACTATTATTAACTAGCATTTTGAGCATATTTGTGAACCAATGTATAATTATATAAGAAATGTTTTTAATTTTAAGAGTACTTTTAAATTAAAATGTTTTTTATTTAATTTAAAATGTTTAATGTATGGAATTATAATTTAATGTTAATTTATATTATTTTTAAGTATTTAGTAAGAAATTTTAATTTGTGTGGTAAAATTGTTCATTTGCATGTTCAAAGTAGTTACTCTATGGTGCTTTTATATCAAAAAAATAGTTACCCTATGGTGCTATTTTTTTTCCGGAGAATCTCCATGGTGCTTTTATATATAGTATATATTATATTATGGAGTTTTAGGTTTGATTTGAAAATAAATAAAATTGTAGATTTGGATTTAATAGCTATATTGTTGAGTTTTATGCTAATTTCTAGCAGGCTTCTTATTTTTGTTATTCAAACTTTGAATATTTTTTTTCTTTGGATTTATTTTTTGGTTTCTGTTTATTTTCTCTGGCTCCTTTTGAAGTTCATTTTCGTTCGTGAAAATTGGAAAAAATCGCAACTTACCATTCAAGGTTGATAGGGAGGACAACATAGATCCACTTAGATCTGGATTCGGTTAAATAATGGTATATCTCTAACTTAATATTCTACAAGTGTTAATTTTTGTAGTCTATATTCAAGATTATTGTATTGCAAAGCAAATGGGTATTTTTGCCATGGATCTTCTGATATTTATGGCCCAATAAGGTTGTTTTCGGGCCTGTGGTGTAGTTTATGACTATTTTCGGCCCAATATAAAAATAAGTCAACCTAATTTGATTTTATCATAATTAATGACAATTTATATGCCTAAACAAACCCTGTCAGCCGAAAACCATAACTAATGACAATTAAGATGATGCCAAATCAAACCCTGTCCTGTCAGCCGAATCTCTATAGCCAAACGAAAACCTCGAAAGTCACGTGACGCTCACGAAAATTTGGAAAATTATCATTTATGATTTATTAATCTACACATAATTATAATATATATATATATATTATATATATATATATATTATTAACTTGGCTTAAAGTCTGACCAGCACTGACTGAGCTAGGGTAGTTGGTGGAGCGGAGACGACGAAAGAGCGAGCGAGCCAGAGAACGAAAGTGTAATTTCAAATTCCTGTAGGACTGTAAAAATTCGAAAAATGGGCGGCGGAAATTCGGAGACGAAGTTGGTGCACTCACCTGTTGTGACGTATCTGTCAATCGTATCTCTCCTCTCACTATGTCCTCCTTTTGTTATTCTCTTGTAAGTTCCTCTTTTGATTTGCTTGCTTTTTTTTTTGTTTTTTTTTTGTGTGGGGTTGCTATCTATGATGTTGGATGGATCTGGCATCGCATGCTCTACGATTGATTTTCTGGTAGAAAGGTATTTGTCTGTAGGATTTGTATGATTTGATTGAAGTTAACTGTTGTTTGAGTGCTTATCGAAGATTCTGAAGTTTATAATTTTGTTTGATTGTTTAGTCTTCTGTAACCATTCTTTATCTCAAACTAGACAAGATCGAACCTTATAAAGGTATAGTTGAAAACTTGTGATATTTTTTATTTTTCAACATGAGTCTTCTTCTGGAATCATGAGTGTATAGATATTGCGTTGGAAATTATTTTTTTTATTTTATTTTTTTTAAGGCTCGCTCAACCTTTTCTTACACTTTCTGATGATTAGTTGGTATACAATGGTACATGCCGATGGATATGTTGGACAAACATGGGATTACTTGAGGAGTAACGGGCTACAAGGGTTCGTGGAAATATGGCCAAAACCCACCACTGTTGCATGGAAGATCATTACTGTTTACGGGGCTTTTGAGGCTGCTCTTCAGCTTTTATTACCAGGGAAAACTGTTGAGGGCCCGATTTCCCCTGCCGGAAATAGACCCGTTTACAAGGTTAGGGCTGCACTTATGGGTCAACAAGACTTCTCATTGTTCTTTCTTTGTTTGCATATTATGAATATATAATTTGACTTAATCGTCTGTGATGTTATGACACGTGGATGATAGATCAAGTTTTGTTCGTTTCACTTATGGTCTTTATGACTTTTTATCTTTGTGTTCTTGCAGGATAATGGCGTGTTGGCATATGTTGTTACATTGGTTACGTATCTTTCCCTCTGGTGGTAAGAGCACACCTTTGATTATTAATATCCAGATTATGGATGATGTCTTTTGAGATTATACATTCATCCATTTTATAAGATAAAAGTGTTCTGTCCTTGTATAATGTAGAGATGAATCTGTGCTTTTGGAACTTCTTAATAATTGTTGATGCGAGGATCTTGTCTTGTCTGTATTTGTAGGTGCTAATTGTATGTAGATGTCTATTTTATATGCATATATAAACTTTAGTAGTACCCATGCTAGTAAGAGCTCACTGAGTTCGTGCAATCTATAGCCTCTTTTATGAAGTTAATAGGTTTCTGTTTTATGGATACGTAGTCACTTATCTTTTTCAGCTGTTTAGCTTTTCATTGTTATTTCTCACTAAAATTTTCAGGTTTGGGATTTTCAACCCAACTGTGGTATATGACCATCTGGGAGAGATATTTTCAGCACTCATCTTTGGAAGTTTTGTCTTCTGCATTTTCTTGTATGTCAAAGTAAGGCATCGATTGGCAATCACTAAACCCTACTTTATTATTTGAATGAGCTGTTTATTGCAATCCCCGATACTCATGAGCTTCCTTCTCTAGGGACATGTAGCACCATCTTCAACAGATTCTGGATCATCTGGAAATATAATTGTCGATTTTTATTGGGTAGGCGATTACTTTGGCTTTTTTATTGTGTTATATTGGTTTCTATTCTAACTGTCTATTAAGCAAAAACAATGCATATGTGATCAGTTCTTTTGAATGGAAGTTTTGTATGTTTTTTTTTCGGCAGGGAATGGAATTGTATCCTCGTATTGGCAAGAATTTTGATATCAAAGTTTTCACAAACTGCAGATTTGGGATGATGTCATGGGCCGTTCTTGCTGTGACCTATTGCATTAAGCAGGTGCGTGTTATTACACTTCACCTTAATCAATAAGCTTGATGAAGTAGCAATTAAAAGAGCCAATAGAATTTTGAAAAAATAATAGCCATGCTTTTAGTCCTCTAAGATACCTACAAATAAACTATACCCATCTCTCTTTATCACCCAATGCAAAAATGTAAGAAACCTAAGCATCATTTACTTCTTCATATGACAACACTGTCTTGATATCCAAGCTCTACTGTTGGTGTCTCTTAGACACCAGGTGTAAGCTTTCCTTTCATTTCCATATCTCATCTTTTGTTTCCCCTAGAAGACTTAGTTCTATCCATTTTTCGTCGTATCATATACCCCATGCAATGATATTGTTGTATGACCATTTCGTCTAAATGTTCAAACTTGAAGGGAGTTTTTCTTATTTTAAATTTATAAATTTTATTTTCAACATGCCCCCTCATGTCTAAGCTGATTTCTTCTTATATAGCCTTAGACGTAGAATTTTTCTTAAATGCGTAGTAGTGAGGATTCGTACCCATGGCCTTTAAGTCTGGGTTCTGATACCATGTTGTATGACCACTTCGCTAAAAGTTTAAGCTTGAATGGAGTCTATCATATTTTAAATTTTATATATTTTTTTTTCTATAGATATTAACATGCACTGTTTTTGTCTCATTTTCAGTATGAAATGTATGGGAAGGTCTCCGACTCAATGCTAGTAAACACCATCTTAATGTTAGTTTACGTGACAAAATTCTTCTGGTGGGAAGCTGGATATTGGAACACGATGGACATCGCCCACGATAGAGGTCTTCTTTTATTGCACGAGTCTCAAGTATTCCTTAATATCATTCAGCATCTCATCATATAATTTCCCCTCCCCTTGTGGCTCATATTTGCTCTACGCAAACTCATCTACTGCATGAACAGCTGGATTTTACATATGCTGGGGATGCTTGGTGTGGGTCCCATCTGTGTACACTTCTCCCGGGATGTACCTTGTCAATCATCCCGTGAATCTGGGACTTCAGGTGAAATATGTCAGCTAAACAAAGATGAATCGAGCTATCAATTTCTTTTGTCTGATTTTGACTTCTCAAGATATTTTAGGACCTTATTTCATCACTGGATAGTAGAGAGTGATTGGAGAGTCTAATTCATTTGGTCCTCGTGGGATGCAGGAAATTTGAATCTTTTATAAGAACATGACAATAATGCACCCCTAAAATTATTACAATCTTTTAATTCCCCAACTCTTCTTACAAACTAAGGATTTAATGTTTCTAAAATGTTCTTGCTTATTCTACTGCAGCTCGCACTATCAATTGCTGCGGCAGGCATCCTTTGCGTGTATATAAACTACGACTGCGACAGGCAGAGGCAAGAATTTCGCCGGACAAATGGGAAATGCTCTGTTTGGGGTAAAGCACCATCAAAGGTGTATATAAATATAAATATATATATATATATATGTCCTATAGAATTTAGTATCTCATACCATCATTTTATCGCAGTGCTTTGAATTTGTTCTAAATGTTCTTTCCAAAGTATATCATGCATTATGATTTATAGACAAAAAACGAACCAACTTCGTTCAATATGATGCAGATTGTTGCTTCGTACACCACCGCCAAGGGTGAGACGAAAACTAGCCTTTTGCTGACTTCAGGATGGTACAATTTGCTTCAGTCTTAGCTAACATTTTTCTACAACTTGTTCTTTTTAAGTCATATTTTTCCCTTTTATACACACTGCATTGTTGATATACAGACAAAAATCTTATCTATTCAATTGGGTTCTTATACAGGTGGGGATTAGCTCGTCACTTCCATTACGTGCCAGAAATCCTCGCAGCCTTCTTCTGGACCGTGCCTGCTCTGTTTGACAATGTATGCTGTTTTCTTTTCTTTTTACAAAAGAGAATTCTTTTAATTATAATCTTCTCGTTGATAATTATTATTGATCTGCAGTTTCTACCTTACTTCTACGTGGTTTTCCTCACGATTCTCCTTTTCGATCGGGCGAAGAGGGACGATGACAGATGCAAAGAGAAGTATTGTCTTTTTTTCTTTCCGCCTTCTCTTTTTCTTGTGGGACAATTTATTCATTCGTTCTTTTCTTACATTGCTTTGAAAATGTTCACAGATAATCCTTTTTTTTTTGGGTTCTTGGGCAGGTATGGCAAGTATTGGAAGTTATACTGCGAGAAGGTTCCTTACAAGATCATTCCCGGGATTTACTGAGAGTTCGAAAGTTACTGCTTGATCTTCGTAATATCGATTTTCTTGAGAGAATAACTGAGAAATCGCAAACTGGTTGTGATTTAACTTGTATTTATCCCTTTCTGAGGTTTGATTGTTGAACGATCACTGGGATTTCATTGCCATGGTTGATTAATGAAGTACTTCGTGTATGGATCTGTGTTGTAATAATTTGTGTTTGCATTTCGTAGAACATAACTTTTGTCCCTTGTTTGCAACAATTGATACTAATAAATTACCATTTCTATTTATGTAATGGAAATGTAGTCTCTAAATCATAGTATTTGCCTGCCAGGAAGAAAAAACAACCATACTATTCGAAAAATAATTGTCAGGAAAAAAGAGAGAAAACCAGAACTTAAACAAGCTAATTTATGATCGAGTTTATGGGTGTTTTTAGTCAAAAACATAAATCATGCAATCATTGGGACTGAATTTGAAACAAAATTATACGTTAAGGATGATTTGGCAATAAACCGTAGTTTAGTTCTGCGCTTTAAATTAGGAGCAGAGATATTAACGTTTTCTGTGTGTGTGTGTGTGTGTGTGTGTTGTTGTTGCGGAAGGTTTCGTTGATTTTTTTCTGCCAAATCAGCCGACGAAAGCTGGAAGCGCCCCGCTGCTGCATCTACGAAACTCTATTACTTGATCGATTTGTAACTTGAGGTAAATATCTCCAACGTCAATCCAGCTAGGGTTTGTCTTGCAAATTTCAATTTTGTTTCGATCTGTATCGATTTTTAGGAATATTCTCCTCCTGTGTATGGTCGGTGTAATTCTTCCGTAAATTTCACGGAAAAATTATATCTTCAGTGGGATTCGGTGAGTCTTCAAGATTTATCTCCGGGACATAGTTTTATCATCACATCGCGTTATATGGGGAAAAAAAGATAACGCTGTATGTTTATTTTTTTTCCAATATCTTAGCTGATCCATGAAAATTGAACCTCTTTTTCATCACGGGTTGGTAGCTAGTTCAGAATTTCTGTTCTATTGTGTAAAATCTATGTTATAAACCAGTTGTCTGACTGATTTGAGCACATCCAAGCTTAATCAAATCAGAGAGTATAATCTAAGCTTCAACTTTGTCAAGTAGGTATAATCTATTTTGCCCTTTCCTATTAGTTCAAGGAGCATAAGCAGCTCTTTTTGGATTAGTGGGTTCTGTTATCTGTTGCCTATATTCTCAAGATACTCTTTCAGGAGACGAAATGTCTGCTTACGAAAACGTTGTCAGCGGGAAGCTGAAGCTTAAGGGTAAGGCCCTTGATGTGAAAGCTGGTGGCGTGAAGAAGAAAAAGAAATCCAAGAAGCACTATGAAGAAACACCCCAGTCTTCATCAGGTGATCCCTCTCCTTCTCTCTCTCCTCATCTCTCTCCCTCCATTGTTATGTATACTTAAACTTGTTCTTTATTTTTTTCCCCAGGTGAGGGTGTGAATCAGTTGACCGAATCGAACAAGGAAGAAGCTGATGCTACTGATGATGCTAACAAGGAAGAAGCTAACGGAGAGGAGAGCGGAGCTCAGTGGAGCGATCACCTAACACCCGCGGAGAGACGTTACATAGAGCAGAGAGAGAGAATCGATTCCCATAAGCTGAAGAAGACTTCCAACAAGTCCCACCGCGACCGCATCGAAGACTTCAATCAGTATCTCGCGAATATGAGCGAGCACTACGACATACCTAAAGTGGGCCCGGGCTAAATCGAAAAAAAATTATCGAGCAGGTGTTATTTTGCAATTATCTCAATATCTAATGAGGAGTTTTTTCAACAACTATGATACTACTCATCCATCGGAATATCTGTGTGTCTTCTACGACTGTGAAACCCAACTTGTTGTTATGGTCTTTTGTCAAATTTCTTGGATCTCATTATGTACTATTACAATGACAATTGCAAGAGTATGCTTGATAAAATGACACTTGCATCCGCCGGCGAAAAGTTTTTTTTTTTTTTATCTTCGACGAATCTGATTTTAATATCCATTAAGAGTATTAAGAGTGTGGTGGAGTTTTAAGATTAGTTCTGCGTAGATGTTTGTTAAATAGAGGGTTTCTTCATAAAATCAATTGTTGTTAGGAGTGGTCTCTTTGATTTATATATTGAGTCGGGTGATGTTAATTTCCCGATATGGGACGAATAATCTCAACAATGTTCATTTTTTTTTATATATTTGGATGTTCATGCTTTTTTATCTTGTCTTTGGTTGAATTCGCGTGCTTATCGGAGCGTTTTTCGCCCCCGATATCTTCATTTGTTGCCAGAGAGATCTGTCGGGTTCTTTAGTTCTTGCACGTTTCGAAATAAAATTCTATCGTTAGAGACCTTTTTTTTTTTATTCACGTACCATTTGTTAAAGATGAGTCGAGCCGCTCACGAGCCATTTGAAGCTCGAGCTCGTGAGCCTTTGGCTTTTTTAACAAAATAAATCGAAAAAAAAAAATAATTTTCAAAATAGGGCTTTTTTGCACCTATTACTAAAATAGAGTCATTTGCGGGTATTACCCGCGACGTCGCGCGCCACTAAACGCGACGCTGCAATTTTCGCCTCGTGGTGGGCCAGTGGTACGGGGCTGGTGTAGTGGGCCAATATATTTGGCCCAGTACGTAGTCGTCGCGGTCGCGGGTAATAGGCGCGACGTCGCGCCTAATGGACGCGACGTCGGGGAAATATAGATCTCAGATCTATTTCTCTCTCCCTCACTCTCTCTCTCTAAAACCTAACCCTAACCTAAGCTCCGCCGCATCCGTCCGCGGCTCACCCCGCGCATCTCTCTCTCTCTCTCTCTCTCCCTCCCTCCCTCCCTCCCTCCCTCTCTCTCCGCCTCCCTCCGCCGCTCACCCCGTGCAGCTCACCCGTGCAGCTCGGCCGCCCGCCCGCCCCCCCCCCCCTCTCTCTCTATCTCTCTCTCTCTCTCTCTCTCCCTCCGCCGCGTCCACCACCCCCGCCGCGACACCCGCTGCCGTGTCCGCCGCCGCCCCTCCGTACGTTTTATTAGGTATTTTGTTTGATTATAGTTAAATTGAGTTGTTCGTTTGTTATTCATTTTTTGGTTATAACATTAGACGGATTCGTATATTCATTAGTCGGATCTATATTGTTTGATTGTTTATAACATTGTTTTATTCGATTTAGGATGGACACGAACGATTTCTACGGTCCGATCAATCGTTCGCTGTTGATTTTTCAGGATAGTCATCGTTGTAACGATGTGCTATCCAACACGGATGGTGCTATTAACACCCCGTTGACGGTGAGGGGGTTGGAAAACGTAGTGTGGGGTAAGATTTCACGACCGGTGCATTTACACGGTCGTGTTTTGGAGAAGTTAGATACTATGTCGCTGTATGGCGTCTATAGTTGTGGATCTCAGAAAATAGATCCACACTTGATTACCGCACTCGTAGAACGATGGAGAAAGGGGACACACACGTTTCACCTACCGGTGGGGGAGGCGACTGTCACATTAGAGGACGTAGGGTTGATGTGGGCGCTCCCCGTGGACGGTATTTCCGTAAGCGGTGTGATCCTCCGTAAGACGCAGGAGCAGTGGCTCGAATATTGCGAGGAGTTGACTGGGTACAGACCTCCCGAAGGAGCGTACCACGGGACCAAGTTGTCTCTCCGGAAGTTTGCGGCCTGTTTAGAAGAAAATCCAGTCGACGACATGACCGACGAGCTAATCGTCGATCAACATGCGCGTGCCTACGCATTGCTGCTGTTCGGGTCGGTGATGTTTCCCGACTCCAGTGGAAGTCACACGTCGATGACCTACCTTACGCTGCTCGAGGACATCGACGAAGTCCATCATTACAGCTGGGGCAGCGCCGTGTTAGCATTCCTCTACAGAGAGCTTTGCACATCATGTCAGTCGAGGAAGATGAACATAGGTGGAGCTTTGCGGTTGCTGCAGGTACGAAAGATAGTTTAATGAAACAACTTGTAAAGCGTAAACGATACTTACGTATATAAATAATTAAAATATAGGTTTGGGCATGGATGCGTATATTACAAGTCCAGCCCATTATCGTCCACCCTCGAGTGGTAATGCAGCCTAGTGTAGTCGATGACATTCAGTTACCCATTCCACCGCATGCGGCGAGGTAGTTGCTCTCCTAATTATTCGAACTTTCAATTAAAAAATTTTCAGCCTAATAAATATTTATTCATTTAGATGGAATGCATTGTTTGACCATACGACCTCCGCAAATTCAAATTTGCGTGCGATACGGTAGTCCATCGATAGTATGTCGATGGAGCAATTTGTATGGACCCCGTACAACTATCACGCACCGGAGATTTTGGCGCTACGCCCGGAATGCCGTCCTCAGTCCTCTTGGTCGTCGTGCCCGCTGATATGTTACAATATCATCGAGTGGCACTATCCAGATCGCGTGATGCGACAGTTCGGATTGATTCAGTCGGTGCCACAACCACCGGCATATCTTACTGGAGATCTCCATCGTTTTAGCACTCGGAATGTCCCCGGAAAAGATTGGAGATAGCAGCACGAACTACACGAGGCGTATTGGAGTCAAAGGCACTCGAGGATTGTCAATGGACTGGAGATAGGTTCCGGACCGTAGTGCACCAGTGACTATTACGACTGGTACCGGTCCGTGATCCGTCGATATATTTCTCCGTCGTCTATTCACATGTCGCGAGGCTTTCAGATGAGAGATGGAGCATTCATTGACGTGATTGTTAGTTTATATATTAATTTTATTTATTATATTTAATTTCGATTTATTCGCGGCAAAATAATATTTGAATGTGCTAAATAACAGGCACAACATCTCGATGGCGTGGAGTCAAGACTACGTCGTCGTGAAGTGGACGGAGGATTAGACGTTGTATATCGTATGCAGCGTCTAATCATCGATAGGCGTCAGCGACGTGATACCCAGTTCACCGACATTCCTCCTACGCAAGATCGTGGGGCATCATCCTCGCATCATGTCACTCAAGGTGCTGGGCCGTCGTCATCGCGTATTCCGACGAATTTATACGGCGATGGTGGATATGGGATGTCGATGCCATCGGGGTACACTACGCCGATGCAGTACACTTACGAGGACGACGACGACGACACCTTACCGTTCATCTTCCCATCAGACTCCAGTTCCACGTCAGCAACATCATCGTCCATCCAAGCGTGACCCAGTTGACCGTCGTCATATGCGTAGAGAGCAGCGTCCTCGAAGATGCGGTACTGGAGGGCATTATATGCCATAGTTTTTATTGTATTTATTCAGACAATGTTTTTTTGTTATATGTTATTATGACTTACGTTTTTTTTTTCGCGATGATATTATCTTATTATGCGTATCTTTATGGTGGATATTTATAAAATACGAGTTATATAATTAGTAGAGCCGTCAAAAAGGCCCGAAGCCCGCGGGCCGCCCCGCCCAGGCCCGCCAAATGGATTTTTTTAGGCTGTCGGGGAGTGGGCCTAAGCGGGCCGCGGGAAATGGCGGGACGGGGCTGGCTAGCCCGCGGGCTACCCGCTTATTTTTTAAAAAATAAATATAATATATTTTTATTAATAAATTTAATATATACGTAAATAATTTAAATTTAAATCAACGCTACCTGCAACTTCAGCAACTTTTATCATCCGTTTGCAGCTTTAATCAAGGCTACCTTCAACTTCAGCAACTTTTATCATCCGCGTGCAGCTTTAATCAAGGCTACCTTCAACTTCAGCAACTTTTATCATCCGCGTGCAACTTTAATCAAAGCTATCTTTAATCTATCTTAAATCTAACTGTACACAACAATATTGACATTCAAGAAATATGATCCAGAACATCTATAAAAATCCCACAAATTAAGAAAATAACATACAACATTTGAGATACGATGCACCCGTTTGGTAGAGACTCGCGTCTTAATCGCTTCAATGGAAAAAAGATGAGTGCGGGTCATCCGATATTCAGAAATTTAAAGGTCCTTGGTGATTACTTTTACGACGAACTGTGGACGTACGATATTGAAAGATGGTTCGTTGGAACATTTTCGGCAAAAGCATCTATGGGTGATATCACGAATGAGAGTTTGTCCGAATGTCTTCAATTCCTTGCTCAACTATACAATCAACGTTACGGAATTCATTTCACCGTACCTTTTCTAACGGAGAAACTTGGTCATTTGAAGCGTCGCTACCTTTTATGGACAAAACTACGCGCCGAAATGGGAGATTGGGGAGAATATGACAGAGGATGGATTCATGCAGATACCAAGCAATGGCTTAAGTGGTTTCAGGTGGTTATTTTACTCAACGATTTATTCGGATGCAAGAAATTTTTTAATTATGCAATTTGTCATATTCTTGCAGGAGGATCCTCTTTCAACAATTTACTTCTATGAGCCCGAGCCACATGAATATTAGCTGTATAGAATTTTCGGTAGCTATATCAACCCAGACATTGACGTGCTTGCAATTCCTAACAACGAATGTCCAATAGTTCATACTTAGACAAAAGAATCATCCAAAAGACAGTCGGTGAAACATGTCAGCTCGAGTTCGAGAGTCAAAGACGATACGGGTGACGACGACTTCGTCGACCCGCCACCGAAAGGAAACCGATACAATATGTCGAGTAAGATCGGCAACGCTGGCAAAAACCAAGGCGATGATGACTTCGTCAACCCACATCCGAAAGGAAAGCAAAAAGTTATGTATAGAAAGACGCACAACAAAGGCAAACATCATCCAATGTCGAGTTCCAGAGTTGAAGAAGATAATAGTGACGATGACTTCGTTGACCCACCCCCGAAGGGTTGGAGAAAAAATTTTCCAAAGTGATTGTTTGTAACTTCAATAACCTTTGTCATGGGTGTTTGCAACTAATATGAGGTAAATTCGGACGTAACTGAAAAATTGTAATAATTTACTTAAAGATTTAGTACAACATATGAATACTAAAACTATTTAAAAATTAGAATAAATCAACCTTGACCACTGCCTCCGCCTCTTCGACTTTGTCTCCGCCTTGAACCACCACGATCCATTTCGTTCTGTATACGAGTTGTACGGATTCTCCCCGGACCTCTTCGGGTACGCAGAGCGTCGTTATGTATAAGAGAGAATTCAGCAGGCTCCCAATAACATTCGTCATGTAGGGGATGAAAAAACCCCTCGTATGTTTTACGGTACGCTTGTTTGTTATAGAAAGGAGCAATATGATGCATGTTATGAACTCCCCACATACGGCAAGCTGCTTGGGCATGAGAACATGGGATGAAATACGTGTCCCATTTTCCGCACGTGCACGTCTTTCCTAAGATGTTTACCACGTGCTTCCTTTGATTCACGGCCGAAGTATAAACTTCAGTTGTTTGCAAACGTGGGTCAAAATTAAAGACGACGGGACTCCAAGAACGACTTGTCCAGTCGTTGAACTTATTCCACGCATACGAAGACCAATCGCTTTCGGTGTTAGCCATCGCTGCAGAGCACTTCGTAAATCGATTACGAAAGTATTCAACGCATCGATGATAGCTAAAGTCCACTATTGCTTTCGGAGGCAAACACCTCGCCCCTTTGAAAACTCCGTTAAGGGCCTCGGAGATATTAGTGGTCATCACCCCGCATCGGAATCCACCATCGTAAGCAAACGTCCACTGCTCTTTGTCAATCTTATCTAACCACTTCCAGGCCGGTTCATTGAGAACTTTAATGTGTTCCATAATGCGATTGAACTTCTCCAACGTGTGGGCCATTCCAGCTCTATGGCATAACTGTTTTAGGTCATTGTTCTTGAATTCAGTGTTGAAGTTTGATACGACATGGCGTAGACAAAATCGGTGTACACCATTCGGCGGCCTAAACGCTGCTAATTCGCTTACCGCAGACAATATTCATATAACAAATTACGATCAATCGATAATCGATTAAAAGGGTGTCAAATTAATACAAGAATGTATGTAAGAAAATAAAAGTACCTCGATGAGGATCAGAAATGAGGCATACACCTTGTTCATCCAACACGTGGATGTTAAGTAAGTTCAGGAACCAACGCCAAGAATGTCTGTTTTCCATTGAAACAATGGCAAAAGCAAGGGGGAGAATATTTTGATTTGCATCGAGCCCAGATGCAATTAACATTTTATGCTCGTATTTGGAGTATAAGTGTGTACCGTCAACGCAAACAACTCTATGACAATGCCTAAACCCATCAATACAAGGTTTGAAAGCCCAAAAAACATACCCCCATTTCTTCACACCGGGGGCTTCAGTTGGAAGATTCAACCACTTGACGACCGTGTCGGGGTTGTAACGTTTCAAAGCTTTCATGAAGATAGGAAGTTGTTGGACTGAAGTTTCCCAAGTAACGCAAACATTTTCTTTCGCCCTTTTGAGGCCATGCCATGCTTGAATGTATGAGATGTCGTACCCGGTACTGTCCTTCACCAGCTGCTTTACGTTCTTTGGTAGAAATTGAGGGTCTGTCTTCACTATTCCAATCAACATTCTCGCAATTGTGTTTCGCAAAATGTTGCAGTGTGTTCTCGTCAACTCGTTCATGTAGCATGTGTGTGGCCCTCCATATATCGTAATCTTTCAATAACATTTTTTCGGTTTGAAGCATGCTCGTAACCTCCAGTGACAGTCATTGCTATGGTTGCATTTCACGCCCCATACGGTTTTGTTACTTTCTGAGACGTGAAACTCATGTCTAGCCACCCTGTAAGAATAATCGCCAACAGCTTCTTGTAAGTGAGCTTTGGTACTAAATGTCATACCAACTCTGAACCTGGGATTGTCCCTACTGTAAAAATCACCGCCGCCCTCGTTGGCTTCTGGAGGCGCCATTTGATATGTTGAATAAAAAGACACGGGTTGGTAAGGCGCACGAGCATCTTCCGCCGGCAATAGAATGTCATTCTCGGGACCATCATTGTTTCCATCATCGTCGCTACCGTCGTTATCATCTGCGGGATCCGGAAAATCATCCAGTGCACCACCAACGTCATCAGCTTCAGAGTCGCTAGCGTCACTATTTTGCAAGTCTTCGGGCACATGCTCAGTAGTGACACATTCGACATATTAGAAACATCACGACTGCTCGAAGGAATGTCTATATGAGGAGGGTGCAGTAAAGTCACTCATTCCTTGAGTAACTGTCGTGATATCAGGGAACGAGTGGCTGGATGTGATGTTGGTGAACACGTCGGGTGTGTCTTCATTAAGGTCGGGATGATCGTTCTCGCTGACCTCGACAAACACTTCAATTAAATTAAGTTCCGCATCAGCATCCAAGAAGTACGATAGTTCCGCGTCGTTTGAAATTTGAAAGAGCCTCTGATAGAGTCGAGAATGCTGATAGTATTCATTCTTAACATGAACGGTTAAGGAGGAAAAATTGTTGTCGAGGCGAATAACCTCATATAGCATGCCCAGAAATTGAGCAAAGCTAGTGTCGCGACGAATTCGTCTAAGAGAAATGGGTGGGATGCTGTAACGAATGGAGTTTGATTCAGTAATGATTTCGCCACCGTAGTAGATAGATACTTGAATTTTACGGGATGTCATAATTTGAGAAGAAATTTAAATACTTCAAGTTGTTTTTTTACATATCAATGTATATGGAATTATAGTACTTTATATAGGGAAAATCGTCGCATTTAATAATAGCGACGTCGCATCTATTGGACGCGACGATTCTTCTGCAAAACGCGTGAACGTTACGTTCACATCAGTTCTTCAAAAAGAAAAAGAAAAATTACAGAGAGCGCGTGACCGAGTTGTCACATCATCGCGCCCAATGGACGCGTCGTCGCGTTTATTAAACGCGACGACGGGCCCAAATGAGTTATTGGCCCGTTTAAACGCTTAAACGGGCCAAAGTAGCTCGTCGCGTTTAATGGATGCGCGGCTAATACCCGCAAATGAATCTATTTTAGTAATAGGTGCCGAAAACGCTCTATTTTGAAAATTAATATTTTTTTTCGATTTATTTTTTAAAAAAGCCTAAGCCTTTCGTTATTTATTTTATTTTATTATTTTAAAATTAAAATGTTTCTTAATTTAAGTACATTGAAATAAAACCCTAGCATTTTAGAACTTTTGCAGCGCGTCTCCCAACAGTCTCCTTTTATCTTTTGCGGTTAAACCCCCAAAATCTCCCTCTCGACAACAGCAGCAGCAGCAGATTCTCTTCAATTGGTACCCGCCGACCACAGCCGCGACCTCGGCCTATCGCCGCCGCCGAGAAAACCCTGGCACCGCAGGCGAGAGGTTGTCGAAGGTCTCACTTGGACGCCACCCAAAGGTTTGCAATTGTTGTCACCACCAAAAAGAGGACATTTGCGTTTTTTTTTTTTCACAGTTTTCTGCATCATCGCCATTTTCTTTTCTTTCGCATATTTTTATTCCGTCTGCTCTCTTAATTTCGTTTATGTTCTCTTAGAATTATATGGGCTGAGGCAGATCTTAGCAGATTCTTGAGATCGTATCTGAGATTTTTATCAAGGGGCATATAATCCTGTGCACTCCTGATTTTTCTATTTTATATTATTATTATTTTTTTTAGCTTTAGGCTCGAGTTCGCGGTTTACTCTCGAGCTCGAAACACTAAAGTCCATCGAGCTCGAGCCTGAAAAATGAGTACACATTCCAATTTTGTCTGGTAAATTTAATGTATATATATATAATATATATACATATGCATTAATGGAATTTGTCCGTTCATCAGCAAAAATATAAATATCATAAGCACCCTACTTAGAAGTTTCCATACGAACACTAAGCCATTTTTGCGCGCTCACTGCCTAATCTACAGTAATTAAAGAGAACCAACATCCAAAAATATCAAGAAATGGTACGCAATGTGTTCCCCGTCGTCCTTCCTTCCTCACGGCGACTTTTTTTCCTTCCGACAAGGTTTCTATGGTATTATTTCAACACCATCATCATCATCATCATCATTGTTTCTCATTGTCTCATTAAAATTCTAATTGTGCCGCAGGCAAAGTAGGATTCGAACCTACGACCAACATCGGTTAAAAGCCGGCCCGTCGAAAGGATCCGCTCCGTCTTTCGTAAAGATTTGAAAAGCCCATTCGAAAATGGGCCGGGGGCTCGAACCTACGACCAATCGGCGAAAAACCGAGCACTGAAAAGACCGTAAAAATTTTAAAAAAGCCCAACTCACATTACTTTCGAAACCCATATAAATAAACAAAACCCTAACATTAGAAAATTTGCAACAGAATCCGAGAATGACGACTGATTCGATGGACGTCGAAGCGAGCTACGGGAGCTGCCTCGCGGATCTGATAGACAGAGGTAGCCCCGCGAGCCTCAGATGCTATCTAGCGCGAAGGACCGTACTTGAAATGCTCAAGGATCGCGGATTCGCGGTGCCCAATGCTGATGTCATCTTCTCGATCGAGGAGTTCAGGGAAAAGCACGGTCGAGAGCCCGATGTCGATGACCTGAAGATCACCGCGCTGCATAGAGACGATCCGTCTAAAAAGGTGAATTTTTTCTTCTTTTTTTTCCTTGATCTGATATATATTTGTTTGTTTCTTTCTTTCTTTTGTGGGGTTTTTGGAAATTAATTCTTTCTTGCGAGTGTTCTCTCTGAAAATTGAATGCTGTTCGTTGCAGATTCTGGTTCTATTCTGCGTTCCAAGTGCGGTCAAAGTAGCTATGATTCGAGAGATTGCATCGAGGATAGCAAACAAAGAGAGCTTAAACCGATTGATCTTGGTAGTTCAGAGTAAGATGACCAATCAAGCCATGAAAGCTTTGGAACTATTCTCTTTCAAGGTTGAGATTTTCCAGGTAATAATCCCATAAATGGTAGTCTCATATTAGCAAGACGGTTAATTTATTCATTTATTACTTGTGGTTTAGAGATCGATCACGGGTTCTTGACCTTTCGTGGTTGTTGGTGGTGTTGTTGTTGTTATGTTAGATCACTGACTTACTTAACAATATCACCAAACACGAGGTTAAGCCAAAACACCAAGTGCTTACCGAGCAGGAGAAATCGATACTTCTCCAGAAATACAGCATAGACGAAAAGCAGGTGACTTGGTCTTTTCGGTTTCAAAAATTAGGTGTTTATTCTCGGGAGTTATCTTAAAATTGTAATATTTTTTTTAAATTTATGCATCGTTTCAGCTCCCGCGAATGGCACCAACGGATGCATTAGCTCGGTATTTTGGTTTGGAGAAAGGGCAAGTTTTGAAGGTTTCATACACCGGTGAACAAACTCAGTTGCATACTACTTACAGGTGTATTTGGTGATAACCTAATCTTTTGACACAAATGTCTGTTGTGAAGTGAAACTTGTGACAATTTTATGTGTGTTTTTTTGATGCTTTTTCTGGATTTTTCTCATTGTGTTGCAAATGATATGAATTCTTAGCTGCTTTTGTTCTGCGGTGTAAGCACTCGTCTTTACGCAGTTTTCTGCTTTGTTTAATTTTTTTTTTTTGTTAGGAGTTGAACTTAGTACCGGAAAAAAACATATACTAGGTCACCAAATAGCTAATAACAGATAAATATCACCGCAATAGCCTGCAAAGTCTGTGTCCATGTGTGACAGACTCACACAAGAAAATGTTGACAGGGAAAATCAATCATGGAATCTCTTTCCTCGTATAATCCCTGAGGTCTTAGTCTTGATCACTGGGCCACGACTTCAATAATGGGAAAATTAAGTTTGGATACGTCGATTATCAAAGCATGTTAAAATTGTATTTGAGGACCATAGAAAGTAATAGTCTATATTTGAAGGAGTGAAATTATTTTTTTGAGACTAAATACGTGCGAGAAAGAATAAATAGCTTAGCTGTTTTCCAGGGTAATTTTATTGGTTTTCAGCTAATGCATCTTTTCCTACAAAGCTGCATGAATCCAAAAAAAAAAAAACTATTCTAATTGCGTGGAAAAGAGAAGTAAGTGAAGCATTTGAAACTCGCCGATAACATTCCACGACAACTATTTTAATCGATTATAACTATTAAATTAGAGTTATTTTTAAAGTGAAATAATGATGAATATGTTATCAGCAATAGGACGGTTAATACGTATCTGTACCGTATTTAATTTTTTCCAGTGTCTTGGGAGAGTGAACTGTACATTGGGAGTCGTTTCGTACACACAAATCTTATAACTCTTCGTTTTAGGATGACATTCAATTGCATTCACAGCTATTAATGACTTAGCCATTTATATCTTGCTCATCATCAAAATAATAACAACAATAAATGTAGTAATGTAATCCATTTGACTGTTTGAGATCCGAGCCAAGTACTGTACTTGTTTGCAAAGTAGTAGTATTTATCAAGTAATAGTTCAATATATATTACTTACTTAATGAAGGGTTTTGTATATTAATGTATGTTGTAATCGTATTCTTAGTCAACCCTTTGAATGGCACTTATACAATTAAATATTTCGCTAAACGATGCTAATCTCTATGTAACATACTGTATCATGATTGAACTGTTGAATGACCATTATGCCCTCGCCCTTCAAGTTCCTCCTTTCTCTATATATACGCTGCTGCTATAACTTTTTGCTACCATACAAAGGCTTATTTCTCTTACTCAATTTCTCTGCTGTAATAAACATTTCTTGAGCTATCGTAATTACAATGGATGGTTCGAGAAAGTCCAACAAGATCCGAGACATTGTTAGGCTCCATCAGCTTCTGAAGAAATGGAGAAAGATATCCAATAATAACGACAACAACAGCAAGAGTATTAACAAGCTCCTAAAGAAAACCCTATCCTTCTCCGAAACCTCATCTTCTTCCGCACCAGCAGCTGTTTCTCATGTCCCCAAAAGGGGATACATCGCAGTTTCCGTCGGAAAAAATCTGAAGAGATTCGTGATCCCGAGAGAGTACTTGAGCCACCGCGTCTTCGGATTCCTGCTGAGGGAAGCCGAGGAAGAGTTCGGGTTCCAACACGAAGGGGTCCTAAGGCTCCCATGCGAAGAAGATCTGTTTGAGAAGGTACTGAAGATGGTGGGAGCTGATTGTAATAAGAAGAAGTGCTCGTGGCCGTACGATGATGATGATGAGGACTACCTCGGACTAATCAACAGTAGTATTCACGGCGATTTTGTCGCGGCAGCTTCTTGCTGTGCTCGTGAGGATTACTCCTCGTTGGACTTTAATGATGACGTCATGATCACGTCTCTTCGGAATCATCCTCCACAGATGTGTAGATGACAGTTTAAATAAATGCACATTTTCTTTCATGACTTTATATATTTACTCGTTTGTATTGTTTGAGATAAGATGAGGATGCGTGTAGTGATGAATAAGAAGAGTAATAGAAAAGAAGTTATCGCGTGAAAGTTGATGTAATAAATGTACTTATCATATATATCAAATCTCATTGAACAAAAATAGTATAGTAACAATAATAATAATAATGCATTGATATATATATATTTATGTATATCATATCACATAACGTATATATAATCGAGCAGATAGTGCCTATTTTCACATGAAAAATGTCGTTGACCAACTGCATGAAATAAGTGCAGTATTTAACATGTGGTCGTCAGATAAACTTGGGGTTGATGAACTAAAATAAAACTCATCATAAGTTACGGTGAACTAATAATCATTTCGACCACGTGGCACGTGCCACTCATTTTGGGCCGATCAAGTACTGCTACTTATACGGAAAGGACCAACATATTTTCGAGAAAGCACTACTTATATTATATATGAAGTCGGCCCCGCTTGAAATGGATGTAAAAAATTTGAACAGTAACTAAATGTTGGGTGAGATGTTGGGTCAACACTCAGTCCAACATTTAAACGCACAGCGGAATAAATAAATTTTAGTGACGAAAACTAAAAGACACGAGATGAGAATTTTTCTGTGCAGCAAGTTCAAATAAACTTGCTGCGTGCCTCAAGGCGAAATTCCACTAACAGCAATGGATGGCAAAAACAACTACCCGAAGATAGTCTAAACTACGGATCTAAACAATCCTGAAAACTACAAAGACTCTCGTGTAAAGTAAGCTCACAGATCTTTCAATAGCACATCATCACGAAAATCACAAATAAGCTCTCTCTCTATGGAAGCGTTCTCTTTCTCTCTAAAAGCCGTGCCTTGAACGATCAAGGGAAGTCTCTTTATATAGGTCTTCGACTCTAACAACTTCCCAAAAGACTCGGTCACCTTCCTTGAATATCTCCACGAACTTGGTCTTTATCTCGTGCTCAAATCTTCCTATCTTTTCGTGAGTATCCTCTCCCAAAATAGATTTGATCACCTTCCTTGAATATCTCCATGAATATCGGCTCAAATCCATTTCCGATTTAGCTCCATCTTATCCACACGTATTTGACTCATTCCTGCTCCTGCAAAATACTAAAAATAGCATAGTCACAGTTTAAACACGTTTTGGGTATGAAAGATAAAATTGAGGAAGGTAACATTCTCTGTCAACAAATGTTGACCAGAATGTTGACCCAACATTGCTAATGTTGAATACTCAACATCAACAATCTCCCCCTTTTTATCTTTCTTCCCAAAACCAAAGCAGGCGTTAGAGTTGGTGGAACTCCCCCTCAAGGCAAGAATCTACTACTCCCCCTTAACGCAAAAATCTACTCAACCACAAAACACAAAATATGGTTAGAGTAAACATAAGAGGAATAGTCAAGAATTAGTATGTGCCAATAAGAGGTCTTATGATTAAACATCTGCAAATACAAGATGAACTACTCTAGAGCACATAAACGCAGACAGATAGGCAGGCAAGCATGCAAGGCATAAATCAATAAACGCACACAAAGATACGCATGCAAAACACTTTAGACCGAAGTCTAAAATTGTAGACTCTCAATTGAGTCCTCTGCCTCCTCTGCCATTTCTTCTTCGGCACCACCTGCTCCAACTCCTTCCTCAGCTTCAGCTCGCTCTCCTTCTTGATCTCCCCCTGACTGTTTGGCCTCCACAGTTCCTCCAAGTCCGCTTGGTCCAGGTTTTACTGTACCGCTAGCTCCTTCTGCCTCCTCTGCCCTATCTCCCCCTTTTTGGGAAGAAAGAAGCCTTTGCAATTCATCCCTTTGAGCCACCAAAACTGCGATGGACTCATTGAGGCCTTTAATAGCTAGCTCCAATGCAGATGTTGACCCAACATCCTGATCAACATTTGGCCTGAGTAGTTCTGGCATTTGCAGAGGAAGATCGACCAGTCTGTCTGGACCCGAGAGATGACTTGCTTGAATCGCATAGGGAAGCCTCTGAGTGATAACATTGTCTCTTTGTGTCGGTTGAAACCCATCTTGAACCAGAACTCCGTAGATGATTGAGGGATACGGAAGAATTCCTTTCCCTACTTTCTCCGCTTGATTCGACATATGATTAAGAATCAACTCTCCCCAGTTCAGAGGCAAGTTGTGACCAAGAGCATATAGCAAACGAGCCATGCCCTCAGTCACCCTTGTCTCGTTTAGAGTAGGCAACCAACTACACACTCCAATCTTGAATAGAACAGAGTACAATGATGTCAACAGACTACATGCACAATTCCCCGACCAAACACTCACTCTCCCCGCCGTAATGAACCGTACTACCTCATCATTATTAACTTCATACCCCATTTCTACCTCAGGTGTACCCAAAAAGCGATTAATCGCTTGAGATGAAATATCATATAACCTCCCCCTCACAAAACTCTCCCATACATATTAGAGTTCATATCAGCCACATTCGAGAAGAGATTAGCATATACCTCGCGGACAACTGAGTCACAGTACGTCCCTAGATTCCTTACCATTGGCCCGAGATGCCGTGACTCCAGAATTGCATGACGCCGTACTTCCTGAAGCTCGCCACATCTACAACCCTCTCCACCCGTATGAGTCTATGACTCAGAGAAGTCCAAGTTCTTCATTGGTTGAGCGGTAGAACTTTCGGTTGGGCAGTGGGTCATCAAATGTTGGGCCAACATCTTGTCCAACATTTGTTTGGACTACAGAAACAGACCCTGGCTGGTGTGAGGTTCGATGATTCTTCAGTACGCCTTCGCTTGGAAGACCTGGTTTCGCTTCCAATTGGTCTCTTTCCAGCTTGCTTCCTTAATCTTTTCTTCAAAGAATCCAAAATTTCGGCCAAGGTAGACTCGTTGTCTTCTTCTTCCTTGGAACCGTCTGAGGAGGTAAGAGACTCTGGTACAGAGGACGAAGGTTCTCCCCCTAAAGCCTTGAAATCTTCGTCGGAGCTTTCAGAATCTAGGCTGTCTACGGAGGTGGAGTCATCACTCTTGTCACTGGACAAGTCTATCGGGGCATCAGCATTTGAAGTTGGATTCAGGGAGCGTCGAATACGGTTGCTTCGACGTTTCTTGATTTCAGCAGCAGGTTTTCGTAGTTTCTTCTGCGGTGCCAGATCTTGAGTTTCTTGATTTTGAGTTGAGGTCGCCTCTTCTTGAATCGTTTTTGGAGTCATCGGCGGAGCGTCATCACATCGATCTTTTCTTTCTTTGAGGGACTGAAACAGAGCTCTGAGCGGTACATCATCGTCGTCTTCACTTTTAGTATCAGAGGTTTCTTTTCCAATCTTCGAAGGTGCTGGTTCCTCCATCTGAGATTTTGGAGCTTCAGAGGTCTGGGGAGCCGCCTGTGTGAGTCGAAGAGGTTGAAATGGCCCTGTATAGACAACGATCTCTCTCGAACTTGATGTGACTGCCACTTGAGACTCAATGTTAGACACGAATGTTGGATCAACATTCGATTGAGAAGAAGCGTCCGACATATTTTCAGTATGAAGAATCAAGATCAAGATTGACGAGATTTGAAAAACAGAGAGTAATCTTTTGGAAGATGAAAGCTTCGATATGATCAATTAGGGTTTATGAATAGCTAGATTTGATCAAGTTTATTCACGGTATATAAAGGATTTTTGTTCCAACGGTAAAAAGATTTTAGCTCAGTAATTTTTAAAAAAATAGCCGTTGGAGACTTACGTATGGCCGTTGGTAAAGATTTGATTGTACTTGATCAATGATTGATTACATGTAACCCTAAAAACTCATAAATCGAAAGTGCAAAAACGTAGGAGCCTCTCAAATTATGGTTCATAAAAAGAAAATACCAAGTCAAAAATCAAAATAGGATCAAGAAATACTTACCGATTAGGCGACAATGAGGATCACTTGAGACACGCGTAACGAGCTGTTCTTCAAGGAATTCTAATGCAATTCTGAGAGATATCTAAACCAGACATAGGACTCTACCAAATGCAGACCAAATAAGATGTGCAAATAATTAAAAGCACAAAAATAGCATGATCAAACTGACAGTCACACATGTTGACCCAACATTTGACTCAACATTCTAACTCCATAGTCCTAGACTTTTCTGCTCGACCCTCTCAAACTTGTTCTCTTTCATTTTCTGCTCATTCTCCTTTTTTATTGATTTTGCACTGCCCTTATACCCCAAGCATCAAGGTTTAGCTTTTTGTCGCATAGAGTACATCGTCACAGCGAATGCCGTGTACCTACGGAAACTTTTTACCAAATACCTATATCTTGCTAAGGGCTTATGAGCAGGCTTATATGCGTAAAGGATTGGCTTTTTGTCACAAAGAGTACATCGTCACCGCGAATGCCGTGTACCTAGGGAACTTATTACCAAGATCCAAAAAAAATATTTATGAGCAGGCATATTCGTAAGGAATTGAGTCATTTCAGAAAACAGTCAAGTAGGATCGAGTCATTTCACCGGAAAACAGAGCAGAAAGCTAAATCAAATATCAGAACAGTAACTATCAAATTTGACATATGCTATGTTGATCCAAATGTTGGACCAACATTCAGACTAACATGTGCAAACCTATGGATTTCTTCAGGTCCGAAAACCTTTCAGAATCCAATGCTTTCGTGAATATGTCTGCTAACTGATGCTTCGTGTCAATATGCTCAATGTGAATTAACTCTTTCTCTACCATATCTCTCAGAAAATGATGTCTTATATCTATATGCTTCGTACGTGAATGCTGAATAGGGTTCTTAGATATGTTGATGGCACTAAGGTTATCACAATACATGAGGACTGACTTGCACTCTAACCCATAGTCACATAACATGCTATTTAACCACATCAATTGCGTACAGCAATTACCCGCCGCAACATACTCAGACTCAGCAGTAGATAAAGACACACAATTTTGCTTCTTACTATGCCACGCTACTAAATTGTTACCTAAGAAGAAACAGCCGCCACTTGTGCTCTTGCGATCATCCTCGTCACCTGCCCAATCAGCATCGCTGTAGCCTACAAGATTCATATTAGTATCTTTCGAGAACCATAATCCTAGGCCACACGTTCCACTCACATAACGAAGAATACGTTTAACGGCATTTAGATGGGAAACCTTAGGCTCAGATTGATATCTAGCACACACACATACGCTATACATTATGTCAGGTCTACTCGCGGAAAGGTACAACAAACTGCCTATCATAGATCGATACAATGTTGGGTCAACATTTTGTCCAACATTGTCTTTACTTACCTTTTGCGTAGATCCCATAGGAGTTTTCATTACCTTAGCCGTGTCCAACCCGAACTTCTTGACTGTGTTCTTCGCGTACTTCTCCTGAAACATAAAAATGCCTTCGCTGCTTTGCTTAATCTGTAAGCCTAGGAAAAAAGTTAGTTCCCCAATCATGCTCATTTCAAAAGTAGAGTTCATGGCATGTACAAACTGATCTAGCATTGATTGTGAGCTTGAGCCAAAAACAATATCATCAACATAAACTTGGGCTATCAAAATATCAGTACCGACCCTTTTTACAAAAAGAGTGCGGTCTGCCTCACCTCGTACGAACCCAAATTCAAGTAAAAATGTAGCTAACCTACCATACCAAGCTCGAGGTGCTTGCTTCAATCCATAGAGAGCTTTCTGCAACTTATAAACATGGTTAGGAAAATGTGGATTCTCAAATCCCTTAGGTTGTTCGACATATATTTCTTTATCAATGTACCCATTTAAGAATGCGCCCTTAACATCCATTTGGTGTAATGTAATGTTAAGCCAACATGCAATCGCTAGCAACAACCTAATAGATTCTAACCTAGCCACAGGAGCAAAAGTCTCATCAAAATCTATGCCCTCGACTTGTGTATAACCCTGAGCTACTAAACGTGCTTTGTTCCTAACAACTTTACCAAGTTCATCTGATTTGTTCTTAAAGATCCATTTCGTGCCTATGACATTAATGTCTTTCGGCCGTGGTACTAAAGTCCAAACTTGGTTTTTCTCAAACTGCAAGAGTTCCTCTTGCATTGCATTTATCCAGAAATTATCCTTGAGAGCTTCAAGGGCATTCTTAGGTTCTATCTCAGAAACAAAACAAATAAAACGTACCTCAGCGTATACCGAACTCAAGCATACGTTCCTTACCATAGACTTGTAATCCTTGCGCGGTTTGTCTCTGGTTTTCCTTTCTTCGTTCACATTTCCAATATAAGGTCTGTGGGATGATCCTTTTGAATCTTAGCTGGAGGGTCTCTACGGATTTCGCTGGGTCCAGCCTCAGTGTTCTGTTCTGGCACAGATGTTGGGTCAGATGTTGGCTCAACATCGTCCACAACATTCTCCTCTGCTTCATCAACAGCTTGTATAACGTCTGAAATATCAACTTGTGGAGACATTTTGCTAAGATCAGTAGCATCATCAAACACAATATTCACAGACTCCTGGACTGATTTCAAGCGCAAGTTATAGACTCGATAAGCGCGACTATTAGACGAGTACCCAAGGAAAATACACTTATCACTTTTCGAATCAAACTTGCTCAAGTACTCACGATCATTCAACATGTAACAGTAGCACCCAAAAACATGAAAATACTTAACCGTAGGCTTTCTCCCATTCAACAGCTCATAAGATGTTTTCTTAGTACCATGTCTAAAGAACACACGATTCGAAATATGACATGCGGTATGCAATGCTTCAGCCCAAAAACGCTTAGAAATATTCCTAGAATGTAACATCACACGAGCCATTTCTTGTAAGGTCCTATTCTTCCTTTCGGCCACCCCATTTTGTTGGGGCGTCTTAGGAGATGAAAATTCATGGATGATACCTTTCTTATCACAAAATTCATTAAAATATTGATTCTCAAATTCTCTACCATGATCAGACCTAATACGAAAGATAGTAGCACTGAAATTATTCTTCACAATAGCACAAAAAATTTTGAAGTGATCAAATGATTCAGATTTTTCGCGAAGAAAAAATATCCATGCATATCTAGAGTAATCATCAACGAGCACATATGCATATTTCTTACCACCAATACTGTCTACTTCCATTGGACCCATCAAATCCATGTGCATAAGTTGAAAACAGTGAGCAGTTTTAAAATGTTGGGCAGAATGTTGGTCAACATTATGACTAACATGCACTTGCTTACCCCTAAGACATGACTCACATACAACCTTACCAAACTCCTTCAATTTCGGAATGCCTCTGATTGCATCGTGCTTGATAAGTTGTTCCAAAGTTCTGTAGTTGACATGGCCTAATTTGAAATGCCAAAGTACCGCATCGTCCTGGGCTTTTGAGAGTTGGCACACGTCCTTCACACCGGATTTGTCTTCGACTAAATAACAGTTGTCGCTCGATCTTTTACCTGCCATTACTCGAACAGAATGGCTATTAAAAACTTCACAACATTCCTTATTAAATCTTACCTCAAGGTTATCGTCGCAAAGCTGACTTATACTGATCAGATTAGCCACGAGACCGTCAACATGAAGAACATTGCTAAGCTTTGGAAAATCGGGCACGTTCAATCTGCCTCGACCTAGAATTCGTCCTTTAGCACCTCCTCCGAACGTCACAGATCCATTCTTTAAAGTCACGTAATCACATAGATATTCTTTGGTACCTGTCATATGTCGGGAACACCCGCTATCGAAGTACCAAGCACCTGTCACGTTAGCTCGCAAAGAGGTATAAACTACATGGCATTTATGAACAGATTTCTTCACCCAAACTTTCTTAATAGACACAGCAGCTTTTGTTTCACCAGAACTTGAAGAAGCGCCAGCTGAACTCACTCCAAACACTCCTTTCAACACTGATTTCTCAATGTTGAGCGAAATGTTGGATGACATTTCAGCCAACATTGATTTCTTTGCAGAAATCTCCCTCTTCAATTTCCAGCAGTATGGCTTAATATGACCTGGCTGCATGCAATAAGTACATTGATATGGTTTATCCTTAGACTTATGGACAGAAATCTTTGTACTCTTCTTAAGCACCAAAGTTTTACTACTTTCATTGTCTCCATGCTCGGCACCTTCCTTAACAAAGGCAATCTTAGGTCTATCATGAATAACAAAATCAGTTGTGGGCTGAGATTTAAATCCTAAACCCTGCTTATCAAAAATACCTAAAGATAATACCTCATCAAGTGTAGCTTTACCCTTGTTCATTTTTGAGAACGTTTTGTCCGCATCGTCAACTCGTTTCTGAAGCTTGTCGATTTCTTTATCTTTTCGAGTCAGTACGGCTTCCAATTTGTTCATCCCTTCAAGTAGGCTTTCGATCACCTTTTCACTCTTCTCATTCACCTCGGACTGCACTTTCATGATAGCTTTGAGTTCCAAGTTTTTCGCCTTCTCTTTTTCATATTTTGCCGATAGTAGATTGAAGGCATCATTTGTCTGAATTTCTTCAAGAACTTCAGTTTCTAATTCTGCATCATCAGAACTTAAATACCCATCAAAACAGTTTGAGTCATCATAATCAAAAATAATTTGTTTTTCAGATGTTGAGTCAAATGTTGGCTCAACATTAGTTACCACAGTGAAGCCTATTTGATGATCTTTATCTTCTTCGTTGTCCGAAAAGGACTGAATGGTTACTGAAGATTGCTTGGACTCCTTTGGGCATGGTTCCTCATCTTCATCATCGGAGAGATCAATCCAAAGCGCTTTCCCATGCTTGCGAAGTGTGTTGGCACATTCGTTGGCGAAATGACCCCATCCTTGACATTCATAGCATCTCACAGATTCATAGTTGATGTTCTTCTTCTTTCCATCAGGTTTGCGTTTGGTGAATGGAGGAGCAGAAGAAGGTTCAGCTTTGACATTCTGGCCTTTTCTGAATGTTGGGCCAACATTTTGCTCAACATTCGTCTTCTTGATAAACTTCGCAAATTTCTTCACGAACATAGCCATATCGTCCTCATTGTCAGGATCAACCTCATCTGAAACCTTGGATGGCTGACTGACTAGAGCAATGCTTTTGCCGCGAGATGCCCTCTTTTGACTTCGAGATTGGTCTCGTAGTTCTTCATAATGTTCATCAAGGTGTTGATTTCCATCGTGCCAAGATTATGTGCCTCCTCGACGGCCGCTACCTTCACATTAAACTTTTCAGTTAGCGTACGTAAAGCTTTAGAAACTAGTACCTTGTTAGCGATTGGATCTCCGAGACTAGCACATTCGCTCGAAATTGTCAATAGCTTGCCGAAGTATGTGGTAATGTCCTCGTCTTCCTTCATTCTGAGGTTTTCAAACTGATTTAGGAGGTATCGTAGTTTGGTTTCCCTCACACTCGCATCGCCTTCGCAATACCTCTGTAGAAGATCCCACGCATTCTTTGCCGTTGTGCAATTCTGAATGATCTTGAACATGAAGATATCCACGGATGAAAGATGGCGTTGAGTGCTTTGTCGTTGAACTCTGCTTCGTTTCGTTCCTGTATCGTCCATTCCTCGACTGGTTTGTCGAAGATTTCTCCATCAGCGTCTGGAGGAGATCGAGGTGGAGAGTATCCATGGAGAACGGCCTCCCACTCGTACATCTATGGATTTGATGCATTGGCGAACACGAACCTTCCAGTAAGCATAGTTGGATCCGTCTAACACAGGGACTTTGCCGATGTAATTTGAACTCGTAACATCCATTGTAGATGAATCTTTGCGCTTAGTAACGTCAAGCGTAGGCTCTGATACCACTTTGAAATCGGCCCCGCTTGAAATGGATGTAAAAATTTGAACAGTAACTAAATGTTGGGTGAGATGTTGGGTCAACACTCAGTCCAACATTTAAACGCACAGCGGAATAAATAAATTTTAGTGACGAAAACTAAAAGACACGAGATGAGAATTTTTCTGTGCAGCAAGTTCAAATAAACTTGCTGCGTGCCTCAAGGCGAAATTCCACTAACAGCAATGGATGGCAAAAACAACTACCCGAAGATAGTCTAAACTACGGATCTAAACAATCCTGAAAACTACAAAGACTCTCGTGTAAAGTAAGCTCACAGATCTTCAATAGCACATCATCACGAAAATCACAAATAAGCTCTCTCTCTATGGAAGCGTTCTCTTTCTCTCTAAAAGCCGTGCCTTGAACGATCAAGGGAAGTCTCTTTATATAGGTCTTCGACTCTAACAACTTCCCAAAAGACTCGGTCACCTTCCTTGAATATCTCCACGAACTTGGTCTTTATCTCGTGCTCAAATCTTCCTATCTTTTCGTGAGTATCCTCTCCCAAAATAGATTTGATCACCTTCCTTGAATATCTCCATGAATATCGGCTCAAATCCATTTCCGATTTAGCTCCATCTTATCCACACGTATTTGACTCATTCCTGCTCCTGCAAAATACTAAAAATAGCATAGTCACAGTTTAAACACGTTTTGGGTATGAAAGATAAAATTGAGGAAGGTAACATTCTCTGTCAACAAATGTTGACCAGAATGTTGACCCAACATTGCTAATGTTGAATACTCAACATCAACAATATATATATATATATTATATGATGCTTTTCTCTAACTGCTATCAATGACCATAATATGTAATAAGAAACAAGAATAAAGTGTTGAGTTGTTGAATACCCTATGATAGATAAGTCGTCCCTATGATAGACAAGTCGTCGAGCTATTGTGTATACACCTTTATTATCGTATTATGTGTATAGATTTAGGACAGTATATTAGTATATACAATCGTCGCATAGCTGATAATTAGTTTCATATTCGCTTATTGATACTAAACTTTACACTACGATAACTTTATGTGAAATTATTTTCCAACGATAAAAAAAAAACGGATGAAATCGCATGTCCCATAATACATGTCCCATTTCCTGTCCTAATTTAACTTAATTTAAAAAAAATAATTTTATCAATATAGAAATCGCATGAAATAAGAATGATTTTATGATTTGATGGATTATGAAATTAAAAAATAAAAAATAAAATTTATGAGCCACGAGATTAAAAATCTAAACGGTCCAGATGAATGGGTCAAGAAATGAGACATGAATTGATTACATTGGGTTTCCTTTGTTCTCCAAGGAAGGACCTGAAAAAAAAGTTGTAATTATTCACAGTTATGGGTCTTCACCATAATTCGCTCAAACCCCAGGAAGCAAAGCATCACTAAACTAGTCAATATGGTGAAAATTCCCCATTTTTTCACTACCCATGGGGACGAAAATGGGCAAATTTTCATTCATTTTTTCCCCCTTCCAATCATGATTATTTTACAGAAGTTCATCAATTATTACACAACCATGACTAGTCTTTATTTACTTAAAATGACCGATAACTTCATCATTATTTCAGCTAAGCAACAATCTCCATCAATGAGCGGTAAACCTATAAACCATCACGTGCACGTAAACCTCCCCGGGCTCCACGATCTGCGAGGGAAAGTTCGGGTGGTGCAACGCGTCGGGGAACCCCTGAGTCTCCAAACAGAACCCCGAGTGGGCCCTGTAGACGAACCCACCCTTCCCCGGGGTGTCCTTCATCATGTTCGACGTATAAAACTGAACCGCGGGCTGGTTCGTCCATATCTCCATCTTCCTCCCCGAGGCCCCGTCGCGGGCCACGGCCGCCCTCGTCAGGTGCCTCCCCGAGCCCGCCGGGTCCACCGCGTAGTTGATGTCGTAGCCGCCCGCGAGCCGACCGAACCGGGACTGGATCGTGTGCGGCTCGCGGAAGTCGTAGGGGGTTCGGTCCACGGGGGCGAACTGGCCCGTGGTGAGGAGGTTCTCGTCCACGGGGGTGTAGTTGGTGGCGGAGATTTGGACGGTGTGTGAGAGGATGTTGTTGGTGCTATTGTGGCCGTTTAGGTTCCAGTAGGAGTGTGAGAGGAGGTTTATAGGGGTCGGCTTGTTGAGGGGCTCGGCCACCATTTTTATCCCGAGCTTGTTGGATCCGATGAACATGTATGTTACCGTCACGGCGACGGCTCCGGGAAATCCTGATACGCGTAATACGAGTTAATATTAGTAAGGGAAAAGAGTTCTTTTTTTTTTGCTTTCATAAGATGATTAATGATGCTATTAGGGGTGAGCAGCGGATCGGGTAGTCGGTTATGGGGTAATTCGTGTTCGGGTTAATATTTTCACACTAACAGAATCCGACCTGGTCGATGGCAGATACCCGCTATGTTGGGTTAGGATACCCGATGTTGGGTTCACGATTTTGAATGAACACTGTTAAATTTGGGTTATCGGGGCCCGCGCACATGCGCCACAAGGAGGAGGGAGAAACCGTATAAGCTTGATGGAGTTCATTCCTAAAACCAATTGGTGATAGAAGGAGTGACTCATCAGCTTATATACCGGTTAATTTTTTCCGTCGTAATCGATGTGGGACATTTGGCCACATGTGACATTTTTCGCACTCCTTCACATGTGAGCCCATTTCTTTTTAATCGGACGGGAACGCCATCCTTTTCGAACCCGCCGTATATTATTTTTTTTCAAATTGAGTCGGATGAGGAACGCGAATCTTTTCGAACCTCACGGATCCGCCCCTCTGATATCATGTTAAATTTGGGTTATCGAGGCTCGCGCACACGCACCGCACAGAGGAGGGGTTACCGTATAAGCTTGATTGGATTCCTTCCTAAAACCAATTGGTGATATGAGGAGTTACCCATCAGCTTATATACGGTTAATTTTTCTTGTCGTAATCGATGTGGGACATTTTGGCCACATGTGACATTCTTCACACTCCCCCCTTCACATGTGAGCCCATTTTTTCTAATGGGTCGGGAACGCCATTCTTTTCGAACCCGCTTTATATTTAATTTTTTTTTTAATTTTTGAGTCGGATGAGGAACGCGAATCTTTTCGAACCTCACGGATCCGCCCGGATCTTCCGCTCTGATACCATGTTAAATTTTCATTATCGGGCCCGCGCACATGCGCCGCACGGAGGAGGGAGAAACCGTATAAGCTTGATGGGATTCCTTACGGTTTTTCCCTCCTCCGTGCAGCGCATGTGCGCGGGCCCCGATAATGAAAATTTAACATGGTATCAGAGCGAAAGATCCGGGCGGATCCGTGAGGTTCGAAAAGATTCGCGTTCCTCATCCGACTCAATTTGAAAAAAAATAATATACGGCGAGTTTGAAAAGAATGGCGTTCCCGTCCGATTAAAAAGAAATGGGCTTACATGTGAGGGGGAGTGTGAAAAATGTCACATGTGGCCAAATGTCTCACATCGATTACGACAGAAAAATTAATCGGTATATAAGCTGATGGGTCACTCCTTCTATCACCAATTGGTTTTAGGAAGAAATCTCATCAAGCTTATACGGTTTCTCCCTCCTCCGTGTGGCGCATGTGCGCGGGCCCCGATAACCCAAATTTAACAAACACATCAATCAAAATTCAATAAATAATAAGTTTTATATGGTAAAAGTAATGTGATTATCATGTCAAGTCGTTGAAGTAAGCCAAATGTAATGAAGAGTTAAATAATAATTTGGCATCTAAATGTGCGATCATCAATATGCATTATATTTATATGTACATATATATAGTTAGATATATATTTTATAAAGAGTACCTAAGATGAACTAAATTATTTGAGCTTTAATTTAATTATTAATGGGCTCTAATACAAACTAGTATACACCCACAACCAACGTGTGTGCAAAAGAAAATTGAAAAAATTGAAAAAAGATAATTAATTGACATATTAAATATGTGGAAGGAGTTGCTTGAATATGAATGATAGTGGATAGTTATGCTTGTAATAATTTATTTAATAAAATAACAAAGAATAAAAAACCACCCGTTAGTTATATTATTTTTTATTAATAATTACAAAAAAATTTGATTGGTGAATAGCTACATCAATTGACAGTTTTTAAGAGGTGTTTACCATTAATAAAAGAGTATAGATGTTTCGGGTATCGCGTATCCGATCAGATATCGGGTATTAATTTAACTCCCGATACCTGACACCCGACTTATTTCATTCGGTTATCGGGTAACCCTGATACCCAAATAAATATCCGATTTCTCCAGACTTAAATTATCCGAACCCATTCGAATCCGGTTTTGCCCGAAAATTCGAACTCTTATTGTTCACCCCTGGACGATCACACACACAAACACAATATATATATATATATATATATATAATATATATATATATATATTATATTCCCATTAAAGTGAGATCGTCTACCTTCTTCACCGTCGAAACTACTGTAAGTGAGCGTCAAATGACTGTCCTTAACGTAACTTTTCACGGTCCACACCACGAAGCTGTATCCCTTCACCCCACCTAAAAAAGCAGAGCACGAAATCGCAAATTTCAAGAAAGCAAAAAGGAAAAATCTAAAATACATTACTTTTTTATTTTTAAAATCTTTAATTTCAGCTACCGTGGAGAGTGTTCCCGTGATCGTTGGCCGGCAATTTGTAGACTCTGCCATTCAGAGTAAACTGAGCTCCTCGAATCCTATTCGCCACTCGGCCGACGATGGCACCGAAATAAGTCGTATCATTCTGCAATAAAAAAAAATTCCAGATAATTGCAAGATAATTCGAATTTAATTCAATTTTTACAGCTTAAAAGAACAGAAATGCTCTGTACCTTGTACGCATCTGGGGAATCGTAGCCAAGAGCGATGTCGTCAAGCTTTCCTGACGCAGATCAAAGCCGCGATACGACGACGTTAGGACAAAATCAGCAGCAAAAGCGTAAATCTGGAACCGGATTTTGCTTACGACTCACCGTTGCGGTCGGGAACCACCACCGACATAACTCTGGCGCCGTAGTTTGTGATCTTCACGGCGAAATCTCCCCTCTGCAAATCGAATACTCCGATCTCCTCTTCGGAGGAAGAGAATGAGAAGGCTGTGATGATTAGGAGGATTGTAGCTAAGTGTTTTCCGCCCATCTTTCTTCTGGTAGTACGACCACCGACGCTGTCGTTTGCTCGGTACACATGATTTTGGTTGGATATTTATGTCGAGTGATGTGCGGCTGTTAAAAAAAAAAGAAAAAAGAAACAAAAAGAAAATTATATTCGTTAAGTAAATGAAGAATTCCGGCATGTGATGTATGTGTCCTTTAGAGGGTGATTGAATGATGTTCCTATCTTATCCAATATAATAACATAACTAGAGATAATCTATTATGAAGATGATTAAATCCCGTTAAAGGTATGTAGGAAATTAATTAAATGCGATGACTCATGTACTCATCTATGGCGTTAATGTTGAATATAACTAATTTTAGGTGGTCTCAAATTCATGGATAAAATATCGACTATTATGAAATTTAAGTATTATTGTGATTGTGAATGTTTTATAACGTTGAATTACTAATAAAATTGTTGTATAAATGGTGATAAGGTTAATCTGATGATCAATGATATTTTATTATATTGGATGTGGATAAGATGCGTTGGATGATTGATTAAATTGTAATGAGATAAGTGTAATATTGAATTTTAATTAATATAAATAAGTGATTAAAATTATATGATAAAACACAAGTAAGTAATGAAGGATTTCACACTTGATCTCTATAATCTTTCTCTTTAATATTATAATATTTTAAATATAAGTGTAATTATTAAAATAATTAGAACTATATTTTTAACAAGTATTTTTAAATATAAATAGTAGGTTGACCAAATCAATTAGGTGAATGCCTACTTCGCGTAATAACACCAAGAAGCTATTCATCATCTTTTATCTATACTATTATATAAACTAATATTATTGCACACACCCATACGTGTCTGATGGACTATTTCTACTATTTTTATCTAGTAGCAATTATATTAAAATGTATACAAAAGGTAGCAGTTATTGAAATTGATACACTAAATTCTAGCGGTTTTTAACTTGTGCTCGTAATTAATCTATACTATATATTAACGTTCATCACCATCTAAGAACCGTTTTTTCAAATTGATTTGGTCTGTCTAATAATTATAATTTACCCTTTAAGTTCTTTTGTTCTTCTAATTTTGCTCCAATTTAATTTTTATTTATCAAACATTTTAACTTAATAATAATTCTTAAAATAAAAATTTTATAATTATAATTTATTGCACGCACATTTGAGTGTGCTAAAAAGCTAGTATAAGAGTATAGATGCTCAGGGCTTGCAATAAACCGTTACATCTCCAATTGATTTGGTATGCAAATTAACCAATCAAAATGTTTATCTATAATTAATAATTAATAAAAAAAAATATGAAAACTATTCACTATCCATAATAACGGCATGTGTGTTAGTGCGATGATGAATGTATATAAAATGACAATTTAATTTAGTATGTCAATTATAATTACTATTTATCAATTATTATCTATTTATTGTAATCTGAGTAATTATCATTTTAATTTTTAAATTTATTATAATTATATCCTCACATATTTGAGTAATATTATGTATATTTTTATATATATTTTTTTCGGAATGTATATTTCTAAATCAGATGACACGTATCTGAGTCTGGGTAGGTAATCTACTAGTCTAATAATTAATTATGGGCTACAAAGGATTGCCCCATCCTAGGATTACAATTAAATCGAACATCAATTTGTGAGACAAGCCTAACTTCAATTGGAACTAATCTCTTAGTTAAAATCAGCAACAAACCATTTGCCAGCTTTTACACACGGCTCTGTATAATGGGCTCAGTTTGGGCCCACAATGAATAATGGGTCACGAGGTTTGGGCTAACATATGAAATAGGGCCCATCTTATATGAGCCAATCCCCAAAACTAACTAAAATCCCTAAGATTGATCAGCTGGATACCTCATTCATACTCGAATTGTCGTGAGAGATTTTTCGTTTTCGCCGAGAGCTGATAGGATTAATTGGCGCTGTCTGGAATCTTGCATTCAGGGGAATACGTAGAGGAAGAATTGACTTCGGAAAGCAGACACGATGGTGAAGACGACGAAAGGAGGGAAAACCATGAACCCTACCGATGCGTATCGTAAAGAGCTTCGCAAGAAGGAATTGAAGAGGGTATATTTTTTGTTCATGTTATCGTTCGAATTGGTTTTCCTTGTGCACGAGCTGTTGTGGAAATGTATTGATTTGTTGATGTTATATGTTCTTGTCAATGCTTTTTGTTCCTAAATTTTTTTACTTGGGTTTGTGAGGTTTCTTTGTCCGTTTGCTCAAAGTAATGAATTCAATGAAATGTGTTACCGTAGAAAATGTGTATAGTGCTAAGCTTGTTTGTTTGTTGCAAATTTCTTTAAAAACGGTTGCTATCTAAAGATATGCAGAAAGTCGAAGGTGTTGTGAGTTAGATTCATTTTATGTTGGATATGATTATGTGGGAGCCTGTTGGCTTCTCATGCAACTTTCACTTGAATAGAACTTTGAAATAGGAAATTTTTTCGCCGACGTAACTGATGCGTGACAAGTCGTACATTAGTAAGTCCATTTCTTTTTTTGTGCAGAACAAGAAAGAACGGAAGAAGGTTAGGGAAGTTGGGATACTGAAAAAGGATCCAGAGACATTGAAAGAACAGATAGACAAGCTGGAGACAATGAGTATGATCTCTGAATATTCTAAACTTACTCTCTCTTTTATTTTGAGCACTGTGATTCTTTGTTTCATGCATCTATATATAATGAAATGGAATCATTTTCATTATTATGGGCTAAGCCTTTTTGTTGGGTATGGCGCTTGCAGAGCAATCATGGTGTCTGGTGACATACTGATGGCAATTTAATATTACTTTGATATATAAAAGCATCAATCATTAGACTATGATATTTTTGCATGACATAATATGAAGGTACTCACATATGGCTTCAAATTGTTCTGATAAAAGAAAAACTGTTTGCTCGATTGATTTTGTCATTATATCATTTTAAATGCAATTAGTAGCTGCTTTCTGACAGTCTCTTATCGTTCACTTCTTTACATTTTCCTATTTTTGTGGAACGGATGATGGAAAGATCTATAGATAGGCCGAGTAGATCTTCTTATTGTTTATCATCGTCTTGTTCTGTTAGTCGTTTGAGTTAGTGTTCTAATTATATTTGCAGAGGCAGATGGTGCTTTGGACAAAGCTAGAAAACACAAAAAAAGACAACTGGAGGATACGCTCAATCTCGTCCTAAAGAAAAGAAAGGTGATTCCTGTCGTTTTGTTCGGTTATTTTTGTTGGAAGTGGTTTATGTCGTAGCACCTCTATTGTGAATGATGGATCTTGGCACGTCTAGCTTCCAAAATGGTATTATATACCATACAAATACACATGGTGATGGACTTCTGAAGGTACTTCGGGAACTTAGATGTTCATTGGTGTGATCTCACTTATATAATTAGACTGCATTAAAATATCCGTCCTTGACATTTTGGGATTGTGCTTTATCTTACGAAATACTAATTAGAATTTTCGTTCTTTTTCATACATTTATACTTGATTGGTTGAAATAAAATTCATGCATTCGAGGTTCTTGCAAGTATTAGTGCACGCAGTGGTCAGGAACATTTGTGGACTTTTTTTCATGTTAAAACTTTTCAAGATATGTAAAAGTTGTTGTTAGTCATGAAAATTCTAATTAATTGAAGGTAAGTTTTTACTTTTTCTTCATGAAATGAAAGGACTTTTTCAGAAAGCTTTCAATCTCTATTGTACAGGAATATGAAGACAAGATGAAGGAAAAAGGTGAAGCACCAGTCATGTTCAGGTGTGAAGTGTTTCTGTTATACTGCTGTTCATACTTTTGAGTTGACCATAGATTTAGGACATTATTATCAAAGTCTTAAATTTTGCTCCTTTTTCAGTCATTTGGGGTCCGTTCGACCGCGAACAGCTGCAGAAGACGATGAAAGAGTCAAGCACCCCAGACCCGAAGTAAGTAATGCAGAAATTTGATGTTATACAACGCTACACTCTTCTGCTTATATTTGAACCCAAATTTAGTAAGTAACATGCGAATGCAGGACTCGGTCTATTATCATCCAACGTTGAATCCCTCTGGAGCTCCACCACCTGGAAAACTTCCAATGTTCAAGTCTTCCATTGGTGAGTGATTGTGAATTCTACCAGTCTCCTTCATACATACATTCATTTGTGTTGCTGCCTTTCCTTATCCTTACCTTCTTATGGGAATCGAATGTAGGTCCCACGGCAAACCTATCGGAGGCATCGACGAGTAATCAAGCATCATCATCAACTTCAGAAGCAGAAAATGCTGATTTTCCTCCTCCTCTACCACCTCCGCCTCCACCTCCTCTGCCAGGTGCTGGCTTGGAACCCATAAATGGCTCTATCCCAGCGTCTTTTCCGCTACCACCTCCACCACCGCCCCCATCATCCTCACTGCCACCGAAGCCGCCAATGGAAGATGTTTCTGCCCCATTTCCACCTCCACCGCCACCTCCCGGCCCCCCACCAAGAGAACTTCTCCCCCTGCAGTCACTTCCTCCTCCCCCACCCCCACACATCCACCAATTTTCTCAGCCACCTCCCTCCGTTGCTTATGGTACTGAGCAGCCTGTAAACTCTGACGATGTGGGGTCCAGGAATCTAAGTCAGGTACATTTTTCTACCCCTCTATGATTTTGTTAAAAATCATGCGCCAGCAACTAAGTGATTTCCCGAGCTCTGCTTAGCAAATACATTTTTGAATCGCTTATATTATCATGGTAGAACTGATCCGTCATGCTTTATTATATTTATGTGATTATTTATGTGCTGATAATCTTTCAGATGCCAAGTATGCTACGCCCGCCACCTCCACCACCGACGATGCCCCCCTCCTTAGTCAATCAGCAGCCTCAAGGATCTTCCTCCAATTCTGAAACGAAATCTTCGTCAGATTCCAAAGATGTCGAAACAGCTCAATTGCAACTTCCTCCGCCTCCACCACCACCGCCAATTCCCGTGGCTCCAATGCCTTCTTTTCACATGCGACCGGAGATATTTGCTCCGGGCATCTCCCCATTTCCATTGCCTCCACCTCCGCCGCCCCCAGCTGATAGATTTCCACCTGGCGCGATGGCTCCTCCACCAATGTTCCAACTGCCACCACCTTATGGACCTCCACCAATGATGAGGCCCCCACTTCCACCGGGCCCTCCCCCTCTTCCATACGATGACTTCAGTGCTCGACCGTTTGTTCCTCAGAAGCCATCATACGTTAAATCAGCTGCATCAACTGTTGTAAAGAGGCCTCTTGCTCAGCATAATCCCGAGCTTACATCCATGGTCAGTTTTGTAGTTTATCCTCTCCAGTTTATGTTAATATTTAGTTGAATCGAATCTTATACAGTTTTTTGTGATTATAATGGCAAGTCATCGTTGATTGTGTGTAAGAGATACAATCATCAGCCTTAAGCATGTGGTTTTATGTGCTAAATGTGTCTTGGTTCGTGATTTTTCATTAGGTTCCTGCATCCGTACGGGTCCGGAGAGAATCTGCCCAATCGAAACCGAAGCCAAAGACATCATCGACAGTAGCCACCGGCTCTAACCGTGCTGTAGTCTCTGCACCAGCGATCGTGCAAGAATCTGTTGGGTCTTCTTCATCCTCTGCTCAGAAACCGCAGAGCATCGATGAGTCTTACATGGCATTCTTAGAGGATATGAAAGCGCTCGGTGCTCTTGATGGTTGAGAGAGATGATGACATCACGGTAAGAGATTGTCGATTTTGGGACTTTGCTGGGCTTTTTTATCGAAGTTCTTGGAGGACTTTTATCCTTGTGACTCTGATTGGATATTATCGCGCGTGATCTCCCTCGTCACTGGGTTTGCTGTCTCCGTTGAGATTGGGATGATATATTCCCATTAATTTTTAATATTATTCTTGCGGCAATATATTTTAAACGAATGTGAAGTTGTGCTCATTGCATGCTTTGACTAATGCTGTCTCTCGCTCCCTCGCTCGCTCATAATATTATATATATATATATGTGTGTGTGTGTTTATGGAGCCCGAACCATCGTTTTCGGGCCCCATTGTCATTTATGTAATGATCACTGCATCATGTGATTTTGCCCCTTTTCGGCAAGTTTTTATGGCTAGATATCTATAGCTTTAAAGACCAACTGTCTTTCTGTCTCAGAGGCAAGTCAAAATTTTCGAATTTACACATGAATTATGTCTATTACATCGTCTATGCAATAGAACATGCAGAGGGACTATGAATGAAGACATAAATATGAACGCAGTCACAAAAAGACCGGACAAGATCGTGTATATACTCATTTTTTTTCCTTATCTCAACTACCTATCCATAATATTTTTCCACCCACTTGCTAATTAATTAAGGCCATCACGTAGACTGACAGCTGCAAGTTGACGGCGTCCTTCGTTTCGTTTACATTAAGAAACGGATAAAATGTCAAAGTTTGACTTTCGAGAAAGAGAGAAAACGACGGGGAAGACATAAAGAAGCAGAGTGAGGATGATGCCCATGTAACTGTGAGCTTTTTGTGCAATAACAATGATTGGAAGCTCGAAGGATGTCAAGTAATTAATAGTATTAGGGGCACAAAATCTCATCTTTTTTGTCGGGTCGCATTTGTACTTGACACTTCTTGAAAAGGGATGTCTTTTCAGTTCTTCTCTCGCAAGATTATGCCCAAATCTGCAGAAATGGGAAGCTCTTACAGTGCCACGTTTGCTGTCTTCTTCATCTTGCTACAGTTTTACAGCTCTTCCTCTGCGATGCCTCTCTGTACAGATTCAAGTAAGTCCACATCAGCAGTATTTCTTCCTCTTCAAACACTTCTCAATTTTCTGCTGCTTCTTTTTTTGTGAAATTTCAGCTGCCCCATTTACTCCAAATCCCCAGCTCAAATTCTGCCCCTACAACGGCACCTCATGCTGCAACGTCACCGACGATTCCCTTCTCAGGAAGAACTTCGAATCCATGAACATCCCCGATCCCTCATGTGCTTCCCTCGTCAAATCGATCCTCTGCTCTGTAAGATTTGCACATCTGTGTGTGTTTTCTTATCTAATTTTGATAAAAAAAGGTAGTCAATTTACTGCTGCGTTGACTTTTGTAGAGATGTGATCGATTCTCGGCTGACCTTTACAGAGCCGAAGATCCCGTCCCCCGGCAATTTCCCGTCCTCTGCAGCAACTCCACCGCTTCCGGCGACTTCTGCTCTCAAGTGTGGAAAACTTGCCAAAACGTCTCCATCGTTAACTCCCCTTTCGCCTCTTCGTCTAAGGCACAAATTCGCTCCAACAGCAGCAGCAAACTCTCCGATCTGTGGCCTTCGAAGTACGATTTCTGCAGCAGCCTCGGTGGATCCTCGGCGTGCTTCTCCGGCGAGCCCGTAGCCTTAACCGATGCCGTAACCCCGAGCCCGCCGCCGCCGAGCGGCATGTGCCTGGAGAAGATTGGCAACGGGTCGTATTTAAACATGGCCCCGCACCCGGACGGGTCGAATCGGGCCTTCTTCGCGAGCCAGCAGGGGAAGATCTGGCTCGCGGCGGTCCCTCAGCCGGGATCGGGAGGTCTGCTGCAGCTCGACGAGTCGAGCCCGTTTCTGGATCTGAGCGACGAGGTTTACTTCGACGCCGAATTTGGGATGTTAGGGCTCGCTTTTCACCCTAATTTCGCGAAGAACGGGCGATTCTTCGTCTCCTACAATTGCGACAAGGCGAAGTCTCCAAACTGCGCGGGGAGATGCGCGTGCAACTCAGACGCGGGCTGCGACCCGTCGAAGCTGAGCCCCGACAACGGAGCTCAGCCGTGTCAGTACAACAGCGTCGTCGCGGAGTACACCGTCAACGGCACCGCTTCTTCTTCTTCTCCTTCCTCGGTGGGTTTCGTGTCTCTAGCGTCGTATTATGCGGTTAAATTTCTTTACAATTTCGCGAAATGTGGGAAATTAAAAAGTTTTCTTTTTCTTTTTTCTGTGTGGGAAAAAAGGCGGCGAGGGCAAATCCGTCAGAAGTTCGAAGAATATTCACGATGGGGCTTCCATTTACTCTCCACCACGGAGGCCAAATCCTCTTCGGGCCCAGAGACGGTTACCTCTACTTCATGATGGGAGACGGCGGAGGCGCCGGAGATCCGTACAATTTCGCCCAGAATAAGAGGTCTCTGCTCGGGAAGATCATGAGGCTCGACGTGGATAATATCCCTAGTGAGCTTCTTTTTTTTCCGTAACTATTATTATTCACAACATTATAAAATTGGATTAACTATACAAGTTTTTATTTGTATGTTCATTATTTTTTATAATTGAAACAGTAGGTCACTAATTTTGTATGTTTTGACAAAATTCGGGTCATTGGTCAATTTTTCGGAAAAATTGCCCGGCAATTTTGGCGGAAAATTCACTGGTAACGCAATTTTGTTAAGATATACAAAGTTAATGACCTATTTTTACAATTATCAAACATAGTGATCCAAAAACGAAAACTCGTTTAGTGACTCAATTTTATAATTTTCTGAGTTATTATTATTATTATTATCTATACTCTTTTATTAATTGTGAGACTAACTTAAAAACGGTCATATCACTATTAACCAATCATAATTTATCTTCAATTAATAATTATTAAAAACAAAATACCTAGTTCCTAGCTTATGAAAACCAACATGACTACCATTTAAATAATAAATGATTTATATTATGGCACACATGAGTGTGCAATAATACTAGTTATTATTATTACAATCCTTGCATTGAAAACACATTTTGTAATGCTTTCTTTCTTTAAGGTGGGAATGAGATTAGTCAGCAGAATCTATGGGGAAACTATTCGATACCGAAGGACAACGCCTTCACCGTCGATAAAGGCCTGCAGAAGGAGATTTGGGCTTCGGGGCTACGAAATCCATGGAGATGCAGCTTCGATTCGACGAGGCCCGAATACTTTTTGTGTGCAGATGTTGGACAAGTACTACCATCTTTTCTTCTCCTTCATGGACATCTTTTAACAGATAAAAAAATTATCAGATGTTTAAGTTAAAAAATCTGCTGTTGAATGACATTATTGTAGGATGCTTATGAAGAAGTGAATTTGATCAGCAAAGCTGGGAATTACGGGTGGCGCGTTTACGAAGGCCCTTTTCTTTACAATCCGCCTAAATCTATGGGAAGCTTCAACACTTCCCCGAGCTCGATAAACGCGATATTTCCCGTGATGGGGTACAATCATTCGGAGATCAACACGAACGAGGGCTCAGCTTCGATAACGGGTGGATACTTCTATAGATCGTCATCGGATCCTTGCATGTATGGAAGGTAAAGGCAAAAGAATCCTTTTTTCATTACGCATAAATATGTATTTTGCTCAAATCTATAGTCAAGTCATTCATGTAATAGGTCTCGGGTTCAATTCCTGATTAGATAGAACACGTTTTTTTCTAATCAGGAATTTAACCCGTGCAATATAAGGGTCCCTTGATTCAGGGGACCCCTTATATTGACGAGGCTATCAAGAAAAATGACGAATATACCCTTTAAGTTAGAGGCAGTTGAGTTAAAAATGTAGTAATGGTGATTATTAAAAATTGACATGGTCAAATGCCAATTTTTAGAACAACTATGTCCTTAAAAACTCGTGTTGTAAATTCTGCAGGTACCTATTTGCAGATCTCTACGCGGGCTCGATATGGGCCGGCGAAGAAAATCCCGTGAACAGCGGGAATTTTACGAGCCAAAAGATTTCGTTTACGTGCGCCCGAGATTCGCCTTTGAACTGCACTTACACGACGAGCTCGGTCCCGGCTTTGAGCTACATATTCTCCTTTGGAGAAGATAACAGCAAAGATGTCTACCTTCTTACGAATAGTGGGGTCTACAGGATCGTTCGTCCGAGCCGCTGCGGCTATGCTTGTGCTAAGGACAGCGGCTCGGGCTCCGCACCCCGCGGCCCGAGCCCGCCTCGCAACGGTGGTTCGAGGGAAGGCTCGGGAGGGATTTTCTTGGTTTTGGTCTCGGTTTTGTGCTTGCTTCGGTTCTGGTAAATGCTGTGTGGCTTTGTTTTTTTTTTTTCGGTCGTAATATTATTCTTGTGGAAATTTGTTTCCGTGTTGAGGGGAAAGTCAATATGCTCGTAATAGACTTTAATTATCATTTTAGTTTAGAGTGACAATTTAAGGACAACTAATAAATTAAGGGGTGACAATTTTAAGAGAAATTAACGTTACATAATTTCACACCGAAATTAAAATAGCCTTAAATAACAATTAAATTGAACAAAAAATTCCTTCTTAACGTCAGATATGCTGATTTGAATTGAACCTTTTTCGATACCTTGTAAGATTTTTCTCCCAAATTAATTATCTCGTGCACCTAACATGTTTTAATTTCGAACCGAATTAGGTTTCGACGTTAAGTGTCTTTAGGTCGCCAAAATTCGTCGATAATGCTGATTTTGACAGAATTTTCTCAACGCCGCATGATTTCCCAATAAATTTATTGCTATGTATTGCTCACGTGTGTTATAATTCCAGGCTGAAATTTGATTTCAAATTTTAATTTTCCTAAAATTGCTTCAAATTTGTAACTTATCGCCCCAAAATTAGCATCCCTTAATTTATGTGTCTTTGAAAATGTCACTTTTCCAAATACACATAGCCAAAAAAAAAAATATTAAACCAAAGTAACAGGAGCAAGAAGATTCCATAAGAGCAGATTTAAAAACAAAAAAAATTTCACAGCATACCTAGCATGTAATAATAATCATCCCATCAAAGATTTACAACACATGACTAGCTAAGAAGCTATATATTTATATATATATATATATATATATATTCATCATCTGCAAAAATAATTTCCCTTTACCGTCGGAGGCGTCGTCCTCAGATGAAAGAGTTTCGGCCTCGAATCGTCACCTCATGTTGCAGCACGAAGCCCTACCGAGTTGCCTCAGCTTGTTCCACAAACAAATCATCTGCCTCGGAGACTGATAATGAGCCGTTACGTAGCCTTCGATGCACCCGAATTGGCAGAATTTCAAGCTGTGAACGTACTCCACCGCCCTCGACCCGTTGAATTTCTCCACCCACATCCCCACACTAACATCTTCCATCTTAAACAACTGAAAAAAAAAATCTCATTTTTATGTATTGATTCAGATTGTGAGAGAGTTGTTGCAGTGGGATTTAATCACTGGGTTAATTATTTTTTTAAACCTGTAAATTTAGGAGTTGTGGCGTAACAGGGACAAATAATTTAGGGGGTGACATTATACTAACAGTAACTTTCAAGCAATTTTCGGACATTATACGCCGGAACCCTAGATTTTACCCCAAATTCTAGTGTTCCCGCGAATTTTGGGGTGGCATTATACGGACAATAACTTTTATAATTAATCAATTCTTAGGACTAAATCTAGGGTTCCGGCATATAATGTCCCAGCTTAATTCCAAACGTCCTATGATACCAACTTCATTAATTATTTGCCCTTATAACACCACAGCCCCTAAATTATAGGACTAAAAAACAATTAACCCACTTACCCTCAATTTATGCTTCTCAAAGTCCGAAAGGATGTAGCTTGCGATGTCGTGCGAGATAATGTACCCCGGCCCATTTGCGTAAGGTGGATATACTTCCTCGGGCCATTCCTTAACCGAAGTTTCAGGCAAAAAAAAGGAACGGTATTTCAGGCTCGGTGCACACACACGAGATTAATGAATCACATGTATATCAGTGTAATGAGGCTCAGTGGTGAGCAAAAGATGAAGTCACTATTACCTCAAAGGTAACAGCCCATTTACCGCTGCGAAGGGGCTTGTGGTAGTAATTTATGTTCCCGATGTACACGCTCTTGTTTCCCGTGACGTCCTCCGCTTCGTTGATCACCGCATCTACTCTCACGAACGTGTCATCGTCGCCTTTCATGATGTATTTCGCTGATACACTGCGAACCTGGGAGAACATCGAATGCCACTAAATTGAAGCATGTAATAATATTTGATCTGAGGACATGCAATTAGTGCTCACTCACTAACTCACCCCGAATTCGCATATGGCAACGGTTTTAAGGACAACGAGGTCGTAGTTGTCCATGTACGGTACGATAACAATGTCTCCGAAGAATTCAGCTTCTCTCTTCACCTCAATGTTCACTTCTTTTCGTGGGTGCTGTTAGAAGAAAATGTCAACTTTCCGACATTCTTGAACTATTATTAACGAATTATTAAACCTTAACACTCACCAGGGCAACGAAAAAACGTGCAACAACGTCAGAAGATTTAATCAGTCTGTGTTGCATCCAAGATTTTCTAGCAGCCATTCTTTCAGCAAAGTGATTCCCAGCTGAGAGAATGCCTATAAAAAGTTCAACTTGTTTGTCTGAAATTAATGGAGCTTTCCATTTTTCAGACAAGTCGAGGTGCCTCTGAGGAGCAAAGCTCGGGTGTGCGGTGGGCAACGAAGCAGCGATAATTGAATGGATGTCAACATCACCGTTCAGAAATAATCCCGTGGCGTCCTCAAGTGCAAAACCCTATAAATTACGGACATGCTCGTAAAATAAAAAACAATTACTTAATAGAAAGTGCACTTAATGGCAAAGCTATACAAACTATTAGTATTGAATGCCTTGTTGACCAAGTAATTGCTTTCTGATGAGACCGACGAAGTACAGTTGAACACTCACTGTGCGATAAGGGAACGAGGTAATGTGCCTCCCATCGATGTTGATGTGGTAACCTTCTAAGCCAGCACTTAGAGTCAACACGAAAAGCTTCCCCTCGGAGAAGGGAAATGGCCAATCAACGGAGACTTGCTTTGTTCTTCCTATTAGCCTGTTTACCCACCACGTTGCCTTCGATTTCTCAGACCCGTTATCGTCATCCCTTATCCACTTTTCGCATTTCACCAAGTCATCGACTGCAGAGAGTTGTAAAGAAAATGGGGCCCATGAATTTCGGGGCAGTGTTTATAGTAACCAAGAAAAGAAAGCATTAAGCATCATGCGTAAACGAGTGAATATAGCAAATTGAGGTACTAACGTAGATAATAAGGCACTCATGCTTCCAAATGCCACAAATTTGAAAGGCTATTTAACCTGACAGAAAACTTCCATCTCCGCTGTTCTATGGATTAACGGAAAACACAGCAGATATGACAGGATTGAGTTATTAAAGTCAGATTCTTTTCGCAAATAAACAATGAGAATTTGAAATTCCCAACGATCCTCTATATGTATCATGCATCATTGAAGAATTCAAAACTAGGGCATCCCATGACACAACCGAGCATCTTTTAGGACATAAAAAAACCAAAGAGAGTAAAACCAACACATCACATTATAGGATGTAATTAGTAAAATCAGATTCTTTTCGCAAATCAACAATGAGAATTTGAAATTGCCAGGTATCCAAAAATTCCTCTGCTCTCCTATATCATGCAGCATGCATGAAATTGCCAGGTATCATGCATCATTGAAGAACTCAAAACTAGGGAATCCCATTATACAACCGAATTATTACGATTTTCTTTATATAAAAAGTCGAACAAGACTTCACAAGTAGAAACATAAATAACCAAAGAGAGCAAGTAATGTAGTTTGCATCCACTCACCAGTTTCCTCATCGGCCTGAGATTTCCAGCCTTCGCATCTCTGTGGCATACCCCACTGCATCCTATAACAAGTGTTCATCTCAATCACGGGTTTCCCACTCCAATCCCCTTTCAGCCTCGGATTGAAATGAAAAATCCTCGGTGGATCTTCACCTTCCACGGTCTTCAACCCCTGTAGCTCCATCATGAACTGTGAAACCATCACATATTGTCCTTCCTGTAATAACGAAATCTTAGTATCGGTCTCCGCGTGGGCAACCCTTGGCTTCCCGACGATCGTAACGTGAGACCCTAATGTTAATCCGCAAGGCAACAGCAAAATCCGACCGTTCCTGGAAAATTCATGACCGGTAACCGATATCGAATGGGGGCATTTCTCAGGCTTTTTATCACTGTTTCTACTTTTAACACTGGGGCCACTGCTACTAAGAACACTAATTCCCTTATCGGTTTGATTTTTGCTGATCGATTCGAGGTCTTGCCAGAGTTTTCTACCAAGCTCGATTGCCTCGTTCGCAGACTTCGAAATCCCACTCCCGAAATTCAAATTCCCAATGGTAGCAGTGAAATTCAAATTGGAAAGAGGCGTGCGATTTGGGCTTTTGACCGTTTTAGCAGCTGATTGTAGCGGGTTATCGATAGGGCGAAAAGGGGCGTCGATTTTATCTAAATTCTCCTCAATCTCCAGCAAGAAGTGATTATCGCTGTTCACAAGGGCGGCGCTATTACCGCCGCCGAAGGAATTTTCTGTAGACACCGAGCTCAGCCCGTTTCTGAACACGAAAGGGACTTCGAGACTCACCAGAATCACGTACAAAACCCCCAACACAATCAGGATCTTAATCGATCGCCGCCGGCTCACTGAAGACAAAAGGTCAAGGCCGAGCCTTTTCATCTTCTACTTCTCGGCAGCTGCTGTCTTCGCGGTGATTGAACTGAAAATTACGTCGCCCGAAGCTCAATCAACGATTGGGATCGTTGTAGAAGCGATTGAAAATGAACCCAAACGGCAGCGAATTTTTCCTTTTTCCCGTATGCTTAGATAAACGGCCAAAAATTGAATTAAAGAGGTATAAAGGCAGCGGAGGGTTTAGATCAGCAACGCGTAGCTTGCTTGCGACCAAAACCTATAACCTATATATAGCAAACGAGAGAGAAAGGTGGCAAACAACAGATGGATTCAATGCGCTGCGGTGAGAGAGAGAGAGAGAGTCTTCGTTGCCTAAAGATCGGTTTCGCACTTCGAATGAGTTCCTTTCGGAAAAACTGGAAAATTTTTCTGGACTTGGGAATGGGATGTATTATTTTTATTCTAATCTAAAAAATACTTTTATATTCTATTTTACATATGTTGTATATTTTGGGATGTATTATTTTATTCAAATATCTATGCTATTTATGAAGTGTGAGTCCTGCTAATTTGGTATTTAAGATAAAATTATAATTTTACCCTCTATAATTTATTTTATTCAATTGTATTACTATAAATTCTTGTATACTTACTAATAATACATTTTTTTAAGAATACGAATAATACAATTAAAATAAAAAGTTTCATGATATAAAAATTTTAAATTAATTACAACTCTGAAGTGGTTTGTTATCATTTGTGAGGCTAACAAATTTTTAATTCTAACATTGTCTAACGTAGAAAAAAATAATAAAACGGACGAAATACATAACGTAGCAGATTTATTGTCCACTGAAAGAGTGTGAACTGTCGTAATATATTGTGAAATAAATTATTCAAACCAGAAACTGTTATGCTTACTCTTATTTATTAATCATTGATTGAATAGAGATTAATAACGTAATTGTCAATATTCATGGTAAAGGGATTCTCTATTTCATCAACGTGACATTCTTGAATAATCCAGGGTTTAGTTATTTTACTATAAACAAATTAAATGCCGTCAATATCATTGCAGCTAATGTCTTTTCTTCACGAGTGTGTTGTCTTTTCAATTGCCATTTTGGACATTGTTTGCATGTTTAACCTCTGACACGTGTCCGATTTGCTTGTAATGTCGTGTTGTCATTGGATTGTTAAAATGTCTTTGTTATAATTAAGCATCGTAAATAACGGTGCACGATTCGAGACAAGGACAATTTTATTTAAGTGCTTGTATAATTCTTTCGAAAATTATCCCCAATCTCATGGGTTGTTCTAAGTGTTTACAATACAAATGATTAATGTTAGATGAATATGACTATTTGGTATTGAAAGTATTATGCTGGTAAACTATAATTTTCTTAAAACAGATTTGCCAAGAAAATAATTTAGAAAAACTGCTTTGCATTATATTGGTAGACTCCTAGGCATTTATTTTGAGTAAATTAACATTTTATTTTTCTTATTATTAATTATCAAACTATATATATTATTAGAGTTGTTTTATAGCACTTAGTTACAAATTGGGTTAAGACATAATATGGGCCAGCAAAGATATGCGGGCCCACACATCTCATTTATTAACAGTTTAATATAACATGATGAAGTCAAACATATTCCATTAATATCCATACAAGCCCATAATACAAACAATAACAACCTATGAATGCCAAATTTCAACTAATCGGAAAAAGTACAACCTGTTAGATTAGTGATGAAAACTGCTGTCATTATCATCAAATACTCGAACTAATATCAATCTTGTTCTTAAGTGGTCCCCACAACGTGCAACGTAGTAATTGAGATGCGGCACAAAATAAACATTAGGAAGAATCTCATCAAATAGGAATATCGAGGTAGTTGGGGAAACATTTTTTGCTTTTTTATTAATTCAATCCGGAAAATTACATTAATGACATAAAATTCAATGTACCACTATTGATGCGATTGGTACCCCGTATACGTTAGCGGCCGTACGGTCAACATTTTGACTTCCGGCGCATTTTAGAGCACACCACCATACAAATCAAAGATCTCTCTTTTCACAAATCAAGTCCACATCTCATTTCACACACACACACAAAACACCTACAAAAACACAGTCTAACATTCTTCATTCGTTAAACCCTCTTTTTATGGCATCTCACGACCCCCAAACACGTACGGAACCCACCAGGGACCGCCGCCGCAGCCACCACCGCCGGCCAGTTCCGCCGCCCATCCACCCCACCCCAGATCCGACGACAATCACCACCGCTCCACCACCTTCGACCATACAAAACATATCCCAAAAGTTCTCTAGGCTCTACGCAAATCACAGGAAACTCGCCGCGTCGATGCCCTCAAATAAGCCCCCCTCCGCCGATCCACACCACCACCCGCAGCCGGAGACGTACTTTCGACAGAAGCCCACCACTTATTCTCCGCTTTCCGACACATCTTGCGCCGCTTTGACCAAATCAATCAGCCACAACGGGAGAAATAGCAGCTTAAAAGCCAAGAAACATTTTTCCTCCATTAATGTGCCCACAAAACCGCCTTTCGAGGAGTTCGACGTCGACAAGGCAAAGAAATTGACGCCCCCCAACAGCACAGAAATCGGCGAAGAGGTTGTTAAGAAGAGGATTCAAGCTCAGCCACCGTCGATGGTGGCGGCGGTTAACAGCGGAGGGAGGAGGAAGTCTTTCTGCAGCTCGCAGGCTGAGCTGGCAGATTTCTTGTCGTTTAACGGCGTTAAGGTTGTGGCCGTCGACATGCCGCCGTTTATGCAGATTCACGCCGTGGATTGCGCCAGAAAAGCTCGCGATAGCCTTGAGAAGTTCACTTCCAAGGCCCTCGCTTTGACCCTCAAGAAGGTAATTAAGACAAATTGCATTCATCACTATGTCACTAATCATCAACAAAGAAGGCTTTTTTCGTTAATGATTACGAATGAGCTTTTGATTAATTAGTGGGGCATTATTGGCATATATTAAAATATTTTGTTTTATTTTTTGTCAGGAATTTGATGGGGCTTATGGACCTGCTTGGCACTGTATAGTGGGGACCGGATTTGGATCCTTTGTAACTCATTCGGTGGGGGGTTTCACGTATTTCTCCATGGATCACAAGCTCTACATCCTTCTCTTCAAGACTAATGTACAAAGAGCACAATGATGAAATTTATATCAATCTTTGATGTATTTTTTCTTCGGGATAAAACCTAAAATGATACCCGATGTTAACCCTATGGATCAATTCAGTCTCCGATGTTGTCGCAAATGAATTAAATTGATCACTCCGTCAATGTGACATCCAATTTGGACGGAAAATGACACGTGTCATTTTACGTCTAAATTAGCGGTCACGCTGGCGGAGGGACCAATTTTGTTCATTTTTGATAACACTGGGGACTAAATTGGTTCCCGCGAAATATGAAGGACTAAATTGTTCCATTGGATAAATATCGGGACTAATTTAGGTATCTCCCGTTTTTCTTCCCCCCTTTTCCTTTCACTTCTTTAGGGCAGCATGATGGAAAGTCTCTCCCTATCTCTAATATTGTAAATTGTTAATCTAAATATTTAAGAGGACAAATAAATTATTGGCATGTGTTGTTCTTATCTTCTGCTGCATTATAATGACAAACTGTCTTTTGACCGTTACTTATATAATATTGGGTGTTGAAGGGTAGAAAAGCGTTGGGAATGCTTAGAGATCTGAATCTGATGGTAATAATGTCTCCGGAAGCTGAGGCCATTAACTGACACATCACAACGTTGTTTGTCTCTTTGTTTGTGGGTCTTTTAGAACGTTAAAAAAGAAGTTAAAGAGAGAGAGAGAGAGAGATTAGGGTTGAGATTTTGTCAAGGAGGAATTAGTTCTTTCTATCAAGAAAGGCTCAATTTAGAATCCAACTAAATTACTAAAGTTTGTCTTTGGATTCTTACTCGCTGAAAGCCCATATTATCTTATATGTAATGAATGACTTCAGCCAAACCATGCACTCGGGCTTCTTACATACTTTCTATTTTAATGGACTTATTTAATTTCTCAGTTATAAATAGGATTAATTATGTTTTAGTCAAGTGATATTTTTAAGGACGGATTGATAGTTCTAGGACAAAAGTTCTAAATTGCAATTTGAGGATAATTGACGTTGAAAATCTAATTTCAGTTCAATATTAACATACATGTGAACGGACGTTATAAATTAACTTGGTAAAAAATACTACGTGTTGTTGAAAGAAAAATTCGTTTGAAATTAGCATCTCTAAAGAACTGAAGTAATTTGAGGACTATTAACAATCGGCGTTTTAGCCAGCAACTAACAAATTAGGTGCACGTCTGCAAATTAATTTTTGGTAAAATCATATGTGGCATCGAGAATAATTTGGTTCACTGATGTGTGTTAGTTGGCTAAAATTAGGATTCTAGCATGAATTACAAATCTGTTTCAATTTGAAAACTTATACCCTAATGCCTTGTTTCGTTGGTCGATTTATATTTAGGGGAGTTTAAATTAGTAAGGTTTATATAAAACTAATTATTGAATATAAAATAAAACGTGTTTGGTTAATGAGTTTAAATAAACACATGTGTTTATTTAAACCCTTATATAAGGGTTAAAAATTGGTATATGTAAATACATACTTTATATAAACTTATGAACCAAACATTCTGATATTTTATCTAAACTAACTTTTAAAAGGTCTAAACGCATGGAAAAAAACAAGGCCTAAAACTATCACATGTCGTTAAAATACCACTCTCCCGAAATATAAGCGATTTAAAAAATAATTAAACGCAAATATTATCCAAAGAAATATCCAATCCGGTTTTCCTTTTTCCACAATCCCAATCAGCAACGAAGCACCCAAGAAATTCCCAAGCAGCAGCCTCTATCTCTTTCCCCCATAAAGCTACACTCTTCCACAAAATGAGTTCCACAAGAACATCGATCACCAACCAATTCTCAAGCTTTTCACATACAATTCATCACGAAACAATCACTGAGACACAATATGGTCGGCGATTTAAGGCTCGGGGAGTACATAGGATTAAGAGAAGGCACCATTCAAAAAGCCTGCAAATTATCCATGAAAGCCCACGAAAAGTACCCTTCGAAGCCGTACGTTCACGAGAAGAATCGAAGCTCCGCCGAAGCTTTCTTCGCCTTCCCGAGCTCGTGGTCCGTGGATGAACTGTATCACAGCAAGAAGCCCTTCGGCGAAACGAAGATCGACGTCTCTGTGTTTCCATCTATGAAGAGCGTTGGCAGCGAAGAGATAGCTTTCGTTAACGAAGCTTTTAGCAGGAGATTTCTGGAGCTCTTGAACAAATCGTCCCTTGCAATTGAGGTACAATAGCTCTTTTCTGAGAGTATTATATCGAATTTTTTGAAGAATGATTTATTTAGCAAAAAAGATGAAATCTTGAACAATTTGGGGGGAAGGGTAAGAGCAACTGCCAAGAATCCTACAGCAGATGAGTTTAGTTTTAGGTTATTCTGTAACCATTAGAACTGTGTATTTGGGAATTTTTAGCTAATTGGCCAAGAAAATAGCATCTAAACGTAAAAAGACTACTATACCCTTACTAATTGAGCCCGTTAAGCGTTCAAGGGCGGCGGTGGCTGGAAGGGTGTAGAACAGTGGTTGTGTAGTCAGTCATCTAGATAATAGATCACTTGTTCTAAGTCCTTAATGCTCCGTTTGGATTCGTGAATTTCGATTTGAAATTCGGATTTCATCCAAATCACCCGTTTTGGCAACCGTTCGGAGTTGGATTTCAATTTCGTCCAAATCCGAGGAGAATTCAAACCCTTTGTTGTTTGATGGATTTGAAATTTGACCACAAGTGGTCCGATTTCGAAATCCAAAAACCCGTAATGATTTTCGTAAATAATAATAATAATAATAATAATAACAATTATGAGTGAACGATGAGTCGAGCCGACTCGCGTGCTTGATGAGGCGGCTCGAGCTCGACGAACGTCGAGCCGCCGCGAGCTCAACGTAAGACGTCGAGTTGATTCGAAAATAGCTTGGCTTAAGCTCGACGAACGACGAACTATGATCGAAAACTCGCGAGCCGACTCACGAGCTTATCTTATTTTGTTAGCTTTTTAATTTATTTTTGTACATTTTATCTTTTAATAAAAAGTTCGAGGTCGAGCTCGACGAGCTTCATGAGTTGGAGCTCGAGCTCCATTTTGAAATTCGGATTCTGAAATCCTAACGATGGATTTGAATTTGAAATTAGGATTTTGAAATTTATAATTTGAAACCACGGATTTCAATTCAAATACACGAATCCAAACGTACTCTAATAGAAGAATTTTTGCTTTTGAGTGGATTCTCATAATAACAGGTTCTCAGCTCTCAGCACTGGAGCTGAGAACCCAGTTGAAGGCAGAGGATCCGACTGTAAAATGACAAAAATACCCTTAAAAGGACGCTATTTATTAAAAATTAACTTGGTCAAAAAGGCCATTTCGTTGAAGAACCGGTGTCTTTGCAGGTGGAGAAGGCTATTTCAGACAAGAAACAGATAATCTTTACAGGGCACTCCTCGGGGGGCGCAGTAGCTACACTCGCAACAATTTGGTTCCTGGAAAAACACGTAAGACCCAACAACGAAAACCAAGCGCCGCCGCCTCCCTTCTGCATAACCTTCGGATCTCCCCTCGCCGGCGACCTCATCCTCTCGCACGCCCTCCGGCGACAAAACTGGGCCCGCCACTTCGTCCACTTCGTGATGAAGCACGATTTAGTTCCCCGCATGACGCTGAGCCCTCTCCCCCACATCGAACAAAGCCTCCAACGCATCCTCGACTTCCTCAACCCAAAATCCCCTTACCACGTGAGCGAATCCGTAGGAAAATCGTCCGTCGCGATGAACTTCTTGCTGCCCGTGATGAGGAACGCCATGTCCGTTTCGAGCCACGCGGCTTGCTACCTCAAAGGGTGCACGAACCTGCTGTTGGAGACCGTTTCGAGCATCGTGCAGCTGAGCCCCTACAGGCCCTTTGGGGTGTTCGTGTTCTGCACCGGCAGCGGGAAGCTGATGGTGGTGGAGAACTCGGATGCTGTGCTTCAGCTGCTGTTCTACTGTCTTCAGCTCGGGCCCGCGGAGCAGAATCCCGATTTCGTCCACGGGATGCTGAAGGAGCACCTCGCGTACGAGGGTGAGTTGCAGGAGAGCTTGGATATGCAGGATGTTACGTATTTGGAGAATTTGGCTGATGTCCCTTTGTCGGGGGATGCTGTGTCTAACGATGCTGCGGTGCTCAACGATCTCGGATTGGTACGTACTCGTTTTATGTTAGAAATTTGTGCGTGTCAGTTTGTGGGCTCTCTCTCTATTGCCAGTTGGTTTTAGAGTGGAACCTCATATGGGCTTTTTGGGCTAAAAGGAGATTTTATACCCAATTATTGGTATTAAAATGAGGTTCTTAGCCCAAATTCGATGTGGTTGATGTTTCCCCCGGTCCTTGTCACGCTTCTGGCTCTGTAGAGCGTGCGGATTGTGTTGATTGCCTGGTTAAGAGAATGTCGATCCGATTTTGGCGTCTTGTGTGTCCGAAGTCTTCCTGACATTAATGATGGTCAGGCGTCGTGTCCCATTAACTGATGAAAATTGCAGTACGAGATGATTGTCGTTGAAGGGAAGGCTCGTATGGTGGTCTTGTGTTTGAGGAGAGATTTGTGACATGTAAATAAGCCAGTGGGCCACTCCCTCTATTGTCAATTGGTTTTTATAGTGGAATCCTTAGGGATGGCAACAAGTCCTAATTGGGCCCTTAATGGGCCTCGGTTTAAGCCTTAAACCCAATTGGTCCGAATTGGCCTAGCTCAAATCTACGCCCATTAAGGATCCAATTAGGACCCGTTGCCATCCCTAGGAATCCTACATGCAGTGGCGGAGTCGGGAAAACACTTGAGTGGGGTCCAGTCTACTGGACCTCGTATTTCAACATTTTCTAATATTTTTAGCTGGGTCCTTTTTACTTTAATTTTCTTCAATTTCAGTCTCTGTAACTAAAAAATTCAACCTATATTATTAATAAAAAAAATTTCCAATGGGGTCCGGTTCCACTTGGACCATGTTTAGCGCCGCTAGTGCCCACTGCCCACATGAGCTTATATATGTTGGGCTTTTGGGCTTGGGCCAAAAGGGAATTATATTCCCCAACAAGTAACAAACTTCAAACACATCATATAGGAGGATCTTGTCTAAGTTTTCCCGATTGTAAGATTTTATTTTTAAAAAAAAATTCTCAGACCGCGCGTGCAAGGCTTTGCCTCCGAGCAGCGGGGGAATTAGAGCAGCAGAAGCAGAAAAACCAGGAAAGGATGGATTCGAACAAGGACACCATACGCGAAGCCCTGAAAGGAATCCAAGAGTACCAAACGAGCTGCGAGCTCCGAAAGATCGGCTACTACGACGCCTTCAAGCTCCAAAAGCACAACAACGACTTCAACGCGAACCTCCACAGGCAGGAGCTGACGGGGATTTGGGACGAGATCGTGGAGATGATCCGCAGGCACGAGCTGCCCGACGGGTTCGAGGGCCGGAGGGAGTGGACCGAGCTTGGCACGCTGTTCAGGAGGCTCGTGGAGCCGCTGGACATAGCCAACTACTACAGGTAGGGCTGCAGATGAATCGAATTCTTTTTTTCTGTTCGATTCGAGATACTCGAGGATCGAATTCAAATTTTCTGATTCGAATAATATTTGAATATGAATACAAATATCACGATATTCGATTGGAACTATTATCGAGTATTCGATTCGAAGAGTTCAATGTTTTAAATATAATATATCAATTCAATATATATTTAAAAATAGAGAAATTTAATGGTGCTCACCTTATTTGAGCACCTCTTATTTGGCATTGATTATTATTGCCAAATCAACATAAGAGGTGTCAATCAATGCCACGTAAAATGTGTCAATCAACGCCGCATCACCTCTTATATTGATGTGGCACCAATCAATGTCAAATAAGAGGTGGTCGCATAAGGTGATTAAATTTCTCATATAAAATTCAGTATTTATTCAAATATAATATATTTTAATTCAATGTATATTTAAAAATATATTAATATTAAATATAATATATTATAATTCACCTTATATTTAAGTGAAATATCATTTATATCGTTTGATTAAATAGATTTATGGAAGAATAAAACCATATTCGAATATTCGATTCAGATATATATTAAAATCGATTTTTTAGGATTCGAATATTCGAAAAATAACCAAATACGAATAATTCGATTCATTTGCAACGGTAACTGCAGGCACTCGATGAACGAGGACACGGGTCCCTACATGGCGAAGGCTCGGCCCAAGAGGTACAGGTTCACGCAGAACTGGCTCGAGCACGCGGAGGGGACGGGTGCGGGCTCGAGCTCGGAGAGCACCTTCTGGGCCGAGGTGGAGGAGCTCAGGGGGAAGCCCTACGGTGCGGTGAAGGAGAGGGTCGCGAGGCTCGAGGAGGAGGTGTCGAGGTGGGTCAAGGGTGGGCTTTTGGGGAGGTATGTGTTCTTGGAGGAGTCTACTTTCTCCCGGTGGTGGCGGTCGCTGCCGTTGGAGCACAGGTCGCGGTCGTGTCTTGCCGGTTACATGAATTAAAGGTTATATTGGATTCTTGTTCTATGCATGTTTGTAAGGTGTGTTTAGATAAAAGGTAATAGAATCCAATGTCTATTGAATCTCTGTCGTCTAAGGTTAACAAAGCTTATCAAGAGTGTTTGATTAGTTTTTTGGGCTTTTTCTTTTGTCGAAGGCTAAATTAAGAGATGATAATAATAATTTTTTAGATTGGAATATGAGGAGAATTAACGCTGAAACACCAAGTAATGAGTATCTTGCCAATTATATATATTGCTAAGCCTTGAGGTTGGTTGAAAATGTTGAGACTTGAGGGGAAATGAGGCCATTCATTGGAGTTTGATTGCCTAACCATAATGTTGTTGTTTCATTGTTAGTTCATTGTTAAGTGGTTGTGTCGGGACATTTTTTTTTCAGGATATCGGGTTCAAATTCACTACGAGATTTTGACGATAATTGTTGGATGGTAATTCGGATGTTGGCATATGATCTCGGGAATTAATTTCACTAGTATTCCAGCACACTCATAGTAAATTTATATATTGTTTTATATTTAGATTTATTACTGAAAGTAACTTACATGTTTTTTAATAAATTATTAATTGTAGAAAAAAATTGATTGGTTATTTGATACATCAAATTGACAATTCCTTTGACAATTAATAAAAAGGTATAGATTATCGAGGTGCGTTTTGTAGGTCCATTGGTGAATCGACTTGGATACCGTAACCATAAAAAAATTAACAATATTTTAAGAAAAAAAAATACTATCAATATGTTAATCTTTTCTCGAGATAACGACTGTGATCTTGTCTTGGGGAAGCTGACAAAGCGCATGTGAGGCTTACAACTTTCGAGTATGGGCATGTTGGGCGAATGTTCATTGAATATTATTGAATCTTTGTTTTTATTAATTAATATCAACCGTGAAGTACTATTTTTTTTTCATTTATTAAATTATCGTCTAAATCACCGATTGATTTCGTTTGATAATTGATTATCGTAAAATTGTCACTAGAAATTTATATTTAATAATTGTAAAAAAAAGTAACTAAATTCCTGCGTTGCAAAAAAAAATAGTAGTTTTCATGTTTGTAAAACATGGAAAACACCTCATTTGGATTATGATATTCGATATTTTTTCGATAATATAAGTCGGGAGTGTTACTTGTCAGTATTTCGTGTCAGCAACAAACTATGTAGGAAATATTCCACGGCAGTATCGAATTTTAGGATTTTTGTTTTTATATCGAAAAAGGTTAGTATATAACCTTATTACTTAATTTTCGTAGTTATTTAACACTAACCCAAAATCTAATTGGCGTGATCCAAATTCATATGTATAACTTTAATGACTTTCGCTTCCTTTCCAAGAGAAATGTATGTGAATATAAAAATTGGATGTGTTATAATCTTGACAAAGAACTGGCAACTAATTTAGAAGGATATTGAGTAGCAAGTATGCTTAAATCTAATTACCATAAGTTCCTTTAACTATATCTTACTTTAAAATTTGTTTACATAAACATGAAGCAATGCTAAAGTTGATGTAATCAATTGCGCATGCTTGATAAGCAAACCATTATTCATCATGAAAAAGTCAATAACTTAGAAGCGGAAAAAATAAAGCACTTTCGATATCATTATTATTATATTCCGCGTAAATTAAATTAATTAAAACAAAATTATAATATGATTGCAAAACCGCCACCCTATCTACTTTAACCCCATATATATGTCACCATTATATAATTTATTTCTTCCACCCCACAATATACATTTCGCAATAATTTATTTTACTTCGCGTAAAATACGTAACATTAAATCATCCTCTTTGGTCCGCGATGTCTCGTAAATCTATCATTCGCATCTATCGTCCAAATTTAGTAATTTATATGAAATTATTAATCTTTTGAGTTTGGAATAAAGCACATGGAGTAGTTAACAAAAGACAGCCCACATAATAGAAATTTATAGATATTTAATGTCTTAACACATTCACTATCAGATATAAAAACAAGAAACCCTCCTTGTAGAGATCTACAATTAGTATAACATAATAAGCATATTACCTTTTTACCCTGTCGGTCGACAGAGAGAGGATACTATGTTGTCCTGTCGTGATCTATTTGCTGGTGTTAATGTCTCAATCGTTTTCAATGAAAATTGTAGTGAAAATATAATTTATTTTCCAATTTTATGGTTTATTAAAAGATATTAAAATCTATAATTGCGTGAAGATTGCTTGTTTAACATATATAAAAAATCATTATTTTTAGTTAATTATAGACATATTTGACATCTTCTTAATATTGCAATTTATACTCGCTTTCTGTTGTGAACCGTGGCCGGGTAAAGGAACTATTCCTGCCCTTAAATAAACCACCACCAAACTCACCCACCCCACAACCACAATATTATTAAGGTAATGCAAAATAATGATAATTGTATGGGAAAATTATAAGATTGTGTCACTAACTATATAATTTTTTGTTTTTGGATCATTACATTTTATAATTGTAAAAATAAGTCATTAACTTTATAAATCTTAACAAAATTGGATCACCGACGAACTCCTAGGCAAAAATCGCCTACATCCAACGTGGCCGCTGACGTGACTGATGACACGCCATTGGCTGCGTCGGATTTCCGAGAATTTCTGCTAGAATGACCAAATTTTGTTAAAACATACAAAGTTAGTGACCTATTTTTGCAATTGTCAAACATAGTGACAAAAAAACGAAAATGGTTTATTAGTGACATAATCTTATAATTTTGCCATAATAAAATACAATTATAAGAATAAGTTATTTTAGGGACTTTTCATAAATTTAATTTAGTATTCATGTCATGTAAAAAAAATAGTTTTACTAACAAATTGTTCTGCAATAACAATATATTGTAAGTTTGTTAATACCAAAAAGATAACTGATACATCTTAAAATAACACTTTATAACACATTTGTAAGTTAAGATTATTGGTTTTTTTTGAAGAATTGTTTTTAATAGGCCCTGAACGCTATTTTGAAATATATAAAAGGACATGAAATGAAACCAAATTAAAGGTAATTACCCTAATAATAATTATCTACATAATACATATGTAGGAAAAAAAAAAACTATTGCAAACTTGCAGATGCCACACCACCATAACCACCGTCACACGGATTCAGTTTCAACATAACACGACAATGTCGAACTCCGCCAAGCCAATCACCGCCGCTCAATCCACCAGAGACCTCAAAACGCGAATCCTCACCGCCCTCCAACGCCTCTCTGACAGAGACACTCAGTCATCCGCAGCGGCGGAGCTCGAGACCATCGCCGCCACCCTCCTGACCCCCTCCACCATCCCCATCTTCATATCCTCAGCCATCGCCGCCACCCACTCCTCCGACACATCCGCCGCACGCCGCCACTGCATCCGCCTCATCTCCGTCCTCTCCCGCCACCACGCGCCCCACCTCCTCTCTCCCCACCTCCACAAGCTTGTATCCGCCGTACTCCGCCGCCTGAGGGACCAGGATTCCAGCGTTCGCTCCACCGCCGCGTCGGCAGTCGCCGACCTCGCGGCATCGGGCCACCACCCCTTCAGCGCCCTCACCAAACCCTTCTTCGAGGCGCTCTTCACGGATCCGGATCCAAACGCTCAATCCGGCGCGGCATTGTGCTTGGTTCGGATCATCGAGGCGGCGGAGAGGCACGAGACGGGCATTACAAGCGCCGACCTCGCCGGGCTGAGGAGGATTCTGGTGAAATTAGAGAGATTGCTGAGGAACGAAGGGTTTAAAGGGAAAGCCGCCGCATTAGGGGTTGTGGGTAGCGTAGTCGGCATCGAAGGCGTGATAGTGAGTGGGATTGCGACGAAAAGCTTAATCGGATGTTTAATGGAGTTTTTGCGCAGTGAAGAGTGGGCCGTGAGAAAGGCCGCAGCTGAGGCTCTGTGGAGGATGGCCGCCTCAGGGGTGGCTGAGGACAAGACTCTGCTGTCGGAGTTTAAAGCCTCGTGCCTGAAGACTTTTGAGGCCAAGAGATTCGACAAGGTTTGCATTTTGTTTTGGTTCTCTATCCTTTTGTGTGTGATTCATGTGATCTTATGTCTGTAATTTGAGAATTCGTTTCTTTCTTTGGGGAAATTTCTTGAAAATCAGGTGAAGAATGTGAGGGAGATGATGAATCAGATGATAGAAGCTTGGAGGGAGATTCCCGATTTATCGAACGAGTTATCATCACAAGCTCATTCATCGATAGGTTTGAGATATATGGATCAATTTATTCATTCGTGGGCTAATCTTCTTCGATTTTTCTGTTTCATCCCTGTAATTATCAACCCGATGCGTTCTTGCAGAGAACAAAACTTCGGTTGCTTCTAATGCTCCCCAATCGAAGAACTCTAATACCCTTGTCAACGATGCAACACCTCTTTCCACAGCTAGAAAGAGAAGTCCCCTCTCTGCCAGCGAAAAGAAGAACGAGCCCGCGATGTTTCGGAAATTAGATCGCAAGAAGCCCACTAACTTAAAAGGCGAAATTTCAGCAGCTGCTGCAGCACCTAATCGTACCCCTGAAACGGTAATTTACGAAAGTGTCCCTCTGGATTATGAGGTTGAAGAGAGAATTGGGAAGAAGCCAGAGATCAGAAGATCCTTGTTTAATGATGCCAACAAGATTCCTTGTGGCGATGCCAGTGTCGGTGTTAGCAACAACACCAGAGATTTACACGGAGGCCAAAGAGAGTTCGAAGATTTGTCTCTGATTCGTAAGCAGCTCGTGCAGATCGAGAATCAACAGTGTAGCTTGTTAGATATTCTCCAGGTGCCTTTTTTTTCCCTCTCTTAGTGTAATCTGGGCTCTCAATGGCTGCTCTTGAATTGCTTTTATCTGCTGTTTATGAGCAAAGAACACATTACTGATTACACACACACACACAAAAAAAAAAAAAACTTTTCTTACCATTAAAGGGGTTCAATTTCTCTCAATGTCTGCTCTTGAATTGCTTTTTATCTGCTGTTTATGAGCAAAAGAACACATTACACACGTCAACTTTTCTTACAATTAAAGGGGTTCAATTTCTCTCAATGGCTGCTATTGAACTGCTTTTATCTGCTGTTTATGAGCTAAAGAACACATCACACGCATCAACTTCTCTTACCGTTAAATGGGGTTCAACTGCTCCCAATGGCTGCTCTTGAACTGCTTTGATCTGCTGTTTATGAGCAACATCACACGCATCAACTTTTCTTACCATTAACGGGTTTGAATTTTTTGTCAGAAATTCATCGGGAGTTCGCAGAATAGCATGCAGTCCCTGGAGACACGCGTGCACGGCCTCGAACTTGCACTCGACGAGATCTCCTTCGACTTAGCCTTAGCAACCGGGAAGATATCACGAAACGCTGCAACGCGTTGCAGCTTCTTGAGCGGTCCCACCAAGCTGTGGAGAAAACAAGAACCGAGTCCTCTTTCAACTGCTGCTGCTTCTCAGAGCATGAGAAGTAACAATGCCGAAGAACGACGTAGGTACAGCTTTCGAGGTGGTCTCGGGATTATAAAGAACCCTTTAGCTGCGTAAATAGTGCTGCTGCTTGATATTTTACGGGCGAGAAAAAGAGGCATCATGATACAGGTATATGCAGGTTTATTTATTTCTTTTTTTTTTCTTTTTGGAAATATATCGACAATCTTCGAAGTGGCCCTTCGTGTGGATGCAGATATATATATATGGAATTGTGAGTAAAGATGCTTATATATAAGCTAAAGATGGCGAGGGATACTTTGTGTGTTCGTTGTCTACTGAAATATGGGCTGCGGCAATGCTGTGGCATCCTCAAACAGAACCCACCATTGCTGTTTGTAGAAGCCACCTTAAACGTCTTTTGTTTTTTCGAATTGTGTGAAAATATATTTTCGTTACAACTGCTTTTGAAATATATCTTTGAAGATAATGAAATGTACTTTTAAGCCCTGCTGGGATGATCTATGTTGCGCGAGGATTCATTTACTTTTTTAGTGTGTGACATATTTTTAGATTTCAATGAGTAATGCTCGGCACCATTGAGTAATTATCATCAATTTCTCCGTCATGCAAATTATCATTTTATCTTTCACTTTTTTTTTAATTATTTAATTATGTTCTTACAAAAAAATTTCGTTACATACGTAAAAATAATGCGAAATTAAGAATAAATTATCATTTCATATGTTAATAATTTGAAATTATTAATCCCTTAAAATAATAAATAATATATTATTATTCAGATAATTAACCATGCAAAAGGCAAAGCTCAAGAAAACTGCAGAAGACATTAAGCCACTAATCCAGCTTCAGTCTCAGTTGAGCCGAGCATTCAATGGGCCATAAGCCCATTAGTGGCCCATATCCAAGCCCAAATGGCCGAGGAGATTTCCTTCCTCTTCCTTTTTCCTTGGCATCAGATTATCTTCAGGCCAAGCGACCACGTGTCGTCTTCTTCATTTCTATCCCTTTCTTTCCCCAAATGATTAAACCCCTAAAATCTCCATCTTCAGTAAGCTCGAGAATCGGCAAAATGACCAAATTAACCCTATTACCACATCCTCTCACACACGCCGTCGCACTACCCCTACTCCGGCCCACCTTCCTCCGCCAGCCCAACCACCACCGCAGAAGCTTCTCCGTCGTCTGTAAATCGAAGCCCAGGGAAGTGATTTTGGGCAACCCGTCGATCACGGTGTCTCCGGGGAAGTACACCTACGACGTCGAGACCTTAATCAACAAGCTCTCTTCTCTCCCGCCCCGCGGCAGCATCGCGCGGTGCCTCGACACGTTCAAAAACAAGCTTTCCCTTTCGGATTTCAGCCACGTGTTCCGGGAGTTTGCGCAGCGCGGGGATTGGCAGCGGTCGCTTCGCCTCTTCAAGTACATGCAGCGTCAGCTCTGGTGCAAGCCGAACGAACACATCTACTCCTTGGTCGTTGGGATTCTCGGCCGCGAAGGGCTTTTGGATAAGGCAGCTGAGATATTCGACGAAATGTCAACTCATAGTGTGCCAAGGACCGTTCTCTCTTACACCGCCATCATAAATGCGTACGGCAGGAACGGCAAGTACGATGTTGCAATGGAGCTGCTGGAGAAGATGAAGAAAGAAAGGGTTTTGCCCAACATATTAACCTATAACACGGTCTTAAATTCATGTGCGCGTGGTGGGTATAGTTGGGAGGGGCTGCTAAGCTTGTTTGCTGAGATGAGGCATGAAGGTGTTCAACCCGATTTAGTCACTTACAATACACTATTAGGGGCATGTGCGAGTCGCGGTTTAGGGGACGAGGCTGTGATGGTTTTTAGGACAATGAATGAAAGCGGGGTTTTGCCCGATTTAACAACTTACGGTAATTTGGTGGACACATTTGGAAAACTTGGGAGATTGGAGAAGGTTTCTGAGCTCTTGAGGGAAATGGAAGAATCGGGAAATATGCCTGAGCTTGTAAGTTACAATGTTTTGTTGGAGGCTTATGCTGATGACGGGAAAATAACCGAGGCCATGGGGGTTTTCAGACAAATGCGTGAAGCAAGTTGTGTCCCCAATGCCTCAACTTACAGTATCTTGTTGAGTTTGTTTGGGAAACATGGAAGATACGAGGAGGTGAGGGAACTCTTCCTTGAGATGAAAGTGAGTAATACAGAGCCAGATGCGGATACATATAACATCCTTATACGGGTTTTCGGCGAGGGGGGCTACTTTAAGGAGGTAGTGACTTTGTTTCATGATATGGTGGAGGAGAACGTGGAGCCCAACATGGAGACTTATGAGGGGCTGATGTTCGCGTGTGGAAAGGGAGGTCTTCATTGGGATGCAAAGAAGATTTTGCTTCACATGAACGAGAAAAATTTGGTGCCCAGTTCGAAAGTTTACACCTGGGTGATTGAGGCATACGGGCAAGCTTCACTGTATGAGGAAGCTCTTGTTGCTTTCAACACGATGAACGAAGTTGGTAGTGTGCCCACAGTAGAGACTTACAATGGTTTGATACATACCTTTGCGAAAGGGGCCCTCTACAAGGAAAATGAAGCTATTATATCAAGAATGGGTGAAATAGGGATTCAACGGAATAAAGAATCTTTGAACGGTGTGATTGAAGGGTACAGGCAAGGAGGCCAATATGAAGAGGCTATTAAGGCTTACGTTGACATGGAGAAAGTGAGGTGCGATCCCGATGAGTACACTCTCGAGGCGGTATTGAGCGTTTACTGCTTCGCTGGCCTCGTTGATGAGAGTGAGCAGCAGTTTATGGAGATTAAAGAGCTCGGTATACAACCTAGTATAATGTGCTACTGTATGATGCTGGCTGTGTATGCAAAGACCGACAGGTCAGTAATTTTAATCTCGAAGCTGCATGTTTGGTCTGGGGAGAACTACATTTTTTATCCCCAATGTTTGAGGTATATTCGTTTTTGGTCCCCCCGTGTTTCGAGGTGACACTTTTTTTAGTGTCCAAAATGTTACCAATTTTGGGCCGTTTTGGTCCCCCGATTAACTTGTTAGTTTGGACGGAATTTAACATGTTATACGATTGAAATGAAATCAGGTGCGTATCATGTGTTATATTCCGTCCAAACTAACTATTAAGTTAACCAATGGACCAATACTGCCCAAATCGGTAACATTGGGGACTAAAAGTGTCACTTCGGAGCATGGGGGACCAGAAACCCACATAGCTAAAACATTGGGGACCAAAAATGTCGTTCTCCCTTTTGGTCTGTATTGTTAGGTTTTGCCAATGTCATATGCCATTGAAATTAATCCTTTAGAAAATAACAACGGTGGTTTATTTTCGTAGCATCGTTAAATTTTTTAACATTTCAGGTGGGACAAGGCCAATGAATTGCTCAACGAGATGCACACGAATAGGGCATCGAACGTTCACCAAGTCATCGGTCAGATGATAAAAGGAGAACTCGATGATCAAAGTAACTGGCAGATGGTGGAATACGTATTCGATAAGCTCAGCCACGAAGGGTGCGGGCTCGGGATTAGATTCTACAACGCGCTTCTAGAAGCCCTTTGGTGCCTCGGTCAGAGGGAGCGGGCTGTTAGAGTTCTTCATGAGGCGACGAAGAGGGGACTGTACCCTGAATTATACCGTCAGAACAAACTCATATGGTCCGTGGATGTTCACAGGTAATTCATTCACAGAAACTTATTTTGTTAGTATGATTTCTCATAAAAACGAATTCACATGCTTAATTTATGTCAATACCGTAATTAAAAAAAATCAGAATGTGGCCTGGTGGTGCGTGTGCTGCGATATCGACGTGGCTCGGGGACATGCAAGAGCTGTTTGAGAGTGGAGATGATCTTCCTCAACTGGCTACCGTTGTTGTAGTGTAAGCTTTCGAATTAAACTTTTTATCTTATTGGGTTATGTTACTAAAATAAATTGCCTCATCCTGGCGAATAAATAGGAAGAATGCCGTTTCTGGTCCCCAATGTTTGGTGTATGGGCGTTTTTTGTCCCACATGTTTCGAGACGTCAATTTTAGTCCCCAATGTTGCCTATTTTGGGCCGGCCGTTTTGGTCCACCGGTTAATTTAACTGTTAGTTTGGACGATTTTACGGGCCGGGCTAGGCCAACCCCGAATTTTGCGGGCCGAAGAACAGGGAACGAAAACACCCCGTAAATTCCCTCCAAGCTAACGGTTAACCAATGGGCCAAAACGGTCCAAAGTCTGTATCATTGGGGACTAAAATTGGCATCTCTGAAGACCAAAAACCCTTATACCCCAAATATTGGGACCAAAAATGGCATTCACTTCACTCCGAATAAATACATCTCCCATGTCTGGGTAAAGTTCTACTCTTGATGGATATTTTAAATTTGATATATTCAGACGAGGGCAGATGGAGAAGAGCTCGATAACGCGGGATTTCCCCGTGGCAAAGGCAGCTTATTCTCTGCTGAAGGATGTGTCGTCCTCCTTCTGTTTCCCCGGGTGGAATAAAGGGCGAATCGTATGCCAAAAATCTCAGCTCAAGCGTGTTTTGTCCAAAACAGAACCTTCGTCATCATCATCATCATCATCAGAGATCGATACCTTAGTTACATTATCTAATTCCCCGATCCCCATTTCTGGTACGAGAACGTCCTTAAACAGCCTAAAGCACAAGGGAAACGGTAGATCCAATGCAAATGATACGAACTTTCGGGAAAATACCGAGCTCATCTCAAGCGGGGTGTGAATGGATTATGTGGGGTGACCTCGTTTTTTATGACCGTGTTTGGATGTTCGAGGTTTGAAGTGTTTCTGTGGCCTCGGGCTCTTACGTGCTGAATGATGATGGTGCAAAACACAGACAACATAAAGCTTAGACAAGATTTTGCCACTTTTGTTGAGGTGGATGCTCACTGGGATTCAACAATGCTGGTTAGTAAAAGGTATGCTTTTTGTGTTTATGGGGAAGAATTTTTCTGTACGTCTAATGCATGAGAGCACGTTTTGTGTTGAGATGTCATGAAGTGCAAAGATTATTTGTTATAAAAATGGGTAACTTTTGTCCATTAATATCATATGGATGTGTATGTACATGAGAATTGAGAACATATGCACGTTGTATCTGCTCAGAAAATAGGATTTTTATTATTTTTTTTCCGTTTGGTCAAAGTAAAGAGATTTTTAACGTTAAAATAAGAACAAGGTGCAAGAAAAGCATCGTGGCAGACAATAATGGACTCTCAATTTGGTAGAATCTTTTTAGTTTTAAACTGTTTTTTTTTTTACCAATGGCTGCTTTTGATTGATCTTAGCAAGTTTACTTGCGTCTTTAAAACTCGTTTTCCTGCCATAATTTCTACAGCTTACATAACTGCGGAATATTACATTAGCCAATTAATATATGCAGGAAAGAAAGCACATCATATGATAATTATATATATATATCGATATATTATGTTGAACAGTTAATTCAGATGAGTATGTCTTTATAGATTGAATTGATATTTTTTTTTATTGAGATGTGAGAAAAAGGGGTGTTGTAATGGTCAAGTGCCTTCTCAACTGAACTCCCACGAATCTCCATAAAAACTGAAACTTGTGAATTATTAGTTTATAAATTTTACTGGATAAAAAAAAGTCAAAAAGGACGTAACATCAAGTATGTGGTAGATATATATATTTCTTATCTTTTCATTTTCCTTTTCTCGAAACACCTAAGAAGGATATTAATGGAATCTTCTTTTGGATGTGCTAGCGCTCTTGGTGCTCGTTATATTATAATATTACGATGTTACTGGTTGATTGTAACGTTTGAAATTAGCAAAAAATATTAAAAGAAAGCACTATCCATGAAGAAAGAAATTGTCAATTCACTAAACTTGCGGATCTTTAAATTCCACTTTATCTAAAGAAGCAGCCGTTCACGTCAATATCATGGAATGGGAAACATATGTTGAACCGCTCGTATTATTATATTTTATTAGAGGGATGCTTGATTACCCATAGGGTAACTGAATTGTGATAGGCCTTGGAAAATAATTTAGAGTAAAAGAAAAATTTGGTGTTAAACTATACTAAAATCTCACTGTTAGTGCTCAAATTTTTAAATATGCTGTTTTGGTGCCTAAACTTTGCAAAACCATCCATTTTGATTCTTTTTACTTAGAGAACCGGTAAGGAACCAAAAAGGAAAGGTTTTACAAAGTTCGGAACCAAAACGTCAAATTTAAAAGTTTGAGCACCAATAGCTATAAAGTTTTACATTTATCTACTCTGTAAACTTGATATAAAATTCAACTTCGATCACTACAAAAAAATTTAACATTATTTCTTGTGACGTGTTTGGATACCTCTTGAAACAAAAAAAAATAGTTAAAAAATATCGTGGTGATCGAAGCAAAATAATATATCAAGTATACACAATTGCATGAATGTAAAAAAAATTCTAATTATTGGTGCTTAAATTTTTAAGTCTGCCGTTTTGGTTTCTAAACTTTGCAAATCTTTCTTTTTTGGTTCCATTACCGGTTCTCTAGGTCAAAAGAACAAAAAAGAAACGGTGTTGCAAAGTTTAGGCATCAAATTGGCACATTTAAAAATTTGAGCACCAAAAGTGAGATTTTGGTATAGTTTAATCATCGAATTTATCGTTTACTCGATAATTTAAAAATGATACTAATGTTTGGTTTTGATGTGAAAAAATCATCTCTAATTCTGGAATTTGTATTGAAAGTGTGCTTATATTTGGTTATGCATGTCTCGTATATAAAATTTACGGAATACTAATGTTTAGTTTGTTGTGTTTTGTTTCTTTATCATGCCAAACAACTTAGGTTAACACTTTTTACATAGACTTGTGAAAAGTCGACAAAGAAGAAAAAATAGATTAACAACAAAAGTTCAAATTTATCAATTGCATTGCATATCACACTCATCGATAAATACGACAAAATAGTAAATGCCATTAATAAAATCGGCTTTGACTAAGCTAATTAATCCCCTTTATGTTCATGCAAAAAATAGCTGTGTGTGGTGCCGTGGAAAAAGACAAAACTGGTATAATCTTTTATAGTGGGGACATATGGAAATGAATGAACGATGGATAAAAATGCGACCATTATGAATAAATTAGATGAAATTATTAAAAGGTGATATGATATTTTATCTTATCTTGAACTTATATTCTTTTACCACATGCACCCCACACCCCACCATACATTTAATTATAGATATATAAAAACTTATGGAGGAGATTTATTCAAATACTAATGGTTGATGTTGACATATAGGTACATTTTTAATAGATTATTTAAAAAATTATATGTAGACACTAATGTACTATTCGTGAACTTTCTTCTTTTTATTGCCATTGAATCCAGCATCATTATGGGGTTCGTGAGTAATTTAATCAATCGAGACTATAATATATATATATATATATATATATTAGAGGTGTACTTAATTATAGAAAATTCATACAATTAAATATAAATAATAAAATTAATGGTCAATTTTTTTGGTAAATTAAGGACTACCTACCACTCGCAATTCATCTCCTATCAACCCTACGGCATAATATTTTAGTCTTACAAGTTACAACGAAGTAACGGATACTCCACCAATCACAATCTTGAAAATTTTCAATTGTTTCCTTTTATTTTTCCGGACAAATCATATCCTCTACATTTTCGTTTCATGTTACAACATACTTTTTCTTTTTTTTTCCCCTATCAACTTCGCAACAAATTCGTTTGAATACATTTGTTTTTAGGACCATTTAATTAATTGGGGAGTGTGCATTGAATTATTTCATGTTATTACTCCCCGACCACTTGGATAATGCTCGTGGGACTATTTCATGTTAATTATGGGCTTGCATTAATTAAATCAATTTACTAATGGAAATTCGAAACAAATATAATGTCATGAAACTATAGAAATTTTTACTAGGATTAATATAAATTTTTTACCGTATAAATAACTTGTTCAATCTTGTCCGCACATGATGGGTTTAATAATTGTTCATCATTCAATTATTCACATATAATGAATGGTCTATAGCTTGAAAAAGGTAGAAAGCCACTTTGACTATGAGTCATTAAGCACTATATTTAAAATATTTGCACAGCTTTCCAAATTCTTACGATTTACAGATAATTGAAAATTGATAACAAAGTTTTTTTCTTTTACCCTTTTCAATTGTGACAATTCAGATAAAACCAAAAGCAGGTCATATCTCGACAGATTATATCGAAAATATTTCTTTTACATAATAAATAATAATCTTAATTTACCCTTTTTCAAATGTGGCCATTCAGATGAGGTCGGATTTTCGCAAATTATCTAAATAAATATCATGTATTTACATTTTCAGTTGTGACAATTCGAAAGAAAAGAAAAGAAAAAAGTCTTCAGATTTCGACATGATATCTCGAAAGTGTAATAAATAATAAATCCAATTGTTATCTACAAAAAATAAATAATAATATCTCCAGCAGAAAGTGTACGGCCACCACGTTTCACTAATCTCTTTCCTTCGTATATAAATACAAACGAATAATGTCTCATAAACTCTCTTTTCCTCTCGTTCACCGATTCATTTACACATCCTTTTCACACACACACAATAGAGAGGCAGAGAAAAAAATGTCTCAGCCGAGTGAGCAGCCGTCAGTGGCCGAGATTGTTCTGTTCGGAGTAAGAGTCGCCGTCGATCCTCTCAGGAAGTGCGTCAGTATGAACAATCTGTCGGAGTACGAGCCCGTTAATCGCACTAACAACGGCGGTGTCGTTAGCGAGGATAAAATCAATGCTACTAATGCGATCGGAGAGGCGGCGGCCGTGGAGGCTCAAGGTGGCTACGCATCGGCGGATGACGCGGCAGCACGTCCGTGCCGCGGGTCGCGCGAGCGTAAGCGAGGTCAGTCAGATCTCCGATCGTCGTTGAATTTCTTTTTTTCTTACACACAAACGATTGCGAATGCTTCTTCTTCTTTTGCGTGGCTTTGAGTTTAATCGATCGACAATGGGTTCCACTTTAGTCATCATATCTTATGCGATTTCTCTTTTGTGTGTTTCCATTGGAGAACTCTTTGACCGACTACATCGTCTCTTACCAGCTTCTGTAAAAGGGGATAAATTAAGATTTTTACAGTTTGGTCTTTCTGAATAATTCTTCAATTGATTTGCTGTTTTGAATTTTGGGGATTGTTTGCAGGAGTCCCTTGGACGGAAGAGGAACACAGGTTATTCCTCATAGGGCTGCAAAACGTTGGAAAAGGAGATTGGAGAGGAATTTCAAGAAATTATGTGAAGACTCGAACTCCTACCCAAGTTGCTAGTCATGCTCAGAAGTACTTCCTTCGCCGCTCTAACCTTAATCGAAGGCGTCGTAGATCGAGCCTCTTCGACATTACTACCGATTCGGTATGTCCTAATCCGATGATTTCGAAAACTAGGATGTTTGTCACTTGATGGGGATGATCTTTCTTACCTTGGATCAATACTTCTTTTTGTTTTTTGTTTTTTTGCTCATGAATCTCTAGCCCGGCTTTACTACACGGATAGGCATTTTCTTGAAATATTTTTCTTGAGTTGGCTAGAGAGCTAAACCTGTCTGGTTGTAAAATGTAGAGAAATGAAATTTTATATCTGTTGATGGGCTGTGCTGATTGCATTTTATGTCTACCCTAGGCTCTTTGGTTCGAATAATCATCTCAAGATATGTTTTCTTTGTTTAGGAAGATTAACTATTTTCATTTCACCCAAAACTCATCTCATGTTACACAATACAAGCAGAAGTGTGCCCAGATTTTTCATGTTACACAATCCCTACATGACTATGATACTAAGTATAGACAGTCTTTTCAGGTTTTCGTATGTATTTCGAAGCTAATCTGCTTCTTCCATTTGATTTCCATCAGGTTACTGCAAATCCGAATGGGGACATCAAGAAATTCAGTAAAAACCAGCCCGAGCCGGTCCCATCACCAATGGCACCAGCCCTACCCGTAACTCCCGGTGTCAGTGGAATCCCTATTATGCCCTTCCCCGTTACGGTGACCCCCGTTCTATTCTCAGTTGCAGGCGGAGAATCGATGCAAAGCATAGCTATCGATCAGAAGGAAGTTACAAACAAAGCTTCACCAATGCAGCACATCTCACCCGTTCAGGTCCTTCACATTCCCAGCTCCAACTCCCCATCAATGGTGGATCTTAACTCAAAGCAAGAGCCCATGGCCTTCGAGCCACCGCCGATGCTATCTCTGGGTCTTTCTCTCTCATCGAACGTGGGCCCGTCATCAGCTTTTGACATGCTGCCGAGGTTCAAAAGTGGCGGAGACGTTGTTGTCTCTTTTGCTTGATAGTTTCCTGTGGGCAATTAAAGGAAAATGAAGCAAGAAGGTTGGTATAAAGATAATAACTATTGATTACTATGTGTAAAATCATAGAGAGGATTCATTAGTCAAATATCAGCTTTTGCTTATGTGATGATGCTGTGTTGTGAACTGTGCTGTTGGTGTTGAAACTCTTTTCTTGAGTCTAATTTGTTTTCAGATGTTCTTGCATTGATCGATCTCATCTCATATTTTGCTTAATTTATTTTTTTAGTCCAGTATATTTGGACAAGTGACTTTTATATTTAAATTAAGGGGTAATAATTTCATGATAATAATTTTCACAATTGAAGCAATTTGAGGATATTTAGAGCTGAAAATCTGATTTCAGCCAGAAAGTAACACACAATCGAACTTAAAAATTAAATTAGGAAAAATCATACAGGCTGACTGATTTTGACCTAATTTTCCCGATGGCCGATACCAAGTAGGATTTCCCCCTATTTTGACCTGATTTTCCCGATACCAAGTAGGGCCCCCCTCCAAAATAATCAGCACATGCACCTCGCGTGTGATAATTTCGGGTTGAAATTAGATTTTTGGCGTTAGTTGTCATCAAAATGCTTCAATTTGTCAGAGATAATAATTTGAACCGAAATTTTTCAACATCACGTTAAATTAAGCGTCACGTGTTAGCTCACATATGTTAATTGCAAACTAAGATTAGGTTTTCAGCGTTAATTGTCCTCATTGTTCATTCGAAAATTATTATCCGAAATTGTCATCTTTAATTTAAGTGTCATCAAAATGCCATCAAAATGCCTCTTTCACGCGTATACAAGACTAAGAAAACATAATTAAGCATGTTTTAATACCGCTAATAAAAAATAAAAAATAAATAAGTAAGCCACCTTAAAAAATCACATGCAAGAAACACAATCATTCGCCATCCCTTTACCATATAAAGCTCAATCAATGCCAACCTTTGAAAGATTTGGCAAAAAGTTTCAATCTTGAGACTTTTTGATACAGATCAAGGCAAGAAGATACTGAAGAAAGGACACAGATAAAAAAAAAAGGTTGAGATATCATGATCTGTGGTCCAACATTTCCATCAAGATCATGATCTCTCTCATCAAATTCAGAAAAAATTGCGGAAACATACGTTAACCTTTCTTCTCGTCCTCCGAAATCCGTCAAAAAATGTCAGTCGGTGGATCCTTCGTGGAATTCATCGATGAAAACTTCGGCAGGCTCGCGCATTTCGTGGTGTACGCAGTCCTCGAATGGATAATGATAATCCTCCTCTTCGTCGAAGGATCGCTGGCGTTGATCTCCTACGAATTCGCCAATTTCTTCGATCTGAGGATACCGTGCTTGCTCTGCACTAGAATCGATCACCTCCTCGTCCGCAGGAGGTCGGATTTTTATTACAACGAATCCATCTGCGATTTTCACAAGGAGGACATTTCGTCCCTCGCTTACTGCCACGCCCACGGGAAGCTCTCCGACATACGCAGCATGTGCCAGGGTTGCCTCCTCTCCTTCGCCGTGCAGAAAGATTCGGTGCTGCTGCAGAGTGATGTAAATTCTTTCGTGGAAGATGATGAAGATAAGCTGTTTGTGAAAAAGCTTAGGAGAGATGAGGAGAGATTCTCTTACGAGATCAGTAGTGTGATTCCCAGGTGTTCTTGCTGCGGCGAGTTTCTGAATTCGAAGCCTAACACGACGTACAAAAGATGCCTGTCGTCGACCAATGCACCGACGCCTTCGCCTCGAGCCCCTTTCTCCTCTACTGGTAATAAACACGAGGAGTTGAATATGCAGCTTCAACGATACTCGGAGCTCAAGCTCATTTCTGATCCCGAAACAGAGCTTCTTCAAGAAGATGAAGATGGTAATCATGGTGAGTGAGTTCTGCATACGAATGCCATTTTTGGTCCCCCAATGTTTGGAAATGGGTGTTTATAGTCCCCATGTTCCGAGATGCCACTTTCAGTCCCCAAATGTATCGAGTTTTGGTTGTTATGGTCCATCGATTAATTTAACTGTTGCTTTGAATGGAATTACGGGCCCCGGGTCCGCCTGAATTCAGAGGGCGGGGCCGGGTCCGCCTTTCTTCGTCCCGCAAAATTCTGGGTGCACCGGCCTGAGCCCGTAATTCCGTCCAACCTAACGGTTAATTAACCCGTGGACCAAATTGATTTAAATTGGTAACATTGGAGACTAAAAGTAGCATCTAAGAACGTGAGGGGACCAAAAACGCTTATTCCCCATATATCAGCAGACCAAAATTGGCCCTTTTCGAGTTCTTCTGTCCTAAACTCCCCCTTATTACCACCTTTTAAGGTCTTGCAGTCACGCCCCTACGTTTTGTATATCAGATTCCAAGATAACGAGCGAATTCGCCCCGAGGACTCCGAATTTCGGGAGGGTCAACAAATTCTTCGGGATCCCTCTATCGGATTCGACCCACGCGAGCCCAAGATTCTCCAACAAGTCCTTTTCTTACAAAAAGCCATCGGACTCCTTCTTCGCGGAAGATAACCACCTCCTCAACGACGCAGAGGGCGACGTCCTAACGAGGCTCAAGAGACAGGTGCAATTAGACCGAAAGTCCCTCATGGCCCTACACATGGAGCTCGACGAGGAACGAAGCGCCGCGGCCGTTGCAGCCAACAACGCGATGGCTATGATCACGAGGCTCCAAGCTGAGAAAGCAGCGGTTCAAATGGAGGCCCTTCAGTACCAGAGAATGATGGAGGAGCAAGCAGAGTACGATCAAGAGGCCATTAGGGTGATGAAGGACTTACTCTACAAGAGGGAGGAGGACGTGAGGGAGCTGGAGGCGGAGCTCGATGCCTACAGGGAGAGGTACGGGTCGGTGAAGAAGATAGGGAGCGGGATTTGCGAGATCGATGCTGAGGACTATCAGGACATGAAGAGCTCCTCGGGCTGTGTCGAAGAGAGCTTGGTTGGGGATGTGGATGATGATGTGGCGGAGAGAGAGTTTGGTGTTTGGGGTTGTTTAGATGGTGGTGGTGACGGTGATGAGTTCTCGTGTTTGGACTTCGAACGAGAGAGGTCTTATCTCCTTGATCTTTTGAGGGGTCTCGAGGAGACGATGAATGTAGCTTCGGAGGGAAGGGATCATTCTTTCGAATCGAAACGCGGAGAGGAGGGATCGACGATAGGTAATACGATTGTTGGATGCTACTGTTGCTCTTAACTACTTTTTTTTTTTTCGTCCCGTGAGTTAGGGAGTGACACGTTCAGGACACCCAGCTTATGGGATTGCAATTTGAGGACAGTAACTTTCAAAATTGAAGCAATTTAAGTATGAAATTAGGTTTTCCAATGCACATTGTGTTATGAAATTGTTTCAAGTTTGAAGGTTAGTGTCCTCAAATTGCAATATGGTAAGTTGGGTCCTGAAACTGCCGCGCGGGAGTTATTTCCAAATGAGCAAATCCGACGCCGCTTAGGATTTATTCCCAAATTATTTGGCACGTGCTATCACCCGACAAAGTTTGGGGACACAAGGAACCTGGTTAGGATTTTGGGAGTCCGGTTAAATCCATAGTATGCAAACCACGCCAACATGTTCAAACAAGTATAAATCCATGTGTGTCATGCTAATAATCCAAGGAAATATTGGCAGGGGAGAATCAAACATGTGACACGTCTCCTATAATCCCTGAGACTTCGTGCATGACCACTAGGTCATTTTGTCCTTAAATTGCTTGACTTTGAGAGTTAGAGGCCTTAAATTATAATTTGGTAAGTTATTAAAATAAAAGTTATTAAACCTTTTCTTATTACATGATCGTACTTTTCTTGAATGTGTAGGGAATGCAGAAAATAAGGGGATGCTTACGAGGGAAGTGTCGTTAATCAGAAATAGATTGAGGGCGATCGAAGCGGAGAGCGGATTCTTAAAGCACGCTGCTATGACGCTGCAGAGAGGAGAAAAGGGGACTAAGCTCTTGATCGAGATAGCTCAGCATCTTCGTAAACTTAGGCAGCCGACGATGATCAACAATAAGTCTTCGGCAGAATATTCAGATACAGATGCGTAGATAACCTTTATTTTTTTTATTGTGAAGGTTTTTAGGATCACACACATATTATAATCAGGCGCATATGGGCCGGCCCATAATAAGTTTTCCAGTAGTCTATATTTATATCCCATCTTCTCGGCGTTTCTCAATTTTTATTATTTAGGCAATTGTCCCACATCGAATAGAGCGGTGAGCATGCTTGGAAGATGAGAGGTATAAATAACCAGTTGAGGACAGCTTTGAAACTTGCCTTAAACTAATGAGTAAGGAAAACAAAGCGGGAGGTGAGAGCCGACCGCCGCATCCTCACTTAGCAGTGATGCAAGAATTTGTGGAGGGGTCATAGGCTGGCCGAGTGCTGACGCTGCTTACTTTTGCAGAACTCACTCGTTGCGGGCCTCCCACCTCTAATGCTTATAGTCTGAAATTTTCCATTTTTTAATAAAGATTATTATGTATTTAGCAAATAATCGGGAATTATACGGTCTCGATGGAATTGCGCCCCAAGTTTATGAGCTTAATTAATAATTATTATAAATAAATATTTACTTTTTAACTAATAATCATATTTTTTAATAATTATTACAAAAATATTTTTCTCGTAACTTATATGTTCCTAACTTGCTTACCATTTAAATAATAAAATCATTGTGCAATATTACTAGTATACTATTACACAACATTTAATATCCTGAGTATTTGTTATTTCATTATCTGTATATTTGTAATTTGATTAAAATTTATTGGATAAATGATGTTCAATTAGATACGAAAATTATATTATTTCTAGTTACGGGTGAAAAAAACAACTAATTTTGGTTGCGTTATTATCGGGCCGTTTTAGTTCGGGGTAAAAAAGGAATATTTATATTTTTGGTCCAAATGTTTGGCGTGTTTCTCGTTCCCTATTTTTTCTGAGTTACGGTTTCAGTCTTTCTGAGTTACAGTTTCAGTTCCCAATATTTGTCGATTTTGAGTGTTTCTGATTCCCTAGTTAACTTATAAAGTGGACGGAAATACGGATCGGGTCAGCCCTAATTTATTGGTCGGGTCATGCTTTCCTTTCTTTAGCCCTCAAAATTTGAGTTGCCCTGTCCGACCCGTAAATTCGGGCTGACCCGACCCGTATTTATGTTCAATTTAACAGTTAAGTTACATGGGAAACAGAAACGCTTAAAATCGACAACATTGAGAACTGAAACTGTAACTCGGAAAAATAGGGGACGAAAAGCGTCCATATGCCAAACATTGGGGGACCAAAAATGTAAAAATCAGTAAAAAACAACTAATTTTGGTTTTATTATTGTTTTGGGAATCAAACATTGATTTTGGTTCCGTTATTATCGGCCGGTTCTGGACGGACTTTTATCTCTAATTCAATATTATTTATATACAGTAACTAAGAAACACATAACAAATTCTAATAAAAACTTACAAAAATACACTATAAAGTAACGATTATACTTTTTACACGTACATAGTGCCTATTTTAATAAACTCTAATCTTACAGCTGTCTAGAAGATGTTTGAAATTTACAACGGAAGTACTCAATACTATTATTAATGGAAAGTGGAAATTTACTACAGCCTATAAATTTGAATAGGTTTCTGAAATTCAAAGAAACATCTTTATAACCCATGAAAAGTCAACGATCCAGAAAGAACACAACACGTATTGGTTGCTCCTTTACACCACCTTCCTAAACCCGTACAGAAAAAATTTTCAAATGTGGATATTAAATAAAGAAGAATAAAAATATATACGGTTCCTTTTCTTTCCAATTTATTGGTATTTTTATCTTTAAAGATCAAATCGAGTTTCTAGCACGCACGTCTACTAGTTTGTTAACAGGATTACTGGTCAATCAACTGACGCCATCAAATAAGGCGGCTGAATTATTCCATTTTCTCTGCTAAAATTAATAATACTAATAATATAATAATAATTCATTATTTAATTAAACATGAGCGTAATTATCCAAAACGAACGGTGCCGAACTTTCCGATGTAGGTTATAACAAGTAACAATTAAAGTAAACAATCGTAATAAGAATCCCACCCTATCAACAAAGTATCACCTAATATTAATTATTTAATTACATATATTTATGAGATGCTTTTCCCACGCGGATAGAATACGTACACACACGCACATACACAAACATGTCTTGTGTATCTATATATATATACATATACATCTCATCTCACCGCCCTTTATAACATAGAAAGTCCCAATAAAATCTTCATTTTCCTGAAGAACCCCACTCTCGCAAAAGGCGAAACAAATCTCTATCACCGAGAGAAAAAAAATGGACGGTGGATCGTGGGCCGATCAGTGGGACACGACGGCGGATCCTTATCGGCTGCCTTCGGCAGATGACGAGAAGAAGAAGAAGAAGGGCGGCAACGATGGGTCGGCGGCGGCCGCGGCCAAGTACGGTAAGAAGGTCGGTGAGAAGACAAAAGCTGCGGCGAGCACGAGCGTGAAGAAGGTGAAGCAAGGGACCTCCGTTGGATTCAATTGGATCAAAGACAAGTACCAAAAGACCGTTCAGAAAAATTGATATATATATATATATATTTAATTCTTTTCTTTTTCTAATTTGATGATGATTTATCTTCGACGGTGACGATTTGTGGATCGCTTGAAATAATAATAATAATAGTAGTATTAGTATTGCACCTTGATTTACCTATCTTCTTCAGTTGTTGTTGTTGCATATCATGATTTACCATTATCCCGCGATTCTCATTTTTTGATTCATTATATGATCTGTTTCTTCGTTGTTATATGGTCGGTGTGATGTGAATGACGCGATATGTTCTATTCTAGTTTTGATTTGGATCGAGTCCTTTCCTAGTGTGTACGCGAGAGAAACTTCGGAATATTTACGGAATACACATCTTTAAATATTATATGAATTCAAATATTATTTATCGGTCAATCACGCTACATATGTACGATATACTTATATTTTGCTTGACCAAAGAAAAAAAAACTGAATGATTCGCTCTCTACTTAATTAAAATGACCAATACATTCACATGACTTAACTAAATATAACGAGTTAATTTTACATAAGGAAGGACCCCATGGTTTGGCTGAGGTTGGTATTCAACCTCTAGGTTATGGTATGGTAGAGCTGAAAAAATGGGCAGGGCCGGGTTGGGCCAGCCCGATAATTAACAGGCCACATAAACATAGGCCCGTGCCCGCAAAGCCATGGGCCGGGCCAACCCGGACCGAGCCCATAGGGCCTAATATTTTTTTATTTTTTTAAATTTAAATTTTTAGAAAATCTTTATGAATTCATTTTTAGTTATAAAATATAGCTAATATTATACACATTAACGAATATATATAATACTAAAAAAAAATATTTATAAACACCTAAAATATAATATTTTTTGCTTATAAAATTTAACTTTAATAAAAATATAAAAAACTAACGGGCCTGTTTTGGCCCGCGGCCCGTAGCCCACCGGCCAATGGGCCACAGGCTAAAAAGCCTGGTCGCGTTTTGGGCCTTGAAAATTTGGGCCCGAGCCCTGTTTTTAGGGCCGGGCCATGGGCTTGAGCCCAAATTTTTCAGCTCTAGGTATGAGTTCAAACCTCAGGATTATCGAAGTTTGTGCGTCTTTGGGACATAGACGCATGAACAAGGGACGATTAGTCTCGCTGGAAGACGTGTGCTTGTCCAATAGCCAATGTTGAGGTTCAGATACTATTCAGACTGAACTTAGTCGGTGTGTAGGGATCACGGTTGAGTGGTTTGAGGATACATACCTGAAAGAAATGAATATATATATATATATATATATATATATATATATATATATATATATATATATATATAACGGAGAAAAGGAATCATTCATGGTACAATAAAGTTTATAAATAAAATTAACCGACGAGGTTAGTCCAAGTGATAAGCAGTTTGGTATTGCTTAACCAAGGTCTCAAGTTCGAAATATTGTGAATGCAACACATTCCTTTGAAAGCATCACCCACCCATGCAGGTTAGCGACGCAGGGCGATCTGATTAGTCGGGGCAACTCGAATACCCGACGGTAATCCGAAAAAAAAATTATAAATAAGATTATAATCTTTTTTTAGTCATGTATAGGGAGCAACATTTTGAGAACATCCAAATTAATGGGTGACATTTTACATACCCGGATCCTTTCGTTGTCTAACACCATTAGTACGATGTAATCACAGGGAAAGATGGGGAGTTGCGTGTGGATGAGTCGGGTAAATAGACATAATATTTAACATAAAATGGCCACAAGTGTTACAATAACAATTTTACGGGTAAGGTCGGGGCGGTGTGTAGTACAGTGATTAGGTGGCATCCTGATTATAGGAGATTTTTTTTTTCAAGTAGAGGGGTGTCAGATATAGGTTCTTGAGCCAGGAGACCCCATATATATAACACGAGACTCCCAAATGTTATATCGCACGTTATCCGTGTTATAAGGATCCACTGAGTTCAGGAAGCCCCTTATATAGAATGGTCCTGTGATATATAACTCAGGAGACCCCTTCGGGTGTGTTATTTAAGGGGTCTCCTTAATCAGGAACCCATTATATTGACGAGGCTATAATGAAAAATGACAAAAATATTATTAAAATTTGAGGCCATTGACCTAAACAAAATGGTCAATAACTAGATTTTAAAAGTTAACTTGGTCAAAGACAATTTTCTAAAACAACCAGTTAGGTGTCGTAGCAATATGTGTGTGTGTGTGTGTGTTCGTATGACGAAATATTACGATGCTCACCTAAATTGAGCAAAACAATCCGTGGACACTCTCATGTAGCACCTGGTGCCACATAAACATGCCGCGTTTTATGTGGCACTGATGATTGTCACATTTTATGCTGACGTGTCGACAATTCGTACAACATAAGAGGTGCCTACGGATAGCACCATAACATTCCTCTATATTCGTACATAAATAATTATAGTGTGTTTGGAATATGGAATTAGTGTGTATAAAGTATGACGGAAAACTAAGCTAGCGTATCCGACAATAATGCTTTGCGTCCGTTGTACCTCATCACATTTTCTTTTGTTCCCCTTATCCAATATGCAAACCAAAGCGCACCCTTATTATTTTTTTTGTCAGTTTGACGTAGTTTGTGCTCTCCTTTAAAGGCCAACCGTCATAATGACTTCAAATAAGGCTGTAACATTCGTTCTTTATTACACGAAAACTCAACCCTAGCACGCGCGCGCACGCATCATGTTAACTAAATTCCTCACTTTTGGGCCTTAATTGGGAGGGTGGGCAATAATTTGGATTCTCTCTGCCAATCTGGTGTACTCACTATACTCACCGGATTATGATACATGTAAAAAAATCAATTGAGTTTAATATTTGTCATAATCTGACATATGAAACACCAAATTTGAACATCAAATGGGAACAGACGATCTCGTACCGGTGATCAATTAAAAACAGAAAATGCTAGCTGATCGAGAGCTTGGGCTTGTTGAGAGACTGAGAGCAGATTTAATAAGATTTATGTTGGTGGACTCCCATTAATATATATATATATATACACAATACCTAACCTCTTTTTTCTTTTTCTTTTTCTTTTTTTTTTTTTTTCCATCCAGAACGCGTAGTATGCGACACTAATGCCTACTCGGTTGAGATCATTAACGTAAGATTCTTTTTACATTACTCCGCTCAAGAAATTGCTTGGCAAATCTGCCGTACAATATTAACATAGATATATAATATTAAATAAGCCATCAGATTTGTTGATGCTGATTGGCGTGTCTATGTCGTGTTTGTTATGCTCTATACTATCCTCAAAGTCCCAACTTTTTTCTTGACTATTTGAACGCTATTATAGCGGTTCCCACTTTGGCTTCACAAGTATGTGTAATTTCAGGGGCAAATTCGCGAACTTTGCATGGAAACTTCTCAAACGATATATTGATTTTCAATTCGAAGAATGATATTTTCATAACGATTTCAAGATGAAATGGAAAATTTCCGTGAATCATTTTAACGCTATGCCAATAATTTCTCTGCAGTGTCATACGGCTTATTCTAACATGCACTCCAATATAATTATAGATACATGTGCATGCATACAACATACATATATATTTTATATTTGAATACTATGTATGTCATATAACAACAAATTATTCATCTATTATCGTTGCCTATGTATATAGAATTGGGTTATTATTATTCGACCAAGGTAATACCAACTCAATACATGTATATCATTATCACATTATTATACGATCTTATTGTATGACCCCAACGAGTTGACCTAGTGGCTTGGTCCCTGACCTTTCAAGCGGGAGATCAGGGGTTTGAATCCTCTAAGGATCATGACTGCTGTAGTTTGTGGGATTTTGGAGTGGGTCCCATTGATCATGGAGGATTAGTCCCGCCAGTAATTAACGATGAGGTTTGATTCAGTTCAGAATGAATCTAGTCAGGATGTGAGGACTGCAGTAGCGTTGTACGGGGATACCTACGTTATCGAAAAAAATAAATAAATTGTATACGTATGTATCTTGGCCGTTGCATATGATTCTCGAAAATGTTGTACGAAACCGCGTTTACTGTAGAAACTGCATGGGCCCGCAAATAATAGAAATATATTTTTTCTATTTTCCATTTTGTTGGTAATAATGAATATACTTGTACTCCCTCTTTATAAAGTCGAAGGTTCAAGCTCCAAGAACTGACACGTTAGTGTTTCACTTGCATTTTTTTCACCAATTATAGATTACTACCGAATATAGCGAAGAATGTCAGGAATATTCAACACACACCATCATCATAACGATCCAATCGAAAGGTGTCCCCTCAAACTTTATTCAAAGTATAATTTTTGCTGTTCATGTTCGATAGCGAATTATATCCATTACTAGTTTCAAGCTTCCGTCATTTATTCTTTTTTATTCGTTAACATTTGCAGGTATTCCCATAATGATCCGCCAAGAAATCTGAAACTAGACATCGTAGGCGACATCAAGGAGACAGTTTACACAGGGAAAACGTTTCAAGAACTGGGAATCTCTTTAGGAGTTACGTTGATCGACGAAGCCACTAACGAGATCGTGAAAACCGGGCCCGAATCCTCATTACAAGTAGAATTCGTCGTGCTCCACGAAGACTTCAATCACGAAAAATGGACAGCAGAAGACTTCAACGGGTTTGTTGTAATAGAATCTTGTGATGAAACGAGGAAGAAGAGAAGAAAGAGGTCGCTGCTACATGGCACACCATGCCTGGTTTTGAGAGACGGGCTCGGTTTGGCTCGGGAAATCTCCTTCAGGCACACAAATCGGCACTTTAAGAAGGGACTGTTTAGGCTCGGGGCTCGGGTTTCGAACCCCGAGATATACCGTGGGGTTCGAATCAAGGAGGCCAAGACCGAGCCCTTCATTGTCAAGGATAAAAGGATCAGTGAGCTCTAAATCCTTTTGTATTAAATGACCACTTCACCTAAAAGCATAAGCTTGAAGGGAATTCATCATATTTTAAATATTTATATATTTTATTTCCAACGTAAATCCGACTTTTAGGTTGATTTTTTTTTTTCTTATCTAGCTTTGGACTTGTATTTTTCATAAATAAATGATCGTGGGGATTCATACTCATGATCTTTCTTGACACGAGTACTGATACCATGGTGAATGATAACTTCACCTGAAAGCTTAAGCATGAAGAGAAGTGTATCATATTTTAAATATATTTCCAACACACTTTGTTCGTCATTAAGAGTTGTAATTAAGCCGAATTGTTTTTTTTTTTTTTTTCGGGATTTTCAGTGAGCAGAAAGCTTAAACTCGTTTCGCCGGTCCAAGAAATATGGAGGCTCCGCAACATCAGAAAAGATGGCCCTTACCACATGAGGCTGAAAGGTAAAAATATCCACACGGTGGAGGATTTTCTTGCAGAACATGGCAAGAATCCGGATTACCTTCGCAGAAATGTAAGAACAAAATATTGAATATCAAGCTAATAAAGCCCAACAATTATATCTTTTTGTGATGAATATGTTGTATACTTTTCAGATCATGCAAATGAAGTCCGCTAAAGCTTGGGATGATACGGTGACTCATGCAAAGACTTCTCAACCGGAGGAGATTCCCGGGGGGCAATATCCCGAGTTCCCGTTTGCTCCAATCGATCAACTAACAAACTCGGAGACGGTACCGTTAATAAAAATATCGAATCTTTAGTTAATATCTCTCGTGGGCTCTTAATTTTTCGATTGATCTATTAATTAAATTTTTTTTTCAGGCGTTTCTGCCTCATTTTATGGTTCCCGCAAGTGAAGATTCGGACAATTTTGCAATCTTTGCCAGCGTTGACGATGCTTCTTTCGAACAGCTATGCATGTTACATTCACCGTATTTGCTATAGAAAGATTATGAAGAGGTGAAGGCGTGTAGCATTAGTCCTCCTATTTATATCAATTTGCAATTACATATTTTTAGATGAACCGTATATGTTAGAAAAACAAATACCATTATTTTATTTTAAGAAGTTTCGGTATCTTGAATTATGCTGTGTGTAATTCCCATGAAGGGCTTGGGATCTGTCTCCACGTGTTAGTTTGAGTAATTGCATTATACAGATTTTGTCAGGTACTACTATTTGCACTCCCTCGGGCGTGTAACAATAAAAAAAATCAATTTATTCTTACATTGAATTCATCAAACATTAATTTATATATTTTCTGTTATTATTATTTATTAATATATTTTTTAATCAAGTTTGATTAAATGTTAATCCAAACTTTGCCAAATTTATAAGCTGAAAATATTAACGGAAAAAAATGTATAATATGATCAATAATATATTTTAATATTAATTCTCACGTTTAATTTTAAAAATATTAATATTTAAATTGTCCAATAGTAATATTTAAGTTAGTAAAAAATTATATAATATTTTCTACTATTAAACTATACTATAGACTTATATAAATAATGAAATAACAATAAATCAATCAAATTATATGGAAAGAGATGTTCTGTTATATGGTTAGACGTTTCAATTGATCTAATTACATGGAAAGAGATGTTCTATTATTTAAATATCTTGTGATATTTCTGAGTAATAATATTATGTTTTACCTTAAAAAGAGTTGCATAAATGCCTAATATAAAAAAGACGTTCTACCAAAAGTGATTAATGTTTGTTCACTTTTAAGAGATAATTAATGGGGGCTGCGAATATAATTAAGGATAGATAGATTGTCTCTTGTTTTGGTTGACTTAAAGCATAATTAAGGGTAGATAGATTTTGTCTCTTGTGTTTGGTTGTCTTAAAGCACCGCTTTCAGTTGATGCCTTTGGAGATTTCGACATCGCACAGATCCCACAAAAGATTGCTGTCTTTTAGGTCGATATAATATGGACCTATTGAATTTTGAAGTGACCAATGAGTAATAAACGTAAAAGGCTTTTCACATACTTTAATTTTAATATATTTTATTTCTATGACTTCTTCTCATGTTTAAAATTTTTTTTACGCCTAGTTATCTTTAGAGTCGTGTATAGCTTGGGGAGTGCCATGTCTTGGGGAGTGCCTGTTTGAGAACAACTAAAAGAAGGGGCGATATTATTATAATCGAAATTGAAATAATTTGGGGACAATGAACATTTGAAATCTAATTTCAACAAAAAATCAACAAACGTGAACATGCGTGACAATTAATTAGGGGTCCTTATCATAAGGATAGGTACTCATGATCATATAAAAATCTTGAGCTTAAATATAGTATATCATACTTAAATTTTACATATTTATTATTCAACATTTACATTCCAATTCCAAAAAACGGATTTAGATAAGAATGAGAAGAGGCGTATCAAGTTTCGATATGTTTGATGATCACCACTAACCGTCCGGATTTATCGTCAAATAGTACAGATATTACACACACACACAAACACACATATATATATAATATATATATATACATACGCATATTGATTAGATTAAGAGAATATTATGTTGGTTGAACTGATCGGAGATCCTGATCTCGAGCTCGTCTAAAATGGGATGAAGCAGCAATTTAAAGCATCCGAAATTATCTAATGCTTGAAGAAATACAATTACCTATCAATACATACGAATTTGTTGAATTAATGGAACTCCTGCAAGATACTAGTCCCATGATTTCCTGACGTCTCCCAATGACTTGTACAAAACTTGTACTTGTAATAATTATAATAATAATAACAGTAATAATAATAATAATAATAACAATAACAATAATAATCAATCGACCACATATATAATGTTGCTATGCAATTGATTTTATTTAATCTTTTATTTTAAAACTAAAATAAGGCAGTTTCCTCGAAACAACTGTTGTCTCTGTCCCTCTCCCTCCTATAATTAGGTCCGAAATATATTATTATTCCTAACAAGAATCACATCAGATTAATAGATTTTTCAGTAAATCTAATCACATTACCCGAAATCACTTTAGTCAGTCTTATTTAGGAAATTCTTGGAAAGATTCTGTCGGAGCCTAGTACTATGGAAAACGGCAGATCCGAACAAGCAGAAAGTTCAGGGAATGGCCCCATAGTCTTTGCGTCAAGAGAGTGAGTCAGATTTCAATTTCGTTCAGCGTCCTCTTTCCTTTCTTACCTTAGAACTTCTCTTGTTCTCTCTCTCTCTCTCTCTTTTTTTTTTTTAATTATGATAATTTATTACATCATAGGCACATGAAGGAGGAAGTGTTTAAGATGATGTTCGAGATTTTAGTTCAAGGGAAGGAGCCAGTAAGTGCAGAAGAAGAAGCTGCTTATTCATCGTCGTCGTCATCGTCTGCCGACAATTCTGATGAGCTCAAGTAAGTCAACGATCCTTATATCAAAGTCAACTGTCATCTTTCACTGACTGAGACTCCGTTGTAAGACTAAGTCATCACTTTTTGTGTAGGCTTTTGAGGAAAGAACTTCACCGATTGGTCTACCAGAATATTCCGGCAACCGACACCGCAGCATATCTCGTGAATTGTGTTCGAAGAATTGTGAGTGTCTCTTCTGATTTCTCTCGCATTCTTGGTCAGTTCTCTATTCTTTCTTACAACACATATTGAAGCTCCACTGATCTCTTTCTCTTCCAAGGTGCGTGAGGGCATTGAATCGTTCCTGGAGAAATTGCCCAACGGCTCGAATCTGTGAGTAAAATTGTTGTTCATCGCTCACTTCTTACACTAGCGTGCGTATGTAATAACCAATATATGAGCTGGTCTTTTTTAAACATATATCGGGAATAATAACCATCACGAAAGAGAGACGAAGACTTTGGAGCTCAGGTTCTTGGACAAGATACTGTCTCCGGTTCTAACGGGCACAGAAATCAGAAACCTAGAAGATAAGCCCATTATAGGGTTAGCCCTAATAGACACGAAAACCGGGACCATTTTCAACAATGGACCCGAATCTAATTTGAGGGCTGAGATTCAAATCCGCGAAGCTAATAGTAACAAGCCAAATCCCAGAGGCGAATGCAGCAGCAGCAGCAGTAGTTATAAGGGAAATAAGCCTCACTTTTCGAAAGCACAGTCCGTTGACCTCCATGAAGGCGTGGGCTACCTGCGAAACGCCAAGTTGGGACAAGACTCGAAGTGGACGAATAACTGCGAGTGCAAGCTTTTTGCGAGGTTCGTGGGGGACAACAACAACAACAACCTCGGAGGAGGAGAATCAATTCGTGTCCAAGAGGCTTTTTCGGAGACGTTTACGGTCAAAGACGGGCGCACCAAGTGTAATGGGGGCTTCCTTAGTTAATTTTATACGGAAAATTTTAGGACAATTTATTAAATTAGGTCACTAACTATCATAGTTTTCATTTTTTTGTCATTGTGTTCGATAATTACAAATTTAGGTTCTGATTTCTTTTGGGTCGGTGAATTTTCCGCCGGAAATATGACGTTTGCCGATGACATGTCAGCGACTACGTCGGATTTCTGACGATTTTTGCCGGAAAATTTACCGGTGTTCCAAAGGAAATCAAATGTGTGACTTGGTGATCTAAGTTTACAATCATTACACTTAGAGCATCTCCAATGGGTACACTAAAATAGAGTATACATCTTCTCCAATGGTACTCTATTTTAACAATATTATAGAGTTTGCAAACAATGATACTCTAAATTTAGACTAACTCTATTTTTCAACTCTAAAATAGATTTATAATTAAATTGTTATTTTTATTTTTTTAAATATATAGTTATTTTAGTTATGTTTCAAATAAGTAAGAATGTGTATAATATTATTTTTTTTGTATTGAAATAGAGTTAATTGGTTGGGTAAAAATTAGTGTAGAAAATAGTGCTGGTGGATTGGAGTAAAAACATTATAACAACTGTATATTTGTATAAATTTAACTGTATTTTTGTGTTGTGAGTTGGAGATGGCTTTAGTGATCAACACGAGTTTTTATTTAATTTATTTATTTTTTTTGGGTTCAGGGCGTGACAAGAGGAACCCTCCGTCTCTCTCTGATCCACTGCAAAAGCTGAAGAACATCGGAGCCAAAGGCGGTCCTATCAATCATCGTCTGCATGAGAAGAACATAAAGACCGTTAAGGATTTTCGTTTCTGGCTCTCCGTAGATCCTCAGAAACTGCAGGTAACGTCGCAGTTTTTTTTTTTTTCTTTTCCCTCACCCCTTTTTCTTTTGCGATATATTGTGCTGCAACATGCTCATAATTCAAAATCTTTTCTATGAATGCTGTTACCAGCTTAATTACTTTTTTTCCTGATATTATATTAACAGGAGATATTTACCGGTAGAGAGGGGAAGGCGACGACGAACGAAGCTGCTGCAATTTCTACCAAGTGGGACGCGACGGTGCAGCACGCGATGACATGCGTTGTCGACGATGCGAAGTTATACCTTCACTTTCTACCTTCCTCGTCGGGATCTGAAACGGGCGTGGCCTTCGACGCCGTGGGAGGAATCGAGGGTTTTGTCGTCGACGGATCTCACTTTGTCCCTCTCCACGATCTCTCTCGGGACCAAAAGGTCCAATCTTTCTCAGCAAGAATCTTGCTTTTTACGCCAATGAGGCCTTAATCTTAAACTAGTGGTCTATGAGGAGGCCTTAAGGACTTGTAGTTAAGGAGGTCGTGGGATCAAATTCCCTTCCGACAATTCATTGAGTAGTCCCCATGGAATTTATGGTCCGTGATTATCGTTGTCAGGTGGATTTGGAACGTATACATCTGGCCCCGGGGATTAGTCCCACATCTGGAGTACGCGGCGCAATTAAGCCTTCGCCAGGTCTGTGTGGCGCAAGCCCACACCTGTATTTAGGGGCTAGCTCATAGCCAGGTTGAGTGGGGATACCTCGGGACAGAAAAAAAAAAAAAAAAAAGAATCTTGGTTTTGGAAAAGGGGTGAAATTACTATATTATGTCAGGAACTATGACTATCGTGTTTTTGGAATCACTAACTTTCATAATTGCAAGCTTAGGTCATTAAGTAACGTATCTGATTCGTTTTGGGTCGCCGGTGAATTTTTCGGAGAAATTCGACGTGGTCGCCGACGTCGAATTTTCGGCGATTTTCGACGAAAATTTCATCGATGGCCCAAAATAAATAAGATACGGTACATAGTGACCTAAAATTTGCAATTATCAAACGCGTAGTAATCCAAAAACAAAAACTTATAACTATTGACCTAATTTTAGTAATTTGACGGGATCTTTATTTTCCTCCTTTACTTTTATAGGACTACGGGCGAATCTTACTGAAGTCTGCGTTCGAGAATCAAAAGGACGTAATATCCTACCAAAACAAAAGTTGTCTCCTGAAGCAATTCCCGCAAAGATCGAACAACGCTCAAAAAGGGTACCTATCTTCGAGCAGCAGCGACGCCGCCGCTGTGAACTCTCCGGAAAACTCAGAACAACACCGTCGTTTTCAGGTCTGGATGGCCGAGCTAGGGAACATGTGTAAGAATCGAAGCAGCCCAGTGTTAGAAAACCATCGGGAGACTGACACGTGTCAGCTTGCAGCTGTGAGTTCGAGCCAACAACCGAGCGGTGGTGGCGCTCGCTGCAGCAGTTTCTCGGTCATCGTGCTCGCGACGCTTTGGAGGAAGAAGCTTATGGAGCTGCGAAGTGTTCGTGTTCACAAGAGGCAGAGAATCTATTAGGCGATAAAAAGGGCTTAAAAAAATATTCAATTATTGTCTTCAAGTTGGGATATCATTATTGCAATGATTTGCTTGACTTTTTTTTTTATGTCCATTTATTATTATTAGTAATTTAGCAGTTGCTTTGCAGATCAAAGAGTTAAATTCTATCAATGAGCTTCTGCTTCAGATTCTACCTCGTGCAAGCTATAATGGTCAAATCTACATCATAACCTTAATCTTCCAATTTTGTACGATTATTACAATCTCAATGATTATCAATAATCTGACTTCTGGTTTAGTTTTTTTTTTGCATTTTTTTTCCAAGGGAAGATCAACGAATACGACGCCAATTGTTCGCAAATCGGCAACTGGGCTTATCGGGCTTTTCGATCTTCAACATGGAGAGATTATTAAAACCAGTTCTTAAGAGTGAAAAAACTATGGTTCTTGTGATGACGTATGTGCTTACTATATGTAACAATAGGACAAGAGTTTCCTAGAATCCCATGATTGTTATTGTAAAATAAAAAGCAAATCTTTGCATTAATTGCTTCATGATAGCTTATATAGAGCATAACTATCTCAATTAATGAATGCGTTTAGTGGTTTCGTGCCCTATAAACTATTGATATTTCTTTTGTAAATCGAAAATGTTGGTTACGCCTAAGATTCCCTTCCTTACAATTAGGCCCAAAATCTGATAAAATGCTAATAAATAACGTGGATTAACCTTTTTCTTTTTATTTTATAATTCATATACAAATCCTATTCGATAGATAAAGATTACTTTTCTTGCACTATATGATTCTTAACAAAAGGGATTTCAATGTAATAATGGGCTGATTAGCATCAAAGATGCTTCAAATGATTGCACAAAGTCAAATGTTGACCTTTAAATTTATTACACACACTACTAAGCATGTTCATGTCCTCATCATTTCTGCTGCAAATTTCACATTCTTTAAGGTTAATTACAAGTAGGTGCTTTGCCCAGATTGATTCCATACATCAGCAACAGAGCCCATCTCCAGAATATAAATTTCTTCTTTTTTCTTTATATGGGCCAAAGAAAAGAAAATAAGAAAAAACTAAAACTAGCAGAATTGTTAATCAGCTAGCAGCTTCAGATATGCTGATTAATGATGGCTGCCAACTCCTGGATCTTGATGACACAGAGGGCTTCACTGAATTTTTGCTCCTTGAATTTTGCTTCTCTTGCTTCACCTGCAAATATAATTTTTCCTTATAATATAAAATACCCCAAAAAGCACTCAAGAGGCATCTTGAGATCTCCATCAGATCTCAAATCCAAGAATTCATAATAATTTCCAACAAAATAATAAGAATAAATTGTACTATCTGGCTCAGGCTCAGCTGTACTTTAAATCCATAAACCACTAAATAATAATGCATTAGGCACTTGAAAAATCTTTTCTTACCTCATTCGTCTCCTTCCCAGAATCCGAACTCAGCCTCTTTCTCAACATCTCCTCATACTCCTCACCGCACCACGGCCCTTGATTCTTCTTCAGCTTAGCTTGCTTTTTAGCCCACAAACCCTTCATTACCTCTGCAAGTAATAAATAAATCATGGGATTATAATCTTCGTCCTAAAACTAAAATCAGGGCAAGCAGATCTCACACGGACCTTGAGAGGCGACGAGCCTGTAAACGTGCCCAAGAACAAGCGTATCCCCCGACCTCAGCAGCTTAATCTTCGTCACGCGAACGGCGGCTCCGCCGCTCTTGCCCGAATACGAGGTCGTCGTGAGAAGAAGGGCGACGTAGTGGCCCGGGTTCGTCTTCATGACCTCGTCGGCGGAAACAGGGGCGTAGAGCTTATCAACTCGGCCGCTGTTTGGGTGCTGTATTAAGAGGGCCGCGTTGTCTATGGCTTGGCAATTTCCCATTTGATTCTGTAATTATTTAGGGTTTTCCCTGATTTTGCTTCTCTGTGAAGGAGTTGTTGATTTGTGTGTGTGGAGAGGGAATATTTTTGCAGGGGAAGAGAAGATATGAATGCGCTTGTTGTGAAGTGTTTAGTAGTAGTTGTCTTTATAGGCACGCACGCGCGCACCACTTGCAGTTGGTTGCATGACGTCACACTTAATTAATAATTTTAAATGAAATAATAAATGGTAGATATTGGGTTATTTAATTTAATACCTACTACATCATGGTATGAATTGTGATGATGCGTAACGCTTTGAATTATATGTACATGATGACGTTAACATTCTATCTATAGCTGCAAGTTTCAGACTCCGATTAAATGATATTTATCTTTGATGGATCTTGTCCTCCTTTTTATCCTCAAATAAATAAAAGAGTAAATCGGCTAATTTAATGCTTACATCATACAAAAATTTTATTCTTGATACTCAAAATTTTTAAATGTATCACTTTGATTCGTAAAATTTGCAAAATCTTTCTTTTTAGGTTCTTTGACACAAAGAACATAAAAAAAAAAAGGAACGATTTTGCAAAACTCAAAAATTTTCAAATTAGATTTTTTTTATAAAAAAACAAAAATATAAAAAGTTAATAAAATGATCCTCACTCGTATCCGTCATATATTCATATAATATTATTTTAAGGAATAGAAAACCGAAAAATGGTATGAAATGATCCTCAGACATAATTTATATATCATGCATAAACATATATTTCACGCCTAGAAAAAGATAAGCGAGCATGAAATAGATTCCTACGCACAATAGTAATGATTCGATGTCGCGCGTCGATATTAGATATGGACACTATCACCATCATTATTCATATTAGAATTTTTTTTTTTGAAATTTAAGTTTCATAAAATATTCCTGACATTGAAAATGTTATCGTTACCAAAAGTAACGAACATCCTCTTGTTATTCCCGAGTCTTAAACTGGCAAGTGTTTCCCTTCGTGGAACCAAAAGGTCTTAAACTAAAACCCCATATATATATTATATCTTTTTTTCAAAAATCATAAATCGATTGGAGAACTGAGAAGTGATCTTCGGGATAAGGATCAATAATATACACTTATATATTTTCACATCGATTACTGAAACCTTAATTATTGCACTATATATGCTCATGCAATAAACCAATCATTCACGTTTTAGCACTCCCCGCTTTTAAATTATTCTCACACGACATTAGTGGGGATTCAAAAATATTTATTTTGATAGAAAAGAATGTTTTGGGAACTAAAACAATAGTTGGTATGCTTTATTCTTTTGTTTCATTATATAAGTTGATTTCCATCCATCACCAAACATCAAATAAAGGGCCTTTTATCTCTTGCCAACACATCATGTGTAAGTTCTAAAATTTCATTTCTCGAAATGTAACACCAAAAAATTTAAAGTATATATATATATATACGGAGAGAGAGAGAGAGCATAGTGGTGGGTTACGTTACATGGGATGAATTATTGATTTGGTTGGAGTTTGGAAAGAGACAAGACGTCCAGATCATATCGTACCCAAAAAAGAGAAACAATAAAACCAAAAATATTCTACTAAGACATTTGTGTCTTCTAATAAAACGAATGACATTTCATAGTGCTTGTTTTGCATTGCATTATTCTCTTGGAAAGATTCAATGTACTTGAATTCTTTTATTGTTTTGCATTGCATTATTCTCTTGGAAAGATTCAATGTACTTGAATTCTTTTATTTTTCAGTCAGTTATCCCCACTCGACCTGAATATAAGCTACCCCTAAATATTAGCGTGGGCTTGCACGACACAGACCTGACGCAGAAGCTTTAATTGCGCCACACACTCCAGTGGTGAGACTAATCTCCGGAGCCCAGATGAATACGCCTCAAACTCACATGACAACGATAGTCATTGGCTATAAAGTTCATATGAACTATTTAAGGAATTATTGAAGAAGATCACGAAGTCTCTCTTTCTTGAAGCCCATGAGTTGTTTTCAATTTTTTATGAGGAAAACTAAAGCCCAAGAAATAAAATCATTCATACGTGTAATCTTTTCTACTGCCAAGAGAATCCATAACATATTTTGTCTTAAACAAGTGATCACATCAACTGCACACCATGAAAGAATCAACTAAAAATCTCCAACTAACACCAGTAGCCATTAGCATAATAGCATTGTTCTTAGTTCTCTCTCTCTCTCCCTCTCTCTAATCTCGTTCGTGGTAAGCCAATTCTAAAGCACTAATGCCAACTAACCAATTTATAAGCTTTAGGGGAATGAGCATTGGGTCATTTGTTCGGTTGCTTGGCACAATTATAAAATTGGGTCACTAAGTATACTATTTTTTGTTTTTGGGTCACTATGTTTAATAATTGCAAAAATTGGTCACTAACTTTGTATGTTTTTACAAAATTGGATCACTGGTCAATTTTCTGGCCAAAGTCGCCGGCCGACGTGGCCGATGATATGCTTTTCTCTCTTGTAAATAATATTAAATAATAAGAAACCTAACGAGAGCATGACCACTTCGTTAAACGTTAAAAAGTTAAAACAACCAAGATTATGACCACGTTGGGGTTTTCAGTTTTTTATCAACGGGGCGACTCGGGCTTCAAACATGATGTGGAAATCGAGCATCTATCCAGGCGGTTGCTCCATGAACACAGGTTTTGTCAAAACCCCATTTAAAAAGGCATTTTTCACATCTAATGGATGAAGATGCCAATTGTGAAGAACCACAATAGTGAGTACAATTCGAACAGTGGATGCTCGAACGATAGGACTGAAGGTATGAGAATAATTCAACCCTGGAACTTGATTAAACCCTTGTGCAACAAGTCTCGCCTTATTTTTGTAATAGAGCTGTCAGCCTGAAATTTAGTACGAAATACCCATTTTGATCCAACAATATTTGTGTTCGGAGGGTGTGGAAACAAATCCCATGTTTGATTTGAGTGAAGAGCAGAAAGTTCTTCGTTCATAGCAGCAACCCATATAGGGTTCTTCAGTGCAGACTTGACCCCTCGAGGTTCATTCACTGCTATGAGTGCACTAAATAATCGAGTATCAGCATAATTGTCACGTACTTTGCCTTGAAAATTCCTGACTTAGCTCGAGTTTGCATAGGATGAGAAGGAACTACACCAACCGATGAGGAACCTGGTAATTCCAAAGATGTGGTAGAAAGATTAGTAAGCGACTCAGGTGAAGAGTGGTCGAGATTATATGACGCAGGTTCTGATATAGGTATGTTTGGAGAAGACTCATCACACATAGCACAAGGAATCGATCTTGAAGACACATCAGATTGAGTGTTGAGCTGAATCTGAGTCCCGACCAAGTTAGCAGGCTCCAAAAATTCTGAAATTCGTAAGGATGAAGTGCTGGACCCTGTTCATAGGGCTTGAGAATGGAAATGAAACCTCCTCAAATTTAGCGTGACGAGAAATAGAAATGCGAGTGGATATAGGATCATAACATCGAAACCCTTTGTGTGAGCTACTATAGCCAAGAAAAACACACGCCACGCTTCGTGGCTGAAACTTATTTGCTGTATAATCTCGAAGGCATGGATAGACCCGACAACCGAACGGATGAAAATTGTCGAAGTTTGGAGCAATAGAGAAAAGCAATTCAAAAGGCAATTGTCCGTCAAGAACCTTTGATGGAAGTCGATTGATGATATAAACAGCAATACTGAAGGCGTCAACCCAAAATTTTAACGGAGTGTGAGAATGAAACAACATTGCCAAACCTGTTTCAGTTACATGTCGATGTTTGCGTTCAGCCCTACCATTATGAGCTGGTGTATATGGACAAGATAAAATGTGGCGAATACCCTTGTCTCGAAAAAAAAATTTAGTTTGTTGTTGGTGAATTCGGTGCCCCCATCGCTGTGAAAGATTTTGAGATTAGTCGAAAACTGATTTTCAACAAAAGCAGTAAACTGTAGCATCACATCATAAAAATCAGACTTCTGCCGTAACGGATAAAACCATGTGAATCTTGAAAAATCATCGACAAAAATGACATAATAACGGAATCCACAAAACAAAAGTCACGGGTGCAAGCCCCCATAAATCACAATGGACAATGTCTAAAACAGAAGATGAACATTTGATATCCAATCAAAGGGTAAACGCTTAGTTTTAGCCTTTTCACAAGAATCGCAAATAACAGGTTTAGGCAACAAAGTAGTAACAGATAAAGCTCCCTTTTTTATTCAAAAACGAAATAACGTCAGAAACATGACCAACGCGAGAGTGCCACAATTCAAAAGAAGTTTTAGGCCTATGGGCTGCAAGCAAAGCACAGTACATTATAAGGGAAATAAGCCTCACTTTTCGAAAGCACAGTACGTTGACCTCCATGAAGGCGTGGGCTACTACCTGCGAAACGCCAAGTTGGGACAAGACTCGAAGTGGACAAATAACTGCGACTGCAAGCTTTTTGCGAGGTTCGTGGGGGACAACAACAATAACAACCTCGGAGGAGGAGAATCAATTCGTGTCCAAGAGGCTTTTTCGGAGACGTTTATGGTCAAAGACGGGCGCACCAAATGTAATGGGTGTTCCTTAATTAATTTTATACGGGAAATGTTAGGCCAAATTATTAAATTAGGTCACTAACTATACCAGTTTTCATTTTTTTGTCATTGTGTTCTATAATTACAAATTTAGGTTCTGATTTCTTTTGGCTCGGTGAATTTTCTGCCGGAAATATGACGTTTGCCGATGACATGTCAGCGACCACGTCGGATTTCTGACGATTTTTGCACTTAGTGATCTAAGTTTACAATTATTACACTTAGAGCATCTCCAATGAGTACTCTATTTTAGTTTTTTACACTAAAACAGAGTATACATCTTCTCCAATGGGAACTCTATTTTAACAATATTATAAAGTTTGCAAACTGTAATACTCTATATTTAGAGTAACTATATTTTTCAACTCTAAAATAGAGTTATAATTAAATTGTTATTTTTATTTTTTTAAATATAGAGTTATTTTAGTTATGTTTCAAATAAGTAAGAATATGTATACTATTAATTTTTTTGTATTGAAATAGAGTTAATTTTTTGCCGAAAAAATTCACAAGTGATCAGATATTACTTAGTGATCTATATTTATAATTATGAAACTTAGTGGCCCAAAAAAATGCATAGTTAGTTAGTAACCTAATTTAATAATTTGGCGAATAATAAACTAATTAATGAGAAAAAGAACAACTATGTAGGGGCTTTTTTAACTAAATAAATCAAAAAAACATTTAATTTTTAAAATAGGACTTTTTTTGAACATATTAATAAAATAGGATTAATTGCGGGTATTACCCGCGACGTCGCGCCTAATGGCCGCGACGTCGCGGGCAATGGACGCGACGATGATGTTGGCCCGTTTAATCGCTTAAACGGGCCCTTAAACGGGCCAATATCGTATTGGGCCCGTCGTCGCGTTTAATAGACGCGACGACGCGTCCATTGAGCGCGATGATGGGACATGTTCACGCGTTGTCTGTTAAAATTAAAATTATTGGAGAATTGATGTGGACGTAACGTTCACGAGTGTTGCAGAAAAATCGTTGCGTCCAATAGATGCGACGTCGCGTCCATTAGATGCGACGTCGCGTCCATTAAATGCGACGTCGCGTCCATTAAATGCGACAATTTTTCCTATATAAAGTACTATAATTCCATATACGTTGATATGTAAAAAAAACAACTTGAAGTATTTAAATTCCTCCTCAAATTATGACATCCCGTAAAATTCAAGTCTCTATCTACTACGGTGGCGAAATCATTACCGAAATCATTACCGGGGGTCGCGGCGGGGTGGTGGACGCAGTGGAGAGTGAGAGAGAGAGAGAGAGCGGCCGGGCGAGCTGCGCGGGGTGAGCGCCGGACGGAGGCGGCGGGGTCGCGGCGGGGTGGTGGACGCGGTGGAGAGAGAGAGAGAGAGAGATAGAGAGAGAGAGATCGAGCTGCGCGGTGGCGGGGCGTGGTGAGCGGCGGATGGCGGCGGCGTCGGAGGGAGAGGGTTAGGGTTAGGGTTTTAGAGAGAGAGAGATTGAGGGAGAGAGTGAGGGAGGGAGAATAGATCTCAGATCTATATATCCCCGACGTCGCGCCTATTACCCGCGACGCCCGTACTGGGCCAAAAAAAAGGCACAGTACGGGAGCCCCGCTCCACTTGCCCACCACGAGGGTGCGTCGCGCCCATTGCCCTCGACGTCGCGGCCATTAGGCGCGACGTCGCGGGTATTACCCGCAAATAGCCCTATTTTATTAATATGTTCAAAAAAAGTCTTATTTTAAAAATTAAATATTTTTTTTGATTTATTTAGTTAAAAAAGCCACTATAGGTATATATAGTCGCAATAATTAATATTATTCTTCAGTCGCCATCAAGACTTAGTTCTTCACGAGCATTATTAGATTCGGTAGACGGTAGCTACCTGCAACAATAAAACATATCCCGCTTTCGCAATCTAATCATCGTAACCTCAGCCATCCAAGACCACAAAAAAAAAAAAAAAAATTCCAAACCCTACTATATATAGATATATTAAGCTTGCATAATCCTCTAAAGTACTAAAATAGAAGAAAAAAGAAAAAAATGAAAGGATTTGGTAGCAGCAGTGCCATCATTTCCCTACTCCTCCTAATAATGACACTATCACTGTCTCCCAACGTCAGCAAAGCAAATCCAGACGAGACATTGAAAGGAGCGCAGTGCAGCAGAGCCAAGACCAACGACGGCAGCTCCTACGACGACGTATCAGTGCACCTCCTCTTCGAGCTGGCCAAAAAATGCTCGGGCTCCGACGACTACGTGGTCTACGCGAGGGACACAGACGGGTCCGCCACGGCCTACGGGTACGCGCAGTGCAACCCCCTCCTGAGCCAGGACGACTGCAAGGCGTGCGTGGCTCGGGCCCGGGACGATCTCCTCTCCGGCTGCATGTTTGCTGTCGCGGCCCACGTGGAGCTTGAGGACTGTCGCATGATTTACGACGATTGGGCGTTTTATGGATGGTGATGTGATGATCGACACCTTTTAATTTCTTCGTGTTTGCTACGTTGACCATGTAATAATAATACGGTTTGTTGTTATTGTTTGTTGGTTTTTGCTGCTGCTAAGAATGAAATTCTATGGTTAACCATTAGTGAAATGATGTGATTTCTTGAAAAGTGAAGTCTCTCTCTCTCTCTCTCTCGTTCATGTTGAAGAGGGGAAAAGTTATATCCATCTATAGATAACTATATCCAAACCATATTATATACATATATACATATCCATATTGTGGGGCATTGCCTTTTTTTTCTTTCTTTCTTTTTTTTTTTTCATTCTACGATGCTACAGCAGATAGCGGCGGCTATAATAATAATATACTGTTTTCTGTTGTTGGTTTTGAGTGTAATTGTGGATCTCTATGGAGACATAAATAAAATTGATTAATTGGAGACGTGATCTTAATTCAGGCTAGGGGTGAAAAGGAGCCGAGCCCGAGCATGGCCCAGCTCGAGTTCGGCTCGATTAAAGTATTTTTGGGCTCGATCTCCACTCGATTAAAAAAAATAAAGCTCGGCTCGATAAGCTGTGTAATTCGAGGTATTTGAGCTCGAATTCGGTATTTATTAATAAATAAAAATACTTATTTTAATATATATTATAAAATATTTAAAAATAAACATTTTATTTTAATTATTTTTTAAAAACCTACGTCTGAAATTTACTTAATTAAATCGTAATACTTCATTAGCGACTTAATTAATTACGTTTTGTTTTCTTTTTTCTGTTTCCTTTATTATTTTAAATTTTCAATATCTTTCAATATTTTTTTAATAACATTTAATGATAGTAATAATTTTCATATATATGAAAATAATTACAATATAATTATGATATTAGATTTAGAGGAGATGATTGGAGTTCTGTTTAAAGTGTATATATGGAGGAATCTAACGTAGCAACTCTAAACTGTATAGATGGAGGAATTTAACTGTAACAACTCTACGTGTAAAAGAAATTGTTGGATATGGCCTTAATTCATTTTTCACTTTATACGTTAAAAAGGTACAAAACATGCACACGAGAAACCCCGTGCCGCACGCACCAACGGTAATAAGGCACTTAAGTTGGCAGCTTGCTCAAGAATATCTTACAATCGAGTATAACAATTCACACATGTTTTCTTTTCATTACAAAATAATGTTTTTCAAATAATTAAATTTGAATTTATTCGACAAACGGCAAGACGAAAACGAACCCATGAGGACAAAGCTCGTCAAACTATATGCCATGCGGCAATTCTTGTTGCTATCGAGACGTAGCTATTCGGATCCGAGAACAATCTTGTTTCTGTAATAAAATTATCGTAACCTCAGCCATCTAGGAAATTAAAAAAAAAAAAGAAAAATATTTCAAATAAAACCCCACTATATATATATAAACATACATTACGCATCGTGTATACACCTCTCTCTCTATACACGACTTTCAAGAAGAGGAAAAGAAAATAATGAACACAACCGTACTCCTCCTCTTGCTGATGATAACGATGCTAATATCTTCTCTCCCCAACATCAGCAGAGGCAACGAGGGCGTCAAAGGGGCGGAGTGCAGCAGGAGAAAATGCGAGGACGGTGGGTCCTACAACGAGGTCTCACTGGAGCTCCTCTACGACCTAGCCGCCACGTGTGCGAGCCAAAGGGACTACTTTTACTACACGAGCCACACGGACGGCACCACCACGGCCTACGGGGTCGCGAGGTGCGATAAGGGGCTGAGCCCCGACGACTGCGTGGCTTGCGTGGCCCAGGCCCGAGATATACTGATCGACGGCTGCTCGCTCTCCCTCGCGGCACACGTGGAGCTTGACAGCTGTAAGATGGTTTACGACGATTGGGACTTTTATCAAATTTGAGGGGCGTTGCCTTTTTTTTTCTTTCTTTCTTTCTTTCTCTTTTTTTTTCATTCTACGATGCTACAGCAGATGGCGGCGGCTGTAATAATAATATACTGTTTTGTGTTGTTGGTTTTGAGTGTTATCGTGGATCTCTATGGAGACATAAATAAATTGATTGGAGACGTGATCTTAATTCAGGGTAGGGATGAAAACGAGCGCAGCCGAGCCCGAGCATGGCCCAGCTCGAGTTCCGCTCGATTAAAGTATTTTTGGGCTTGAGCTCCACTCGATTAAAAACAATAAAGCTCGACTCGATAAGCTGTGTAATTCGAGGTATTTAAGCTCGAATTCGGTATTTATTAATAAATAAAAATACTTATTTTAATATATATTATAAAATATTTAAAATAAAGTATAGGTTCGATAAGGGTTCGACGAGCCTGTATATAATAGGCCGGAAGCTCGGCTCGATTGTTAACGAGCCAGCTCGAGCTCGATTGTGACTAAGATCGGATAAATCTCGAGCAGCTCGATGCGTTTACACCCCTAATTCAGGGTATATGATGCTTTCTAGATTGATTGTGGTAGAAGATTGGCCCTAATCGGTTTAGAGGTGAAAAGGAAAAAATAGAATCTGCGTTATCAATTGATGGAATACAAGCAGACATATACAAGTGTTTGACGGCTAAAAAATGACGTTTTCTAGATTGATTGTGGTAGAAGATTGGCCTTTACCTCACTATGCATATCTTACATTTTTTCCCTTTACCTCATTGAAATGATTTAAGTAAGTTATATTTGAATAATCCGTTATTCGCTTTGTCAATTTAGTTTCATATGAAATGGGCAAGGTAATTACTTCATTGATTTTTGCGAGAGGTTTATTAACTAGGGTTTTAGCCATTTTCCGGGGTTTTCCTTCTTCCCCCTTCCCGTCATTATACGTTTTTTGAGATGATGGTATGGGGATTTCGGTTAGAAAAAGAAAAAAAAAAATGTGTGGAGTCACAATGGTCGAAGCCAAAAGTATCATTGTTTGATGCGCTAATTTAGTTTTCGTCATGCTTTACTTACACGAATTCCGCATACCAAACGCAACCTGAGAATTCGGAATTGCTAATATGGCGCCACGTAGGCGTTTTTTTATATGATGGGATGTCACTTTGATTTTTTCTATGATTTTCCATTTTTTTTATTTTTAGAATTGATTTTTAATTTTTAATTTTTTATTCCGATTTCTTTTATTCTGTACTAATTTTATATATTATTTTAATGTATGTTTATTCTCTATTTATTTTAAATTTTTTATTTAATTATTTTTTATAAATAATGGAAATAAAATATAAAACAGAATAAAAAAAGTAATTTAGAAGAATAAAAAATAAAAAAAAAAATAACAGCGCTATACAAAAAAAAAAAAAATCGAACTGATGGACTCAGGTGTCGACACAAGGCGTTTTCCGTCCAAATTGACGAAAAAATTAATACGGAGAGACCAATTTGGTTCAAAAGCGATAACATCAGAGACTAAATTAGTTCACGGAAAACATCGATGACTAAATTGATCCATGAGGTAAACATTGGAAAATATTTTAGGTTTTATCCCGAATAAAATAACATTGAGAATAATTACAATGAGGTTGAACCTCAACAAACCCCGAAAACAGCTCAAGAACTAAAGGTGGGCAGAGACAACGCAACTAACAAAATGGGAAAAAATAAACCACAGTTCAAGATATCTCCGGGATTAAAAAAAATACAGCAAACATTATAGATTCAACATGAAAAAATAATCTTAAAAAAAAAGGTGACCGAAATGAACACATGTAACCGGTCAAAACACCCCTTTCTCGATTTTTCACTCGCCAATTGCCGACTATGCTTGTGGATAACATCCAAAACCAATCTTCTCAGCACCGTCCAATCCACTTCAAGTAATATGAAAAAACCAACATTATTAATTATTATCAACCGACGATGACCATTATCCTCGGTAGCAGCAAACCGCAATATTTTATTACATTCACCGACCATCATTACCATAACAACACGAATAAATAAATAAAAAGTAGAGCAAAAGCCCTCAAATATGATAAAAGTCCCAATCGTCGTAAACCATTTTACAGTCATCGAGCTCCACGTGCGCCGCCACGGAAAGAGGGCATCCTCCGAGCAGATAATCCCGGGCTTGGGCCACGCAAGCCACGCATGTCTCCGGGTTCAGGCCCCTGTTGCACCTGGCGACCCCGTAGGCCGTGGTGGTCATGTCGGTGAGGCTCGTGTAATACAAGTAATCCTCTTGGCTTGCACACGTGGCGGCCAGATCGAAGAGGAGCTGCTCAGAAACCCTAGCGTAGGAACCGCCTTCTTCGCATTTTGCCCTACTGCACTCCCCCTCTTTGACGCCCTCGTCGCCCTTGATGCTCTTTGGAAGAGATGATAGCATCGTTATCAGAAGCAGGAGGAGTACGGTTGTGTTCATTTTCTTGTAGATAGTTTTGTATAGAGAGGTAGACATAGCATATAATATGCGTGTGTGTGTTTGTGTATATATATTGAGGTTTGGGAATATTAATTCTTGTTTTTTTTTCTTTTTCCTCGATGGCTGAGGTTACGATAATTTATTACTGGAACACGATTATTCTCGTATATTGCGAGTACCTAGTCTTGAAGAACAGCTATTTAGGTCTCGAGAGCAACAAGAATGGCCCTATGGCATAGTTGGAGAACTGTCGTTTTATGTATTAGACTACTAGGGTTTTCGTTTGTCTCGCCGTTTGTTGACACGATTTTTTTAAAATAATAATTATTTGTTATAAGAAACGAAAAACCTAACCATTAAATTCACTTTCAAACTCAAAAGAATATTGTAATAATATTGGCCAAATTACTAAATTAGGTCACTAACTATATCACTCGTGTTTTTTGGGTCACGAAGTTTCATAATTGCAAACTTAGGTCACTAAGCAACGTATCTGATTTTTTTGGGTCGTTGGTGAATTTTTCCGGCGAAAATCGCCGGAAATCTAAAGTGGCCAGTGACATGTCAGCAGCCACGTCGGATTTCCGATGATTTTCGCCGGAAAATTCACCAGTGATCCAAAAGAAATCAGAGATGAAACTTAGTGACCCAAAAAAATACGAAAGGCATAGTTAGTGACCTAATTTAATAATTTGGCCTAATAATATTAATTTATACACTAACTTTTATAACCTTTCAATATTATCAACATATTTTATAACGTTATAAATCAGACCACGATAAATTCGATTTGATTCTACTATCACCACAAATTTAATTTTATTTTACAAATTTTCATTTAATTTCTAATATTCACGGCCAAATTCATTTGATTCCTACATCCATTTAATTAACTATACGAAACCTTTTCTCTTGTTATATAACTTTTAGCTATATGATAACGTTTATATACCGTGAATGATGAATTATTCCAATTATATGCATTTATATACTTAATATATATTTGGCTATGTGGTACGGCCACTTTATGCTTGTGTTTTTTTTAGCGTTCGACAAAATAAACCAGCCGTAATAATTTATTAATCATAATCTTCATACGTATCTTTTTTCTAGCTTTTTTGTTTGTTCACATTTGCAAAGGAATCATCGTTGCCTAACGGTCGTCCTTCGATGCTTGTAAGAAAAAGAGAACGATTCATTACATTCAATTCAAAGAAGAGTGTAAGCTATTTATTTTACAAGGATATAATGCTAATAGAAACTTATGGTTTCGGCTCCAAATAATAATAGTTGACAAGATGTAGGGTTTCAAAAGATATAATATGAGATGCCTATAAGATTTGTGGATTAGATAGTAGGATCGAATCCCTCATCCCACAATTCCTTAAGTAGTCCAGAGGGGGTTTATTTGATAAAAAAAAAAGGTAAACAATAAAAAATAAATATTTTGTGAATTGGCAAGTGAACGATCATCTGACACGTCATGTATATTCAAGTATCCCGGAGAAGCATGTTTATCCCCTAGCACCGGTGAAAATTGCTGGGTAAATTTCTATAGTTCATTTACATGTAATTTTCTATATGACTAGTATTCTACGCACATTGGATGTAGCCGTAATATATAAATATATATAATACTAGTTAATGTTTTAACTTATTTTTAATACATTAAATATTCATTTTAATATTATATTATTTTTAATATAAAAAATATGATTTTAGAGGGTACAGTGGGGATAATTTAAAAATCAGGGATTAAATGATAATTAGCATCGTCACACAAAATCAATTTGAGAAAAATTGCTGAGGTGTCGCCAATTATATATTATAGATATATCAACTATACAAGGGAAGAGAATTAAAAAACGATTTGATGATCGAGACTAGCATTGGATGCTAAAACCTTAAAACAATATTGTCCCACTCAAGACGATTATGGACCAGATATACAACGACATTTGTTGTCGTAATATGATCGTTTTAATATCTGAGACCATCGAATGTATTCAATGTTTTTTGGACTCTTAGACGAGTTTGAATGTAAACTATACTAAATGTATTTTACGGCTAGAGAGATAGGAGAATCACACGTGATTTATAAGCACTTTTGGGTTTTCGAGGATGTTATGGATAGGAAATGGACAAATGGGTCTCTCTATTTATAGTTTAGTTGGAGTTGAAATTTGGAAGAGTTATATCCCTTGGTGACAACCTTGTTAACTTATCACGTATTCAAGTGAGTAGTTAGCGTTAATTAACCCATTTAGCGAAGAGGTACATTACAACCTTTCTCGAAGGGGCCATGGGAAGAGTACTTAGTGTCATTGTAGAATGATCCCTTGTTGTTGAGTAATATCCAGACAGGCTCGTAGCTGAAGAAGTCGAGACCTGAAGCGAACTCGAAATTCTTATGTATTTTTTCATTATATATTCTGCTTGATTTTGAGTTAGTGCTTCCATTTTTTTTCCTTTTTCTCTTGTAAGAGCCCTTGTAATATACATTTTTTTTATTTCAGTTTTTTGTAACTAACAACAAGAAGAAAAAATAAAAAGTACATCACACAATACAATTAATATATCAAGTCGAAAAAAAAAGATGATGCATTTATATATTAATGGAAATGAGGAAACAATATTAAGTATAAGGATAAAAAATAATAATATTTTGTTTAAGTTCATCCAACATATAATATAATAAGCGTTTAGAATGCAAGTAAATATAAAAGAAGTAAAAATGCATGAAAAAGATGCCGCTTGCGATTGATGGAAAACTCAAGAGAATATGTTGAAGCTAAATTGTTTTGCTTATGAAGAGAGGTGAGAGAAATAGATTTAAAAAAAAAAAAAGTAGTTAGAATTGTATCTCGACTTGTGAGGATTGTTTTAATTTTCTTTGAAGTTTGACCAAGATTTGATTAAGAAAATTTAAAATAAAAAGATCATTTAACCTCATCTCACCTAAGTTAGCCTAATATATTATATATATATATAAAAAATTTCAGGCCTCCCACTAAAGCTTGCCTCACTGACTCCGCATAACCTACGGTCCAGTTTCTATAAAGGAAAAGAATGAGTGATTGTTATTTCTTCAAGTACGGGAAATGGAGCGCATTATTTTAGTTGTATCATTATGGGCGAAAATAATATTTTTAAAATTAAAAAGGATGTATTCGTAATTTACTAATATTCGAAGGGTGGTTGTTGCAAATAATTGGAATTTCGCTGTGCGACGTGAAATGGAAACTTTCACCTAGACTAAGCTTGATTTGGGATTGCATTACCGATTCTGAAATCCTTTGCACTGCACCGTCTCTGGGATCATTCCGGTAAACCCATTTTTTGTTACCTCATTGAAATCATTTATTAAGCAAGTGATGATTGATTAGCCCATCATTCTTATGTGAATTTTCATATGAAATGATGGTTTTATACTCCATCGATTTGGGCGAGAGGTTTAACTAGGGTTTTAGCCGTTTTCCCGTTTATCCCTTTTTCCCCTTCTCATCATTCTATGTTTATGCTCAATCAAAATGGAACACTTGTTCCATTGATCTTAAATTCATTATCGAGATTTCGTTATTGTTACTTTTTCTGTATTTGGATCTTCATCGGCCGCTATGCTTAATGGGTTTTGAGATTAATAATTCGGCAAAACCTAATTTCATCTTAGTGATAGGCTAAATTTCAGCTGTGCTGGTGGTTTTCATCGATTCTGAGTGGGTTTGGATTTTGGATATCTTTCCGATTTGGTTTTATTATTTATTTTTCCCCCTCTTCTTTCTCAGGCACTCTCTCCGTTTTAAACTGATGTTTCTGAGGCGGGTTTTCGGGAGGACATTATTCGCTGCTGGAAACTCGTATTCTTCAGCTTCTGCAGCCGCAGCTAATTCCTTGGCAGTGAAAAATCCATTAGCAGAGTTCTTCGAGGCTGATCGAAACCCCGAGGATGATAAACCCGTCATATATGGTACATATACGTACATTAATTATCGTTAGTTCATCATTAAGGTTGTATTTGCAGTGCTATGTTTTCCTATGTTTTAAATGCGTTTCATCACACCGAATGCTTGTTCTTTTATCTCTTATAGCAAAAGTTCGGTCAAGGTTTCACTTAATCTCTTGAAAACTTGCTCCCTTGTAATGAATCTGCTCTTTGATCACATTATATTCAGGTAGGAGCTGGAAAGCTTCTGAGCTTCGCCTGAAGTCTTGGGACGATCTTCAGAAGTTGTGGTACGTTCTTCTGAAGGAGAAGAACATGTTGATGACTCAGTGTCAGATGCTTCATGCTCAAAACCTGAGATTTCAAAATCCCGAGCGTATTTCAAAGGTTTGTAGCTTCATTTCTCTGTCATAATTTATCTCCCGGTGTGGTAATTAGAAATATGTTCTTTTCCCGTAAGAAACTGGTTTATAACAGGTTGTTGGTACGTGGGTTTATATAAAACATGGGTTTATATATAACAAATTTAAACCCATGTATAAGGATTTAGATAAGCACACCTCTCAGGTGGATTATTATAAGCCCACTAGCCATTTTACACCAGTTAATTAGTTTTATATAAACCTTACTAATTTTAAACCCTCCTAAATATAAACCGACGTACCAAACCAGCACTAACAGTGGAATTTGCTTGAAGTTCTCTAATAGTTATGACTTTTCACATGTTTTTTTTTTATCTAAATAGCAAACCATCGCATGTTCTTGTGCGATAAACTCTAATTCTATCGTGATTTAAACAGGTAAGAAAGTCGATGTGTCGCATCAAACATGTCCTGACCGAGCGAGCCATTGAAGAAGCAGATCCTCGAAGGTCTTCGGAGATGAAGAGGATGATCAATGCCTTGTAATAAATATGTGAGTTTATCCACATATTCTTAAGAGGAGTGTTAGAGATTCATGTAAGACATCAAGTTCAATTTCCGAATACTCATCTAACTTCCCGAGTATAATAAAAAGGCTATCTAAGTTCTTTATTTACTATTCTTTGAGTTTGCATTTTGCGATTCAACTTCTTCAGTTTGTTGGTTATAATTCGGCCTGCGGTAGATAAAGTCATAATATGCGGCTGTAGGATTCTACTACAGCAACGATTCTTCGGTGTCCCATATTCTTGTCATTTTTTGACATATAAACCATAGAGAAATTTTTTTTAGGGGAAGTGCCATTTTTAAGTGATGGTAAGTTTGGAAACTGAAGCAGTTTGGGGACAATTAACGTTGAAAAATTAATTTCAGCCGAAAATTGGTTCCCGCGAGCCAAACATGACAATTAATTTTGAGAAAATACTAAGGGTGTGACAAAAACCGTCCAAAATCTGCATCTCAACGAATTGAAGTAATGTGAGAACAATTAATGTGGAAAATCCGATTTTAGTCCCGAATTAACACACGTGAATTGCACGTGATAATTAATTTGAGGGAAAATTTTATGTAGCACCTGGAAAAATTCAACTAAATCAGCATACTCCACGCCCCGTAGGATTTCTCCGCAAATCCTACGCTCACGCGTGTTGAACTGAAATTAGGATTTCTAGCGTTAATTGACCTCAAATTGGTTCATTTATAAACTTATTGTCCACCCTTTTGTTTATGCCTCCTTAAAAAATGCCGCATACATGAATAAAAAAAATAATTAACCCTTATTTGTACTTCATCAGTTTTAACGATTAGTTGCTTACAATTTGATCCCCCGGGCAGACATATGATGCATGCGCCGTAGGATTCCACTACATCAACGATTTCGTCGTCGTCTTCGATGTTCTTGTCATTCCCTCGTTGTAATAATACTATAGATTCTACACTGCAGCCAACCCCATAAGCCTTTTTGTTTTTTGCTACCGATTTATCGTAACCTCAGACATTTTAGACACAATATAAACCATCTTTCACATATAGTCCAGAAATCAAATACAAAAAAAAAAATTTTTAAAAAAAATGAGGCGACCGCGATTCCGTAGTTCTATTGCACTACACCCTACGATAACGATGATATTGGTTATTACAGCGGTGAAAAGGGGACCATGACGTGACGATCGAGTGCAGCGAAGCAAAGTGCGGGGAAAACAATCCCTACGAGAGCGTCGTGCAGAATCTTCTCGGGATGCTTTGATCGGGTTCAAAGGCGGGGAACATCGCGATGGGGGATTGCCGCATGATTTACGACGACTGGTCGTTTTACGGGGGAGGTTTTTAAGTTAGCGAAAATGACCGAACATCAGCAGCGGTTTGTAAGACGAACCCGGGAATCTTTCTGTTTCTTGTATCGGTGATTTGTAATAATTTACGTTCTGAGTGTGGGAAGAAAGAAGGTTATGTTTGTTTCAGCTTGTTGAATCTGAGGCGTTGGAGCGAAAATTGGTGTCAGTGTTTACCATGTGAATCAGTTTAGTCCCTAATGTTTGAACCATTTTAGTCCATAACAAAATCGATTGTGGACCAATTTTGGTCATTTCGTCGCGTCTGACTTCAGTTGTAATGAGAATCTCGCATGTGTCCCATGCATGGTCTCCTGAAAACTCATTGAATCGTGTTTGGATTGAATTAGAGGGCGCAAAATCGAAAATTTCTCTTCCAACATTCGAACATGGGCTTTGGTGGTTGTGGGTTTACTTTTGTGTCCTAATTTAGTAACATTTTCAATTTATCAATCTAGACATGATTTAGTGTGTTTTTAAGAGATTATGTTTGGGCGGCAGGTGCAAGATTCCGTTAAAATTGACGTTAATCGTAATTATTTATACAAGAATTACGACATAGGAAATTGGATCGATAAACAACGGGGCCATTTTTTATTTTCTTACGTTCGGTAGAAACTTTTGAAGGGTCTTCCGATTCCCGAGAGTATGATAAAAGATTGTTTATTCCTAAATTTATATATCCTTTTATTCTTTTCAACATCCGCCCGTTTTGTAACGTTTGATCGTGTAATTTGCAGTAAATTATTTTATTTTGTGGACGCATCACATTAACTAATCCAGCAGCTTGTAAAACCCCAAGAATCTACGTTTTTTGTAATCAATCTATTGCTTCATTTTAAGTACAATTTTCCGAATATACTTCAAAAAAAGAAAAAAGAATCCTATTGACGCGTCGATAACTTTCCTAACGAGGTCGAACCGCTACTACTCTTGTTGTCCTAACGGACGGCGCACGGCGGCGTACCTCGCCGAGAAATCCCTCGGGTAATAGCCGTCCTCCTCGTCCTCGCGAAGAAGGCCGTCGTCGAAGTTCAGGGCGTAGCTCAACGGGTCGTACTGGAAAGTCCTGGCGGCGCTCCCGGCGAGGCTCGCCGGCGTCCTTCCGAACCGGCGTATGAACGCCTTCCACTTGAGACAACGGCCGGCCACGAGTTCCGACGACAACTCTCGGACGCTCTTTTTGAAAGCCTCGGCGCCACGCGTCCGCCACCACCAGCACCGCCGGAAGATGGTCAGCGACGGGTTGCAGAGGCAGCAGAAGTGACGGCGGCGCTGGGGTTGCGTGTCCGGTAGGGTTTCCGGAGGTAATTCTCGGGCTTCCATTTCTGGGGTGACGATGGCGAAGAAGATGAATGAAAGAGGTGACAGCTTTTGGTTATTATATAACGGCGTTGTTGGGAGAAAAGACGATAATAGCCCTCGATGGAGACTGACGATGAGGGCTAAACGGTAACTTCCTTAGAGATATTGGAGGGCCAAGGCCCAAGAGCTGTCATTTGAATAGGAGTGAAATTGACACCTCTTATCCGATCTTAATTTACACTCGAATATTGTTTGGTCAGGAAAAGAAAATTAATAAAGAGATCCTATAAAGGTAATATATACAGAAATATTCCCGAAAGATATTTCAAGAATAAATGATATTTATGATAAGATACTTTCTTTTGATCCTCTTATATAGTGAGATATTTACATTTGCTACTAGACGAATTAGTTTGTGCAATGATGGCTACTTAATATTTCAAATTATATTCATCTTAATCTTAACTTTGCTTTAAAGCCGTTCAGTAATCGTTTTCACTCCAATAAAATCATAAATGAATGTATTTTTTTTTATAAAAATTATTTATTATACCCCCCTCCAAATTATTACACACCCTCAAAAAGGAAATACATATTCGAAATAAATTGTGAATGGCCCAATTATAATAACGGCCCAATGAGGACTAAAGCTCGTCGTTGGCCCAGCCCATGTCCGTACGACATCTTCAACAAACGCCTAATTATCAAACAAAATAGCAAATCTCTGTTATCGCCATTTCCACGCGATAAAAAAATAGCTACGAACAATGTGCAGCTTAATGGTGGGCTTGCCGTCTTCTCTGGGCACAGCTTTCTTCCGCGAAAGAAGGCTGTTCACGAGCAGAAGCAGCTGCTTCAGACTCTACTGTTCCGCCTCTTCGCCGTCGCCTTCGGTTCGCGTCCGATTCGCCCCTTCTCCGACGGGTAATCTCCACGTAGGCGGCGCGCGCACGGCGCTGTTCAATTACCTGTTCGCGAAATCCAAAGGCGGCGCGTTCGTGCTTCGTATCGAAGACACGGACCTGGAGAGATCGACGAAGGAATCCGAAGAGGCTTTAATTCGCGATATTACCTGGCTCGGACTCAACTGGGACGAAGGTGGGATGAATTCAATTTTCGAATTTGATTTGAATTCATAATTTGATGAGCTGCTGTTGCTATAGGTCCTGATGTTGGCGGTAACCATGGCCCCTATAGGCAATCGGAAAGAAACGCAATTTACAAGCAGTATGCTGAGAAACTTCTTGGGACTGGCCAAGTATATCGATGTTTCTGCTCCAATGAGGTAATAAATAATCGTAGCATACTCATCTTTTTTCATGTGTTTTCCTTTATCAATGTAAAGAGGCTGAAAAGTTTATCTTATGAAATGCTGCTTGCCTCATCGTTAAATGATTCTGAGTGTTTTCTTGATCCTAATGTTCAGATATCCCCATCATCTTTCCCTTTTTTGAGATTTTCATATATATTTTTGTGGGAATTCGTGATATTTAATGAAAGAAAGCTTGATCATTATTCCAATAGGAGCTGGAAAAAATGAAGGAGATTGCTAACGCGAAGAAGCTTCCTCCAGTTTACACTGGTAAGTGGGCTACAGCAAGTGAAGCTGAGGTGGAGGAAGAGTTGGCTAAGGGTACTCCTCATACTTATCGATTTCGAGTTCCTAAAGAGGGAAGGTTAACAATCAACGACCTCATTCGTGGTGAGGTATGTACAGTTCCCATCTAGTTTTTGAATGTTTCCCGCTGGAAAAAATTGGTGGAATATTAATTATTACGATTATTCTGCATTTAGAATTATTATTTAAGGTACTTACTTCGCTAAGAAATATCGATTAAGGTAAGTTGGAATTATGACACGCTCGGAGATTTCGTCATCATGAGGAGTAACGGGCAACCAGTCTACAACTTCTGTGTGACTGTGGATGATGCCTTGATGGCCATCACACACGTCATAAGGTGAATTATTGCATTGCCTGTCAAAGGACTAATTGATTCTGGATATTTTTCTTCCCTAAAGTGGGCATATATTTACTTGATAATTCAATAAACCAGAGCGGAGGAACACTTGACAAACACGTTGAGGCAAGGTTTGATATATAAGGTACTAACCGTGCATAATTTCAGTTTTCGAACTGCTGAGTAATTACTTAGTACTTAGTAGCCATTTTTGGTAGATTCATTCATATGTATTTGTTGCCAATGCAACTTCTTATTCCAAAATGCAGGCTTTAGAACTCCCAATGCCTAGATTTGCACATGTTCCCTTGATTCTCGCACCCGATAGGAGCAAGCTCTCAAAACGGCACGGTGCAACTTCGGTGGGTCAGGTAAATTCGTGTGTTCTTCCCCTTAAATATTGCAACTTTAATTGTACTTAATAACAAAAAATCGTGTTATTTCGTGTTGTTGTGTTATTTCATGTTGTCTCTCTCTTTGGCTGTGTTTGGAACGAAGAAAGTAGTGTGGTAAAGAAAATCGGAGAGAAAAAATGCTTTTCATAAGTTCTCCTTAGTTTTAAGTATAAACTTAACTATATTTTCTTTTCTTTTCTTTTCCTCATCTGTTTCTTCAACCAACCAAACATAAAAATTAGTTTTCTTTTTCCATTTCGTTTTCCTTTTCGTACTAATTTCGACAAACCAAACACATCCTTGATGATTTTTCATTGATTTGGCATCTTCTTCGTTGAAATAACCATTTGAACAGTTCAAGGAAATGGGTTTTCTGCCCGAGGCTATGGTGAACTACCTTGCATTACTCGGTTGGGGTGAGGGTACCGAGGATGAATTCTTCACTATGGAGAGACTTGGTAGTCCCGGATCCAAATTTTCTTACATCATTAATTACTTGATGTCCTTAAATGTCTTTTGACACAAGAACTTCAACGTTTTCATCAGTTCAGAAATTCACCATCGAGCGTGTCAACAAAGGTGGAGCCATCTTCGATTCTGCAAAGTTAAGGTGAACCCACTCGAAGATCTCTCTCCCTTTGCTGATGAATCACTTTTCTTGCATGAAGATTTTTCTGTTGGTAAATGCTCAATGAGTTCACTGCACATATGTTTTCATAATGCAAAAGGTGGATGAATGGTCAACACTTGAAAGCTCTTCCCTCAGAAAAGGTAACCAAACTCGTCGGCGAACAATGGAAAAGCAGCGGAATACTAACTGAATCAGAAGGAAGCTTCATTGAAGTATGGCACCTTTATAACCTCACCAGTAACTACTCAGAAAACAATACTATTTCTCTCCTATTAAAACCATTCTTTACCTCACTGAATTTGCACCCTTCTATTACGATCTTATTAATGGCAATTTTCTCGTCATTTAATTAATATCATCAGGAAGCTGTGGAGCTTCTAAAGGACGGGATCGACGTGACCCCCGATGCTAACATTGCTCTATCTAACCTCCTCTCATACCCTCTACACGAAACCCTCGCCAGGTAACTCTTAAAATATCTTAGTTTTAAGTCAGCTTTCAAATGATGTAAGAAATAATGACTCCATATTGTCAGAAAAGCTCAAATCTTTAACCTAATTCAAATTTTTTGTTCGTTCGTTCGTTGATAGTGTTGAAGCTAGACCTGTTATAGAAGACAAACTCTCGGAAGTTGCTGAGCATTTGATCGCTTCCTACGATTCGGGAGACCTCGTGAACGCACTCGAAGAAGGCCTCCCCGGTTGGCAAAAGTGGTCAAAGGGTTTCGGGAAAGAGCTTAAACGCAAGGTATCCCATTTCTTGCTAATATTATTATTATTCATACATCCACATATATAATATATATAAATATATATTTATAAATTCAGGGAAAATCTTTGTTCATGCCCTTGCGGGTATTGCTGACGGGGAAACTCCATGGCCCCGACATGGGACATGGTTTGCTTCTCCTGCACAAAGCAAAGAGCTGCGGTGTTGAGTCAAATCACCTTGTGCCGATGGATGAGAGGATTGAGATGCTGAGGAGGGTCGATTGGGAATCTCTTAATAGTTCTCCCGTTGATGAGGAATCTGCTGTTACTGTCTAGTTTTACTTAGTGTCTTCTTTTGTTTGAAATGAATGATCTTTATTTACTATGCGGTAGTGTAATTATTTTTTCTTCGGGACGAAAAGTGAAAGTAATAATTATTGCTAATCAGTTTTGTTCTGCTGAGACTATGGATACCTTACCAGTGGATTGGGTTTTGGTTTTTATTAGTTAAATGTACTCTGCGCTGCGATTAAGTTTAATATGAAGCAAATATGAACCTCACATTCTGCTATGAAATGATTCGGGCTTTCTGTGTGACTAATCCTTCCAGTCTGTGTATCCCGTCCAAAGTCTACACTAATATCGAAATTCGAGGACGAGTTTAAGAGTATTCGGACAGTTGTGTTTTGGTTTTTACATTGTACTTCATATACTGTGATTAAGTTCGGTCTGAATCAATTTTGAGCTTCACTATCAAATGTCGGTTGTGAGACGATTTTCAATGGGACTAATCCTTCCGGCATGTGTGTTTCATCCCAAGTCCTATTGCAAATATGGAAAGTCAAGGAGTTTAAGAGTGTGTTTGGTTTGTGGAAATCAGTGGGGAAAGGAAAATTAAACGGAAAAGAAAAACCGGTGTTTATGTCTGGTTGATTGAATAAATAGATAAGGAAAAGAAAAGAAAAGAAAATCTAGCTTAAGTTTACACTTAAAACAAAGGAAAACTAATTTATTCACCAAATGATGAGGAAAACGAAAGTAAAACTTATGAATATCATTTTCTCTTCAATTTTCTTTTCCACACTAATTTCCTTAAACCAAACATAACATAAATGGTGCAGTGATTTCTATGACCCGATAGGTTTGAGGGCAACTGTGTTTAGGTTCTTACATTGTGGGATTACATTAAAAAGTGTTTATTTACTTATTCATGCAAGAAAGATACCCCATTTAGTTTTAGCTAAACTCATAAAGTCAAACTCTTATAATCATACATTATAAGTCAACTTAAGAAAAAGTAGTAGTACAAACGGCCTTCTAAGAATCTCATTTCCGATGACTAATAGAAATTTCAATACCTTGTAATAGAACCACTAACAGCTCTCGCCATTACACACAAAACATACGACATTAAAGTCAATAACTAACGAAAAGTAAACGCAATTAATCCGGCGAACGAAATTTAAACTAAGGGATTCATCGTAGAAGATCCATGGCCGCCACCGCCGTTCATCATCGACGTCCACGACCCGAGCCCGCCAAGATTATACCCAAAAGACTGATCCTTAATCTCCGTAGCATTAGTACGATGAAGATGATGGTAATGATTATTATAATCATGCCATTCGAGCGGCGAAACCCTCGCACTGATCGGCTTCACATCTTCGATTTCTTGATTATGATCGTCAGTAGTAAAAAAGTGACGTGGCAGAAGACGGTGGTGGTGGTGTTGATCGTACGGCATCATCATTCTTTGGAAATTATCAACCATAGCACTTTCGTTGTCAGCTGCTGACGTCATGCTGACACCGTGATGTTCTAGAGGATCAGCATTATTATATGGAGCCATTATTAGCCCTTCGTTGATCGCATTACTAACCCCGTCGAGATTCTCGCCGTGTAATCCCGTGAATTCTTGGCCTCCTCCGATCATGAAGTTGATTGGAGTCGGATTATTCTCGAGGACGAAAATAGGGTTCGTTGCATCGCATGTCAAAAACCCTAGCCCACTCGTCGGTAAGGGAGCGAAGGGCATTTCGGGAACAAACGAACGGTGGAGATCTGTCGGGCTCGGGCTAGGGTTTCCAAGGGCATTAAGGTAATTGTAGCAAGAGAATGCCGAAGGTGACGATGACGGCATTAGCCCGTTAATAAGGTTGCCATTGTTCGACGGGAGTAGTGAGGACGAAGATGACAAAAACGACCCCGGTGAATGGTGAAGGAGACCAACACTATCATCACCATTGTTATCGACATCATTGTTTTTCGCGTTCGAATTATTATTATTATTCTTTTTCGAGCCCGAGGAGGCTTTTTTGTTCTTCCGGCAACCTCCGCCCACCGGAATATTCCTTAGGGTTCCGCCTTTCGTCCAATAACGGCGGCACGTCTTGCAAAAGTACCGAGGCTGCGAGAGGCTGTAGTTGTTGTAGTAACAAAACTTGGTGTGTGTGGATTCGCATCGAGGGCATTTTGGGGATTGCTCGTGCTGAGGCCTCAGCCTCCTCTCGATTAGGGTTCCGCTGCATGCTACAAGGATGTCGTGGTCCGATGATGTTTGGTCGGCGACTTCTTCGGAGATAGTTCCCTGTTTATTTTTAAAAGGAAAAAATAATGTATAAGACACACACGCAGATATATATATATATATATATACACACACACACATATTAGAAAAATAAAGGCAATGTGCTATGTTTATGCAAGGAAATGATGAATGTCTCTTACCTGCAGCCAATCGTCGGATGAATCCATGCAAACTTGTAGAGAAGTGATGCCCATTTTATTACAACTCTTTTCGAATTCTTTTTACAATATATAACTCTCGAGACGATTATTGTAATGTGTGTGTTTGAGTGAAGAGAATTATGATGAGACGATGATGATGTGAATGGCAAGAGTGTGAGGGATTGGTCGCCAATAAGAAGGAGAGAAAAGTGTGCGATGTGGGACCCTCAAATCTCGAATCCTCTACTGTATTTTTGTATTTATGTCAGCGTATGGAGATATTTTGTCTGTCCACACTTTAAAGTACGTATATATATACAGCATTTTGTTAGTTTTTTAACTGTCGATCTAAGTAATAATCCCTCTTTGACATTGCCATTTAAAATAGTAACTCAAAATGTAATTTTATTAAAGTCGATGACGACGCTTTTAACTCGTTTTTTACAGCCCTTCATTCGTCGAATTAATATTTTTTGACCGACAAGCAGAATATGTACGTCTAAAGCGTGTATTTATTGTTACTATTCTGAATTTAAATCTAAAGCATGTCTTGTTATTTTTTACTATTACGGCACATGCATAGTAACGCCTCGGTTGTTATTTACTACTATTATAATGCTTACAATTTGAAATAATATTATGTGATATCGGGAAAGATCCACCATTAAAGATTGCTTTTACTTACCTTCATTTCAATTGTTTTTTCCATCACCAGGAAGCGGATAATATAAGCATTTTTCGTAATGTTTTTGCTACATTATATTATATGGTTAAGCAACGAAATATTTAGTTTTTTTTTTACTAACGAAATATTCTGTTTAATTCATATATATGCAAATACATATACGAGCTACGGAATAGAGAGCGAGAATGGTAATGAAAAATGAGTATCGTCGGCAAACAGTTAAGTGGGACCCACGCACAACACTAAGGTAGGTGGGTCCACATGGGATCTAATCCAACGGAAGATTAGCATGTGAGAGAGATGATCAGAGCCACACATTTTGAGTTGTCGCAAATCACGGCATTCATAGAAGTCTAAATCTGACGTGACAATAAGCTGTAAGAATTTTTGGGACTAAGATAAAAGTGAGAGAAAGAGATGGTAATGATAGTGGGCTTTTATTTGGGCCCATGTGGGCCCGATCTGACTCTCCTAGCACGCAAGGCATAAATTCCCCCTTCCACGCCACGTGTCTCGTAATTTTTGGAGTCTGTCTATTCTAGAAAATGACAGAGATTAAAATTAAAAAAAAAAACATTAAGCAACCAAAATAATGGTAAATTACGATTACAACATGCCGAAATTGATATTTTTAAAATGACGTAATTTTTTTAAATGTAATTTTGTATTGAAGGTATACAATATGAATGCAATATATGCATGTATCATAAAAGTAATAATTCTCTGCTTTATCTCTAATCCGATGGAGAAAAGAGCTTGATGATGTAGCTTAAATAGTAATACTAATATCCGAAAATATTAGCATTAAGTTATAAGTTTCCATTACTACACAAGATGATAGCATTTGAAAATTTGAAATAAAAGGGAGACTTATTATTATTCCATTATTCCTAGTGTCTAATGAAGATCTTGACAATGAAGCCATCGAAATGATTCGTTAACTTGTTGCCACTTTCGTTGCCTCTTTTTCCCTTGATTTGAATAACATAAAGGAAACCCTATTTTTTTCATTTTTTTTAAAATCGAAAAAATGAATAGGTAAAAGTTTTAATGAAGAAATAAATTATGCTACCTTTCTTCTCATGCAAGGTTGTCTTGGCATACTAGGCAAATAATAAAAATTAGAATTGCACTAACTTCAAGAAGATAATTTCATGAAACAATTGTCTTTTGTAGCTCTCTTTATAGGACCATTTGATGGGGTGAGTAGAATCATGGAGTACTCTCTGTAATCTTTTTCACAAATCAAATTGAGGGAGTCCCCTTGATTGGTACATAAGATTTCACGAAAATATTGTGTGAATTTAAAAAAAAAAACAAGAAAAAAATTCTTGAACTCCACAGTTATGACTTATGAGCCTTAGGAAATATAATTATATAAAATGATATTTAACATGTTATCTCAAACAAACATGTCTACGAACTCACGATCACAGTAAAAAAAATCATGTCTAAAGCAAAGGGACGTGTCTGAAAATATAACGAAAAAATCTGAAAATATAATACACTTCAACTAAGCGTTTTAGGTAAGTGAATATTTATAGGCGAAAACCCGAACTAACTCATATAGTCATATATCCCTTATTTGAGTTTACACTTCATTGATTTATAGCATTCTACTTACCTCGAGTTTTGACGCATATATAAATGATATATATATATATATATATATATATATATATATATATATATATATGTAAAGGAACATAAATTAAATGAAAAACTCGTTATTGATTTATGTTGAGACGAGAATTTTCAGTTGTCAAAGGCGCATGCGCGAATAGAAATGGGAGGTATCAAAGTGCAAACAAACAACCAACGGAGAAATTCCAATATTCGTATATGAATTGACAATTCTGAAGAAGGGTCGGTGGACATATCTTTCATCTCTCCACAATTTCAAGAATTCAATTAATATATATATATATATATATATATATATATATTATAATGTGAATATATTAACATCAAATTTAGAACAAATGTCCAATGTCACGATGCATGCGGTACAAGCCGAATTGCTGTCTAATTCTCTGTCCCCCTGGATTTACTACATGATGACGTTGTGGTAATGATTAGACAATATTTCTTAGTCCTAATATTTGACCCTTACGCAATATGTACCTGTGTATATAGTACGCAAGTATTCGTTGTATTACGAATAAACATTGTGTAATAATATGAATATAATGTCATTCAACAAGGCACATTATACTCGTCGATACTAGGTTTTGACACTTCGATGCGGAAGGGCAAAAAGTGAAAAGGAAATCCAATTGGGCCTTTAATTGGGCTGGGTTGTCCCACTACAGGTCCAATAATATATTCGGAGATATGCGGCGGATTTTATTATTTATTTTTGGGGCGAAAAAGAAATGCTTTATACTCTTTGCAACCCTAATTTCACGAGTGGGCTCTGTTGATTCGCCCAAATTAAAACCTCTTAAAACCAGGTATGAATATTCCGAGAAGTTCCAGCTCAAGTATTGCTCGTTAATTGCACGATTCATTAATATTATTTTCTTTGGTCTTCCACGCACAAATTCCACGTACCAAACAAAGCCGATTTTGTGTTTTCTAAGAAAATGAACAACCATGAGTAAATATTTGGTGCAACTTCCTTGCAAGTGAAAATGGACAGTAACTCAATTGGTTAAGAAACATGATGCAGCAGCTGCATTTTTGTCACTTAGGTTTTAACTATTGTCGGGAAATTATCTTCACTCGGCTCAATATATCAATCAAAGATGTCTCTCCTTATATCTTCAATTGGCTTTAGGAATGAATTCTCAATTTAACATGATATCAGAGCGGGTGTGATCTGCGTGTTATCACGTTTATTTGACTTATTGTCATCCGATTTGATATGTCCACCTGATAGGCTTTAAATCATGCCACACGTGAGGGAGCGTGTTGAGATTATTTTTGTCTCACATCGAGAAATTATCTTCGTCCGGGCTCAATATATGTAATAAAAAAAAGTTTTTTGTTTCATAAATGAACAATTTTATTTGAAAACATAGTCGAGAAATGCATTGATGTAACCACTCATTGATTCCATAGAAGTTGATCGGCCGTCGTATTTTATTAATTGTCACATTGAATAACATTTAAATTGAGCCAACACTAGATAGAGATCACATTGTTTCACAAGTTGTCGCCGTTAGTATATGTGCTCATTACTTCCTCATGAAATAATAGAGTAGAACCTGGAAAATTCAGTTATTATTTGCAAAATCAAACAAGGTTAATATTATATTTATGTAAGTTGAGTTGGAGAGTTGTTCTACCAAACCAAAGAAGACTTTCTTGAAAATTAAAAAAAAAAAAGTTTTAAGTTTTGCGTGATTATCGTGACATATCCATCATTAAGCAGTCTGCCAGAATTCGAAGCCAAGTTTATAATAATTTATTGCTTTAATAATTAACAATACTGCTTATTTATTTGTGTATCAACGTACTTAGTAATAAAGTCACGCAAAGTTAATTTGGCAAATTTTTTTTTTCAATAAACTTGCCGGAAACAAAATATCTATATAAAAACTAGTTCCTATCTACAAATTTGAACCTCCCATTCAAATATAAAATGTAAAAAGGGGTAACTAAATCTCACGCAATTAAATAAAAACGTTTCGACATATCCATTTATTACGACTGATTTTAGAAAGAAATCTATACGTTAGGCTTTATGGATATGGACTAACGGGTTATGATGATGGTGCCTGCTACTCATTCAACCTCGACAATATTAATACATCTAAATTCCAAATTACCACTAAGATTCCAATTAGTTATACTGAATTTATTGGAGAAATATAATTGATGGGTTAATGAACATATGTTGAAAATAATTTATATCTAGCGAGTAGGCCGAGCAAAAAGTTAAAGAAACCATTTCTAATGAAGCATGAGTTTACTACAAACATTTAAATTAAATAACTATCAAAGGAAAGAGACAACTTAAGACAAAGACAATGCCCAATCTAATTTCAGGAGGAAAAGATTAACATACTTCTAAACATGTGAAACAAAGTATCCGTTACGTATTAACCAAGCAAATATTTATGTCTCAAAGAGGACATTTAGAACAACTCGTCCGAATATCTCGATTGCCAAGTTTCCATATTATCTAGATGCGGTAGAAATGGAAAAATCAATTTACTAATATTATATATGCACACATAGATACATACGAAAAATGAAACACTACGCGCTCACGCGGTCCATATGGGCCCCGTTTTAAATTAAAGAGATGATGAATTTTATAGAATTAAATATATCACAACCCAAAACATTAAAATTACAAAGGAAGACGAAAGTTGACATTGTATTGACATATTAAAATCTCAAAAGTTGTATAACGTGTATGATTGTCGTAATTATATAAAGGGTCGAAATTATTATATGAAATTTTCATGAAATATAAATACCCTTGAAAATATATATAAAAATGCATATATAATTAATAAGCAGCCCTCAATAAAAAAAATGGAAAAAAAAAGGGCAGACAAAAGCAGCGTAACCGACAGACCAATCACACCCGACCCGTGGCGCGCCTGCTTTTGATCACGAAATGTTGTTACAATTTGCGTCCAATGTGGAAGAATTACATGATAAAAAATCTATCTGCTATGTGAGAAATAAAGCCTTACAGCTATACAAAGTGAAAAGGCTATTGATTTTTAAAAGATTCACTAATTTACTGAAAAAATTTAGAAAAATTATATTTAAAAAAATAGGGAAAATTATAGGATTAAGTTACGGGTAAATTATGCAATACCCCCATGTGGTTATACCGAAATGCACATAACTACCATATGCTTTGTTTATTGCGCAAAACTACCTTGTGCTATCTAAAACTTAGCAGTGTATCCCCGATGTTGTTTAAAACTTAGCACAGTAGCCCCTGTGTTGTCGAACACTTAGCACTGTACCCCCTGTGTTTTCTAAAACATAGCACGGTACCCCCCAATTATTAGGTGAAAATGACAAGGAATGGATTTTACGCTATTTCCGAACCATAGGGGTTTTTATGCTTATTTTTCAAACCACAAGTGGGTTATATGCTATTTACCCTTAAGTTACTAAGTATACATGTTTTCGTTTTTGGGTCACTATGTTTGATAATTGCAAAATTAGATCACTAACTTTGTATGTCAAAACAATTTTGGGTCATGTTTTCAATTTTATGTCATTAAGTATTTATTTTTTGATTTTGAGTCACTAAATATACGATTTTTTAATTTTGGATCACTCATTTGGTAAATAACTTTGAAAACATAGTGACAAAAAATTGAAACATGTATACTTAGTGACCAAAAATCGAAAAAGTAAATACTTAGTGATCTAAAATTGAAAATATGACTCAAAATTATTTTGACATATACAGTTTGTGACCTACTTTTGCAATTATCAACATAGTGACCCAAAAACGAAAACATGTATACTTAGTCACTTAATCTTATAATTTTGAAAAAAAAATATGTCTTTTCCCTTCCGCGCTTCTTTGAAGTGATGCGAGTTTTCCAAAATAATGAAATGTCAGCTTTCATCTAATAAATTGGAACAAATATGATTTACTAAAATTAGATTCAATATCAATCTTTTTTCCCCTTAAAATTAAATGGACAACGAAATAAGAAAAGAAAAAAAAAAGGAAAAGAAAAGATTGTCTCATGAACAAATAACGTATTAAATTAGTGTAAACATATATACCACAAAAAATGTAAATAAATAACAAGACGGTGATGTCTGAACACTATTCACAGTTTCACACAATCAGATATTCACAACTCCATAAATAAATATTAACACCCTCATCTCTTTCGCTGACCGCAACGAACAAGAAGAACCTCTCCTAAAATAAATCCAGGAGTGATAAATAAAGGAAAACCATGGAGCTAAATTCATCGCCATGTTCGATTTCTCCGAGCTTCAACAGCTATTCAGAAAGCCCCATCTCTCACATCGCCCGGCGCGTGATCGGAGAGTTCGCCGGGAACGTGGACGGCGACAGCGAAGTCGAGGAATTCGATTTTGCGGCGGAGCAAGAGTACTCCTTCGATGAGCAAAGGGATAATCGAGTCGATGAATTTAATGACGATGATGATCATCAGCAAGAACAGGAGTTCGAATTCCATTTCCAGGCGGCGGCGGCGGACCCTCTGAAGCCGGCGGACGAGATCTTCCAAAACGGGTTGATCCGACCCGTTTATTCGTTTTCGGATCCGGGTCTCGAGGACCCGGGCCATCGGAGCATACGCGTTTCTCTGAGGAAGCTGTTCATGGAGGAGAGGGATCATCAGACTGCGACGTCGTCGGCGTCCGACGAGGAGCTCGACGGAGTTCCGCCGGAGAGCTACTGCGTATGGAGGCCGGGGGCGGCGAACGCGGCGGGGGTGTGTAAGAAGAGTGGGTCGACGGGGTCGGTTTCGAATAAGTGGAAGCTGAGGGATATTCTGATGAATAACAGGAGCAGAAGCGACGGAGGGAAGGGTAATTTGGTCTTTCCATCCGAGGGGGGCGACGGCAAAACGGCGACGTATGGTGCGCTGAAGAGGCGATCGCTGGTGTTTCGGTAATGCCAACCGTGTTTTAGGTAGGAAAATGTACGGCACTTTTAGTTCGCGAAATTTCTTTTTCTTTTTTGCTTTTTTTTTTTTTTTGGGGCGGTGTGAGAATGTAAATAGCGGGCAGTTAATTATCGTATTGTAATTAATTATATTTTCTTGATAAATGTTTGGAGCGAATTGTGTTATTGGAATAATTGTTTCCTGGAATAGGAAAATTATTCTAGTGCCAGAAAAAATAAAAACGGCCAGGTGTGTGAATTCTGAGCTGTAATGCATTCGCGTAGCTTTTCAAATTTAATTAAAGTTCTATAATGCTTAACATTTGAACCACACAACACAAAAAAGTTCTGATAACAATTCAAACTTAATTTTTATCATGGAGTAATAAAATATAGATGACCAACCGTCGTATCGTAATCATCGAATGTTAATTAAATACGAGGAGTTTCAAAAATGGTATGAAATTTATATAGTTTTATCTATTTTAAAGCTCTCTCCACTATCATCGTATTCATGTATTTATTTATAAAGCCTGGATAAGAGTGTGACTGAGTCTTCCTAATTTTATTTGACTTCAATCAGTTGGCTCTATGTGATTGTTTCATCAACCGATTTCTCATGTTCTAGCAAATCATGCATCATATATCAGGCTAAGAAAAAGTAGGGACATTGCGGAAAATTCGAATTTTCACTTCGTTTACCAAGTCAATCTAATATTTGATTAATTGAACTAATCCCACTAATAATAATATAATAAAAACTCAATTTTATATGAGCCAATTTGCTAGTCGTCCTACACAGATCCCACTTGGCAAAGATTCAAACTTGAATCTTAAAATCTCTGTCATTCTTAATCCAATTACGTAGTGTTGCAATTATTATTATTTGCAAACGATTTAGTATTGAACTAATCCCACTAACAATAATGTAATAATAACTACATACTAATTTAAGCTGTGCCATTGCTGATCATCTTATACAGATTACAGACCCTACTTCGCAAAGATCGAAACTTGAATAAAAAAAAGGCCATTTTATTTATTTATTTATTTATTTTATTTTCGAGCAGTAAGTTAGTTCTCACACTTTGACTAAATTAAAACTGAAGCAAATCTTAATCAAATAATCTCCTACCAAACGACCATGACGTCTAAGAGACTAAAAGACTAATCATCTAGCATATGTATACCGTTCCAAATCAACATAATCAATGAATTCTAATGAATTTGATCATTTGAACATTAAGAAGTGCACAGGTTATATAAATATTGGGTCTTCAATTGGGCCAAACCATCATTATGTCTAAGCCCAATAATGTTAATCGTCTATCAATTAGTATTGATCTATTTCAATAAATTTGTCATAACATTGTTTAAATTTTCCTCTTTGAAAGTCAAGTATCCACATCGACATGTTGACTACAAATAAACAATCATGACAAGGTGCCAATTATTAAAAAAGAAAACCTTTGTCATAGTACCAATGGGCCTTACTGTTGAATGTTAACGAGGCCATGAGCCTTAATTAATTAATCAATTAATCTCAAGCATTTAGCCCTAACACAGAATCTTGAGAAAATGAAGATCCAATTACAAATACAGTTGAGCATCAAAATAAATATCAAACCACCGCTTAAGCCACCACGGGCCTCGATTTGCGGGCCACAATGCATCTGGGCACGCACATCGGAAGCCTAAAGGCCTCCACGGGATTGTAAGCCGAGAAAAACTCCGGGTCCCGCTCCAGCGAGTCGGCGTATGATTCGAGGACCGAGACAACCTCGTCAAAGTGCGGCCTCTTGTCCGGATTGCTCGACCAGCAACGCCCGATGAGGCGGCGGAACGCCGCCGGACACGACGGCGGCAGCGGCGGCCTCGCGTTCTGGCCAAAAAAAAAAAAAGAAAAAGAAAAAATCCAACCGTTATCATCCAATCAAAACCAAAAGACACATAAGCAATAAATTAATCTATATTTTTGGCTTAAATGTATTTTTGGTGGCATTTTCAGTCTTGTTCACTTAAAGACTCAATTTTAGTCACGTGAGTATCTAAATTGCATCAATTTTCGTCCCGTTAAGCTAAGGATAGCAATTTAGTCCCGTTACTAACTAAAGCAATTTTAAGACAGTTAATCCAGAAACTTACTTTCACCCCGAAATTTGATCCAGAAAGTCGACTAAGACCAAATTTATTTTTTCTTTTCTCCAACTAAGCATCACATCATAAATAAAAAATAAATAATAAAATTGCTCTGATTAAGTTTTTGGGTTAATTATCCTAAAATTGCTCTGATTTTTACACCTAAGGGACGAAAATTGCTACCATTAACTTAGCATGACTAAAATTGCTTCCATTTTGATAATCACGGGACTCGGTAAAAGGACTTAAATGACACACCCTATATCGGACTAAAAATATATGTAACCTGTTTTTTTTCAACCTTTTGGCACACCGCAAACGCAGCTTGCTCCGGCGTCATGCCGTCGAAGGGGACCAAAGCGGTGAACAACTCCCACAGAACGATCCCGAAGCTGTAAACGTCGACCTTCTTCGTGTGACTCTTCTCCCTAATCATCTCCGGCGCCATCCACCGGTAGGTCCCCGTGAATCCCTTCCCGCTTCCGCACTGTGATTCCAAGCACGAGATCCCGAAGTCGGCCACCTTCACGGACATGTCCTCGTCGAGCAAGAGGTTCTCGGACTTCAAGTCCCTGTGGAGTATCCCCTGCGCGTGGAGGTACTGCATCCCGTGCGCGACGTCCAGTGCCAGCTTTAATACGAGGCTCAACGGAAGCGAATAGGGCTCGCGTTGGTGCAAGAATTTTCGTAGGGAGCCGCCCGGGTAGTACTCGGTGATGATGCAGAACACCGGCGGCTTCTTACACGCCGCTACGAACTGCAAGGAATCGGCGGCCGTCGTGATGATTTTTTTTTTTTTGCGGAGAAGTTATGGAATTGGGTCACTGAGTAGATCTGTTTTCGTTTTTGGGTCACTGTGTTTGTATAATTGCACAAATGAGTCGCTAACTCTGTATGTTTTAACAAGATTGGGTCACCGGTCAGTTTTTCAGCCAAAATCGTCGGAAATTCAACGTGGCCAATGACAACCACGTCAGATTTTCGGGGATTTTGGCCAGAAAATTGACCGGTAACTCATTTTGTCAGACTTTCGGAGACTTTGGCTGGAGAATTGATGTCATCGACCGCGTCCGTCAAATTTCCAACGATTTTGGCTCGAAAAATTGATCGGTTCAGATTTTCGGGAACTTTGACCGGAAAATTGACCAGCGCACAATTTTGTTAAGACATATAAAAATAGACCTATTTATACAATTATCAAATGACCCAAAAACGAAAATCGATGTAATTAGTAACCCAATTTTATAATTTTTACTATTTTTCGCCTTCACACGAGGAAAGAATCATTAAAAGCAAAAAAAAAAAAAAACTAATAAAATGTTTTACGACTTACGGAGATGATATTCGGGTGCCGGAGCCTGAACAGTAGGGAGACTTCGGAGGCGAACTGCTTCTCAAGAAAGGCGGCGAGCTCCGCGTCTTCTTCCGGCTGGCTGATGAGCTTAATGGCGACTTCCCTCTGCTTGTAGACGCCTCGGTAGATCCTGCTGTGCCTGCCGGAGGCGAACTTGTTGCCGATGAAGAGCCGAGACATGTCGGCGCTCCACTGCTCCTCGCCGCCGCCTTTGATTTCTGCGCCGGAGGAGACCAAATACTTCGACCACGAAACGGCTCGGTTGTACTCGCCCAGCGACAGCCTCCGCTCGAGCCTTGCGTGGGTCTTCGCGATTCGCTTCAGCCAGTGAGGGTTCTTCATGGGCTTTTGCTCGAGACCGTTTTTTCTCGATTTTTTTTTTTTGTTTTTTTTTTTTTGTGGGATTGAAGTTTACCCTTTTATTTCATCTTTCTCAACATTAATTCTAAAGAGAGAGAGAGGGGATATTTCTTTGCATGATCAGTAGCTATCAGAAAACGATTCGGATGAACACAAAACTCACATTATTAGTAACGGAGGAAATTTTCATTTATTCCATGAATGGCAAAACAAGAATTCAAGAAAAAGGAAAGATTTTGATCGAAGGGAGAGGTGAAAAACACAATTCTTTGCAAGTCGGTCAAAGATTTATGAAGAGGTGTGAAGAACCCACATTAAATATGAAGCTCGGCACGAGTTTTGATGTTTTGAGAGAGAGAGAGAGACTCTAAACTCCAAAGGTGGGATCAAAGATTCATAATAACGTGAGAAGATCCAATTCGGAGGAGACATTCGGCTGTCAAACTTGTTAAGACACCTCAAATTTCACAATTATTCTTTTTGAATGTAAGATAATAACTATGTATGGAAAATATATTTTAAGTGTAATCGTAAATACCTGGTTTACCCCTAGTTCAGCTGAGATTTATTTAAATGAAATCTCGATGAGAGAGTTTTAACTTCGTGAAAAAGAAATAACATTGCTGCTCTTGTGCACCCGATTCCTCACAAATAATAATTGAATTTTTAATCTACTTCTACTAATTGAAGGCATACATTATTGAGCATAGATGTGCCAAACTTTAGGCATATCGAGAAATTAATGCAAAATAAACCCTTTTCTTGTTTTAGCAAAGTTTCAACGTACATGTAATAATTTGACCTCTCATGGTATATTTACATTCATTTGACTTCGAAGGCATGCCTACCTTGCGATAAGAGCAGATAGGGATTATTACTATAGGCTTTAGCTTTGGTCGTACACGACACATAATAAAATATATATATATATATATATCTGATTACATAAGTGTTATAATGGTTAAGATATTTACTGGAAAAATGTAAAAATAGAGAGTGTCGTTTATTCATTTGACGAATTATTAAATTCATGCCATTGATGAATGATGATGGAGCAATTTTCACGAATATATGGATAAGGGCAATCCTGTCATCTTGGTATTGAGGAAATCAAAGGCATCATTTAATGGCACGTGCATGGGGCATGGCATGCCACTAAAGCTAATATAAATTGAAAAATATAAATTTAATTGAAGTTAATATGATACATGCAATTACTAGTGGGTCCAAACTGAATTTCAAAGACTCGCAATTCGCAAAGCCAACGTGTACTGTACCGTATCCACCGTCCGTATACTTTAAAAAAAATAAAAATTGCAGAGATTTATCTTATTTTCCGCGCCTTTTAATATAATTAATTTACTAAAATGCTCTAATATGAATTGACAAGACTAAACTTTAATAATGGGTTGTTTTTATAGTATTTTATTAAACTCCACCTTATCTCATCTCATCTCACCTCGCCCTACTTTTCCTGAAATGTGCATTTTTGGTTTCTTCTTCTTGGATTGGAATAATGCTTATTCACACGTAATTATCTTAGAACTCATAATACAATTAAGACCATCATTATTTTATTCAGAAAAAAAATTAAAAAGGGATTGATAAAGTGGTTGAAGACAAAGGTCGTCAACTGTCAAAAAACTGACTACAACGTGAAGGAGGAATCTATCGTCGTTTATTTGTATATATTATTTATGAATCACCTTTGTACTTAACTTTACATAATACATTACGGAAATTCAAAAATAAATAAATAATTAAAAAGGGAGGGGGCCATGTGCAAAACTGATCACAATACGGTAATAGTACGGCCATATCTTCTGTGTCGGTTTGCACATACGGGAATAGATCGACCGCCATTATTGCTTTAGAACAAGCGAACGTGTTTTTTGTTTTTGCTATAAACAAACTATTTAAATTTTCAATTAAATAGAACATATTTTCCAATATATATACATACAATACAATACATAGGAGAAGAACCCGCATTAACTACGGCTCTTTCCAGGTTAGGTGGGACAAAGGCACAAGTAAGGTGTTTGTCTTTGCCACAATTGTGCATCAAATGCTAAGAGGCCTAACGAAAGTGGTGGTTGAGTCTAGATAATGATATGTATTTATGCAAGTATATTATTTATATATAGTTTCAATCTGAAAATAATATGAACTTCATTTTAAGTTATAAAAGCGGTATGAGATCGTCTGTTCTTATTTGATGTTCATATACCAGATTGTGACAAGTGTTAAACTCAGTTGATTTTTTTACACGTGTCACAATCTGGTGCGTGGAACACCAGATTGAAACACCAAATGGGCACAGAAGAATCAAATTATACAAAAGCTTCCGTAGAGGAAAATTCCAAATCCATATAAACTACAAACAATTAATGAGTTAAAGTGAATTTGAACTCATCACCTTCGTATTCGGCCACTTAAAAACCTATCTGATATGTATATTTTACACATCTTTCTATGTTTGTGTGTGTGTGGATGTTTATTTATATTCATTAATATTGTTGGTTATTATTATTATTTTCATTTTGGGCTCTCGAAAGCATCACAACGCTGCCTTAATCTCCACATTCCTATTAAGTTGGACGAATCTGAACATTACTGTCGGCTATGGAATGATCTCATTTTCCATCAGATTGAATCTTTCATGATTCATGTGACCTACCCCAAATCTCACAAACAACGACAGTCGCATCATTCACAGTCCCAACACTATATAGACCCGTGGGGCATATTGTTTGTTATTATAATAATGGAAAATTTTGGCAAATAGTGATTTTATGTGAGGAACATGGTTGATGGTGGCTCATCACATGACTTGTTCTTGTGTTTGTTTGCAAGGAAAAAGACCAATAGACCTCTCTCGGCCTGTGTTGTCGAACCTGTCTGTCTTCTGTGTGGTCCTCCTAACGGCCTACTTTCTATAATTTATTCATCTTCGGAGCAATAAATAACTAAAAAAGAAGAGGGATTATAATTTCAGCACATAATAACATGGTTAATAATTATCAGATTCCACAATTGAAGATAAGTAAAGCCCCACGAGCGAGGCACATGTTAGAAGAAAAGGACTAACCTAGGATATAATTCTATAATCATAATTCATAGCTGACACAACAAGCTCACACACGAATACAAAAAAATAGCAGAGGGAGAACTCATTCATCACCAATGGAAAATTATAAGTTAAATAATACTATTCAAGAAAGGAAAAGAAAAAAAAAAAAAAAGAACTTTGGGCACCTGCAGAGTGAGTTCAAGAAGGTAAGAGTCTTCCCAATAAAATGCCACTGAAAACAATAGCACCAAACCACTTGTTGGAGACGAATCTGAAGAAGAAGAAAAATATTGATTTTTAAGTCATCAGCTTCAATTCAGAATCTATGAGAACTAAGGGGATAATATGAGTGAAAAATATGACTAGTAAGAGATCCGGGTATGGAAGTGTGTGCTTTGGTAAATCTGTATAAAATTGACACACATAAATTGGGCCATGAATTAATGATATAAAAATTTAAAATCCCTCACTTCCTGTTGCAATCAGCACGACTTGAGAGGTCGACGGTCCATATTTGCCAAGCTAATTGCGAAGAAGCAGCCATCAAGAACGCGTAATAAGGCCACCCTGCATAAAATGGAAAAGGCTAAAATGATTAGTGTAAATTAAGCTATACCCAACCCGAATATACTGAATGCACATCACAACCCTAAGTTTTTTTTTTTTAATAATTGTGTGAAATTCCCTTGTGCTGTCTAAACTTGGCACCGTAAACCCCACGGTGCTGTCTGAAACTTAGCACTATAACCCCAGTCAGGGGGTGTAAATGGCAATGAGCGCATGATCAAAATAAACCATGGGAGTGTTTTACGCTATTTACAAATCAGACGGGTTTTTGGTGCTTAGTTTTTAAACCACAGTGGGTTGTATGCAATTTAGCCAAATGGTTATTACCAAATACAAACTATATTTATGCATACATAAACATATACATACCAAGATTTGCATTATATCCACTGACACCGAGGCTACTGATACACGCTAATCCGAACCCGCTGATCCATTCTTTAGTGGAATCCCCGAATCTCAGTGCCGTCGATTTGACACCTACTCTCATGTCGTCTTCTTTGTCCTGAAGGAAGAAACATATGTCATGTCGGCTAGCATGAAAACAGAAAGAATTTTTAGAATTCAAAAACTGAATTATGTACCTGATGTGCATAAATTGTATCGTATACAAGCGTCCAAAATACACCAGAAGCATAAAGAGGTAGAATGATTGCAGGATCGAGACTTCCTCTAACAGCAGCCCAACCGAGCAAAGCACCCCAGTTAAAGGTCAAGCCAAGGTATGCCTGAGGCTGAAAATATATACAATTGCAGCTACGTTTAACTAAATCATAATCAGATGTATATAGAAGGAATCAATTTGATAGGACAGCTCTATGTCCATAGCAGGAATCAATTGATAGAACAGCTCGGGAAAAAGAAATATATTAGTCACAAAAAGAGAAATGCTGGTAAGAATAGGTACCCAAAATGTCAGTCTCTTCATGAGAGGGTATGTAAAGACGAGCATCAATGATGAAGCTCCCAAGATGATACTGCAAATGTCGTACGGATCAAAATTACAAGTTATTTGCTTACTTGCTAAATGGCTCTGCTTCTCCATGATAAGAAGAGCTAGGAAATTATATAACTATCTTTAACATTTTAGCTTTTCTGAAATGAAACATAATCGACCATGCATAATTAGATGAATGGTAACAAATTGGAAAAGAGTGTGTACAGGAAAAACCTGTAATTGTTTAGCTGTAAGAGGATTCCCAACCCCAAAAGTAGCTGAAAGCCAAGAAAACATAGTCCCCGAAACGGCGTAAGAACACCACTAGCAATCGGCCTCAGCATTGTCCTCTCTACCTATACCATATTAAGCTATTAAAATCTAATGAACCAAGCAAGATCCAAAAATGTTGCATCTCAAAAAGTACGAGAAACAGAAATAAAATGACAGGGACAGCAAAAATGAACATTATCCACAAGAGCCAACATCATTATATCGTAAATTTTCATTTACCTTAGTATCAATATCGCGATCGAGTAGATCATTAACTGTACAACCTGCACCGCGCAGAAGTAATGCACCTGTACCAAAGAGCGTCATCAACTTAAGATCAGGGATGCTCCCTTGTGCTCCCGCCATTGAAATCGACCTGCAAAAAAAGGTCAATTTTAGAATAATAATAATCGCCTGATAATTAGACAACAATTCTCAGAGCTTTCTACTTTTTTATCACTGAGACTTTCCCTTTCCATTTCTTATGCAGAGAAAATGGACTTCTTGTGTCAAACTACCGATTGAATCGAACCTTGTAGCTTGGTGAAGTTCTAATTTTTTTAAGCTTCGATGCCTTTGCTCAATCAACATAGTAAACGGAAGCTAAGAAGCTCACCACATACACGGCCACGCGAGAAGCCATGTGCCGATAGGTCCATCGAGCCTCGCCAGCTTCGCATAAGGTTTAACTTTCTCAGGCAAATACTCATCAATCCAAGTACGATCGACAACTTTAGCTCCACCGGAAGGCTTTGAGTCTCTTTCCTTTTCTCCCGAAGCTACTGTGGAAAACCTAACGAGCCCGTGGTAGACCCCGATTGGCGGCCTCGTACCAGAAAAAACAAAGAACCGATCATTCCACTGAAAATTTCTATATGGTTCGATTGCACTGCAAGGATTCTGATGAGATTGAGGTACGAATCCGTAGTTCACGGAGCTGATACGCGAAACGGTGCCGCCGGAACGGCGACGATGTCGTTGGAAAGAGCGAGCGAGACGGCCAATCCGATAAAATGACATCTTTGCCCCTTTCGAGTGTGCGATTCCTTAAAATTCATTCCTGAATCATATTTTGTGATTTTTTCGTTTTTCGATAAATTTCAGGTTGGCACCTGCAAATGTCGAAATATTACTTGTGCCCGCTTTGGTTTTAATTATAAGGCTTAAATATTATTTTAGTCCCGTATGTTAAGAGGGGTAAGGACACTTAACTTTATAATGACAATTTTAGTCCCGCAACTATAAAAAATGGAGCAATTTTAGTCGCATAAAGCTGGAAACCTAATTTATGCAGGAATTTGTACACGTGGCTGCCGGAAAAGCTGACGTGGACTGAATTTTTTTCTCAATCGCCACCTAAACGCCACATAATAAATAAGAATATAAATAATAAACTAATTCATAACAAGATAATTAATAAAAAATAATATAATAAACGATTGTCATATGGGTTCTTGAAGAGAAAATCGATTTGGGGCAAACTTTTTGAGTGCAAACTAGATTCATAGTTTATTATATTATTTTTTAATTAATTATCTTGTTATGAATTAGTTTATTATTTATATTCTTATTAATTATGTGGCGTTTAGGTGGCGATTGAGAAAAAATTTCAGTCCATGTCAGCTTTTCCGGCAGCCACGTGTAAAAATTTCGGCATAAATTAGGTTTCCAGCTTTATGGGACTAAAATTGCTCCAATTTTTATAGTTACGGGACTAAAATTGTCATCCTAAAGTTAAGTGTCCTTAAAACGTCACCCCTCTTAACATACGGGACTAAAATAATATTTAAGCCTTAATATAATACCATAATAATCCATAAACTCGATAAATTAATATTCTATTATTTAAAACTCTGTAAAATAATATTTTTTTCCGACTCGAAGATAAGATATCGAATTATTAATTCGCTAAACTTATAAGATATATATTTTTTTTTGATTTCTATTGACCCTACATAAAATATAAATTAACAATCCTTTATATACTACTTATCATTACATAAATGATTAGCCAAGGTTTCTTGAAAACTATCCATTTGTCTTGTGTGTTTTTTTTTTTGCAATACATTTGAATTTTGTCTCTAACATTTTTTCCAATTTAGCTCTTCAATACAATAAGTAGGTAGAAGTATAAATTAATTAATAACTCCCATGAGTATTAATATGTAGAGTCTATATATGAATGTGTAATCATTTAAACTATACTTGTACACAGATACTGAAATAAGTAAAACCGCCAGAATTTATTGATCACCTCCTCACCTATCCTTTCATCTACATTTCCACCATAACCATAGTCCTCCGCCACTCAATATATTATAAATAAAAAAAAGGAAGAAAAATAATAATAATAATAATAATAATAATACTACATATTCAATTCATTCAATCGCGGCTGCTGCAGAGGTTGTAGCCAGATATGAGAGAGCTCAACGCGAACGCAAGAAAAGCCACGAACGACATAGCAATCGAGGCGCTCGCCATGATTGTGAACTCATCTTTGCCCCAATTAGATATCCAATCATCGACTCTCGTGGCCGCCGATGACGAAGCAGACATCAACAGATACGCAAGAATCTGCAATTTACCACAACAGTCATTCAATCACGGATCGTTTAGGTTGTGTTTAGAATGAAGAAGAAAGTAGTATGAAAAAAAAAATCGAAGAGAATGATTTTGATAAGTTTTTCTTTCATTTTTCTTCTTACCATATGGTGATGAAGCAAGTTCTCCTCGATTTTAAATATACACTTAACTAGATTTTTTGTCTTTTTCATTTTCTTGTCTCTGCTAATTTTCACGAACCAAACACAGCCTTATTGTTTTCCCATAGGCCAACAAATTATACGTCACTTACCTGATCCATTGAGAAGGAAAAAAGGTGACGAATGCGGTGAGAAATGAGGTGCCTTCGAGTGCCCATGCGATACAAAAGATCAACGGCTTGAAATGCAGAGTACACAAATCCTAATGTTCACAGTAGAAGCAAGAACATGACAAGTCATACAGTTTCTGAAGCTGCATGAAGATAGAAATTAAGGGGTCCTTCCTAAAATCAAACTGATGATAGGAGGAGATTGCCTCTTGATATATATTAAGTGGATATAAGAGTAAAAATCAACGTGGGACAACACCCACTTTTTTAGAATCTCAACACTGACCAAAGATTGCATTCGGGATATAAACAACGAGCAAGAATTTACGGACTGAATCGAGATAGCAACAACAAGAAGAAGCTAGCTTAGTATATCTTCTTGTAATGGCAATTCTCTTCTCATACAAAGCAATAACTATTCGGGACTTCCTCAGAACTTTGTAAGAGAGTACAAATCGATTTTTGAATACCACATCGAATCTTCTTCAACAAACTATGATGATGCACGAATAAAGATTAAACGGAGGAAACAATCATCAAACGGATTCGTGCAAGAAATTTATTGAAGAGATATTTTACCGATATTCCTTGTACCGATCGAAAGAATCGCCGCTCCACCCCTGCGTTTTATCTGCAGCCATAACCGAGAAAGAGATCAAACACACTGCAACCTCCAAAACCCGTAACCCCAGAGCCGCCCCGGTGGCTGCATCCTCGTGCCGCCGTGCCGCCGCCGCCTCATCTCCGCCGCGGTGCCCCTCCTCCAGCCTCCCGCCGCCGCCGCCGCCGCCGCCGCCGCCGCCGCTCCCAGCCGCCACCTTCCTCACCCCTGTTCCCGCCTCGTGCTGCACCATCATCCTGTTCGCAACCATCTCAGGGCGGTGATCCCTTCCTAGAGGGTCCGGATCCCCTCTCCGGCGGCCCTTTTCCACTGACTTCGGTGGGGGATCCGGAGCCGGTGGGGTCTCCGGCGGGGTGGCCATGGAGTCGTGGGTTTCCCAGATGAGCTTCTCTCTCTTGGGCCACGGCCTCCAGCCTCGGACTCCTCCGTTGGTCGGAGAATTAGACGGGAAGCTGGATTTTCCGGGGGAGAAGTCCTTGTCGACGGCGGCGAGGGATTTGCCGTTGCCGCCGTTTGGGTTGTCGTTTTCTAACTGGAAGCGAGGATCGTCTGAGCGGAGGGGCGACTCGTATCTCAGCGGCGAGTGCCACGAATCGACTTGGCTCGCGGTGGACTCCGTGTCGGAAATCGATAGGTGGCTGTTGCTGTTTCGCCGCAGGGTTCGCTTGCCGTTGCCGCTGGGGTTTTCCGCCTCTGCCGCCTTTGACTCCATTGAACTAAAGGAGAAAGCAATCACTGAACTGAACAACGCGTAAACATTCGGTCGAAAAAAATCTGGGGAAGGAAGAAAAGGGAAGAAAAGAACAGAGATTCGAACGGAGCGAAACCAGAGCGAGGTTTTCGAATTGTGGGATTAAAAGTGCCGTGTGATTGATCTGCTTTTGATTTGGAAAAATTAAAAAATGATGTTTTTTTTTTGGTTCCTTGAGGGAGCTCTTATACGGTGTGGGAGAGAACACGGTAGCGCTGAAACATTTGCTGACGTGGCGAGTTCTAATTGTTACTCCAATGTGCTCGCCGGGTGGCGAAGCAACGTAACTTGAGAGATTGGGTTTAGGAGAATCTTTTGCTGTTACTGACGATTCCTTACGTGGTAGTCGTAATTGGCTGTCGTGGAACGACGTCGTCACAAGTGTTCGTGCTGTTTGCGTCGTTGAAGGTTAGTGGAAAATAATACTACTATATTAATAGAGTACTTAACATACCCTAAACTATCTCATATGTCTAGTTTAGTTTCATTTACTTATTTACTTATTTATATTGTTGTCACCGTATAACTCATATTTCGATTAAGTCCAATCTTATTCAGATCTGAACCCCAGCGTCCGGTTCTGGGATGACTCTGAATTCCAGCAAGGATAATTCTCCGACCTATCTCAAGCCCACACAAACTGCACTAGCAAAGAATTCAAGTGGGATCGAACCCTTCACAGTGGAATAATTCCACTAGCTTACGAACCGTCTAAAGTCTAAACAGACTACGATAATAAAAAAATCAAATAGAATCAAACTCTTAACATCTATGCGGAGATATAAGAAGTTCGAACATTAGACAAATCCCCTTTAACATAATACAAAATAAAAACTAAAAACCTCCATCAACTCTCTACTTTTAGGTCACTTTCACCAACTATGGACAACAACGCAACATATCATATCCCACTACTGATACTAATTAAAATATAAATACTTCCTCAGCAATTAAACATGGAAACTTGTACAAACCCCTTTTCAACGATTCATAAAGTAAAGAGACACATGGACGGAAACAATGATGAAAGTGATCAAAATCACAATTTTCTTACATTATTGTACCTCCTTGTAATAGTTTTCGTGTGCATGTCATGCAAATTCCATGCACTTTCTAATCTCATCGATTCTTCATGATCGCTCATCAAAGAGATGTGACCCTTCATTTTTATTGTGTCATCAGTTCTAATTCAATTATTAGCTTTGTGATTTCTAGAAGACTCCGTAAACTTAACTGGTTTGAGTGCCTTAAATTGGGTTAATCATTTTTTAGTAGTCTATATTTAGGAAATTTGAAATTTAAGGATATTTAAATTAAGAGATGACAGTCTTTGAATATTAAGTGAAACAATTTGAAGACAGTCAACGTTAAAAATCGAATTTCTACCGAAATTAACACAAGTAAACCACACGTGCCAATTAATATAGGGAAAAATTATATGTGGCATTGCAGAAAAATGATCCAAAATTGGTGTTTTCAGCAAATTGAAACAATCTGAAAACTAACGACGAAAATCGAAGTTCATCCGGGAATTAACTCACATGAGGTGCACGTCACAGTTAAATTGGACAAAAATCATACGTGCCTTCGGTTTGGTTCGGTCTTCAAAACCATGGTTGGCTAAGACAAGTAATGATGACGTGGCTCAAGCAAGTTAGTGAAGCTCGTAATATCCCAAAGGTCAAAAGCCAAAAAGGAACTCCACATAAATTTCTTGTTAGTGCTTTCCATATGGTGATAAAAAAGTTGTGCTTTGCTTTATATATAAGATAGCTTTACTACTTTAATTCTTGTCCAACTTTCTCACTAAGATGTGAGAAGTACTTCACAGCAAAAAACGCGAACTGACAATTTATTACAGGAAGAAAGTATCATATCACAGCAAAGCTAGGCAATACAAGGGGTGCTATAAGCTTATATTACCTCATGCATATCATATATAGTGGTAACATAACACAGGCGTTTTATAAAAGAACTTTCCGGTAAATATGTCACATACAAAATAAGTTCCACTCACAGGAAAATCAAAATTTTCATCTCTATGCTCTGATTCACTCGGGTAGTTTCAAGCGGTTGAACAGCACGAGAAAGCTTTGTTCGGGGACAACGTAAAGAAAACCGAGGTCTGCTCCCTTGACGTAAGGCCCCAAACCCTGTTGAACAAGTATAAATAAAAACAATTGTAAGTAGTATTCTCAGCAAGAAGACAAGTAAGGCTGCGTTTGGTATAAAGATTTTGATGTGGAAATGCAAAAGGAAATTTGTAATGGTATGATGCTCGATGCGTAACGCATCCACACTGTTTTCCTTCGTCTTTTCCACGCACAAATTCGGAGTGCCAAACGGAGAGTAAATGGTTCTAGAGAGTCGGTTTCATTTGTTTGTTACCTTTCCGTTTAACTGGAGAAGCTCTCCCTCGACCCACTTGGGATTCTTGAACCCGACTTCTGCGATTCTTCCTTGCCCTTTGTAACTAGAAACCTTGTACGAAGAAAAAAGGGTGATGTAATTTCAGTTGCATGCACAATCATGTATAAGAATAGAGAAAAAAGACTAATTCTCTTCCCAATTGAGAGAGAGAGAGAGAGAGAGAGAGGGAGGGAGGGAGGGAGAGAGAGAGAGGTTTCAGACGAATCGAATAAAATAGTACCATATTCTATTTCTATTCAGTTATCAAATCGAATATTGGTATGAGTATTCGATTCTATTCGAATCCTAAAATCGATTTGAATAAATATTCGAGTTCGAATATTATTTTATTTTTTCTATTTTTCCCATAAAATCTACTTAATAAACAATATAAATAAAATCATATTTAAATAAATCTTGAATTATAATATATTATATTTAATATTTAAATATTATTAAATATATATTGATTTATAATATATTATATTTATATAAATACTGAATTATTTTTAAAAAATATTGAAATTATAGTATATTATATGATAAATATTGAACTATTCAAATCGAATATTCGATAAATATTTGAATCGAATATCTTGATATTTGTATCCGTATTCCAACATTATTCGAATTAGAAAAATTATTTTTATTCGAATTCGATATTCGAATACTTCGAATCTCGAATCGTAAATTGTGTAACGAATTGCGAATCGAACCAAAAAAATTCGATTCATCTGCAACCCAGAGAGAGAGAAAGTCACATACCACACCAAGCTCGGGCGGGTACAATCCTCTACTGCTAAGACGGTTACCCTTCCCAATTCTAGCACGAAACGTTACCTGGAAACACAAGCAATTCGCAATATCGGCACAAAATTAATTAAATTACACAAAAAATCCCCAACGGATCCAAATTGCTACATTACGTTGAATAACTGCAAAACAACGAAAGACTACAAACCTGACCAGCAGGAACATTCAAGTCCCCAGTTAATTTAACTGCTTCAACGTACTCAAAGAACTCCATTTCAGAGGAAGTGCCATCACTATCCGCGTTCCAGTTACCATATTTGCGTTTTAATTGTACCACCTCTGTACCATAAGGACCAAAAGCACCGACATATAAGCCTGTAATAAAAAATTTTACGTCATAAAGTGATGGAAATGTCATTATATAATTAATCCACTTGCTTTGTACGGTAGTTAACTCACCTTCAAATGGATCTAAATCACCCTTGGTGGTAATAATACGTTTAAAATGTGTGTACTCGGATAATCTACTCCGTTTCTGTGCTTGGCCCACTGCAAGCTTTACTATTTCACGCACATCTTTGGCAATCTGTTTACAATCACAGATAAAAAAAATGTAAGAGATGCGGAAAGAAAAATATATTTGTGGTGTCTTAACTGTGTTTCCTAAGCATGCATGATGCAAGAGCTTGCAACTTCATCGAATTTATTACCTTTGGAGAAACTTTATCTGAGCCCAGAAATGCTTTGGCAACCTCGGGAGGCATTAATTCAGAAATGCCTTGTGCAGCAATAGCTGCCACTTTAACCTTAGCTGCAACCTTCTCTTCAGATTCGTTATCTTGATACCTCTTTGGGATATGCAGCACAAAAGAATCCTTTTCGATACTCTCCATGCCAGCGGGGACGCGAACGTAATCCTCCTTAGTAGTCGGATTATCTTCTTTGTTATGCAAAACGCCTCCAATATAAAGTTTCATGTCTAAATTGTTCTCATCTTCATCTGATGAAGCTTGATCGTGATGATTGCTATCTATATCACTGATTTCTTCTTCACTATCATCATCTGTTGAGCTCTCAATATCACTGATTTCTTCTTCTGCATCATCGGTGAGCTGCTTTAGAGTTTCTTCTGTTATATTCTCAGGGGCATCAACTCTCATCACGTTCACTTTGAGTTCGGGGATTCTTTCTTTGAGGAAGTTTATAACGCTCTTGATTCCTTCTTCTGCAGCTTCTTCTAAGTCAATACTTTCCCCTTCGCTTTTTTCCACTTCATTTTCTTGGAGTTTATTGTCATCCACAACCTCATTCTTAGCCTCGCCTGTAGATGGGCCCTTGGTGGCAGATTTATCCGGCGAAGAACTTGAATTTGGCATATTTGCTTTGTTTTGCTTTAGAAATACAACCTTCATAGATAATCGTGCGACAATAAGAATCTTATCTGAAAAACATCACATACGTTCACAACAAGAGACCTGTGTATCGAAGTTTTAGAAATGTTTGAAAGACTAAGAGGATGATGAATCAAAATTTTTCTTGCAAAAAAATAGAAAGTTAAGGTTGCTATGAAGTGACAAAAGTAGTTGTTAGAGGTAGTCATATTATATTACCTGCATATTATATGTGTCATCAGCATCTTTAACCACAAATATTTCAAAAAGTGACGATCCTGGAGATGATGCAACCAGCTGCCTGAAATAATCAACGAAAAAGAAAATACTATTTTTTCGATCTTTTCATCAAATTTGAGGATTCGCCTTATCTTAGATTTGTATTAGATGGAGTAACCTCGATTTGATTTACATCAAACCACGATCGTTTTTTTCCCAGAATAAATATGAGAAAATCTTAATGCTTTGATTCTTATTTCATACCTTGGACTATAACTTTTTGCAATAAATCTTCCCATTCCCGCCGTAATATGCACTAATCTTCCAAACGGATCGTTTGAATCCTTACAAAAGCCAACCCACCATCCAACCTGCAGTTACATAGTAAATAGATGATAGCACATAATTCTAATTTTCAGTAAAATAATAAAATAAATGATAGTGTCACTCAATGTACAAGTACAATGTGAACTCCTTTCATTACAACAACAAAAGAAGCATCACAATTGCATTCATGACTCACCAGCCCGCTTCCCGTGCTTTGGCATAACCTCGAAGCATCATGATATCGTTCTTCATCAATTGATTTCTGGAAAAAAGAAAATCATGGACAGTATTTTAAGCTTCAAGATTTATCAGCAATGAGTGACACAAAATTAAAGTCCCAACTATATTTATTACCTTCAACATAAACATAATTTCAGCAACACTGTCTTTTGATGTAGCCTCTGCTATGGCTACTTTTAGTTTAGCTGCTTCCCCAAAGTCTTCCTTCTCTATTGCATCTTCCAATTGAAACTGCCAAATTACAATCAATCAAAATTACAATAAATCTTAATACGAAACTTCTTTTCGACTTTCTTAAGCAGTTCACAACATCGATTTCTCAAAGCAATAAAGTGAATTACCGAAAAAACCGAACAACCCGAGCAATTGATAAGGGACTATGCATCGAATCTAAAACTTGGAAACTATCCACTGTGAAACTGAAATATAAAATTTTACTCGGAGAAATCAACAAAACAACTCCGACACAGCAAACACGTAATAAAGTTTCCAACCTTTAAAACAGAGGCATAATTCTCAGCCTGTTCAATCTCAGAAAAATATCTCGACCACCTACTCCAATCCCAATCGGACGATGAAGGCGAACAATTCAACGAATAGGAATCAACACAAGAGCTCAAGCTATTGCCGTTATTATCCTCGCTAGCATTACTACACTGGCAAAGCAGCTTATAGTTCCTGTTCCTCCTGTGAAGATTTCTCCAGGACAGCTTCAGCGAGGGTTTCCTGCCGAGACTCGACGACGGGTGACGGAGCTCTGTCGGAGGAACCGCGGCGCGGCCTGTTGCCCAAGCGTTGGCTACGGCCATGACGATGAGGGCGAAGCTGCGATTGCAGTCGACGTTCTTCTTTTCGGATATTTGAGAGCTGAGTTGGGCAACGATGGATGTAAATCGAATTGAAGGAGAATTAGGATAACTCGATGTGCTGTGCCTACTGGTCTTTGGAAGGATATGCCATCAACATTCTTTATAATATTGTGGAAAATAAAAATATCCGCTTTTCTGTTTTTCTGTAATGCCTGCTTTGCCCTTTTTCTCAATTCTGTTTAATTTTAATTTTTAATATGGTGTGAAAGTAAATTGGTACCGGCAGTCAACGGGTGGAACCAAAACCGTTTTTATATGGTTCGGGTCACCATTTGTGCATTTTTAGTCGTGAATCGCCAGTTTTTTTCTACTGAAAATTAGAATAGAGGCGTTGGAATAGCAGAGGAACCTAATTTCCGGTGGTTTTTACCGTTAAAATTTCTTTATAATTATCATTATTATTATTTTAATTTTAAGTAATTCTTTCAAATTAAAAATAAAAGTAAATAAATAAAATCAACCAGAATAGGGCCCCACGTTCCAAACCGGAGGATAATTGTTACGGTCTCACCAATCCCGAGAACCAAATTTGATGGTTTGTAACAAGAAAGAAACCGTAACGTTCCAAACCGGAGGATAATTGTTACGTCTCACCAATCCCGAGAACCAAATTTGATGGTTTGTAACAAGAAAGAAACCGTAATGGTATGTTTTCATGCCTGAGGCATCAAGGATTATAGGACAAATGTCACATGATTTATCATCCATGTCAAAAGTTCCTTAGGTGAGTCTGTTCACGCATGGACCTGGTTAACCCGATTGGCGTGTGGGCCTCTGAGCTAACTCATGGGGTTTACCTGCCCCCAATCCTAGGCCAAGGTTCATCGTGTCCAAATAAAATAATGTCCTTATAACAATACAATTTTTATTAAATCTATCATTAATCACAAACGGAGCAAGCGTAGAGCCAGTGAGGTCATTGGATTCACCTAAAATTTTTTTTATTAATAATCTCTACACTAAAATTTTTGATTTGGACTAAAATTGAACTAAAACAAAATAAGAAGTCCCCAGTTAAAATTTTGAAAATATAAAGGATAGAATGTCCTATTAGGCTGGACCCAACTATAGTTTGTTTATTCAAAAAAATGGGAAACTAAGCTTTGCATTGAGGAGACTTATTCTTTCACATTCAGTGTAACGGATCACGGGGTTTAGTTACAACTACTACAACACTACGACAAACAATATACAGACAAAAGCTTCTAAAATATAGACACAACAATGCACTCACCATCACATCACAGTTTTCATGGCGGCCCATATTCTTGCATTAACACTCATCACTGCACTAACGTGCGCGGACTCTTCAGCATCGGATCCAAGCCGTCTCCAAGAACTGAAGAAACCTGGTATTTAAGGACACTTTTAAATACCTTTTTATGTGGTTTTTTAAGTCTCTATTCTCTCGAACTTCTTATTCTCTTTGCGTATTTAGTTGACCGTGTGAATCCGATCCCGGAAGCAAAATGTAGATGCGGAGACGAATCGATCAACCGCGGAAACTTCCCAACGGGGTTTATTTTCGGCGCTGCTTCATCTGCTTATCAGGTTCATATTAATGACATATGAAAACATGAGATTCTCAATCCTGATTTTTTACTTTTTTTTTTATTTTATTTTTTATTTTTTATTTTCCCCGGCCAGTGCGAAGGCGGGTACGACGAGAACGGAAAAGGACAAAGCATGTGGGATAATTTCACACATGTGCATCCAGGTAATTTTAGTACAACTGTAAATATGTGTTGTGAGGCTTTCATTTCATTTCATGGTGATTTTCAGACAAGATGGTCGACCGCAGTAATGGAAACGTAGCGACGGATTCGTATCATCTTTACAAGGTGGAGAGTAAGATCTCGGAACCGAGTTGTTGTGCGAAATTCGGTCTTGAAGTTCGAAGAATGATGCGGTTTTTTTTTTTTTTCTTTTCAATTCTATGTAGGAAGACGTGAGGATCGCGAAAGACATGGGGCTCGATAGCTATAGAATTTCGATATCATGGTCCAGGATATTACCAGGTGCGCGATTATTGTATTTAAAGGCACAAAAACAAGGCGCAATTCGAGGCGTGAGCCTAAAAAGTCGAGGCGCGCTCAATATTGCGCATTAAATGTTGATTTTTATAGCATAAAGAAGCGTATGCATATAGTAACAAACTACTTGTAGAAATCTATATACAAATATATAGGAGCATGCAAAGATAAAGCCACTTTTCGTCCTTGATGATTGCCCTTTGGGTAATTTTGGTCCTCGATATTTCGATTTTCCACATTTGGTTTCAAATGTTGTCTGATTTGGGACAATTTTTGTCCATCGATTAATTGATCAGGAAGCGCCAATTGTCACCAAGTGAGTGAGCTTCTTTTTGTTAATTTATTTTGGGATAAAATCACTTTTGGTATCCGATGTTTGCCCGTAGGACAATTTTGGTCCAGATCTAAACCGATGGACTCCCCAGATTAGACAACATTTGAGACTAAATGCACAAATCGAAATATCAATAACCAAAATTGTCCAACAAGCAAACATCGGGGACCAAAAACAGTTTTATCCCGATTTAAAAACTATTATTTCTTCACAAGCCTTTGAATGTGTGCGCCTTATTGGGGCTTTTTAGGGTGCCCTAATTATACTTCGGCCACTTTAAACGTATTTGCATACATGTTTTTCTAGTTTTTTTTTAAGCTTAAATATGAGGTGCGCCTTACTGAAACGCCGCACCCTGAGGCAAAAGGCCGTCACCTCGCCTCGCCTTGCGCCTTTTAAAAACTATCACGAACCTCTTCGTTCTTCGCATTCGTGGATTTTTATCATTCCTTGTCGGGATATAACGATGTCCCTGTCCAAATTTCAGGTGGAAAGATCGAGTCGGGCTTCAACCGAGCCGGGATCGATTATTACAACAACCTTATCGACGAGCTTCTAAGAAACGGTATACAGCCTTTCGTCACCATTCTCCACTTCGACCTTCCGCAGGCTTTAGTAGATGCGTATGGCGGATTCTTAAGCGCTCAAATCGTGTAAGAAACATTATGTATCTGTCGGAAATATAATATATATATTTTAAATATGATAGACTGTCTTCAAGTTTAAGCTTTTAGGTGAAGTGGCATTTCAACAATATTACGGCGTTTTTTTCACTTAACGTATGCTCGTTTGATGATTTTATGATGCTATTGAAGCAGACATGATATTGTGGGTTTTGCGGATATCCTATTTCGAGAATTCGGGGACCGCGTTAAGTATTGGATCACGCTAAACGACCCGTGGACCTTCAGCGCTTACGGTTACGCCTTAGGCTTGCTCGCTCCCGCTCGATGCTCGGATTGGCAACGGGATCTTAAGTGCACGGGAGGAGACTCAGCCGTCGAGCCCTATATCGCGGCGCACAATCAGCTTCTTGCCCACTCTGCTATTTTCGATCTGTATAAAAACAAATATCAGGTTATCTTTTCGTTGAATGACCACTTCACCTAAAAGCTTAAGTTTGAAGAAATTGCCTCGTACTTTAAAATTTATAGATTTTATATTTCCAACACCTTTCATATTCATGAAAATCTATCGGAATTCGAATCGAAAATTTCACCGCATGTTATACACGCAACGCAGGCATTACAGAAGGGGAAGGTTGGAATAACGCTTTCGTCGAACTGGTTCGAACCGTACGATGGGAAAAGCGAGAATCTTGAGGCGCAAGAACGAGCCTTCGATTTCACGCTTGGGTGGTTAGTTCATTATATATAAAAAGCTGTTATTTGTTGTTGTTGTTGTTGCTGTTTCTAATTTATTACCAGGTTCTTGGATCCATTGACGTGGGGCGAATATCCACGGAGCATGAGGATACGGGTCGGGTCGAGGCTGCCGGAGTTCACCGAACAGGAAAGAAACAAAGTAAAAGGTTCGTTCGATTTTATCGGATTCAATTACTACGGGGCCATGTACGCTTTGCATAAACCGGGCGCGAACTTGTCCGCCTTCAGCTTCATCACTGACCCTGAGATCGAAATCGCAGGTAGCAAAAAAATCTTCTTTTTTTTTTCTACTTTCGATTTCGAACTCAACGATGTAAATACGGTTTCTATATTTACATCGTCGCACGCAGGGGAAAGAAACGGTACGGCTATAGGAGAGCAAGGTCGAAAGTCGAGCATAATATACATTTATCCGAAGGGACTCAGAGAAATTCTGCGGTATATAAAGGAAAGATATAACAATCCTCTGGTGTACGTAACAGAGAACGGTGCGTGCGTGCGTTCTAACGGCCGTCGGAGCCGTGTAATAATTCAGACGGTTAACGTTTTTTTTTTTTTAAATTTCTCGATCATTTTTTTTAGGGGTCGACGAAGAAAGAGATGACGCGCTGAAGATCTCCGATGCACTGAAAGACGATACGAGGAGGGACTACATTGAAGATCATTTATGTTGTCTGCACAAATCAATCAAGTGAGCTAAATCTCTCTCTCTCTCTCTCTCTCTCACACACACACACACACGCGCGCGCACATGTGAGGCGATCGATGTTGCAGGGAAGACGGCGCTAACGTAAAGGGATATTTCGTGTGGTCGCTGATCGATAATTTCGAGTGGAATTGCGGGTTTTCGGTTCGATTCGGGTTGAACTACGTCGATTACAAGGACGAGCTCTTGAGACGATACCCTAAACGATCCGCTCTGTGGTTCAAAAGGTTTCTGACCGTTCGCGGAGAGCATAAGTTTGCGGGATTCAGTTATGACAGTTGAGTTAAAGACTGTAAGAATATCAAATCTTGTTGCTTGTTCTTTGATCTTCCTTGTGTGCCTAGAGGCCATCTACAAATGCAGTTTTTAAGGTGTTTTTACTCCAATTCGTTAATTTCTATTTTCTACCCACTATTTTTTATTCAAACCCTTTAACTCTATTTTCTACTTTTTTTTTTTATAATTAATCTTAAAACAAGCAGCAATAAGCTAAATTCAGTTTTATAAATTACACATTTCAAATTAGTTAAACTGTAATTAACACACAATATATAATTTCGGTTTAGAATTAGTGTACAAAAAATAATGTAAAATTTAGTGTAGGGTTGGAAAACAATTTTGACTGTATTTTTTTGCGTATAACACAAAGATACAGTATGCGTTGGAGATGCTCTTAGCACCACTTTTTTCCAGTCATGCAACTTAGATCATCAGTGTTGTAACATCGATCATCATCACTTGGACGCAAAAATCTCTTCGAGCTCTTTGTACAACCCGCCCCTCGGCCTCGCCTTGTAATCGGACGAGATCGACGCCGAAGAGCTCCCGCTCCTCTTGTTCTTCCAAAACCCGCTCCACCTCTGTCGATAGCTCGTCGAGGGATCGTTCGTCGGAGAAGCTCCTTCTCTTCCGAAGCTCGACCTCGCGAGCTCTCGTATCTGCCTTAACCACGGTTTACTCTCGCCCGAGCTTCTGTTTCTATCACCAGAAGTAGTAGTAGTAGTAGCAGCAGTAGCAGTAGAAGCAGCAGTTGTCGTTTCCCCGGGGGCACGATTTATCGGGAATTTCTCTTCGAACCTCTTCGCAAGGCCCCGAGGGAGGAAGAATACGAAAAGCCCGACGAGGCCCGTTTCGAGCCCGCGAAGGAAGGAGCCCGTGATGGGATCGAGCTGCTTCACCTGCCCGTAGAGAGCGTACCACTCGTTCGCCATCTGAGCCCCGAAAAACGCCGAAAAGATCGAAATCATTACGATCCCGAGCTTTCTCTCTCCGCGCGGCGAGAAATCCCGCTCCAAGATTAGGATGCAGAGGGCAAACACGGCTACTTCGGAAGCGACGGAGATTATCTCCACAAGCTGCACTTTCTTCTTTATGAAGGGCTTCTTTAAAACCATGAAGAACAGCTGAAACGAGGCCACGCAGAGGAGGACCACCGCGGGCTTCTTCGTGGCCCACGCGTGCGAGTACCCGCCCGCTAAAAACCCGAGGCACGCGCGTTTCAGACATTCGATCAGCGTGTAATAAATCCTCAGGATCCCGAATAATTTTTGGACGCACGGTGCCTCCGCGTCCTCGGTTTCGTCGTCGGAGGCGATGATTCGATCGTCGGTTTTGTTCAGACGGCTGCTGCCCGAGATTTGGGACAGCATGTACTTCGGCGGGCCCCGCAGGTCTTCGAACAAGGGGCCTAAGGTTGTCAGAAAATGAGGGTTTTCTTGATTTTTCCACGTCCACTGGCCTCGTTTGCCGGGGCCCAGCGTGACGCGGACGAGCTCTTGGTACCAGTGGAATCTCTTGCCTTCTTGGTGAACTTCCTTGTACTGAAGGAGCTTGCCCAATGTGATCCCGAAAGTGAGGAACACCAGCAGGAAGAGAAGGAGAAAGGAGACGAAGCTGTACATGAGTACTCCTACGACCTTACCGGAGGACGTATCGCCTTTAACAGTGTAATAAAAAAAAAATATGGTCGTCATTACGTTGTAATAAAACGAGCAGAAGACAAAATACTGTGGAGTGGTCATTCAACATGGTATCAGAACCCAGACATAGAGACATGGGTATGAATTCTAACGACCACGCATTGAATGAAAATTTCATGCCTAATGCTAGATATAAAAAAATCAGCCTAAACGTGTGAGGAGCGTACTAGAAATTAAATATAATAAATTTAAAATATGATGCGCTCCATAGAAGCTTAAGCTTTTAGGCGAAGTGGTCACTTAACAAATATAATCTTTCTTTTTTTTTTTTTTTTTGGAATTACCTTTGAGTACGGCTGAAGCGGCTAAACACAAACACGGGAGCCCGAGAAGTAGGAGAAAGATTTCGAATCTCGGAAGTATAAGCGCTCCGTAGCTTTGTTTTTCCTTCTTTGGCTTCTTCATTTTGAGTATCAAAAGCAGCAACGCGTGCGAAAGAATCAGACCGCCGCAGATCACGGCTAGCCAAAACATGCTTCGTCTGAAATCTCTCCACCTGCAATAAAAAAATGGAACGTTTCGTTCTAAAAAAAGATCGAAATTACCGTAAAATATATTTTTTTTCTATCTCGTTCTTTACTTACCCGCGCGAGCTTTGCGGATCTAAAATGTACTCGGCTTCAGGCAACATATTCTGGCTCTGCCGAGTAATAAAAAACATCAGTTCAACAGAAAAAAAACCGCAAGAAATAATACGAGATTACGAAAAAAGGCGGTAATAAAACCTCGAAATACGAACTGTACTCCAAAGGCGTCAATGGAAGTCCAAAAATTTTTCCACCGCTCGAATCCATGTTCGCGTTTTTTCTTTGAAGGCCTTCGAAAAACGCCGAATTATTTACCTCAGAGATACGCACGAAAGACGAACTAGGCCCCACCGCAACTTCGTGAGAATCTTCCTTCTCCCACGGGAGGTTAAAGTACGGTACGCTCCACTGTAAGCCTCTTGCAAGTTCATAGTATTCAACTGGTAATGTCACCTCTAGCCAACGCGATAGTGCAAAGACTTGAACGTGCGACAAGATTCTCTGTTGTTAAAAAAATAAAATCGCATTTTATGGTTTCGGTTACTATTTTTATTACAAGGAGAAGTGTGGGATATTACAAAAAGGCTTCTTGCGGGGTCGGAAATTAATATCGAGCTCGGCCTAGCGAAAGCTCCCGCAGATAATAAGCCGGCGGTTGAAATAGTTAAGAACGCCGAAGCTAAAGCCGTCGCTGCTATAGCAGCGGTTGCGAAGGATGAGATCACCCGAGATTCAACGGGTACAGAGTCTGCGTAGAAAATCGAAAATTTATCGAAATTTTAATTATTTTTTAGGGACGATGAAATGTGGTGATTTTACGTACAGTGTCGAAGCTGAAGAGTGTTGGAAGGTTTGTTTCCGTTTCCGGATACATCCGTTGTAATGTTTTCGGGGATGTACACAGAAATTGCCTCCGAATTGGCTTTTATCTGCACTCTATAGCTGCTTCTGCTCATCTCATCAAAGCTGAAAAAATGCGTTTAAAAACACGACGGAAAGATTATTTCGTTTTGCCGTACGATGATTCTAAGTATATGGCATTGTTGGAAATAAAATATATAAATTTAGAATATGATACACTCTGTTCGAGCTTAGGCTTTTAGCTGAAGTAATCATTCAATATGATATCAGAGCTCAGGGGCAAAGAGGTCTTGGATACGAATCCTAAGACCCTCCATTTAAGAAAGTTATACGTCTAAGGCTAGAAAATAAAAAAAAAAAAAAATCAGCCTAGACGCGAGGGGAAGTGTTGGAAATAAAACATGTAAAAAATTTAAAATATAATACACTCTCAAGCTTTAAAGTGAAGTGGTCATTCAACAGGCAATTATCAAGATTCTCGTGGAGAAGCGCTTGCTTACTTGAGCAAATATCCTCCAGATACCGACACGTGAGAAGAGTTAAACCCGAAAACAGGCTTCACGAATCTGATAAGTATATATATACTCTCTTCTCTCGTCCTCATACTATACGTCGTGCTCAACCTCACCGCAGGCCTCTGAGAATCTAAATACAGAAAAAAAAAAAAAAAAACCGACTAAGGTGTTATCTGTGTTTGTTGGCTTCTTCACGCACGATTTTTCGATTAAAAATCGCATACCGTAGAGGAAAGTAACGGGAGACACGGGAGCAATATGCGTCCCTTGTCTGCTTATTACCAAGTCCGAGTGTAGGCTCACGGTCACAATCGCCAGTCCCCATACATCCGTGAGCTGCAATAGATCGACATGTAATGAGTATTTCACTTGATAAGTTATGATTTTTACGTAGTATTTATATCCGTAAACTTGCATCGTTCCACGTCTAAATATCTTTGAATTAGATAGGTGGTATCAAGGATATTTAGACTTGCAGCAAGTTTATGGGTATAAATAGGGGATAATACCCATTTTGGTCCTCAATGTTTGCCTTATTAATCAATTTAGTCCCCGATATTTCAATTGGACCAATTCAGTCCCCCCGTTTTGGAAATGAACCAATTTGGTCTTAACGGGACAGAAACCGTCAATTTAGACGAAAAATTATTAACTGTGAGACACGTGGCATGCCGTGATGGTGCCACATGTCGATTTTCTGTCTAAATTGACGGTTTCTGTCCCGTTAGGATCAAATTGGTTCATTTCCGAAACATCGGAGACAAAATTGATCCAATTGAAACATCGAAGACTAAATTGGTTCATAAGCCAAACATTGGGAACCAAAATATGTTTTATCCCGGTATAAATACCACGTAAAATCCTAACTTATCATCACTGCACTCTCTTGTAATAAGAGACCTGATAACCGAATCTTCGGTTTCCAAGGTTGTCCCCGGCTATGGGGACAAGCGAGCCGTGGCTCGCATTAAGTGAACTCAAGATCTCGGCCGACGAGTTCATCACGGGCTCGGTGAAGTAGAGGTACAGCTTCAAGTACTTGTCGTTGTTCGTGGCCATCACGGTTCTCGTTTCGCTGTTTATCTGCAGCAGCTTCTCGGGCACGTGGGACCTCAAATCCACGAAAACGCTCCTCCTATCTGCATAATCCCGAGAACAATGGGCAAAAAGGGTTTTCTCTTACGAGACCGTTCGAATGTCCTAAAAAAAAGCTGGAAAAAAAAAAAAGAAAACGCACCGAAGTGTACGAAGAGGCTCGAGTTTTCGGTCCTCGTAAACGGATTCTTCGCGGAGTCCGTGCAGAAGCCTCTGTCCATGACCAAGATTAAACGTCCGAATTTTACCAGCTCGGATATGCCCACCGTTAGAGTATACTTCAAGCCCGGCTCGAGGATTCTGAGCGTGCTTGGCATCACCGCACCGTCCCCGTAAACAAGAAGCTGTTCATCAAGACAGATACTGTTGGAAATAAAATATATCAATCTAAAAATTTGATGCAGTGATGCAATGCCCTCGAGCTTAAAACTTTTAGGTGAAATGCTCATTCAACATTGTATCGAAGCTCGTGCCTAAGAGGTTATGGGTACATACAATCTTCACGACCAGCAATTTCAGAAAATTACACGCGTAAGACTAGATAAGAACGAAATCAGCCTAGACGTGAGAGGGCTTGCTGAAAATATAATATATAAAAGGCCAAATTATTAAATTAGGTCACTAACTATACCTGTTTTCGTTTTTGGGTCACTAAATTTCATAATTGCAATTTTAGGTCACTAAGCAACGTATCTGATTTCTTTTGGGCCACTTGCGAATTTTCCAGCAAAAACCGCCGGAAATTCGACGTGGACGATGCCAGAAAACACGAGAGACATAGTTAGTGACCTAATTTAATAATTTAGCCTATATAAAATTAAAATATAATACACGTTCCTTTAATCTTAAGAAAAACTTTTAGGTGAAATGATCAGATCGTCTATTACACTAAACGTTTTCGTAGCTAAACTCACATTGCAAGAAGTTTCCGAAGAACATGCGAAGCTCTCACCGCCGCCGCCGCCAAGGCAAAGCTCGCTGAACGACACGTTGACGTCGACCTGAGAACCGCTCGTGAACTGCGTCGAGGCCGCTATACGAGCCGTGGGCTTAACCGTATCTGCAAAAGGGTTCGATACAATCAATGATTAGGTTTTATATTGCAGTCATTATTATTTACATAAACTCCTAAATTACATAAGTGTAATAATAAGATGTGAAATATAAAGCGAAGAATTTGGTGCTCAACCAACGGTCCAATTGTAGCTAGAGCACGCAACTCCTCCTCCTCCTCCTCCTCGAGAACACACTTCGAATGAATGTTTCCCATCTGAGAGGCCTTTGTATGTCATGTTTCCACCTTTACATGGTTGAAATTTTCCATCATCGAGCTGCACAATTTGGGTTGAAACTTCGATTAATCGACAGAGAAATAATCGAATGGGGATTATAAGTACCCGATTCGCTAGTCGGGTTTTATATAACAACATAATACTCTCTTGTAAGAACAAGAATATGCATTCTTTGAAGAGATATGGAAGCATACGCGTCGAAATAAAATATATAAATTTAGAATACAATACACTGCATTTAAACTTAATAATCTAAACTTAAGAATTTAGGTGAAGTAGTCATTCAACCTGATATCAGAGTGTCGAAGAAGTAATTAGTGCAAATCCTCACGACCACTCATATAAAAAAAATACCACGTCAAATGCTAGATAAGAACGAAATCAGCCTAGAACGAAATCAGCCTAGACATGAAGATGACGTATTAGAAATAAAATCTATAAATTTAAAATATGATAAATTTCCTTTAACTTTAAACTTTTAGATGAAATGGTCATTCGACACGTCTGCCTTTCAATTCAAAGACATGCCAATTCGTTTGCATGCAATCGAACAAGAAAAAAAATCTAATCTTGGAGCTAAAAAGAACAATCTTTTTACCCATAATGTTCAAGAACCCATATTTCTTAGTTCTGCTGCATGTTAGAAGCAAAGTAGAGGAGACATGGAAAGAAATATTCTTCAAGAAAAGCAAAGCCCATAAAAGAAAACAGCATTAACTAACCTTACAATTGGTGTAGCAGTTGCTGCAAACGGTGCCGTTCTCGATCATTACGACTTGGAAGGAAAAATTAGCTGAATTCCTATTGGAGAACTCGCGAGGTGCCTTTACTATCTTCAAGGCAACCTCGGAGCCATCGCCGCCGTTAACTACGAAGCTCATAAACAGAAAAACAGAGCAATTCACGAGGAAGAAAGATAACAACTTCGAACCCATCTTCTCTTTCGCCAAAAGAAAGGTTGAAAGAATTGTGTTCTGTTAAGATTGGTTCGAAACATGCAACATGGCGAAAATTAAAAGATAGGTTTTTTTTTTTTGAGAAGTGAATTTAGTGTTCCGTTAACTCTTTCTTCTTCTTACATGGGGAAAATGTGGAGCTAAAAAGTGGGGAGAGAAGTGAAGTGAGTCGAAGAGTACTTTGAAAATAGTTTTTGTTTGGTTGGGTGATGAGAGTTAATAACAATGGTGAACAAACAGAGAAAATTATTTTTTAGTGGTGGATGAAAAGCTTAGTGGGGATAGAAGAAGAGAGCACATGAGAACTGACAAAGCAACTCAGACAAGTGTTGGTGTTGTAGTGAAGATGAGAGAGAGAGAGAGAGAGAGAGAGAGATTCTTGCGAAGAAAACTTCGTATTAAATGAAGACAGAGGAAACCCAGGCCATCAATTTCTTCTGATTCATTGGCCATGAAAATGAATGAAGATGGAGAGACGTTGTAATAATAATAATAAATATTAGAGGAGAAAATGACACATATAGCCATAACGAACACTAGAAAGGGGACCCTCTTTTATTGACTATTGGCCTTTCATAATTTTTTTTTTTACTTGTATATGACGAAGCTTTGATTTTGATATTTTCTTAACCTCATTTGCAGCTTACAATTGTATAAAAACTCAATATTACAAGTTCATCATGCAATATTATTTCTACATTATGCTTGTAAGGGACAAACTACATGTGCATACGACAGCATCTTCTAAGATTTATTATCATAATAAAATAAATGTTTAGTAAGACAGATTGCATAGATCGAGTCAATTGGATTTAAGATCAAATTTTTTTCCCACAATTATTGTTGCTTCGAACTGTCTATCATCATCAGCATTAGAACTTGCAATGTGCAGAAAAAAAAAAGAAATAAATAAAAGAAGAAGAATTAATCTCACGAGCACAAACGACGAAGAAAAAAAAAAGGAAAGCTATTGGGTGATGAATATCGTAAAAAAATGGTGATAAGGCTTATGAGGTCATGCTTTAAAACTCAAAAAGCTCAATACTCTCCAACTGTCGCTACTATTGTCGTTTACCTTGTTTTAATGGTACACCACACGATGATCACTTTATCTTCACTGAGACTTCGATACAAAATCGTACTCCACCAACATTTTGGACATTTAACTTCTAGATACCATTAAATATCCGGAAAAAAAAAACATGAAAATTATCATATATCGGCTTTGGTGCTATAGCATTTTTTTTTCCAAAAGATAACTCGATAAAATACAAAAATATATGAGCTAAATAGTCCAACAAAGCTCGTTTATGTACGGCATAACATCCAGTAGGGATGAAATCTTTATTGAGAGCGAACCATCTACCAACAACCCAAAACTAAAAGGACCTGGATTCTTGATTTAATTTTTGTTTAGAGAAGGATTTTAGATGTAAGTTTTATTATAGTAGATGGATGATTTATTTATTCATTTTTATACAAACAGGTTTCAAGTTCCGGTTATAACAATCGAATGTCACAGGAAAGATGTCTTCGTTCAACACGAATTGTAATCAAATACTACACTCGTCGAATAATAAAATAAAACGTTTTTAACTTTGCCCTCCTTCAAACTCCAAAATAACAAGAAAAAAACAGCCGAAAACCAAAAGGCCATAAGTGACCTAAACTCTCTCCAACTAAACTAAGCCCGAACTCCACGGTTAAGGTTAACCATCCTATTAGAAGAGTCCACATGCCCACCACGGCCACTCGAACCCCTCTGATAACCACCGGACCGACCCGCCCGATCCCTCGGGTACCCGCCCGAGCCCAGCTGACGGGTATTATTATAGCCCGTTCTATTACCACCACCAACTCTCCCCTGAGAGAACGAAAAATCCTGCCACCTATTACCACCACCCGTAAAACCTGAGTCCTGCCCGTCTTTCCTCCTCAGGGGGAGCCCACCCTCGAGCCCACCACCGCCACCGAATCTAGCCTCGATGGCCCGCTCGTTGGACTCGGCAAGGACCGCGAGCTTCTCGGTCAAATTAAAAGCCAGGGACTGAACCCTCGTGGGCTCGACCTCTTGAAACACGATGCAGCCCGTGGGCTGGTCCCACACCGCCTGCAGCTCCTCGTTGACCATCATTCGGCTCACGGTGCTGTAGGCCCGATTCTCGTGGAGGTCGAACATCTTCGAGAGGTGCTCGAGGCTTAGGGATTTGTAGGAGGAAGAGTAGGTGAATAAGTAGGTCCTCAAAGCTTCTTCCTTGATCTTAGATTTCACCATCTCGAGGACCGATTCTTTGCTGCGTAGGAGCCTCCATATCTCGAGGGACTCGATGACGTGGAAGGCCCTCTCGTAGTCTCCCTGCTTCAGGGCTCGGGTTGCTGCCATCACGTGGTCCCTCACGTTCTCGGGTGGGCCCGTGTACGCCTGGCGCTCGCTGGCTTCTAGAAGCCTCCGGAAGGTTTTGCTTATGATCCTTCGTTTCACGTCGTGCGCGTTGGTGGCTGCTGCCATGTTGGGGACCTCTAGCAGCATGGCGCAGGTTAGGTGAACGGCTTCTAGAAGCTCGAGGTTTATGTGCATGTGGTAAGGCATCTGCCTCCTCCTCTCCATTCGCTCCTGTAAATTTCATCGCCATGTCAGCAAAGACCACATTTCTCAAAAGATGATAGCTTTTTTTTTTAACAAAATACGGATCTTCTCGGGCATTGGAAGGTCACAAAATTCAGCCATTTTTTACGAGCACGACAAATAATGGGGTTCCAAATGCAGGCATATTCTATAGTTTGGGTGTGAAGTGCAAAATTGAACGTAAATCATATAACCTAAGGCACCCTTTACGAGAATTAGAAACAGTTATTTAAGAGTGCACAACCATTCAATATACCGATGAATAGTGTATGCAAATGTTTGAGTAAGAGTTAAAACACAAACATATGGGCTCAAAAGGAATACCTGTTCGGGTGTTTTTTCGTGATATCTGCTCTGAGAGAAGCCTTGTGCAAGCAATTCCCTGACCCTTCCAGCAGAGTAGAGCTCAGAGAGGCAACTGTGACCATCAGCAACGAGACCCGCTCTAAAAGCACACAAACCCACCTGAGCCATGGCTCTGTTGAAGAGTATCTGAGTGGGGATATCCATCTGCTGAACGCTTTCTTGAAGGTGGCTCATGAGCAGCAGATCGCGGGATATCGCAAACTCATCGAAGATTGCGTGGTGGTATATATCACAAAGCATCGCACGAGCCTTTGTACGCTCGTCACCGTACTTGTATATGAGGGAAACGAGTATATCCATCAAGGCCCTGCTGTTTTCTGGGAAAGTAGACTTTCGAGGCACGATTTCGGGTGTCACAACAAAAGCAGAAGGTGCCTTGCTCTCCTCGATGCCTTTGGCCTCTTCTTCTGACCCTTCATTGCTCTGCTCAGCCAACTTCCCCATGGCATCGTAAACCTCCTGTGGCTTGTAATACACGAGCTCCACCCTTTTAAGTGCAACCCTCGAAGCACCCTTGTGATCCCCGATGCATTCGAGATACTCCTGAACGTTCTCAGCAAGAACCAAGAACATGGGCTCATCACGGAGCCTTTGCACGTATTCGTGGGTATGTGGGTCGATAACTTGGAGGCTCTTAAAGAACTCAATGTCCACCCTTTCAACAAAGGCTACGAGATTACCCCAGATTCGAATCGTTCCATCGTAATCGGAGTCTTTTTGGGTTTCATTTTCATCGGGCTCCACCGTATCGTCAACAACAATGTTGGGATGCTGAGTCAATATGTCGAGTATGGTGAGGAGATTTTGCACGCACTGTTTCCACACATTGATTGGCATGTGCCCGCTGAGACTGGGGTTGACATCAAACTGTGCAGACACAACACTGAAAAGGATCTCGAGCTTCTGTGCGGGCGTTTTGGCAACTCTTGTAAGAAAAGTGAGCTGCTCAACTAATTCCATTTTACCCGTCCCCTTCCTACCACGAGCAGCAACAACCTCCTTGAATTTCTTGTTGACAGTGTCCCACGTAATTTGGCTAGGGTCCTTGAACTGCTTATCCATCAATTTGTCTTTCTTGCTCAACATCTTCTCCCATCCAGGTCCCGCCTCGGTTTCGTCCTTACCCGCGTCCTCGTCATCCTCGCTCTCCCCAGATTCTAATGCATCAAGATCCTCGTCGAAATCTCCGTCCTCATCTTCATCTTCCTCCTCCTCGCTTTCCTGATCGTCCTCAGCCTTCTCCTCAAACAGTTCAGGTTTCTCCCTGCACTGGTTAATCATCTCCTCGTACTCCTTGTTGTTCTTCTTCAGCTTCTGCTTCATAGCGTTCAAAGCCTTGGCGTTGCTACTACTCATCTTCTTCTTCGCCTCCTTGTTAGCCATGGCCTGGTTCAAAAAATCTTCCAGCGTCACAAGGGCCTTGATGTAGAGATTTGGTGGCTTGTCAGATTCCGTGACCCTCATGACCTTCCCCAGCTGCTTGTTGATTTTCTCAAAGCTCTCCTGTAAACTAACCCAGTCGTTGATCTTCATGGCATTTTTCATCTGATCAACGGTGGCAACCATCTCATCGAAACGCTTGTCCTTTACACGGCGGACCACACGCTTCTGCCCGTCGGAGTCATCGCTGTCACTGGCGTTAGCAGAATAGTATCTGCTAGCAGCGGTGGCAGCTGTTGTCTCCACTTGAACATTATCTTCCTGCTCATAATCGCTCTCTTCCTCTTCGGTCTCACTGTCACCCTATAATTAAAACGAGGAAATTAGGAAAAATACAAGAAACGTATTAGAATCAAAAGATGGATATTAATATCATAGAAAATCAACAAAATATGAAGTTGGAATCCCTGAAAGATGAAGCCTTTCATGTCCCAGAAAAAAATATCAGCGCGTTATTATTCCTAAATTTCCCAAGACCGTATAGCTCAGGCTCTGAGATATGGTTGAATCGAAGAAAGTAGTTCTTCAAACAACCAAAAATCAAGTTCGAATCCGAAATCGCACTCAAAAATAAATAACTAATAGATCCAATGACAAAAAATTCGAAATAACCTGTGTCCAAAATCTCGAAGCCATCGTCGCTGATCAATCGGCTGGCAAGTAAGCAGTAATTTCCTCAAGGAAGACAAATCTGCATAAGAACATAAGGTCGGACATCAAATTAACGAATAAAACGAATATATATCCAAATAAAAGAAAATCAAGGAGCAAAACGAACATCAGAACCAATCCGCGCACACCTAATACTACTTCACTGAAAATCACTAACCCCACCAATCCAAAAATACACGTACAGACAAAGCACAACGAAGGGTAGGCGACAGATAAAATCAACACAAATCTAAAAACATAGTCGAACCACGTCAGATCCAGCGAAGGCAGCGAAGAGAAAGAAACCCTAATTCCTAATGAAGTTGGGTATTTATAAAACCTGAAAGCCCCGCTGCAAACCCAACGGGCTCCCATTTATACTTAGGCTAGGTGGGCTAAACTATGTCGGCCGAAAGTAATCCGAATTTTATTTTATTCTCATCAAAAATTTCGAAATATCCATCTTCAATTTATAATTACTGATATTTTCGAATAATTTGGAAGCGTTATTAGGTATTTTTTTCTAAATTTCCCTAAATTATACATGTGCACTAATACATAAATATATCATATATATTAAAGTTAATTTTAATTTAAAATTGTTAATATATGAATAATTTAAAGTATTTGAAAAGAAAAAAAGTGACTTAAAGGAGGTATAATTGGAAGAACAAAAAAAAAGAAAGGTAACATGGTAATTTGGACCTGCTATACCAAATTGACATAAAAATTGGATTGGATGGTCATTAAGATGGTCTCAATTAAAAAAAAAATGGTGCGCGTGACTTGGGACAATCGAATTAGTCGGAGCAACTCGGATATCAGCAGTCATTCGAAAAAAATTAAAGAATAGATAAATAAAAAAAATACATGAATCTTAAGAGTATTTAGATAATTGCAGATGCTCTACAATTGAATTTTATTATTATAAATACATACAAGAATAGAAAAAAAATACTAGATCTTAACAGTATTTAGATAATTACTATTTCTTTTTTTAAATATATGGTATTATATTAGATAAGTGCGTGGAAGCCACTTGCTTGGGGGTTCAGAATTCGAAAGATGAGGCTTTCATTTTCCACCATTCATCAAAGATAATAAAGAAGAACTCAGATATATTACCGTTCACCTTACTACACACTGAACTACGTATACTAAAACTAAAGCAACTCTCGCAGTTTAAGAAGAAACTAACAAAAGCTCACCCAGCAATGGCACTTAGATTGTGGGCTTCTTCAACTGCCAATGCGCTCAAGCTCTCCACGGCTTCTTCAAGAACGGCCTTTCTTTCCAGATGCTTCTCGAAAGGTAGTTACTATAGTAATAATAATAATTAAGTCGATAGATCTTAAAAAAAATCATTATTAGATTAGAGTAAAACTAATTATAATTGGTTCTTTGTAGTGGTGGAGGGTTTGAAATACGACAAGTCGCATGAGTGGGTCAAGCACGAGGGCTCCGTGGCTACCATTGGTATTACAGACCATGCCCAGGTTTTCATTTCCGTCACTTGCTTTTTTTTTTTTTCTCTTTTGTCATAATTCTTGGCGTAGATAGCTCAATGAAATTGAATTTGCGTTAAAATTCTCGGGTTCCATTTTTAAAATTCGCCGGGTGAATATAATTTTCCGACGTTAGATAAATAATATAAGTGTTCACCTGGCGCGCGTCACTGTTCAAATCGGATTTCTGTGAGTCAAACAAGCGTAATAAAACGCAGAATATTATGTTAAATTGAGGGTTCTTTCCTAAAATGAATTGGTGATAATAGGAGGGGCATCTTTGATTTATATATTGAGTCGAGTGGAGTTAATATCCCGATTTGGGACAAATAATCTCAACACGCCCCTTCACGTGTGGCACAATTTGAAGCCTAACACGTGGACATGTCAAATCGGGTGGCGGTGAGTCAAACAAGCTTGATAACATGCATATCAAATCAGCTCTGATATCATGTTAAATTGAGGGTTCCTTCCTAAAACAAATTGGCGATATTGAGTCGGGTGGAGTTAATTTTTCGATGCGGAACAAATAATCTCAATAGTTTCATCCTTAAAACAGTTTCATGTCAGATTTATATATTGAGTCGAATGCAGATTTATATATTGAGTCGAATGCAGCTAGTTTTTCGATGTGGTACAAATAATCTCAATGATTTGCATATTGAGTTCTTCAGGATCATTTAGGGGAAGTTGTGTTCGTGGACTTGCCCGAGCCTGGGAAGACATTGAGCCAAGGGGACAGCTTCGGAGCCGTCGAGAGTGTTAAAGCCACGAGCGACGTGAACTCGCCGATCTCCGGTGAAGTCATCGAGGTCAACAAGAAACTAACTGAAACGCCCGGCGTGGTAATTAATTAATATATATATATATATATATTTCTTGTATTATTATTTTTTTACACTACTTCTTGAATTCAATGTAAATATAAATATATATATATATTATTTTATGAAGATCAACGGTAGCCCGTACGACGATGGATGGATGATCAAGGTGAAGCCTTCGAACCCTTCGGAATTGGATGGCTTGATGGGACACAACGAGTACACCAAGTTCTGTGAAGAAGAAGACGCTTCTCATTAGTGGTTGATGTTGATGCTCCTACAACTACTATAAAAACTATTATTTGTTTCAAATTTTTAAATTTTTAATTTTTTGTTTAAGCTCTCAACTAATAATTGATATCTCAGCTAATTCTCCTTTATATCTCGTTATCTTGTCTTTTTCATCGGCTTCACTTATATTAACCATTCATTGCGGGGATAAGGTCACTTTTGGTCCCCGTTGTTTGTCCGTTGGGCAATTTCGGTCCCCGATGTTTCCACTTGTCAAGTCCTCGATGTTGTCTGATTTGGGACAATTTTGGTCCCTCGATTTACTTTCCGTTCATTTTTTAACGTGTCAAGTGTCGCCAAGTGAGTGGACTTCTTTTTTAAACCACTTTTGGTTCCCCAATATTTGCCCCGTTGGATAATTGTGATCCCCAAAATTGGCATATTCCTGGAATATACTCCGTCTAAATTGGCGGAAATCTAACCAATGGAACAAAATTGTCTAGAATCAAACAACATCTGGGACTAAATATGGCAAGCGGAAACATAGGGGATTGAAATTGCCCAGCGGACAAACATTGTGGACTAAAAGTTGTTTTATCCCTTTTGTTGCATTAAGTAAGGCTGAAATTATTACCAGGAAATACTAAGATAAGCTCCATAACCTAAGAGCTCGTCAGTTCAGTTTAAAGGGGCTGAGTTTATAACCCGTAGATTATCCCCTACTGGGCTTTAGCTTTACGCGATTAGTTCAAGTAATGGGCTTTAGGCTCTTTCGTCGTGCAATATTCTTGTCCGTATTTTCTGGAAATCATAAGAAAATGAGGGGAAAATCAACAAAAGGGGAAATAAGGGAGGCAAAAGTGCTGTTAGGCCATCTCCAACGGCGAACCTTGTGCGCAAATGCATTTTGGAGTATGTTGTTCTCCAACAGCTAAATGCATTCGGCTAAACCCATTCGCAAACACAAAAGAATATTATTGTAATATTCTCTTTTACATCAACGTTTACAACTTTTCAATATTACTCCAATATTTTACAACATCTCAAATTAGACCATGATATTATTTATTTGATTGAGAAAATATTTAATAAAACTATTGTTCACACATATTAGAAAACATCAAACAAAATGTTTACTAAAAACATGGAAATTACACGACACGACAACTGAAATATACTGAGGTACGCATAAAAAACATTATGTCGTTGTTACTAAAAATTAAATAATTAGATATAAAAAACTATTCCTAAGAATATAGTGTAAATGTTAAAATAATTATTTGTTAACCCCATTTTATAATCATATTATATTAGTGTACGATTTCCAATTTCTTTAATATATTTTCATCTATTTTTCATTTTTTGTACATGTGTGGTTTAATAATTCAATGCAAGTAAAGGGCTTGTTTGCAATTTTAAAATATCAAACCCACAAACAAGCATTTTGTTTTTAAGTTTACAGTAATGTTGGGGCATTTTTACAGCATTTTTTGTGTTTTGCGTTGAGTTTTGCAGCCCAATTGCACATCTGTATTAAAACTTGGAGCCGATCACCTTAAAAGCGTTTGAAAAAAAAAAAATCATCCTTAAAAGCGACTCATATAAAGCACATGGCCTAGTTGCTGAGTTTTCTTGTATCTTTATTCTTTCCTCTACAAGAAATCTTTTACGAAAAGTAAATAAAAGTCCGTTAGATGAATGAACATATGTAATTAATTACCCACAAACGTCACAACACCTCATGACTTTCCACAATATCGTAAATGTGTTAAATTTCCCGAGAAGTTAGTGGATTTCCAGCTATTTAATCATTCCACTATATGTAAACTCCATTACCCTACATGACTGACGTTTCTCAAGTGGAGTACTACTCGTGCTGTCTAAGTTATGTGACCATATATGATTTTCATTATATATATTATATATATATAGTACTACGCGTGCTTGTATAACGTTACCATTCTGTCTTCTTTTATTTTTTAATTTTTTTATTTTTAATTTATGAAAATATATAAATAATTCGAGGGATAAGATGAGCATACGATACGTGCTTGTTGATCTCGAATTTGGCTTGTAGGACGTAAAGAATAGAATTGTATTCTTATCCTCGAAGTCTTTTAATTTTTTCAATGGAATTTTGCATGATATACTGTTTTAGCTTTTATAGACACTATTTTAGAATGTAGGTTGTGGACCCACCATTTGGTTCGTTTTATATGATTAATCCATATTTTCCCTATATTTTATTTTTACATATAAACATATATTCAATGTCCGAACATGTATTTAATTTGCTTATGGTATAGTTTTCTGACTTAATACATATCATCTCAGGAAGGCATTCCAAGCTCGTTAAAGTTACGTATATTATATTTTTTTTCTCTACATATATATGAAAATGATCACGACCAAAACAGTCAAATTTAAGTAATGTCGATCAAATTAACATTTTTTTTTATTTGTTGCATGGCAAATTTACGAATTAATGCAACAATTATTGAACTAATATATATAATTTATAATACATATACACATCTTATGAAATGAATTAGATAATAAAATGTTCATTTAAACGTCACGCACACGGTGGCAGCTTTTTATTATTATTGTGTTTTTAAATTTGTTCCACTCCGCATAAAAGCAAAAAGACCATTGAAAACATATATGTAACTATGTAAGTAAGATTACACATGCTTTCCACAACAATTCATCCCACTATAACACGCATTTTAAGAAGATAATTGCTTCATAAATATGAAATCTATCACGAATCTCACATTATAATAATCGTGGACGAGGGAATCCGCTCCTGCAGGGATAGCCCACTTTGCAGAAAGTTCAAAATTTTAATGATGGGCATTGCAAGGAAAAATAAAATCGAATTAAATACACGGCATGTTGTTGGTAATATGAGAGTGACCTTTTATTAATCTTTATGGGCCATATTCCTGAACAGTTTCGAAATTCCCTTTTCAATATTGAAAAAAAAATGAAAGACATGAAAGGTATGGCCCTTCTTTATTAAAAGAAGAGATCATTAAGAAAAATAATAATATTTTATATATAAGTGGCAAGCAACATTTGCATTAGACAGTCCTGATAAAAATATATGATGCTCATAAGGAGTTTATTTAAATATATATTCGTGTTATGAAAAAATTCCACTCCACAATTGGTTTCAATTTGATGCGAATTTGAACCAAACTTTCTTCCCTAGTAAGAATTATTATTTCGAACATCACGGTAGTTTACATTCAATTATTAAGTCCAATATCAATCTCATAATCAATTAGTCCAAAGAGAGTCTCTCTTTTAAATCTACATGCAGATATAGTAATACAATATTATTTTCTAAAAAGTGATCCATTTACCGTTTGCATTATACATCAAAATAATTATTACTAAGAGCTACTATATATAATATATATGTATATACTATATATTAAAGGAAACATATGGCCATGTGAACCCGGAAAGCAAAATGCACTTGCGAATCCTTTATAGTGAAGGCAAAACAAAAGCAACACCGGTAAGAAGAAAAAAAAATTCAATGCTTGCAAGTAAGGTAAGTTTTTTCAACAGCAAAATACTTGCAGCAACACAAGCATGCCAAATAAAATAAGACCACAGTCTCTATTATTAAAACAGCCTTATTTTATTAGCCCCTCCCTCGATGCAAATCCAAGTCAGAACACACAACACCACCAAGAATCAAGAATCTCACTGTTTCAGAGAGAGAGAGAGAGAGAGAGAGAGACCGTAGTTGTCGTCTATCTGTCAAAAGGGGGTCGTCACTTAAAAAAGAGGTTTTAGATATGAGCAATCTTTTTTAACTTTTCCTTCGTAAGCTTCGTGTCAGTTCTTGGTTTTGTATGGACATAGTGTGATGTTGGACAAAAATTTCGAATGAGAAATATAAAAAGTTGTTCCTTTGTTTTTTTCTTACATCTGCTTATGATCATCAAACACACCACACAGATGCAAACAAGGAGCTGAAGCCAGTGATCAAATAACTACCAAACACGCAACAACGACTGAGGATATCATCATCGTCGCCTCTTCCGGCTCAAAAAATGGCCTCAAAACCCCACAAAACTACGAAAAAAACTATCTTTTTAAAGTTTGCTCTTTTAGTCTCTATATTTCTTGCATCAGTTTACTCAAAGCCCTTGTCGTCGTCTAAAGAGACGAACACGACGACGTTTCGGCCTCAGCAAGAGCTGCAGAAGCTGAAGAGGGTCACAAGTTACCTTCGAAAGATCAATAAACCTGCGATAAAGACAATTCAGGTCCATTTTATTACCTTGTTTTGCTTCGTATTTTATTACCTTCTTTGGTGCTTTTCTTTTCTTAATTTTTTGCCAAAATATTGCACACATATGTAGAGCCCTGATGGCGATACCATAGATTGCGTGAAATCCCATCTTCAACCAGCTTTTGATCATCCCAAGCTCAAAGGGCACAGCCCATTAACGGTAATTAGCCTTGTTAATTAATTAATTCTACAACAACCGACGCTATAATGAAGAATAATCTTTACTGACGTTGGCAAGTAACTACAGGAACTGCCACAGCGGCCGACGAGTAACGCCTCCACAGACTCGTCGGTAGCAGAAACGTTTCAGACATGGCACGACACAGGCGAAATGTGCCCCGAAGGAACAATCCCCATTCGAAGAACATTAGAGAAAGACGTTCTTAGGGCTAATTCCGTCAGAAGATTCGGTCGAAAGATCATAAGAGGCGTGAGGAGGGACACCACGAGCAGCGATCATGAGGTTCGCTTTCTCAGCCCACCAAAAAAAAAAAATCTTTTTCAAAGAAAAAGAAAGGATTTTTTTAAAATTTTTTTTTATCATTTTGCAACAGTTCGTTTGTTATTAATTTCGCCTTGACTTTTCCGTATCCAATAGTTGAAAAGACACCAAAATAGCAATGCTGACTTTTTGAATCGAAATCTCAGGGTTACAAGTTACAACAATCACTTATTCAATTAAAATTTTCTTTTTATTCTAAATTTATATTTGAATCATGAATTTTATTACACGCAGCACGCGGTGGCGTTTGTGAATGGAGATCAACAGTTCTATGGAGCCAAAGCAAGCATAAATGTGTGGTCGCCTCGTGTAACAGATCTGTACGAATTCAGTCTTTCGCAGCTTTGGGTCATCTCTGGCACATTTGGGAACGATCTTAATACCATTGAAGCAGGTTGGCAGGTAAATTCAATTAATTTCTAATAATAATACATTCATTCGTATTATTATTTATGATATTCCCATTTCTTGCAACAGTTATGACATTTGAATTGAATTTATATTGTAATATCTTGGGTAGAAAAATATCGTAGTCAATGCTAACTGTCGTGGGGCACATGCAAAAAAAAAAACATTTTTCAGGTCAGCCCCGAGCTATACGGGGACAGCTATCCAAGGTTCTTCACGTATTGGACGGTTCGTTTCGAAGTCTAAAGATTCAATCTTTACGCACAGAAAATACATACGGAGCTTAAAAATCGAATCTTTATTGTTTTTTTTTTTGTTCGAATTCAACAGACGGACGCGTATCAAGCAACGGGTTGCTATAATTTGCTGTGTTCGGGGTTCGTACAGATCAACAATAAGATCGCGATCGGAGCTGCGATATCTCCGAGGTCTATCTTTTCTGGGAGGCAATTCGATATTGGAATCATGTTGTGGAAGGTACCATAAACCGTTTTCATTTGTAGAAAAACAAAATAATTGATACTATAAAGGGTAGCTGATAAATAAATGTATCATTTTTTAAATTTATATATTTTATTTTCAGCAAGCCCTTCGCTCACGACTAGACTGACTTCTTTCTTATCTAGTATTACAAGTGTAGTTTTCCTAAATGAGTGGCAGCAAGGATTCATATTCACTTGGGCATGAGCTCTGATACAATGAATGACCACTTCGCCTAAAAGCTTAAGCTTATAGGGAGAGTGTTACATATTTCAAATTTATATATTTTATTTCCAACGGAATACTAAACTCAAAACCATTTTATTTATTAATTTAGGATCCAAAGCACGGACACTGGTGGCTCGAATTCGGCCCGGGGCTTTTAGTAGGCTACTGGCCATCGTTCTTGTTCAGCCACCTCCGAGACCACGCGAGCATGGTACAATTCGGTGGAGAGATAGTGAACACGAGATCGATGGGGGCCCACACGTCGACGCAGATGGGGAGCGGGCACTTTGCTGACGAGGGTTTCGGGAAAGCTTCTTATTTCAGGAACTTGCAGGTCGTGGATTGGGACAATAATTTGATCCCGATGTCCAATTTCCATCTCCTTGCCGACCATCCCAATTGCTACGACATTAGGGCCGGGAAAAATAACGCTTGGGGAAGTTACTTTTACTACGGCGGACCCGGGAAAAACCCTAGATGCCCCTAATAATAGACAAATTCAATGACATTATTATTGCTTTGTATTAAGTAGGGTTTGTTTATGGTTCCTTGAGAAATATGTTGTGCTATAGAGATTGGCATATATGGTGTTGTTTAAGGGTTCCTTTTTTTTTGTGTCTTCATTTTTAGGACAAATTCTTTGAACCTTCTTTGTTTCTTTAGGGTTTTGATTGTTGTTTTCTTGGCGTGGTCACCTTAGATATCTTTGGCCTTTGGAGGATAGTTTCATTATGTATATATTATAATATACTTCTTGAGATTTCTTTTTTTTTTCTTTTTTGTTTTCTTGCTTCTTTCTTTTACTAGTATTCGCATCACTTAGAACGAACACGTAAGATACGCACTATTAGTTGAAATCAACACACACATTTGAATTCTAACATATAATAAAGGTTAATTTGCATGTGATGAACACGTTAAATGCGCTGCACATATAGGTATAAAAACATTATTTGACAACTCTTAACACGAAATTTCAGACAGCGTTGGTAGAAAAACCAGCTAACCAACAAAGACAATAAGCAGAAACAAGATGATTAAGCGAATCCCAGTTGAAAACTAGTAAGATAATATTTGTTTGTCTGTCATGATTAGAAAATTATTACAAGTCACAGTCAACTCAGAACACGATTAGTTCTCGAAAAAAGCAGAAAATTACCGTATTATTAGTTGTTACAACCAAGAACTCGGATTAAGTTAATCATATATTGAGAATAAGAACAAAAATCCACTTTGAATCGTCTGACTTGTACACACAGCTTCTGCCATCTCAGTCTCATGGCGATTCGTGCGCTCTTTCCTCATTGGGATTTGTGTTGGGATTATTTCTTAGGTCACCGATCTTTGTTGTAATTAAAATGTCGCTATCTTGTCATAATCAAAAGTAATTTTCTCTCAATTTCATAAATTTTGACTCCATATTAATTGTCATAGAAAAATATTACGAAATAAGGTAGAGGAAACGTTAGCTATTCCTAGGTTGTTTTATAGAGACGTGTTCGTACGATTGCGGTTGCAACTAATCAGTTCTTATTTTCGGGATGGACGAAATCGTAATTTGAACGTTCCAAAATGTGGTTCAAACTCCCGATTTTCTTCAATCTTTGATGCATCTAGTTTTTTTAGTTGTTAGAAGATATCTTCACATAATTCCATCGTAGTCTTCGTAATTCAGACTGAATTATTGAATATAAACCTCATTATGGGCTATGAGACAACCCAACTTTCAGCAAATCTAATTCTGTCCAAAACCACAAGCATCGATGGTCAACACAACCAAGTGGAATCGAATACGTAATATTCTTACCAACATGCAATTTTCATAATCATTGCAAGCAAGAAATCGACCAACTAGGGCTCTACAAGGTTCAACCTTGTGCTTTCGTGTACTCTCAACGGATGTTACTATTTTCTTGTTGGGCTCATTTCAGCCCATTTATTCATGAAGCCCACAACCGCGCAAGCCCATTATCAGATGACACGTAGAAATGAATCCTTTAGCAGACAAGGCGCGGCGCTTCAACAGATTGCAGCTTATTACTCTTCTTCATATTTCGTTGACTACAATGGCGTCGCACGACCATCTCCGAAGACGCGAGCTACGGTGGATTCGGAATGTACTGGAAGTTCCCCTATTGTTCCTATTTTAAATCGATTTGTGCTTCAAATTTTAGGTTTTTGTATAAATTTGAACTCCCGCACAAGGGAATTGATTCAAGGGGCGAATTTTCGGGTGCAAATGCTGCGAGTCCTTCCGGTATGTCAAATTGCTTTGTGTGCGTTGCAGATGAATATGGTAGGTTTTTAGGAATTATTTTGTACGATTGATATTGCTCTGCATGTAGCATCATTTTATTTTTCTAGGTATTAAGAGAAGCTTCGTGGGATTATTAGATGAAGATGATGATATATTTGGATTAAATAGTCATGCGTTAATTTGCAAATCCACAAAGCCTTTTCCAGCCGGTTAACGAATGTATGTTTCTGTATCAATTTTCTCTGGTCTTTGAATTGGAAAAGATTTGAGATTTCTTGTGGTTCTCGTCGTTGAATTGTGATATAAGCTGTGTGGGTTTAGCATAAAGTTGAAGCTGATTAATTGGGAAAGATGTCTATGGCGAAGTTTAGGTCTCTCTCTCTATTATAGTGTCATCATTATAATTTTCTTTAAGAAATTAGCTTCCTCGGCATAAGAAGCTGTTGTACTCCATTTTTCTTTCTGCACCAGAAGCTTAAGAAGCATCCATTTTAGGATTTATCTTTTGTCTTTTGCAGGAACGAATACTCGACCAAATGGAAAAATCAAACTGGTGACATTGAGAAAAGAGAACTGGTAAATTATTACAAGCACCTACACACCTACTTCATTTTACTATTACATAGGGGGAGAAAGAAATAAGTATAAAATCTCTTTCTAGCATAGATGATTAATATATAGAGCATAATCGTTGTAGCCGCATGAAAATCTCTAAGTCCCTGTTTCATTTTTTTTTTCATAACCGATCATTAATTGATTTCTCATTAAGCTGCTGGTGCATAATCATAGCCTCCATCATCGTCATCATCTCCTTCGTTCTCAGGCTTCACTGAAGGACGACAGCAAGTTGATGAGACACTATCAAACTCTTTGGTCGGAGACATTATTCTTCTTTTTCTTTGGTTGTTAAAAAAGAAAAGAAAAAACAGATATGTGTGATGTGGAGTTGAGGGCTGCGGAATTCAATTGATTGATTGATTGGCTGCGGGGATATATATATATATATATATATATATGTGTGTGAAAAAGGTGAAATTCTGCTGCACAGAAACTTGGCTCAGGGTGGCACGTGGTGGACGTGGTAGGTCGTCTCGTGGCTGCGGAGGAACCTACGCCGGTGACACGTGGAAGGAGCTCATTCGTCCACATTGGAATTCTACCTGACACGTAGGCTCGTATAGCTGGAGAAAGTAGCTTGATTAGGCATATATATGTGTGTTGGGGTATTATTCTCTGGGGAATAAAAAGGTGCATTTTTTATGATATGGCTGTTGCTTTTTGTGGACGTGGGAACATATTTTAAAACTTTAGAGATCACAAATATTGATTTTTTTTAGATTACTACTTTTCAATGAATTTATAAACTTTAGCAATTTTATTCAATTCAAGGAAGAAGAACGCTTTTTAGGAGCGGTTTAAGAAGACGAAGCTGCAATGGTTGAAACTTGAATGCAGCAATAGTTACGTGTGCCCTCTCTTCAAGGAAACAAATCTACTATTTTTATTGATTTTTTAATTCAAATAATCCTCCGGAAAAAAAAGAGTAAAATAATGTTAAAATTCAATGTAGCTATCAAGGGATCAAGATTTGGATTGCTGTTGTTTATTTACTATTGAGTATGGTGATTAAATTTATGAAACACGTTATCTAATTTTTAATTTACAGCTGAGTTGAGTCTACATGTGGGATAACGATTGACGTACGTCACAACCACGCAAGTCACCAAGGACATCAATCCATTGAATTAGTGACGAAAAGAAATCAAATCTTTGACTTTGTCACAGAGTCAAATACTCCAGAAGTCAAAATAATGTTCATAATAATAATAAGGCATTGCTATTATTCCGTTAGCAATATGCATTTATTTACCTCTCAATCAAATCATCAAAGTAATCATAATTCCATTGCATATTAAATTCCATATATAGCTCCTCAATGATGAGATTAGAAATTGACCTTAATCACGTCTCCCCGAAATATAAAACATAGGTCAAACAAATAATAATTTTCCTCCCCTCTATGTCAAACAGCAAAGAAAACGTTGAGCAAAATAAACATGTTCCCTTCTTTACTCCGTTAATGAGAGTTGAGGAAGGTAAACTGACATGCTTCCTCTTTTATTTTTGTTTATTTTTTATTTTTATTTTTTTGAAGACCGAATATATAATCAAATAGGCACATCTTTCAGCCAAAAAGTATCCACTTGTTCCCTCCGTGAAACTCATAGTCTATTACATATATGGATTTATAAGCCATATTACCATCATGGAGTTTTAAGTTCATTTTGATGTAGTGAAAGTTCGCGACTGTTGCAGATGTAATCAGTACGCTTATTACTTGGTGTTTGCTTTGTCTTGATTAGATTATTGGTTTGTTTTGATTGCTTTGTTTCCTCATTTTATGAGATTTTACCTTTACTGATTCCTTCATTGACATCGGAAGGAACTTTCGGGTTGCTTAACCCTTTTTATTCAAAATGATTCACCTTACAACAATATAATTAATGGCATCTCCGAATTATTAAAATCTACGATCATCAAAATGATACAAAAGCTTCTCATCGTGTCACATGATCAAGTGATACATATTCTCTCTCTTTACACACACACATACATATATCTTCTAGATTAACTAGCATATAGTCAGATCGAGTAGGTATAACTCGGGACATCAAAAAAAAATAAAAAAAATAGCCACCATGCTTATAACTAAAAAAGGTGAGAGTTATTTGCGCAAAACACAAAGATGCCCAAAATAAGATTATAATAATACATCACATTTTCATGTGAAATCTATCAATATATATTTTGTCACTCTCTAAGCTGCCGGAGCAAAATCATAATCTCCATCATTATCATCATCCCCATCACCTTCCAAGCCCGCAGCCGGTGCAACATCAGAGCTATGGTCATCATCATCATCATCATCATCGCCATCTGGATGCTTCTTGAACCAGCTGGCATACAAAGAAGCCTTAAAAACGAGGGCCATCTCAGAAAGTAAGAGAAAATGCAAAATAAGACTATATGTATATATAATTAAATAACTTCGTATGAATGTGTTGAATAACAGTGTGTTACCTACCTTACGGATGCGTTTATTATATAGGGTTTTGGGAAAAGCCATAAAGTCGATGCTTCATGGCATGCATGAGCTTGGCACGTGGAAAATTACGTGCTTGTATTTGTAGGTTGCGTGCTTGACTCCAAGTTGACGAGGGTTGCCTCGACCACGTATGAAATTGAACTGACACGTCATGTTAATATTTTTTATTGTAATGTTTTTTTTGTTCTTTTTTGCAATTTGCATGCAACTGGAAAATGTGGCAGATTGTGCGACGCTATATGCGTTTTGGTGGGGCGGGTCGGAGAATATTTAGGAACAACGGGCTGCATAATTGATTATGATTACATCTTTTATTGCACATTGATGGGTCGACTAAAGTTAACTGCAGTTAGGAAAGAACATAAACTACAATACCATCATGGCATAATTAACCAATCATATTTTAATTGCAATTTCTAATTGAGATAAAATTAAAAGTTGATACAACGCTAGTGGCCCATTTGTTGTCCCCAATAACGCCAGATAATACAAACAGTAATACGTTAGTGTTTGGTTTATTAAGTTCATCATGGTAATAATTTTCGAGCCCGATATAATTAAACACACTAAAAAAGGCACTAGATAGATTATGTCGGGCTTCTTACAAATAATAAATGTTGGGCCTTTTTCTTCAGCCCGAAGAATAGATGCGAAATTTGATTTGGTCTTTCATTCATTTTTATTTTAATAAAAATAACAAAAAAGTTACTAGAAGCAAAACTAGGTTCAAATAAATCCTCCATTTTAATTATCGATCAATTCTTTTTATGGATGCATTAGTTTGTTTGCACGCCCACCCATTCGATGTGCACACTAGTGGTTATATTATGGATGAGAAAAGTGGGGTCACATGGGCTTTTCATCCATTAAAATAGTAAGTCGAAGCCCAATAAAAGCACAACAGATATCATCACTTGGTGGACTGTTAACATATTACAGTCATGGACCAAAATTCAAGAATCAGTTTACATGTTAGAAACTCATGCAGCTTTACATGAACCTATTCATTTGATGTAATAGAAAGGAACCCACTAAGAACTGCTCGTAATGGCAGTTTCTAGTTTAATGAAGGATCATTCACATCACTTCATCTACATCTAAAAACACTTTGATAATCTCCAGCAAAAGCGTCAAAAGTTAGAAGGCAAAGAAGCACTCACGTCTTCAAGGGGAACTCTCAGCTTTGAAATCTGCATCCGTCATCTCTTCATCTTTCACAGTATTAGAACTACCCCTGCATCATGTAATAACAACAAATTCGCTCATCATCAGCAAGAAAAGAGTTGCATATTAAAAAACGAAAGAAAAAAGAAAAGGTAATAACGGTTTTCGATCCTCACTTCATACTAGCAACGGTAGTTGAACTTCGCTCCACGGGATTCCCGTCCTCGTTCTCATCGTCTTCGTCCTCACCGTTTTCACCGTCATCTCCATCGGAGTTGTAAAACACGTCACCGTTCCATATGCGCGGTTTTGGCCTCGATTCCATGTTTTGTTCTCTCTGGGGATATAGAGATCACACCGAAGATATATAAATGAAAGTAAAAACATACTTATCACAAGTATGTTGATAATTAGTTTTTAGGTGGTGGGTGTCACCTCCTCGGGGACTTCCGTAGTAGGAGGGGTCGTTTGAAATGGGACGCTGGGTGCGTGCTCGAGTTTAGACAGTTGATCGAGGAGCATGATTCTGCAATTTGTGGGGTTAATAATCATCAATCAGTGCCATGTCAAGAAAGATAATCATTAATGATCTTCAAACCTAGAAATGTATAACTCCATGGTCAAGTAGCAAAGAGTAAAATGATTGAAATATTAAGAGCGAAAGGAAAAAATTCATATTACAGCTAAAATATAATAAACTGAAAGTTTATGGATATGGGTTCACGTTGGATCAGAAAAGCCTAAGGTTCTGCATTATAAATATTTGACTTGACAACGAAACCGTAAATCAAAAGATCAATTTGTGAAGATGTCAACAGAAATAAAATGATAGAGCTTAGTTAAGCCAAAGGTACTATATATGTATCGTTTGCATGTCATTGCCTTCATACCCGAACAGAAGGCGCTGCGTCTGTAAGCCGTATATTATCCACAACATACTTAAAAACCAATGATCAATAATCATGAGTCACAATTAATTATCTTAATGTGATAGCTAGAAATAAGCTAATGTAGATACACGGTTCTTCAGTTCACCTTCACATTTTATAATTTCATTCTGCAAACAGTATTTACTATGAGCTAGATAGTGATATCCATATACAATTTGAGGACTGTAAAAACCAAGTTAGAAAAATACTTTAAAAACCTTCCTGAAAAAGCTACCATGCCTGTTTTAATCAATTCGATAACAGAAACGAACTAATCACCTGATCTTCTCCAAATCTTTCGGAGTATTCAAGTTCTCCATAGGACTTGGTTCCACATGCAGAGTATAATCCGGACCGAAATACTCAAAATACTCGTTGTATGGCAACTTGTTATCTGGTTCCACATCAACTGCAACTGCAGTCTGTACAGTGTGGCAAATATCTCACAGAAGTAAGAATCACACAGCCAGAAACCTTCAAATTCTAAGAGGACTCAAAAAATAAAGAAAAAAGGAAATGAAAACTAAGATAATAATCACACAGTTAACATAGAACAAACCGTGCTTAAAAAGGTGCAGGGAAGAAAAAAAGAGAGACCTCATAGCACCAGCATCGGGCAACGTTCCTCATTGTGTAGCCTCCTCCACCCAAAACCATAAGGGGGACATTAAACGACCTCAAGAAACGGAGACAATCTGCGTGCCCTTTCACAGACAAATTAAAGCAACCTAAGCGGTCTCCAGCCAAAGAATCAGCCCCGCATTGAAGAACGACAACATCTGGTTGATACACCTCCATTACCTTTTGGATAATGGGGCGAAACAAGCTACGAAAATCGTTGTCATTTATTCCATCATTTATTGGGACATTAAGAGCATAGTTTTTTCCGGAACCTGCTCCAATATCTTTGATGTGACCAGTGCCCGGGAAAAAATCACCAAATTTATGGAAAGAAACTGTCATGACTCGGTCTGTGACGTAGAATGCTTCCTCAACACCATCACCATGGTGGATGTCGATGTCTATGTAGAGTACACGCTGCCATTAATAAAAGATATCAGAAAGTAATACACAAGAAAAGGTTCAACACACACACACACACACACACATATATATATAGATATAATCATGATGTCATTGTTTTTACATGACATAAATGACATATAGACAAATCAAAGTCATCATAAAAAAGTTTAAGCAAGAACATACCACAACACATAATCCTGATAATATTCATTCCAAATGCAAAAGTTTAACCATATCTCAATGTTCCAGTAAAAATTCGATCAAGTTCTTAGAGCTACATGTGAATTTTTGCCTCAATGAAGAAACTATGTCCGACTTTCACAAAGAACAGAAAAAGAAAACAAAAGCAAACAGAAAGAAACTCATAGTATTAATACGTTTATGCAAGTTTTGTAATTACTGGAAACATATCACCAAAACACTAAACCAAAAAAATAAAAGCAAACGGATCATTCGGACAAATAGAACACGACAATAATGTAAGCAGCAAGAGAACTTCTTGCTATAACCAAAACGCGTTAAGATGACACGACAAAGAAACTATAATCTAAGCCACTAACACAAAAATTAGAGAAAGACAAACGAAAAATAAAAAATACCTTATGAACCTTCAGCAGCTCCAAAATCCCCAAAACGATATCGTTAACATAACAAAACCCCGAAGCCTCGCTCTTCTTCGCGTGATGCAACCCCCCTGCCCAATTGATGGCCACGTCAGCGTCCCCGCGGTTTAGCTTGACGGCCGATCCAATTGAACCTCCAGCAGACGCCTGGCAGAACCCGAAAAGGCCGTCGAAAACGGGACAGTCCTCTCCAACGTTGAACCTCCTCAAGTTGCGCGAGTGCGCGTGGTCGTGAGTCGCGTCAGGAGTGACGGTCTTCAGGAATTCGACGTACTCCGGCGTGTGGAACCGAACTATGTCCTCCGGACCGGCGGGGAAGGGGCGACAAACCTCCATTCGTCGGTGGAGGGCGTAGTGAACGATTAGGTTGTGCGCCATGCGGATGCGGTGGGGCTTCATCGGGTGGCCCTGTCCGTAGTAGTAATCGCCGATAGTCGGCTCGTAGAAGTAGGTCACGCGCCGCCGTCGCGCGTCTGGGCTGATGGACGGAAGCGACGCGCCTTCGGAATCCATGGGTTTTTCTTCAGCTGGTTTAGTGTGAGAAATGGCAATCAGAGGCGAAATTAAGGAGGTATCCACTTTTATAGGGGATTATTTTTTAAATATCATAAAATCTTACATTTAATTAATATCGTAGAGTATTACATGGCCCATTAAAGAAATACTTTGAGCCCATTATTTAGCCCAAATTAATTGAAAACGAAACTATCAAATTATTGAATTTCCAATATCAAATGGGCTGTTGTTAGTTAGCCACGTAGGTTCTCGAGAAATCTAAACGCAACGTGGCGCTCATTAAAGTATGTTAGCTGTGCCTTTGCAAATGGCATCCCCTAAGTGCCACTAATCTCAACCAGTGGACCATGCCGTGGGCCATGGACTGTTGCTCTTTAACCTTTTCCTCGAGCGTTGTTATTTTTGAAAAAGAAACGTGCAATTAACAAACAAAAATTAATTAATTATAATGTTTTCAAATGATTACCTGGCAATTGATATTGGCCCATTCAATTCCTTATGATATTTCTATGTTCATCAAATCAAAGTTTCGGTAATATAAATCTTGTGATTGTAATGTTGGAAAGTTAAATTTCTGACTCAAATAAATTATCATTGAATAAACCCAACCAACGTAATTGACTATTGAAATGAGGAAATAACCAAAAAACGAATCTCAGAATGACACATAGCTTTCTGATTGAATTCCTTCTACGTGTCGACTTCGTAATATTAATTTATTATTTATTATATTTTCCAAAATCCCAAACTTCCCAAGTCTATAAATACATCCCTCACTCTTTCTTGTGTGCTTGAAGGTGCCAAAGTAAAAGTCCTCAGCGTCTTCTCGTCTTCGCAGGGTTTTCTACTTTTCGTCTCTCACGCTATATATTATACAGACAAACGAATCCTTTCTAGCATGACTCAAGCAACAAACGGAAGCTCGAAAGGCGCGGGGAGCATCAAGTTCCTCTACAGTTACGGCGGCAAGATCGTTCCCCGTCCAATCGACGGCAAGCTCCGTTACGTCGGCGGCTTCACCCGCGTCCTCTCCGTCGATCGATCTATCACTTATTCAGGTATGCGGCACCGATTCCTTCTGTTCGTGCCTTCTGTGATTATTTTTTTGAAGGAAGAAAGTCTCTGATTTCGCATTTTATGAATAGAATTGATGGTGAAATTCGGCGATTCGTGTGGATTTTCAACGATTCTGAAGTGTAAATTGCCGAACGAGGACTTAGACCTGCTAATCACTGTAAAATCGGACGAGGATCTGAGGAATCTGATCGATGTGTATGAGAAGGCTTCGTCGCTCGACGGAAAGATTAGAGCGGTGCTTTTTCCGATCGAATCGGCTAAGTGTAAGAAGCTTTCGCCTCCTTCGTCGCCGATGTCGTGCTTCGACTTCCCGACGATTCGAGCGAAGTCCACGCGCTGCTGCGTGAGTCCTCGCCGGTGCAGTCCTCCGGCCGTGGGTTCTCCGGTCAGTTACGGCTGCGTAAATGGATGGAATTCGAGGCTTTATTACGACTCTTCTTCTTCTCAGAACACTAGTGAAGGGAGCTAATGACGACGACGAAAGCAAATAGAAATCGTTCTTTTTCTTCATTATTTCTTTGTTTTTTATATTCCGACGAAGAAACAAAGAAGACACTGAATTTCGACCCTCTCTGATTTGCCTAAGAACAAAAAATCCTCAGCGGCTTTCGGTTTTTAGGTGTACGTTGCGGATTTTGTAAATACACTTTTGAGAAACCTAATTCTCGATTTTTCTCTTTTTTTCGTTTTTCTTTTTGTAACGTGAATTGGGGAGGAGCCTTCAGGCGCCATCGCCGTAGTCATTTATGATTAACGATTTGTTCAAGGAACTTTCTGGAGATGCTACGTATAGAAAAAGTCAAGTGCGTGGAAGACTCTGAATGTATTTAGTACATTTTTTATTGCATTCGTTATTGTGAAATGAATGGTTGCTGCGAGGTGGAGAAAGATTGTTACTCTCCTCCGTTAAAGCAAAAGATAATTAATTTTCGGCGGGTCGACATGGCATGGCATCATTATGATGATGATGACACTTAACTATCTCTTTTATTAAATATTATTTTTTTTAGTTCGGATATAATTACGGTAGTTCCATGAACCTATATTAATGTGACGATTTAACGACAATAACTATATAAGTTAAGGACAATTAACGGATCTAATTTTAGTTAAATTCAGTTTGAAGTTAACACACGCTATCCAGTTACTACAATTGATTTGGATGAGGGGAATCATATGTGATATTGAAAAAGTTTCGGACTAATTGAAGCAATTTGAGGATTATTAAAGACGAAAATCTAATTTAATTGTTAAGTATGCCTCAACTGTGTTTATAATTTCGTACAATTAGATTTTCAGAATTAACTGCTCTCAAATTATTTCAATTTAGAAACTTAACTCTCCTAAAAGTGACGTTCCTTAATTTAATGCTCCTTTACAATGACGTTTCCTCAAATATACATCACTAAAAAATTAATTAAGCAAACCTTAAAAAAATATTTGTAAAGACAACTATTCTAATAGATACGACTGAACGGCAACACGTCAACATGAAAATGAGACAAAACCATTCGATAAGATGGAAATATGAGACATGTTACTTTCAATGGATTGCATTATTCTAGATTTGGTAAGTTTTGGATTATTCACTGGGCAAGTTGGCCAAATAGGATAGGACCAAATGGCATTTGAAATAAACACACATCCATCTGTTTCTAATACAGAAGTTGACTCAGACTATACTTAATAAATGCAAATGAATATATATTTGTGTTATGCATAAAAAGATAACCCATGAATCAACAATTCAGCAAAAATAGCAATGCTTGCTGTGTTATACACCGTAGAAAGCTGTAATGAAATTAATTTTCTTGCAATGTCAGATACTTCAAGCCTTAAAAACAGTAAAGCAACTCACAAATTTCTGCTTAGCTTTTCCACAAAATCGAATCGACCATTGAAGAAATTATACCATCAACGTAAATCGAATCAAAACTTCAACATAATTTATCCCCTCTCGCTGTTCTTACACCCTCTGCAGACCCGAAAAGAGAAGACACCGCGGGATGCTTACGAACATGATGGGGACACTTAAAAAGCAAATCTTTAGCCTCCGAATGCCTCCCCTCATCAAAGAAGGCCTTGAAAACCCGCTGGAACGCAGAAATCGAGGGGAAATTTTTCGAGCTCAGAGCCTTCAAAAACTCATTCGCATTTTCAACGGACCCAAATTTCGAAACGTACCACACAAAAGGCTCCGCGTGAGGCGGATAATTGTGATCCTTCATCATCTTAAGAAGCTTCATGGCCTCTTCGAGCTGCCTCTCACTGATAAGCTTCTCTATCAGATTCTTGTACGTTGCTTGCCAAGGCCTCAACTTTGCCTTCTTCACCAGCTCGTAAAGAAGATGGTAAGCACCGAGAACCCGTGACTGTGCAACGAAGCCATTTATCAACACGTCCAATAAATCAGCATCTGCATCGAAGCCTTCACCGATCATTCTTGCGTAGCAGAGCAGTGCATTGTCGATTTCGTTGCCGTCGATGTGTCCCTTTATTAACACCGTCCATGTCTTGATATCTGGGGGACAATCTCTTTCGTGCATTAAATCGAGCACGTTGAGTGCGTCCTCGAACCTCCGGGCCTTGCATAGCCCGAAGATTATTTGGCTATAGGTGATGTTGTCGGGTTTGAATCCCGCATTCCTCATCCGTTGTACGATTTCCTCGGCTTCTTCGAACTTCCCGAGGCTCGTGAGGGCCCTGTGGATCCCGTCGTATATGTGCTTCGACAGCGAGTGGCCCGTGGATTCGTATTTGTTAACAACGCGATGTACCAAATCGAGATCGGGATTTGTAAATGTGGCGATCGTTCGTAGAAGCAAGATGCATTCTTTATCTGAGGGCTTGTACGAGGTTTCCATCATGTGCTCGTAGAGCTTCACTGCATCGGGCAGCATTTTGTTCTTCTGAAGCTGTCTCGAGACTTTTATGTACGTGTCGATGTCCAATTCGAAGCCAGCTTCGTTCATTTCATTCATTACAAGCCAGAAATCATTTATGGATTCTTCCCAACAGAGAATCCTCAGCAAACCGTTGTAAGTAATGGTATTGTGTGCGAAGCCCGAGTGGGAAGAAACCCATCTGAAGAAAGGATAAGCCTTGACGAGGGAGCCTCTCTCCTTGAGCCCCTTCAGCACCATCAGCAAGAAATTATCTGAAAAACTCAAATTCATGTCCGATAATTTGGTTTCGATCTCATCTCCCCATTCGCCACTTTTGATCACATCCACAACTCCTTTCACTCTGTTTTCCAGGTCGTTTTCCTTCACCAACCGCTCGTAGAAATGCTTCAACGCAGTGGCCTCGTTCTCCATATTTAAGCCCCGGAAAGCAGCGAAAAGGGTCTTGTAAGTTTCCTTGTCGATGAAGTAACCCTTGTCTTTCATTTCTTTGATTGTCACCCAAAACTCCTTCATAAAACTCTTGTCAGCAAAAACCCGAAGCATCAAGCTATAGATCGGAGAACTGGGCTCAAAACCGTTTGTTTCCACAGCCCACCTGAAAAATCTCCAGGCTTTCTTCGGTTCCTTGCACAGTTTCTTCAGCACGTACACAACATTTTCATGGGTCAGCTCTATTTTTGAAGCTCCTAGCTCTTCATCTAACTTCACATCCCAATCATTCGATGAGAAAATATCCAAAATATTCTCGGGTTTTTTCGAAGAGAATAGCCTTTGGTTGCCGAAATTGAATGAAGTTGGGATTCTTAACGAATGATCAGATGAAAAATTCACAACTTGGGAGATTACCTGGCCGCGAATCGAATACGCCGGTGAGTTAGAGATCTCCGGCGAGCAGAACGAGTCAATGAATCGACTGCTGCAAGTTAATACTCTCTTTGCTCTGTTCATGGCTGCTCTATGAAGTTCTCGGCAGCAAGTGAAATCTGTCGAAGGGGTTTAAGGGTCTAGGAGGACTAATTGTAATTTCTAAAAAATGACCTTGAAAAATGACATTATTTCTAAACGTAAGGGGAAAGACGTTTTCTTGGATTATGTAATATTTTGGGGTTACTTTTTGTATGTTCCATAGTTCGGGGACAACTTAGAAAAAAAGCATAAATGATGTGGGTTTCTCTTGAATAATTTTAAACCTAAAATTAAAAGGAAAAAACCCGGCGCATCTTCAAATCTAGGGTTTTAGGGAGCTGAGCTTGAGCCGAAAACATTTTTGGTTTTTGTCGGACGAGGGTTGTACGTCAACGATTGTTGAAAAGCAAAAAATGGATAAAAGCATGCTTGGAGATTTGGATGCTCTTCCCGAGGAAGATAAGCTTCGGATGACCGCGATGATCGATCAGCTCCAAGTTCGTGACAGGTATGCACGTTGTTTTGTTGCGCGGCGTGGATTTTCCAGATGGTGCTTTTTGTCTCCGATTAAGTTTGAGAAACTGCGATGCAAAGATGTTTGCTGCTTTCCTTTCTACTATGCATCATCAGTGAAGGAATAGCCGTAGATTAGTAGATCTGCGTTTTTGTATGCATCAATAGCAGAACATCGCCTTACTGAATTTGCCAAATCATAGCATCGATTTTGTGATCCATAGCCATGGTCCATGCTGTATTCAATTGTAGCTACTAATCTTTTAGTTTCATTTCATAGCAGAACATCACCTTGCTGAATTTGCCAAATCGATTTTTTGATCCGATTCTATGTTCATAGCCATGGTCCGTGTATATTCAATTGTAGCTACTAGTCTTTTTGGTTTCTTTCCTTTAGATACTGGGATACTTGAATATCGTTTCACAGTTGCATTTAATCAGTGAAATTATACTCCGTGCTGTGAGATGAGTATCATAGAACTACTATATGTGTGCCATTTTCTTTGGACTGTAAAAAATCACAGTTTTTTGGGCTGTGCAAGACTTTAAGAGCCAAACAGTTTATCCCGTGCCCTGAAGAAAGAGACATGTTAGAAACTATTTCACTCGAAAACTTTTCAGCTACAAAACAACGGGCCAAGATCACATTTCTTCAACTGTTATGGCTGTTTTTCTGAAATGTTTCTACTTAATCATCCTCATTCTTTTCTCACATCTCGAATCGTGACCGGTTTTTCTTGCTCTGTTTCTTGGCAGTCTGAGGATGTATAACACACTAGTGGAGAGATGCTTCACCGATTGTGTGGACACTTTCCGCCGCAAATCTCTGGACAAGCAAGAGGAGACCTGCGTTCGAAGATGTGCAGAGAAATTCTTGAAGCACTCGATGCGCGTTGGCATGAGATTCGCGGAGCTTAACCAAGGAGCTCCTACACAGGATTAGGAGATTACTATTCCATTGATGATGGGCCAACTCGTACAATAATTTATCCCTTGCATTGTCACTTCTTTGTTCTTGCATAAACTCAGCTTTGTCCTTACTGGTTTTTTTTTTTCACACATTAGTATTCTTTTCAGACTATTGATTTTTGATGCATTTCTTCTGAGTATTGAATAACTGAGGCAGCAGAGGCCAATGGAAGAAGACATTATATTTTCTTGGCCCCGCGTTTTCGAGAATATATATGTTATAAAACTACTAAAATGATCCCACTGAATTTATTTCCCAGTCTTTGGATCCTTAGAAAAATGTTATTAATTATATTTGGATTCGCTCAACCAAGTTTCTTGCTCCGCCACAGTACCGAACCGATTTTTTCGGTTCGGTATTGGGTTTCTAGTGTTTGATAACCTCAGTTTGGTTGAGTTTAAGACCGATTTTCTTAAAAAAATTTAAAATATATAATAATATATACAATATTATACACTTATAACTATATAAATGATATTAAGAATTATCTAATTTTATTTGTTGTTAGAAGTTCATTTTTGGTCAGTTAATCGAATGGAAAAAAGTTCGGTCAAAATCGAACCGTAAGATATAGCAGTTTTTTTTTTTTTTACTACATCGTGTCGTGTGCATCAAAGTTGGGCATGAACTTGACTAATATAAATATATCGAAATATGATTATCTACAGATAAAATGAACTTTTACAGATAATTATCACAAAAAAATAAAACAATCAATTTTTCTTGGAGCGATTACGTATATTGGGCCTTTAAAGAGTGGGCCGTAGCCCGTTAAATGGCTAGCCTAGAGATGAAATATATAAAAGGAGATGAAAAATAAAGAAATCAACAGCAATAGTCGCTTCTAAACACAGATCGTCAATTGTGAAGCAACGCTGCTCTCTCTTGACGGAGTTTGAGGCGGGTTTTAGGGTTTATTGGAGCTTCAGAAAGCCGGAGACTTAAGGTTCGTGCTTATATCTTTTCTAGGACAAAGATAGATGTTTTCTTTTCTGGTTGGGTCAGCTACGGAACTGTCAAAGTAAGCTAGCCATGGAAAACGCGCTATAGGATACCAAGCGAATTCGCTGAAAGAGGGGCGTGAGATTCTTATTAATGGAGTATTTTAGTTCTAGCTAGATTCAGTATCGGTGACATAGCTGCTGAGGCACTTGGTTTCAGCTCTCTTCATATATTCGAATATTTTCTGAGGCTGATTGAAATTGACACCTTTCTTTTCGTTTTCCTGTTCGATTTTAGAAATGAGTGCTTTGAGTCCGAATGATGGCGATGAGAATGGAGGAGAAATTTTCTTGGACGAGAATGACATAATTAATGAGTTCGAAATTGACGAAGAAGGTTAGGATTTATTGTACGCTGTTGTAACTGTAACTATTGTTTTCATGTGTGCGTGGGTCTTTCTTTTTTTTCGCATAAAAATATGTGATTGAAATGATTGTTGTGTAGAACTCCCTGATGCTGACGATGAAGGAGGACCTGACGAAGAAGAAGAGTTGGGTGAGTTCACCGTACTTAGCCTTTCCGTCTCTCTCGTGGAGAGCCTTTAATTTTCTGATTCTAGTTAGTGACCACTTGGTCTTAGATTAGATATGGTATTCACTATGAAGTATGAACATGATATATTCATTGCTAATTGTATCGAGCCTTAGTCAATTGACCAAGTATTCTTATCTCTTCCAGGTGTCTTTTCTCCAGTTTTCTGAACAGCGTATGCTAGTTTTGTGATAAATTGTTACTGCTGAAATACGCAAATATACCATTTTTAAAGGAGCAACATTAAATTTTCGGTCGAAAGTTACTCATTCTTGTGCTAATTCTTTTTGAAGCAACATGAATGATAAAACGAGCTTCTTTTTCCTTGTTGTTGATAATCTTAACTGAACTTGAATTCTACCTTGGTATGGCAGTCGGCACATGGAAAACTAATGTATGACCTTTAACTCTTTATCTTTTTTGGTGTCAACGTCTGCAGATGAGGCTGATGATTCATGCCATATATTTACTGGTCACACAGGTGCTCTTTGTTTTATATTTTCATACTTTTCATGAATTGTCAATGTTAATTTATTGCTTCATATCCATTGTTTTTTATCTAAGAATGAAAATTTGATGTGGAACACTTACTCAAATCTTTTGAATTCAGCTGAAGGGTAGGATATCGAAATCACTGATGAGTATTTGCTTCTAGGTTCAGAAAAAAATGTCGCCTTGTCTCATGTGTCCTATATGCAAATATGCTTTTTCTGAATATCATTAAATTTAAGCTAACACTGTAGTGGAATACTGAGAATACTCCACTGTTGAGATCAGGTGAAGTGTACTCTGTCGCATGTAGCCCAACAGATGCTACTCTAGTAGCAACCGGAGGTGGAGATGATAAAGGATTCTTATGGAGAATCAATCAAGGGGAAGATGCTTTTGAGTTACAAGGTGTGTGTGTGGCTTCGGTTAAGTGATGTTTTTACTATCCTTTATTGGTTTTGTAGTCACATTTCCTATATATACGTATGTATGTATGTATATATGATTTTTCTTGGATGATCACAGGTCACCAGGAATCCGTATCAAATCTATCCTTTAGCACTGATGGGCTGTTGCTGGCATCTGGAAGTGTGAATGGAGTTATTAAAATATGGGACATTGAGAGAAGAGAACTGAAATCCACACTCGAAGGTCCTTCAGGAGAAATTCAGGTGATTTACGAGTGTTAACAGTTAACACAGATTTTAGAGATATCGTATTAAGATTCATGCTAAATAGTAAAATGTTGTACAGTGGCTTAAGTGGCATCCTAAAGGACATGTGCTCTTGTCTGGCTCAGAGGATTCATCTATATGGATGTGGAATGCTGACAGGGCAGTGTGTATGAACGTATTCTCGGGACACGGTGGCGGAGTTACTTGTGGTGATTTTACACAAGACGGTGAGTAAATTAACTAACCGTTGAAGAAAAGATCATGTCTTTTTTATCTTTTCATAATGGGATTGAGTTTTTTTTTTTTTTCAAATTTAATTGGTGGAAAATATTTCTAATCCTAGGTAAAACAATCTGCACGGGTTCTGATGATGTCACTATGAGGATTTGGAATCCCAGGACCGGAGAGAACACGCATGTGGTGAGAGGTAGGTACCGTGTTTGTGGTCCTTTTTTTCAAAACTCTCTCAGTTTTGATGCAGTGTAGATTTGAGTTTCGTTACTGATCATAATTTTTATGTTTGAAAGGCCATCCTTATCACACCGAAGGACTCACGTGCCTCACCATCAGCTCAGACTCTTCCCTCGTGCTTACTGGCTCCTCCGATGGCTCTGTTCATGTAGTTGGCATATCTAATGGCAAGGTGTTTACTGTTTGTGTCCCTCTTCTCTTTTATCTCTTACATTACCGTTCCATTTGCTATTTTGTGCCTGCTTGTTCTTCGAGTTGCTGATTTCAGGTTGTTTTTCCAATTTTCTTTGCAATTTCTTGATTCCCAGGTTGTCTGTTCTTTAGTTTCACACACTGATTCAATCGAATGTGCTGCTTTCAATGGAGGGTAGGATCATTTTTCTCTTAATTTTCATTCTGCCACAGCAATACATGTAGTAGATAAATAGTAAAAAACCTGTATAAAAAATCATCTATTTATCAACCTCCTCATAAACTTTTTCTCGTTCCCACGCGATCTTTTCTCACAGCTCGCGTCGTGACAATTGGAGAGCTGCAACGGGAGGCATGGATAACAAGCTTATAGTGTGGGATCAATTATCGTCGCCTCGGTGCATATGTGATCACGAGGTATTCCTTTTTTACTTCATTGCCCTGCTAGGGATGGCCCACTAAAGACCCACTGGATCTTTAATGGGCCTGGGTCTGGATCCGGGTCCAAGTGGGTCTATACTCAGACCTATTAATGATTCAATGGGTTTTTAATGAGCATTTTTGCCGTCCCTACATTGTCGACCACGTGACATTTTAACCAAAATATAAAGAAACCGTCTTTGTTTTTTTTTTTTTTTGGTTTTTTTTCTAAGGATGGGGTCACGTGCTTGCAATGGCTGCCGGGTGTTAGATACATTGCGAGCGGTTGTTTGGACGGGAAAGTGAGGATTTGGGACAGTCTCTCGGGGGAATGCGTTAGGGTCTTTTCAGGGCATGCCGGTCCGATTCAGTCCATAGCTGCTGCTGCTGCTTGTGACGGCGAGTTCTTAGTGTCGGCTTCCCTCGACGGGACGGCTCGAGTCTTCGAGATTGCTGACTTTCGTTGAGAAATCAATTTTTTGCTTCTGTGGTCATATTTATTATTGTGAGCTTATAGTTTGATTTTTGTGATTCGATTTCCCATCGTTTGTCGTTCACTTTGCTTGTTTTCTTTCTCCTACGATGGATCCATGTGGTGAAAAATGCTTTACACATATTACTGGTATTATGGTATTGTGATGGCTTAATTACTTTTTCAGTATGAGAATGTCATTTTATGGACAATTTTAATGATAATGATTTATTTGTTGATAATTTAATTTGAGCCTGATTTGAATTTTTTCCCCCGATTACATAGGATTAACCTCATTCAAATTAATTTTCATGTGCACATGTGTGTTGACTGAGCTGAAATTGAAATTAAGCTTTTCAACTTTGATTGACCGCACATTGATTCAATTCGTCGAAAATGATGTTTTGGGCCAAATTTTTTCAACACCAATTAGTATCTGATCTGTCACTAGCAACCCACGTGTATTAAATTTGGTTAAAAGTAGGCCTCCAATGTTAAATTTCCTCAAATGATTTCAATTTCAAAACTTTTTACCCAAAAATTATCGGCATTTAATTTATGTCCTTAAAATGCACTCTCCAAACTCAAAATAATCAAGCCTATTGTAATTGCTTATTCTTGGCAATCAATTGGGAAGGTCAAATAGTATAGCAGAACAATAACGTTATATAATGAGAACAATAACGTTATATATAATGTCTAACGTCCATCATCTTTTGAAAGTACGAGAAAACACAAAGCGGGATACGAAGCATTACGACACTGATTCCCACATCAAAGCACTTAGAAAAGAGAAGTTCCTTTGCCCTTCTTATCTCCACCAATCTCAAAATGCTTGCATCTCTGTCAAAAACAATATAAACAACCACCCACATTCATAAGAATTAAAAACAAGATGCAAAACAAACATAATGGAGAAAAAATTTCAGAATCAAAACCTTGATGGGATGCTGCGAAACGTGTTTGCAGCCCTGGCATTGCAGCCTCAACACAATCTTCTTTGTCGTCTTTGCCTGATCGAATTTAAGAAAAAGGAAACATTTTCACTTCAAAACAATCATATAAATGATGCACTCAATTTTGGGTGATATCATCGAAACACAGTATAAACAACACGTTGATATGCAAAAAGATGGAGAAAAAAACCTTCTTGTGGAAGACGGGTTTTGTCTGTCCACCGTAACCAGACTGCTTTCGATCATAACGGCGTTTTCCTTGAGCTGCTAAGCTGTCCTTTCCCTTCTTGTACTGAGTTACCTTATGCAGTGTGTGCTTTTTGCACTCCTTTGACTTGCAGTAAGTCTTCTTCGTCTTTGGAACGTTCACCTACAAACAGCATTTCACCATTAATGCAAAAACAGTAGCAAGCAGAAACCGGATTTTATTAGTCCATGATGATTATATATATATATATATATATATATATATATATATATATCTCAAGTTCCTGAGTTTGTCTGAAAAAATAAATCCAAGGGACGTGGAGCCAACAAAGAGAATTAACGAGCTGGTGAATCATCCAATTAAGTTTGATGGATAGAAAAGACCCAACCACAATTAAACAAAGACCAGAATAACCATCAAGGACAATCAACAGGAACAAAACATGGATGAGTAAAATAAAAATCGAATCAACTAAAGAGTGTTCAAAATGCAGATTTCCTCCTCAATTCAGCGTTATGAACAAATCAAAGAATCATAACAGCATATACCGAACTAAACCCATATCACACACACAAAAAAACATATAACCGCAAGGCACAGCAATTGAAGCAGAAATGGCCGCCACAACCCTAAAAATACGGTAGATGGAATCATCTCAAGGATCAAGGAGCACGAAATTACCATTGCGGCGTCGCTGAATTTCAAGCCCTACAAAGCTGTGGAGTGCTGCTCCGATTGCGAGTGACCGATATGATGCTAACTAATATTTCATGATTAGGGTTTTAGGAGGGTAACATTTACGGTTTTGAGAGCCCATATTGTAAATGGGCCTGAAGTTCTCCACAATAACCCACATAATTAATATTGGGCCTATTTTAAGCTTCCACTGTATAAACTAATGCTCTATAAATCGTCTTAACCACCACGATTCGAACAGATGACGCTGATTGAGTGAACTATAATAATGGAACAACGACGCCTTTGAGCTTTGCTTTAATGACAAGTACTTACGTTGTTTGTTGTACGCTTATGATTGGACCGTACAAGTCGAAAAAGTGAAGTGAAGCCTTTTGCAGAGAACCCTTGAAAGATATAGGAGAAAATCGGGCCTTAAATCAAGAAAATAAGCTAATGAATTTCACATATTATTGCCTCCCAGTTGAAATTTTTTGTATTGATTAAGAACCCAAAAAAAAAAAGTGCCGTGTAAGAAAATCAAAGTATACATCAATATTTGTCTGAAGCAGAGGGCTCGTACTTTGGCAGTTTCTCGCGGCTGCCATCGACGAAAGAACGTACGGCATCTTTCTGCGGTTGGTTATCTTATTTATCCCCTTAATTACTACTTCAATGACAATCGAAAGAGTAAAATTCGTACCTTTTCGGGCATACAAGTTTTGAATTGGCTCTCTTTATTTTTTTTTATTGCAGATGATTTATAGAACTCCCCTTTTGTTCCTTCTCCTTATATTTTCCCCTGCAATATGGGCACAAAACACCGAATACGCAACGCTCGTTATCGACACGATTAAGCCCATCGCGGAAACAGACGATAATTACATCTGCGCCACCGTCGATTGGTGGCCTAAGGAGAAGTGCGATTACGGCACGTGTCCTTGGGGATCATCATCCGCGTTAAATCTCGTAAGAACGCATCCAATCGAGAAAATATGATTTAATTCATTTACTTAGAGACTTCTTTCGATTGAAAATTTAATTTTTTTATTTATTTTTGCTTCCGTAACAGAACTTATCGCATCCCTCTCTAAACAGTGCCGTTCGAGGTTTGTACGGTTCCATTTTTTTTATATTTTTTTTTGCCTTCCGATGCTCGAGTGGCTTAATAACCGTCATACGTAAGTATTTTTTTTTTCTTTTTTTTTTCTTTTTTTTTTTTTTCGGGGAATAGCTTTCAAGAATCTGAGAATCAGGCTCGGCGGCTCCTTACAGGACCAAGTGATCTACGGCTTAGGAAATTATAGTTCGTCGTGTGAACCCTTTAAGAAGCAGAAGAGCGGCTTGTTCGGATTTTCCAGAGGTTGCTTTCCTACGAAGAGATGGGACGAGCTGAATTCTTTCTTCCATAAAAACGGGTATCCAGAAATTATCGAGATTTTATTATTAATGTTCATTAAGGCTGCGTTTGGTATGCGAAATTCAGAAGGAAAAAGAGAAGGAAAGGTATAGAGGTACAACGGTCGAAGCGTGAAGTACAATTGTTTGATGACTAAGTTTTTCTTTCGTACTTTTCCGCATGCAAATTTTGAGTACCAAACTCACCCTAAGACTGTGTTTAGAACGAAGAAAGTAGTGTGTTGAAGAAAATCGGAGAGAAAATGATTTTCATGGGTTTTTCTTTTATTTTCCTAAGCATTGGTGAAGAAATGAGTTTTCCTAGTTTTATGCAAAAGCTGACTAGATTTTCTTTTCTTTTTCCTTTATTTTTTTCAACCAACCAAATATAAAACTAGTTTTTCTTTTCCATTTCGTTTTTCTTTCCCTGCTAATTTCCACGAACCAAACACATCCTATGTCTCATGATATATTATTACATGTACGTCCGTTATACAGTGTTCTTGTGACTTTCGGCCTCAATGCGTTATACGGAAGGCATCGTACTAAAAAGAACGTGTACGTAGGAGATTGGGATCGAAGCAACGCTCGGGATTTCATCGAGTATACTCTGTCAAAAGGGTACCTAATCGACTCCTGGGAATTCGGTAATAAAAAACTTTCACTTCCTCACCCTAAAAGCTACCGATTTTTTTTCCATCGAAAATTGATTTTTATTGGAACATTTCAGGAAACGAGCTATGTGGCAAAGGCGTTAGTGCTAGTGTTCACGCTGACCAGTACGCAAAAGACATGATTCGGTTAAAATATATGATCGCTGAGCTCTACGGTAATAATAATAACACCGAGCCGAGGCCCTCTCTTTTGGCGCCCGGCGGATTCTACGAGAAATCGTGGTTCGATGAGCTGCTTCGGGCCTCCGGTTCGAGCGTGGTGAACGCGGTGAGTCATCATCTGTACACCGTGGGCCCAGGTTAGTTTTTTTAGATGTAAAATGTAGAAGACTCATTAGAAAAAAGGGATTTGAGTACTTATTGCATTTCAGGGAATGATAGGAATCTTGTAAGAAAAATCCTGAATCCGTATGAACTTAACAAGGCGTCGCTCGTGTTCGGCAATCTCAGCATGACCATTCGAGAGAACGGGCCGTGGGCTTCGGCTTGGGTCGGAGAAGCGGGCGGGATTTATAACAGCGGAGGGAAAGGTGTATCTAACTCGTTCGTGAACAGCTTTTGGTAAAAAAAAAAGAAAAAGCCGACTAATTTTGATGGAATTTCACGCCTTTTTGTATTCTATTTTTTCGAATGGTTCCGTGGTTTGAGATGTGAAGGTATCTGGATCAACTGGGAATGGCTGCTAAGTACAACACGAAAGTATACTGCAGACAGAGTTTGATCGGTGGATTCTACGGGCTTCTCAATGGGACCACGTTTGCCCCGAATCCTGATTATTATAGGTAATCAGTTGTAGTTGTAATTACTACTGGAGTATCAAACTCAATCCCACATCAGTTTTAAGTAAAAGAAGAGTACGATCTACGTATAAGCTCTTGGGCTACTCCATCTGTTGCCAGTTGATTTTAGTCTAGAATGGAACCCACATGAGCTTATATGTTGGGCTAAAGGAAATTTTATTTCTCAACATTTGTTGCACGCTTAAGCTTCTATTTCACACTCCGATAATAGTAGAAATAATAAAAAAAATTACGAACTTGTTTTAGGCTAAATTGCACATAACCCAAAAGTGGTTTTAGAAACCAAGCACCAAAGTGCTCTAATTTGTATGTAGCATAAAACGGTCTCGTAGTTTATTTAATCGTACCTTGCCATTTACACCTCATGGTGGGTCCAGTGCTAAGTTTTAGATAACACCGGGGGTACAATGCTAATATAGACAGCACAAATGAGTTTCACACAATAAAAAAAAAAAAAACATAGAGTTGTAACATGCATTTCATTATATCAGATGTCAAGTATAATAAAATTTGCCCTTAATTTTATTGCCAAATAGTGCTCTTCTGTGGAAGCGGCTCATGGGAAAACAAGTCCTAGGCGTCGACGCTTCACCGCCGTACTTACGAGCTTACGCCCATTGCACCAACAAAAGAGTAAGAAACATTTCACTCCGTAATTTCATTACCGATAGCATTGTCTGAAAAAATTCAAATCCATCATCGTCTCAGGCCGGCGTAACATTGCTTCTCATCAATCTTAGCAACCAAACATCTTACAACATCGAAGTTAGATCCCGCAAGAGAATTGATCATGCAAGGATTACGATCAGAAACATAAACGAAAGATATTCCTCCATTCGAGTCCTCAAGGAATCGGTCTCGTGGCTCGGGAAAAAAGCTTCGGAGGAAAAATTATACCGCGAAGAATACGAATTGGCTCCCGAGCTCGGGGATATTCGAAGCAGTGTGATGTTGTTGAACAAAAGGCCACTGCGTTTAACTAAAGAAGGAGACGTCCCTAATTTGGTGCCGCTCCTCCGTGATTTAACGTCACCGTTGAGCGTCGAGCCTTTGTCAATTAAGTTCGTAGTGTTTCGTAACTTTCTGGGATGCAGATGAAGTTTACTACTTTAGCCATTTTTCAGGTAATAATTTTCATCGTTTGTGATTAGTTATAGCAGAAAGAAACAGATTCCACAGATGGATATGCAGTAAATCTGATGTAAAAAGTGAGAAAAATATTGGCTTAGTTTTTTTTTAATCTCGTATATTTGCTTTTAGTTCTGTATATTTGTCGAGTGGCATTTTAAGGATGCCTAAATTAAGAAGTGGCAATTTTAGGATAATAAGCTTCCCAATTAACGCAATTTGCAGACAATTGGCGTAACGCTGAAATTCTAATTTCAGGGCGCCGCTTGTAGGATTTTCCCCAAATTTGTCATTTGCACCTCACTCGTGTTGATTTCGGGCTGAAATTAGGTATTCAGCGTTACTTGTTCTTAATTTGCTTTAATTCGTCGAATATGCTGATTTGAACCGAATTTTCCCGACGCCACGTAGAATTTCCCCCCTGATTAATCGCCGCATTGTTAATTCCGTGCTGAAGTTAAGTTTCTAATGTCAATTATCCTCAAATTGCTTCAACTTCAAAACTTACAGTTCTAAAATTGCCACCCCTTAAGTATGTAATTACTCCAAGGACTAAAAAAATAATCAAACCATAAATATTATTTATGATCAGCAGAGTATGTTCAGATGGAGCACTGAGTACCTGGGATCTGTAGTTATTTGCTAATAACGTTGAACAACGGGACATTTTTCGATGTGAATCACAGACAAAAGCTAACAAGTTACACACCGTTGAAGTCGATAGCTCAAAGCAGTGGGCTCTTTATTTCCCAAGGAGACGCCGTGTGCGTTGATTAGTACCCTTCACGCGGAAATTGAGCTCCTCCACATCGTCTTCAACGTGATCCAAAGCTTTGTTCTGCCTGTTATTGGGCACGAACGTGTAAAGATTCGAACGTGTAAAGATTCGAACGTGAAGAAGCAAGAAAAGGGAAGAGGAAACGTTGAAAGTAAAAGAATGAAAAAAAAAATGAAACCTTTCGATTTCGGATCCCATGTCGAGAGCCATATCCTTCAGCTCCCCCAAGATATTGCTTAGATCCCCGAGTGCATCGTCTTGTTTTTCCTTTTCTTGCTGTAAATGGGCCATTAAAACGATCGAATAAGCAGCTATAAACTCGTAATATTTACAGAAAAACTGGGAAATTCGTTGAATATACCTGAATTTTCTCGAGTCCATTTGTGGGTTCGATAAAGGTGCGTGCTTTGGAACTTTCTCTTGAAGCAGAAGTCAGCCCCAGCTTTTCTTTTTGCTCCAAATGATTGCCCTTTTTCCATATTGGATCATCTTTAAGAAAACATCATTGAAAGTGTCAACAAAAGATCGAAGAAAGATTCTAAATTGTTTAAGTTATGATAAGAAGGCAATGATAAGGGAATTGTATGCTACCTCTGGTGATCTCAGGGCCGGTTATTGGACGAGACTTCTTAGGCTTCCATGTCTTAGAAAATATGCCGCCGAGGCTTCCCAAAAGTTTCTCACCCTAAATCAACCCAGAAATAATTTGACTTGAGAAACAGAAAAAAAAAATACATAACGCATTATATTCAGTTTTGTCTGGAAAAAATATACATGTAGGAAAATCCTCTTCTGGTTATTTATTAAGTTCATGGAGCTTCATATAGAAAACAGATCAAGAAAGGGGTTAATTTGGCTTCAAGCTCTTTTATAGTTTCAAAATAGTGTCCAGGCCCTGTCAGAAAAAAATTGTTCTAAGGACTCAAATCTCAATTTCCGTAAAACTTAGAAATAAGGACCTAAACTTACAAAAGCATTATAAAGTGTTATATGAAGAGGTATAAGGCGTCCTTTTTGTGTTACAAACTCACAACGTATTGTTATTGCTAAACAATGAAGTTAGTATAAAAATTGGGTCCTTCAAACCAAAAATTTTTCCGACAAATACTAACAGGGCCTGAAAAAAATGAAACCCTACAGGTCAAAAGATATATGTTTACGGTTAAAAGAATAATGAGACATACCCTACTAAGATCATTGTCAATATCAGCAGCAACCATGTGAGTCCTTGTAATTTGTTCCCCCTGCTGGTGCAGAGTAACTAAAGTCTTAGTAGCATCTTCTCTCATGTCCTCAGCGATTTTCAGACAGCTGGTGACTGCCTTTGTTGTCTCTTCAGACTTGTACACGGTGTAATTCTCCAGTTCTTGCACGGTCTGATTCTCTAAGCCTCCATCGTCACGAAATTCGTTCTCGTATCTTTTTCTGGCACCCACAGATTGAAGATTTCGGGACAGAGGAGAATCTCTAATGCCACCATCATCATCGAAGGGATTTGTGTTCACATCTGATGTGAAGAGGGAAGGCTCCGATGATGTTCTTCCGGAGCTTTTAAGGGTCTTTTTAGTTTCAACTTCATCGTCTGAATCGAAAGGGTTCTTGTGTGTATTGATGGGAATTTTAGAGTGGCTATGCAGGGGAGATTTCTTAAGACCACCAAACATTTTTGTTTCCCTTATCTGAAGATAGAAAACAAAAACCATCAAGAATACAAAGACATATATGCATAATGGTTAAGAGAGAAGAAGGTCAATAGAACACAAATTCCAGGAAAGTTCATATTTCCAGAAACATCAGCTTATAAAAGGATCCTTCAGGAACACACAAGAATTTGACCCAAGAACAAAAGATACAAGAAGGCCACTTCACAGATCCATAGCAAGAACAATCAGGCATCATTACAGCATCTTAAACCATGACAAATCATTGAATCTACTGCACCATATAAAAGAAATTTGAATCTCTTGTAATATAAGATCAATTAAATGAATTTGAATCACTTGTAATATAAGATCAATTGAATGAACAAAACCTAAAAGGAGATTGGTAACTTCCGGTTAATAGAAAACACGCAGCAGCTTTCGGCGAGGCCCATAAAACAACAACTGCTCAAACTCAAAATCATCACTGAATAGGGAAGAACAGGAGACCTTACAGTAAAAGAAAGTCAAAGGGGACGATGACAACCGTGGAAGGATATGGGTTCCGATCACCGAACGTAACAACCCTTCGAGAAACAAAAAACAATTCCAAACCAATATTATATACCGAGAGATTCACATAGTGGGAATTTACCAACAAAGATTTGCGGAGCGAATTATCAATTGAGAAACTGAAAATTACAATCAGTGAATTTGGTCGGCGACTTCTTTGTTGGAAGGGGAAATTCCACAGAAAAAGTCCAACGTCTTTATATTTTTCAAATTTGGCTTTTGGGTCTTTGTTAAGTACATATAGGCTTGCCTAAGTTTCTCTCTCCTTCATAAAAAATGACTGAACCTTTTAATACTTATTAATAATCTATATCAACTTACAATTATTCATGTATATGATATATATATATATATATAATTACTAAACTAAGACCTCGTCTACGCAATGAAATCATCTATTCCACTGTATATTTTACTTTAAAAAAAAATTATTACACGTTATCCCGATCTGTATTTAAACACCCGTAAATATCATTACATCATTGAATATCATTATATAAAGTGTTTAAAGACAAAAAAAAATATTATATACTTTTCTCTATCTTACTTATCAATAATATATATAATTTTTTCCTATTAAATTATTTATCAATATTTTATATTTTTTTGTGTTACGATATATTGATCTTTATTGGTGCAATGATATTATTAGGTGTTTCAACGAAGCAATTTTCCTATTAGCTGTAATGATTATTTTTAGTGAAGTGATTAAAATGATTAATTATCATCATTACGAAATCCAATTTGCAATTTCCCTATCAGCTGAACAGTTCCGCAATGGTGCTATGAGCTTTTTAAAAATTTTTGAAAGAGAAAACAAAACAAAAAAAATCAACTTCGTATGAGAAGGTGGCTTAGAAGGGGCAATGCACACGTGGGATTACATTCAATACACCAATTCTTTTTTATTATAATAAGGTATTAAAACTTAAATACATCAAGAAATTATTATTACATGCATGATCTATGAGTAGTGCAAAATATAGCAAGCATATATATCAGTATTAGCCCACATCACTCATCATCATATAATGATCTACACACAGCCCTGAAAGAGCTTTTCTTGAATCCTTATGATGATCCGCACACCTTCGCTGTTCACAGATCCAATCCTTCGTCGAGGCCTTTGGAGCTGATCATCACATTCGAATCTATCTGTTTGTCGAATTTCTTCTTCCTCCGAGCTTCGAATTCTTCGAATCCCTCCATCTTTAACCCAAAAATGAAAAAATAAATAAAAAATAAAATTAAAAGGGCAATTGGGCATTTTAGATAGACGAGAAGATCGAACCTGTTGAAAGTGATCCATGGAAATAGGGTTTCCATGAAGGGATATATTCTGCAAACACTTGCAGTCTTTCAGTAGATTTGAGGGCACCTGTGATGTATGTGGAAGTAGAAACACTGACTCTGTTGAATTTCTTTCTAAGTTATGATGACAAGTAATAAATAGTATTCTAAGGTTTTTGAAGAATGCAGAAAATATTTGAGATAAAGCTGATGAAACCTGCTTCATGTTATTGTTGTCCAAGCACAGTGATTTCAGATGAACCAGATTGCAAACCGAAGATGGAAGATCTTCAAGAGAATTTTCTGCACCGAATAAGAATAAATTTTTTCCGTTAAAAACAAAATGAAAGAATCGGATAATCAACCGTGATTACTTCGATAAACGGTATTTTTTTAGGCATGTATATTTGGGAGAGTGACATTTTAAGGAGTGTCAATTTTAGGACAGTAAATTTCGAAATCGAAGCAGCTTGAAAAAATTAACGATGAAAACCTAATTTAAGCCAAGAATTAACAGGAGTGAGCCACGCATGAAAATGCGGAAAAATCGCACGAGGTGTTGGGAAAAATGCTGTCTGAATCAGCATCTCCGACGAATCGAAGCAATTTGAGGATAATTAACACCAGAAACCAAACTTCAGGCCGGAGTCAACACACCTGAGGTGCATGCGACAATTAATTTGGGGGGGAAATAATCTTATGTGGCATCGGAAAAATTCGGTCCAAATCAGCATGTCTGACCAAGCTAGGATTTTCCCCAATTTAATTGCTAAATACGACTCATGTGTCTTAATTCCAGAGTGAAATTAGGTTTCCAGCATTAATTGTGCTTCAATTTGGAAATTTTGTCCTGAAATTGACACTCCTAGTTTAGAAGTCCTTAAAACGCCACTCCCCAAATATACGGAACTAAAAAAATTAATTAAGCCTTTTACGTTTTAGCAGTAAGGTTAGTGAGAAGAACAATGATCAAATAACCTGAAGATGATTTAAAGAATACACACTTACCATTAGCTTGAATTTCTTCCAAAGAGAAACAACTGCCAATTGACTCGGGCAGAGACTTAATCTTGTTGTTTGAGACATTTAAGAGCACAAGCTGCATGAGATTCATGCAATAATCAGAGTATATTATAGAGTATAAACAGAGAATATAGTGTATAATCAATGAATACATATGTAATAACCTATTTTCTCCTCCTCTTGACCAACTCTCACATAATGCAAAAAATAAACTACAAAAGCATATCTATATATAAATAAATATAACTGCAATCTGTCTCTAGAAGATGCAAAAATGATTACTCACATTACGCAAGCTCCCTATGGTTTCAGGCAAGTTAAGCAACAGATTTCCGGATATTGACAACCTCTCCAATTTCACCAGCTGACCCACTGAACGAGAAAAGCTATCACTATAATATAAGGTAATAAATGGATATGAAAAAAAATCTAAAAGTGGATCTAATTTTTAAGAGATGTTGATTGCATTGAATTGAAATATAACTGAGCTGTAGCATGAAAAGGATGATGAACTTACATTCATCAGGCAGTGTGGTAATTCGATTCCCATCAAGTGACATGGCTTTTAATGATTGGAGCTTTCCCATGTTAGCAGGAAGACGGGCAATAATATTGTCATTCAAAATCTGCAAGTGATTAAATATCTCTAGTTTATTACATCATCTCCACTTTGAAACGGATTATAAACACGGTTTTATAAGGTTATCCTTATCCCACACAAAATTGGTAAAAGAACAAACTTCAGCAAGGAAACCAAATGGTATTATATCACATCTACCAAATGATTATTGGCCCGAAAAAAAAATGCTCACTGGAAACAATATTCATACAAAAAAATGAAATTTGATGAGCCGATGTGTCTTACCAGCCGTTGCAAGTTGATCAATTTGTCAATTTCCACAGGGATTTCAACTGCAAACAGAACGGAAAGTAGCCTCAGGATACAAGCTTCATACATATAAATACCTTAATGACCTCATAATTTTAGTAAAGAGCTCACTCACCATGTCTGAACATTTAAAACTCAGAAACAATAATTGATATAAAAAAAAAATCAAATCTTTTGGACAATAAGCGACATTACCCAGTTTGTTCCCTGTGAGGTCGAGTGTTCTCACTGATCGTTCCAAATCAATAACTTCATCCGGAAAAGTCTGCGATCATAAAATCAGGCAAGCCAATCAATTTCAGAAAGATGCATACAAATTCCATGTGCAGCGAGTATAAAGGCACACATGTACAAAAAGAATAAGAAGAAAATATCAACCCAATTTTGTGATAATTCTTATCGAACGCTGAAAAAATATGAAGCGTCACAGAGAAATGAAAGGCAAACCCAGAAATGTCAGCGTAGGTTACAAACAAATACAGCAAAAATTGAATTTATGTATGAAAGATTACCTTCAATTTCGAATCGCGCAGAGCAACAATGCCCGTCGCACGCCAACGGCTGACGCGGCTTGCTTTCGAATCAACGTTCTTACTGCTGCAACACCCCATAGATTAGGACGATCCTACGATTTCTCGTCTCTATGTCCGATTGCTTTCAGCCGAACATAGTCTATGTCTCGCCGAATAAAATACAAAATTAATTTTATCCGATGATTTGATGATGAGACAGAGAGAGAAAGCGGAGACCTTTGAACAAGAAACCGCGTAAAAGGTTTGGGCTCTCTCTCCGAAGAATTTGCTGATTGATTGATTTTCCCAATTTATTTTTTTATTTCTTTTTTCCAATAATATGTCTTTAGTTGAGGTCATCAATAAATAATAAAATAGTCATTGTGTTAGGTTGATCTAAACTGGGTTTGAGATAACTCTCTATTTTAACTTTGTATTCCACTGCGTATTCCAATCTATAAAAAATTATTACACTTCCTCGTCACCTAAATACTTGTAAATATCATTACACCGATTATTTAAACACAAAAAAATAATATTATATATTTTAATATACAATATTCTTTTTGGCCCGTGTAGTTGTTCGGGGTTTTGATATTTTCGATACTTTTTCTATGTACGGATAATAATCATATAATTAACTTATTTGATAGTATTCAGTCGAAGTTAAAATAGTAGTGGTCTAATTTGTGAGGTTATGATAACTAAACACTGCCTTAGATCTTATAAGAGAAGTTCATTTGTCTTAATTTGTGAAGTTTAGGTTTTTCATAATTGACAAATTTAGGTCGTTAAATAATATATCCGATTTCTTTTGGATCACCCTTCAATTTTGATGTCAATAGATAATTTAACGGAGAAAATCTTCTAAAATCTGCTAAGCTCTTTAATGAGAAGAAAAGCAGAAAACTTAAAAGCTGCTGCGATGGGAGTGAGTTCACAATGATATGGGCCGCCGTGATACTATAATGTAATAATAAAATGGGTCGTGGCCCGCCGACATATTGGTGTTATTTATTCTAAAAAAGCTCGGCAATTTGATTAAATCTAGTATATTAACAGTTAAATCACGTGTGTTAATCTAAGTTACGATAAGGATTATGATTTTCGGGGGCATCTTATTCAATGAGAGGATAGATTCAAATAATCTAGCGAAAAAGGCAAAAAAATTACGTTTTATTCCGTAAAGGACTCAAATTTTCAATACAATTGGTAAATTAATTTTAGGGGAAATTATAAAATTAGGTCACTAAGTATACATATTTTCGTTTTTTTGGTCACTATATTTGATAATTGCAAAAGTGGGTCACTAACTTTGTATGCCAAAATAATTTTGGGTCATGTTTTCAATTTTAGGTCATTAAGTATATATTTTTCGATTTTGGGTCACACTATGTATACATTTTTTCGGGTCACTCGTTCGGTATCTAACTTTGTAAACATAATGACCCAAAATTGAAACATGTATACTTAGTGACCCAAAATTGAAAACATGACCCAAAATTGTTTTGACATACAAAATTTTGATAACTAACTATTTTGACCTAAAACCTGACCCAAAATTGTTTTGGTAACTAACTTATAATTTTGCCTTAATTTTATATTTAATATGCAAACACGTGAAACTAGTCATCGTATACAATTAGTGAATAAATTTATATGTAATATGCAAAAATGCGAGGCTGTTCATGAGAGCCAATGTTTTCATCTTAAGTTTCACACAGACGACAATTTCAAGGAGAACGAGTGGAATCGAATGAGAATCATGTCACCCATTGGAGCCAATGAGTTCACCCCAAGTCCACACTGACATGCGACATCGATCGGTATGTCGTGCAAGATTACTATTTATCATTCATATTTTATTTATTCTAATTATATCCTCACAAATCATAATTTCATATATCGAACATTTTAAATTTAAAATATTTCTTAAAATATAAAATAATAGTCTGTATATTTATATATTAGTACACACACAATTAAAATATTAGTGTAAGAAAATCGTTAAGCATAAGGTATAAATAATTACAGATGAATAACAAAATTAGCCAGCTTATGAATGATTCTGATTGGCTTGGAGGTTTTAGACAGGAGTGAAAGGGCTTTGCTACCTAAATAACACTATTACGGGGGTTACACTGATGTACCTAAAAATTCTATCCGCCCATTACATGTGGCATTGTAAGAATTACATGATGTTGACAATCTACCAAATTATGATAATATATATGCTTAATTGTTATTGCGTAATTATTTACGTTTACCAAATTGATATAGAAATGGCCAAATATCACTGGAATCGGGTCGTGATCGAGGGAGAATGTCTTTCGATTATTACTCATCAATCATTGGATCTATATTGAGGACTACCTTTTAATTTAATATCTTTCAGCAATGGACGAGCTCTTCGATATATATTTTTTTTCTTCAACGACAACGCACTATCTCAATTAATAAAAAATAATAACTCAAAAAGCATCTCCGGCAACAAATGCAAATACTAATAGAGGTAAAAGATCAAACAACAATATAAACATAGGCAAATGAAAAATGAAACAGTAAAACTATTTAAACATCCAATATCAAATAATTATGAACTACTACTACAACATAATCTTAAAACTCCACAATGCTGATGGTTATTAAAATCAAATTTGTTGTAGGCTACATATTTTCAACCGTTGATTGTAAGCTCAAACTCGAGAATAGTCAAGTCTTCAGTTTTTAGGATGCTTCTTTTTATCTAGATGCAACAATATTCATCTGAAACCCTAGAAGTCTAAGATTAAGAATTTCATAACCAAGAGATGAGAAGAAAAAATCACCAATCTAAGGTATCTGAGCTCCAAAGGAGAAGAAGCGTAAAAAAAATGAGAGGAAAACCCGGCGAATGAGAAATGAGTTCTTCAATATCCATTAATAGAGAAAGAGGATAAGATCTTCTAAAATAGGGTTTTTTTTTTAAGAGTGTTAGACTTTGGAGAAGACATGCATATAGAAAAAGAAAGGGACAATATGAACTACATGTTAGAATAAAATTGTTCCTTAAAAAACTATTTATTACTTTTTGTGTATGTAATATATTGGAATTGTTTTATACAATTTGCAAAAATAAAGCAATAGTAAATATATAAAATACAAACACATATATACACACACGTATGTCACAATAAATTATACAAACATTAATTGCTCATAGCACAAGCACATAATAATCAGCAAATTTACCCTATAATTCTCATTCAAGCAACCCAACCCCTATAATTTCCGCTATCTTGTTTAAACTTTTATAACATCACATTTACTACTCAATTCCAATAATTAATTAATTAAGAAATATAAATCCTCTCAATAATTCCACAAGCCATCGTAATCATGCGGCCCAAGAACAGCAGCCGCCGCCGCCTCGTCTTCTTCAAACGCCTTCTTCCCCATCGACGAATCCTCAGCTCTCAATCCGCCATTTTTACGATCTCCGAATAAGCTCGTCTTCTTCAGAGCCCAGCGATCATCAACAGAGCCCGAAAACGGATTCCCCCGAAATCCCTCGGCCGAAGAAGAAGGATTCACCAGCTGCGTCGTCCACGGAGGAGAACCGAGCCCATATGAGGAAACAAGGGCATTGTTGGAGAAGCAGTGCACGTGGCTCGGCGGCGAAACACCCATCACCGGCGGAGCCGGTCCTTTCCCGGGCGAGCCGGTCCTCATCAGCCTCGATATGTGCACCTTTTTGCCGCCGCTCGTCTTCTGAAAAACCCTACTTATGGCCCAATCGCCCTGCAAAAAACAGAGGAATTTGGGCACAAAAACAGGGGAGAAGAGAAAATAAATAGGTTTTTTTTTTATTTATTACCTTCGAAGATATGGGGAGATTTTCGAGAGATTTCCCCTCTAATCTGTATTCATGGCAGACCCAATTCGTCCTCGCGCCCTTGGGAGCTCTCCCTCTGTAGAAGACCAACGTCTTCTTCATGCCGACGAGTGCTCTGTTTCTGAAAATTTCTTTATCTTTTCCGGTAGCTTTCCAGTAACCGGACACGGTGGCTCTGTTTGTTCTCAGCCCAGTTGGGTATTTCTTGTCCCTTACAGAGAAGAAGTACCACTCCTTTTCTCCGAGCTTCGCCATCCCTGAGTTTGCAGATTTTTATTGCCATGTAAGAAATACAGAAAAAGAAAAAGGAAAAGGAGTTGCTGGTGAGGTTCTTACATGGCAGATCCCATGGCTCGATGCTGTTCATGTCCGCTTCTCCGATGGCTATGGACGTGAAATTGACGTCGAGAGCCTTCTTCGAGAGGTAATGAGTGATGAGTTCTTCGTCCGTGGGGTGAAATCGAAAACCCGGAGGCAATTCCATTGAGTTATCTTCTTGTTCTTGAAAACAGAGGAAAATAGGGAACAAAGATCAGAGGGGAAAATGGAGAAGAGGAGCCATTGAAGAGAGTTTTTAAAGGAAGAGGGTTGATATAAATATATATTAAGGGGATGTAAGAAACGTGAAAAGTAAGCAACTCAAAGTATAGTAGTTTTAGTTCTCATTGTGTTGTGCCTTTGAAAAATTCCCTGTTACATATGAAGAAGTCCATTGTTTTTCAGGGTCTGAAGAGTTTTATTTTATTTTTTTTTTACGAAAAAAAAGTATAGTTGTAACGCTAAACTTTTTCGCCGACTATTTATTTTGAATGTAATCTCACTTTGACTATTTACATGTTTTTTTTTATTAAATGTTAGGGAGACTACGTAATTTTCTTTTATTTTTTCTACTTTTGGGTCTAGACGTTAGGAGTTTCGCTTTATTACACGTTGGATTACATGATTTATGTAATCGGGTGGTATGTAATATGGGAAAATTGAATAAAATGTAAATATATATATATATATATAAAGGATAGCATTATATTTGAAAAAAGATGTATTCATTGCATGCATAAAAGTCCATTTGTCTGAAAGCTTTTTACATCATATACCTGAAATTAGCTTTGATCCCATGATTTTTCTTGGAAATCAAAAAGACGATTTTAACCTTTGTGTTAAAGGGCTTGTGGATGAGATGTTTAAAAGAGATCTCCATGCTGTTCTGTTTCAAATATGACACGTGCTTTTACTTGAGCTGTTTTTAAAGTTAAGTATAATTACAATAGTGCCCATCAATGTAGTACCATTTAATTATTTAGTCCCTCTTTAATCGTTATAGTTTTTTATGCATACACGCAGACGTGCCATTTGTATAATGTTAATACACAAATTCGATGATCATGTCAAGTTACCAATTAATCATAATTTAATTGAAAGCCAAGAATAATTTAATATCTCACTTCATCATAATCGTGTATTTATGAAATTTCAATATGATTATGATGTCTATAGGGATGTACTAATTAAAATAAACCATGAAGGATGCAAATATATATTTATTAATTATAATACCATTATTATAATAGTATATATGCACTTCTTGGTTGTCTTTTTGTTTGATTCGTCAACTTTCCAACTTTTCAGTCGAAGATTTGTTTTAAGAAAATAACTATGTCGTTGTTCACTATTATTTGTGTTAGTCACATTCTGTCAGAAGTGATTAAGTGATGAAACACTACATTATGATTTGATATAAATAGAAAAAGATGTATCGAGATGATTGTTCGGATTAGGAGATTATATATGCATTAATCGGGTATATTAGAAAATATACCTTACATATACTGAGAATTTTCCATTATCTAAAATAAATAATTCGATCGAGAAGCGTGATCTTCTTTCTCGATTAAAATATGAAACTGAAAAAATGGGCTATGATCATATATTACTTTTGGTAGTCAAATGCTAATTGGGTCCTAACCATGGTTAACCGGGTTGACCTCAAAGCTAAAATAAAAGGGTAAATTATGCAATACCCCATGTGATTATACGGAAATACACATAAGTATCATATATTTTTTTATTGCGTGAAACTCTCTTGTGCTATCTAAAATTTAGCACCGTATCCAGGGGGTTGTTTAAAACTTAGCACAATACCCCATGTGTTGTCGAAAACTTAGCACTGTACCCCTAAAACATAGCATTGTACCCCCCAAATATTTGGTGAAAATAACATAGAAGGAATTTTACGCTATTTTGAAACCATATGAATTTTGATGCTTATTTTCAAACCACGGGTGGATTACGTGCTATTTAGCCAAAATAAAATGGACCAAAGTCAAAATATGCCTTGTTTCTTTTGCACCGGCATGCAACAAGAGAAGCCACATGACACGTGTCGCGTATAGATAAGTCTAGAAAAGAGTTAGAGAAATAGATATTTTAGGTGCAATAGAAAGGAATGCTATGGCCAGCTTTTTGAGCCGTTATCTGGCTTAGAAAATCATCATTGGAATTTGGAAGTATGATTTTATTAATTAATTAACAAAACATGCGATATGATTGGCAATTGCATTGTCCTCTAGTTACCTAACATTTGGTGTTTAGATCAATATGTTTACTAAAAAAAAAGTCAAATTACGTGAAAATGACAATGAGAGGCAGCAAGTGTGCGAAGCTAGGCGGCTCGGTTCGTTATTTCATATTGGGCCCAAAGTTATGGGCTATAAAAATTAATCAGGCTCAATCAGCAGATATAGCCCATTCATTTAGGCCGCTAAAAACGATTGCCAATTGCCATATTATAAAAAAATAGAGGGAAAATTAGGGTTAACAAATAACCTTCTGGCCATCTGAAATTGAATCCAACCGTAGACTATTTCACATTAAAACAACAAAATAGTATTTCTTTTTTCCTTTTATCCATACTCGTGTGAAATTTTACATGTGGAAGCGGTAAAAATTTATCTAATTGCTAAACAAAGTTCTAGAATTATGATTTTAGTTATAAATAAGTTTGTTCGATAAAAAATATGATCTTGAATAATGATATTGTTAGATATTAAGAAGTAAAACATTCATTCTCATAGTTTTGGTGAATTGCTAAACAATTAAAAACAAGGACAGGATAGAGACCGATGTTGAAGTATTCAAGACCGGATTGAGCAGATAGTTCAGCGAGATTAAGAGTATGTTTGGTTTGTGAAAATTAGAAGCAAAAGAAAAATGAAATGAAAAAGAAAAACTAGTTTTTAAGTTTGGTTGATTGAAGAAATAAATAAGGAAAAAAAATATAGCTTAAATTTACACTTAAAACTAAGAAAAAAATTAATTTCTTCACCAAATGGTGAGGAAAACGAAAGAAAAACTCATAAAAACCACTTTCTCTGCAATTTTATTTTCCATCCTAATTTCTTTAAGCCAAATACAGCCTAAAGGATAAACCAAGATGCTCATGACCATAATTCATCGGACCAAATAATAATCGATGGAAAGTCCAAAAAGAAGTTGAGGATAAGCCAATCTAAAGGGTATTTGTCTCCATCTAAGCAACCCCAACTAAAATACTTCCTCTCATATATAATTAAATATCAACAATAAAGAAGATATTTATGCCATTGGCTCATTGACCGATTGATGATAGTTAACTAAGTTCAAATCGGACTGCGTCAACACATAAGACCGAAACGCGTGAAAAGGGATAAGTGTCCATTCACCCCAATAAATAACTCAGATCGATCCTAAACAATGTTTGGTGTAGTATGTTTAATTTTTGTATTAGGATTTGTTTATTTATTAGTTTTGATTTGTTTGTGTTTGGTTAACCCATTTGATTCTGGACCAATTATGGCATGGTTGATTCTAAAAAATTATGGCAAGGTAGTTATTTTAAAAGAAAAAGGGTCAATGTTAGAGTATTTTGGTGCTCAGTGTAGGACAATTTATGTGATCGTGATAAATCCTCGTGGTTTCATTTGATAGACATTGTAAAAACCAATTCTCTGGTGTCTGCAATTTTTCCATAGCACCGTGACCGCATTTTACAAATATTTTTTAAAATTGAGTCATTTGAAATTGAGAAACATCGAGTTGTTGCATTGAACTTCTTTTGCATCTAAATTTAAATGTGAAGAAAACAATTGGTTATAACAATGTAACCATTTCACCTAAGTGCAATAAGAAAGATAAAAATTCAATTTGTTGTTTAAACATGAGATAATCTAAGATTGAGTTTAATTTCACATGATGGGCAATCCACCTATTTTACCAGAAAAAAATTGATAAAGGATTATTAGCATCAGAGAGATTCCCATTAGACTTGAGTCATCTTCCTCTATTAAGAGTCTGATGTCCCTGTCTGTTTTCTCATCACTTGCCACGCGATTTCGAGGATTATACAATAATGGAAGAACATACCTAATCGCCAATCAGAGTCGCATTAAGCAGACGAAACAAAACGAGCAAACAAAAAAAAAAAAAATCGCAAATCGCGCATCAGAGATTCTGATTTCCATTTGATAAAGAGCATCATCTTCCCCCGCAATCAACGGAGTACGAAAATATACAGCATCATCATATGCGCATAGCTTTTCTCCAGAAGAGATACGGTGGTAATTTAAAAACTTACAAAAACTGAGACGAACTTAGCAGCTAGTGATTCATCGAAGAAAGGAGGCGGCCATTATTAGGGCTCTTAAGAAGCGATTGAATGTAACGTATGTATATATATAGGCGAAATGTGCTGATCCAGTTAAGCTATTGTTTTGTGGGCCTTTATGACGAGCAATTAATGTGGGCTTCACACATTGTTTGGGCCGATGGGCTTGCCTTGAAGTCCCTGTCAACGCCCAGTTTCAAAATCATCAGAGAATGAGAGTTTCTTGTGACGAAAAGATAACAAGATATAAGAGAATAAGATTCTCCTACCTGACTTTCGCTATCATTAATGACTACTTCATCGCGTTCGTATGGACTGATTTATTTCTTATATAGCTTTAGACGTTGAAATTTCTTTTAATGGGTGCTCGTGATGATTCTTACCCATTACCTCTTGACATTGGATTCCGATACTATATTAAATGACCGCTTCACCTAAAACTTTAAAGCTTGAAGGAAATACATTATATTTTAGTTTTATATATTTTATTTCCAACAACTCCAAAGGAATTCTTCTTGACTTAACTCAGTAATCAATAACCTTTGAAGGGTATACACATTCTGCCAACAATTGGGTTTTACTAATAAAATCGCTCGTGCCATCAACGACTTTGTCGGGTCAAACAAAAGCTTTCAAAAAACCGTTACAACGGTTTGATCTTGTATAATGCAGGCGCGGGCGCGAACACACACACACACATTTAAATTGACATTAATCATTCAAAGCCCATGCAGTGTTTGTGTCACATTCTTGGAGCTAAATCTCCGAATTCCTTGTTCATTTGCTAGCGGTGTTAGAAGCTTGGAAGTATGTTTTAAAGTAAATGGATGTATAATCAGCTGTAATTCATGATGAGATAATTTATGCAATGCAGTCCTAAAAATTCTTATATATAGCTTTGGTAGTAATATTCAGTAATACTACATGAATTGATAAAAATAATGCTACAAGAGCACAAATGTTGGAGAATATTCAGATATATGCGTAACTGCTAAGTTGATTTATTTGGGGAAGATGAAGGGTTTCGAATGTGTTTAGCATATTTCTGACACGCATATTATAATACTTTGTTTCCAGATAAAAAATAAAATAAAAAAAGAACATCCTCACAAATTAAGGACGAATGCTCGTTAATCAAAACCCAGAAATCCACAACCAATCACCGTTCGGCATAAGCAAAAGAAAACAAAGCGCAAGAAAATACAAGGGTTTTTTCAAGAGTCGGCAAAAGAAAATTATTATTATTAATAGTTTCCCCCAGCAATGATCTAATTATTAATCGCCATCGGCTTCTTCAAGGACTGGCCTATCAGCAACCACGTATCTCCACCGCCCTACGGTGACCCGGTGGCATCCACAGGCGGCACAGTTCCAGCCGCCGTCCCCTCTGCACCTCCGCCATAAATTCACCGCAGTCGAACCACCGATGTGTGCTGCTTGACTGGCACTCGGCGTATCTCACGGTTGGAGCCATTTGGACGCTCGTCACTAGCACCACCACCTTTTTCGTCATTATGTTGAACAAACCCTAATCTCCCTCTCTCTTTCTCTACTTATATATATGTAGGAGAAGATACTATCTGTTCTAAAAGTGCGTGAAAATTATTAATTGAAGGAGCCGTTTGTTGAATCTTTACATGAGTGGTTGAATATAAAGGAAAAAAGGGGCAAAATAGAGAAAAATAAATAATAATAAAAATAAAAAGTGCGGGGAAGAGCAGCAGCTTGTATGTTGACCTTAAACCCCAGCGAAGGCTGTGATAATTAAAACAGTTAAGAGTAACTTTGAGTTACTTTTTAGTATTTATCAACAAAAAAAAAAAAAGGAATTAAAAATAGAGGTGTGATATGATTATTTTAAAATTACTATACAATGCCTTAATCTCACCGCCATTAAGACATTTAAAAAGTCGTCACCTAACCACTTCTGAGAGGGTATTTATGTTTCCTATGCATGGATTTACCCAATCATGACCATGTTTAAAATTTCAAAATTTCTAACCTTTCGTAAAACGTTAATTTATTTTATTTTTTTCCATAGAGTTACGAAACAAACAAAAGTATGACATATGATGAGAGTGTAACATAAACATTGCAATCAGTACGCCTCTTAAATATTTGCATTGCGACGACATATATCTTCGGTTTGTCTCTGTAGTGTAGCTATTAAAGAACACATAAACAGTCATTTCTCTGTTAATTCAGATTCGACGATTACTATGTTTTTTTCTGTGTCTGTATTTTTCAGTGGAATCTACCAACGTTGGAGGTGACTAGGTTTATTTCTTTTGGTCTACTCTTGGCGAATGATAAAGAGAATTTAGGTTCAGAATTTAGATAAATTTAAGTGTATGATACACGAGGCCAAGTATCCCAATACAAAACCAATATAGTTCCTGCGGGGATCCGCCTCGAATGAGTCGGGAATCCGATCCCCGTGGGGCAGGGAAGGGCGACATCACTTCCCCGTCGGGATCCCCGTCCCGTTCCTGGATACTACTAGAATAGAATAAAATTTAAATAATAATCATTATACGCAATAGTATTATTTCACAAAAAAAATTGCGGGGGGATCCCCGTGGGAACGGGACGGGACGGGACCGATTTCATCCCGTTTTATTTGGTGGGGACGGGAATTAGATCCCCGCCCTTGCCCCGTCCCGTTGGCATCCCTACTTCGAGGATCAGATTTCTTCATATATATATATTTTTTTGCAACTAGATTAAAAATGATATATATAATGAAATATAAAACTAAAATGATTTAAAATTCAATACCAAATCACTATTTAATGTGAGATCAAAACATAGATTGAAAATAAAATTATACAAAAATAATATTTATTTTACTCTACCAATGTGGGAACACCAAGACAACTCTTAAATTTTGTGTACCTCATCGAAAATTCAAATTTTTGACAACTTATCGGAATCTTACGAAATTTGGTTTGCTATCCAAAATTAAATACCACAACCCAATAAAAGCCCATTTTTATATATGTATAGGCCCATATATTTTAATAGCTAATAAAGTTCATTGCAACTGGACCGAAATCCGAACGGCAATCGGTCCATTTTCACCTGAACCGATCCGTTTCGTCAGTGAATGGGTCGGATAGGGTCCGCAAAAGGTAAATACACGGAGCACAAAACATTAATTCGCCGAGAAAATTGAAACGACGGTATACACAGTGAACACACACATCGCTAAAGGTCTACAGTCTAAAAAACAAGCCACAATACATACACTTTCCTGCAGATTCACAGTGCCTAAAAATCTAAGGAGGAACATTGAAAAACTGCTCATTTGTTCTCACAAGAAAAACAGTTAATTTCTTCAGAACAAATCAGCAGTCGCCTCCGAAAGCAGCCATGTCCATGAAATCCCCATCTCCCCCCTCCGCCGCCGCGTCCTCCTCAAGCAGCCAATTCTCCAGCAAGCTGAAGGGAATCTTCGTCTCCACCTTCGATCCCTTGCTCTCGTTATTAGCTTCTCCGATTGCTCCTTCGCTAGGGCTCGAGGTCAACGCATTGTTGCTGAGCGAAGCCGTAGCAGTGCTGTCGGCGGATACAGAGCCCGCCTGAGACGAAATTGGGGTCTTTTTGGTCCAATTCTCCAGCAGGCGCGCTATGTTGTCGGCGCTCGAGGCGTATGTCGACGGCCCAATCGGCGGCGAACTAAGGAGCCTGTTCAAGGTATTCATCGAGGGGTTATTCGCGTTCGATTTATCGATGGAGAGGGCTTCGCAGAGGGCTTGTTTGGCGGTGTTGATATCTGTTTGCAGCCTTCTCTCCCACCGGCCCTTTGAAGCTGATCGTGAGCTGTGTTCTGATGACGACGATGATGACGTTGGATCGGTAATTCCGTGAATGGAGAAATTACCATGTTGCCCTAATTTGTTAGCATCTTCTTCTTGGCCGCCGCCTCCGCTAAGCCTTTGGAGCTTCTTCTTCAGGTGAGTGTTCCAGTAGTTCTTGATGTCGTTGTCCGTTCTCTGATTGAGATACGAAGCTATTGCAGCCCACCTGTAAATTCGTAAGAAAAATTCTTGCTTGGCTTTTCTCTATTGATCTCTCTCTATATGTCAAATTATTAAATTAGGTCACTAATTATGCCTGTTTATTGGGTCATTGAATTTCATAATTGCAATCTTAAGTCACTAATTAACATATCTGATTTCTTTTGGGTCACCGGTGAATTTTCGGCGAAAATCGCCGGAAATACGACGTGGCCACGTGGCTGCTGACATGTCATTGGTCACGTCGGATTTTCGGCGATTTTTATCAAAAAAATTCACCGACGACCCAAAAAAAAAAATCAGATACGTTACTTAGTGACCTAAGTTTGCAATTATGAAACTTAGTGACCCAAAAAACACGAAAGACATAATTAGTGACCTAATTATATGTTACTTGTTGCCAAGAAGAGCTTGAAGGTGAATAATCATCTTCTCCTCGTGCTCGGTAAAGCCGCCGCGTTTGATGCCCGGCCGGAGATAGTTCGTCCACCGGAGCCTACAGCTCTTGCTGCATCGAAGCAACCCTAGCCCACAAAATACAAAAGTAGATTCTCGGTAAGAAAAATTATAAAGAGGGGGCTTTAAATGATTATTGTAACTAACCCCAATAGTATCTATAATTTATATTTGATTTTTTTTTTCATTTTATTTTGTATTTTTTTCTTCTTACCTGTGTTAGCAGGAATAGCCTTCCAATTTCCAGGGCCGTGTTGCTGAATATATGAGACGAGGATGATATCTTCTTCCGGCGTCCATGGACCTTTCTTCACTCCATTTTTATCACAGCATGGTGGTCTTCCCATTGATAATAGTTATAAATATATATATATATATATAAATGTATTTTATGTAAATATCTGCTTTTATTACAAGATCAAGAGGTGGTTTTTTTCTCGTGTTTTGCCTTCTGAGAGAAAGTATGCATCATCTTTCGTAAGGAGAGATGAAAAGAGCAAGTGAAGGAGGTGGGATTTGTGTGAAGGTATTACATGCATGATATAATATTTTTATATATATATATAAGATATATATATACAAGAATAGACTATGGAGACCATTGATGACTGTCTATGACGACCTTCTTTGTATATATTAATCAGCTGCGAAATAGTCAAAAGCGGACAGCAAGAGCATTTACTCATTTGCTTTGATAACGTATATATGTATTGTTCGTATTTCATTTCGTTTCTTCATTTTCTTTTTATTTATTACATTTTGTTTTTTTTTTCTTATCATGAATGGTACTGGCTATTATTAATTTTTTTTAAATGTTAAGCCATGAGTTTACTGTCATTTGATGATTAAATGTAATTATATCTCTGATGATCGGAAAGTTACCCGCGTATGCAGATATAAATATAAATATATATATATATATATATATATACTTCCTGGTAGCTCAATTATTTGTGATATATCATAAATCGACGAAAAACGACATACAATAAAAAAAATATGTTTATAAATAAATAAAAATAAAATATAAAAAAATCAGAAAGGTGGTGCGGATTAAAATAAATAAATATTGCCGAATCAAAATCTTTGGCATCATCTCAAGTACTTGATATATATTGCTTGCGTACACATATAATAAATACTCACGCACGATCACCGTTAAATAAAAAATTAATATAATTTATATATACCAAGCTATCAATTAATTAAATTAAAATTCTCAAAATAAATAAACTCTACATTATTTTGAAGACACTAATGTAATATAATTGAAGTTAAACCAGGACCATTATCTTGCATAGATTACAGACAGGGACAATTAATATTCCAGCAATTATTTGTTGAGTTTAAACCCCTAAAATTTCAACGCATGGGCCCATCCCCTTCATAATACAATATACAACCTCAGGCTTGGGGCTCGGAAGATGGTACTTCAATACCAGCACGGAGTACAACACGTGTGCAGCGCATTAAATGTCAACGGACACGTTGACATTTAAACAGGCTTCGATTTGTCAATTGAGCCCAGGCCCACAAGCCCATGACGTCACCATACAAAGTCCACGTGTAATAATGCTGTAAGATACTAGAGAGTAGAAGACAATTGGCTGGCTCTGTAGATAGTATGAGTGCTAATACATTCTTGCAGATATATTTGACATTTTAATATTATGTAATAAATGTTTTGAGAAATCCCACTGCTCAAGTAGTTGGAATGTACGTTTGTAATTGAATGTTTGACATGTGTCACTGTTTAACAAGTCATGGTCGTTATTAATTTAAGCGGCTATAACAATAAAAAAAATTGAGGAACTGATTGGATTATAATCTGAAATTAGTGATTTTTTTTCTATCAATCTAGTCCCAGTTTCTTATGTACTTACACGTGTCTCTTGCATTTTATTTCATGGTATCGTTCTTGTCCAGAGCCACACACCCCTCGTATTGCATTAATTTTTTACTTTTGGGCCATATTTTTATTTGATTAATCATATTGAATAATTAATTTATTAATTAGAAATAGTTCATTGGGACATTCAAAATTATTCACCGGTATGATGAGTATATGTTAGTCTCATAAACAGAAGTATGATTAAATGAGTGAAAGCAATCAATGGACCTTTCTTTGTCTGTGATGTATCGAACAACCGAAGTTATTAATTATATTGATGACCGATCAACAAATTATATACTGCTTGATGTCTCTTAAAAACTATATAATATTGAATGGTTTATTAAATTTGTTGCCTTTGATATTTATAACGGCAAAATATCCGACGTAATTTTACCAATCGAATATTCAAAACGGCGAATTGTGTTTCATCAGGAAAAAAAAATAAAAAAAATCACGCCAACTTGAGGACATGCCCGGGAGAGATCGATGTGGGATCCTACAGATTTGAAAAATGATGCCCACCTAATACTGGGCTTTAACGTGGTATCATAAAATATTAGATTTAGAGGCCCAAATAACTATATCTATCCGAAAGCCCAATAAGAGAGTAGCACTAGTTTTAATCCAACTTAATAATTAGAGTTTTTATCTCGTGTACGGCAAAATAATACTCTATAATAAATAAAGTCTATAAAATAATAAAATATTCAGTCCTGATTTGAGTCTTTGTAAACAATCATCAAATTCAATAAGGTAATAAGATAATAATTTTTTCGACAAATTCTTCTATAAATATTAGATTATTATAAAACTCTAAATTAATAATTCATAAATATTGCAATTATAAATATTATGATAATTTGCTAAGTATGAATATATTGTTACTTGATTTTTCTTAAAATTTAAATCTAACTGAATTTCATCCCTAATTTTTTTAATTGCATCTACGAGTTCCGGTGTCGAGTTCTCTAGCGGCAATAAAAAAATTAATGTTATACGAAAATATTAATTAGTTACAAAAAAGAATTGGTTGATGCTTAAATGTAATCAATGAAAATATCTCTTTTAATTAATAACATATGATTTATCGATATATTAATATATTTCTAAATTAATAAAATTTCAGATCCAAATGTTATTAATTTATAGAAATTTTACCATAAGTGATAATTATTCACATTATATTTTACAATTTTTTTGGGGTGGTGGTGTTTATTTATATTGGCAAATTTTCATATATAGTGAATCACGCTTCCGAAACCCTATTATTATATTATTATAAAATATCAAGGCAGGGCAGCAGCTCAGAGAGGGGTAGGGTATAAACGCTCTCACCGAAAGGCGAGGGTTTAATTAGGGTTTAAGCGTCTCGAAAAGAAAAAAGCACTTGAATTCTCTGAAATTGAAGCTATTTGTTTGTTTTAGGTTTCTGATCCTGAGCAGAGATGGGCGGAGATAAAACAAAGAAGCAGAAATCGAAAGAAGAGGAGGAGAACAACGGAGCTGAACCCGCTGACGCGGAGCTCGTTCAATCCATAGAAAAGCTTCAGGAAGTCCAAGACGAGCTTGAAAAGGTATAGATTTTTCTTTCTTTTGGCGATTTGGATTTCTTTTCTGGTCGTTTTTTGGTTAAGGTCGTGTCTTTTTGGATTGTAGTGAATTGCTCATTTTTGTGAAGCCCAGAGTCTGTGTTGCTTGGTAATAAATTACGGCACATAACTTAAATTGCTTTAGAGAGTAAAGTATATTGCGTGATTGTACTCACAAATCGAGTTGTGTTTGCTGTGTAACTTTGTTTTTTCTCTAAGATTCTTGATGCAGTTGTGAAAGATTTCTTTATATGCTGGAAACAGACCGTGCTTTAAATTTGATCCCATCATCATTAGTATTGCCTTATCTGTTGAATCGTGTTGATCTTGTGAAGATTTGTTATCTTTGTTCACACGATTCGTTAATTTGATAGATCACCCAAACAATCAGAGTTAAATACTCCCGCATACCTCAATGTTTTGTTTTTATCTTAGTATCACATATTAAGTTCCTGACTCTCTGTAATTCCAGATCAACGAAGAGGCAAGTGAAGAAGTATTGGTGATTGAACAGAGGTTCAATGAGATACGCAAACCTGTTTATGACAAGCGTAACAAAATAATCCAGACCATCCCAGATTTCTGGTTGACGGCGGTTAGTTATGATTATTAGTTTACCTGTGAAAACAATTAGTTACTGCATATACTTTTTAGTTATTTTTTAATTAACGATCATTGACTTATCTTCCTTTTGCAGTTTATGAGCCACCCTGCTCTCTCTGAGCTTTTGACTGAAGAGGACCAAAAGGTAAAATTGAATAAAAGCACTCTATATATTACATCTTCCTCTCTTATTGTTAATTTTATACCTCCATTTACTTTCGAATAGAATAAATGCACATTATATTACATTACAATTACCTTATAGATTGATTTTTGTGTGTGGAATGAGAATGATTTCAGTGTTCCGGCTTTATTTGTATATAATCTACTAACTGTTTTTAGTCATCCAGATACACTCTAGTTAGGAACTCCAACTATTCAAAAACATGGAAGCCCAATGGTTGATGGAGTAGCAGTTTGTGTTTTTTAATATTAATCTCCTTCGTTTCTGTGTGTTGCTTTACATGCTAACAAGCATTTCCAATGTTGAATTACATTGATTACTTCTCAATTCTTCCTATTTTGTTACAGATTTTCAAGTACGTGAGCAGTCTCGAAGTGGAGGATTTCAAAGACGTGAAGTCTGGTTACTCCATCAAATTTGTGAGTCTTCATTCATTATTTATCCATTCTTGTGTACAGCTTCTGATGTACGATAGTGCTTGTCAACGTTCATTATGTAAATTTTGTGGACCCTCATCTCCATTCATCTTGACCTTTAGATATTCAACTCTAACCCGTACTTCGAAAATACTGAGCTCACGAAGACTTTCAACTTCCTCGAGGGAACCACCAAAATCACTGCAACATCCATAAAATGGAAAGAAGGCATGGTAATGTTTTCATGTCTTACCAGGGTTGGTTTGTGGTTAGGTTTATTTAAACATTAAAGTGTATATATTCTTGGTTCCATGAAGGGCATTTCGAATGGTGTTGCTGAAAAGAAGAAAGGAAAGAAGCGATCTCATGTTGAGGAGAGGTTTGTTCCTCCTATTCAATTTTTTTTTTTTAAATTAATGGAGGCCTATATTGATATTCTAGAATTACTAAAACATCGATACCTCTGATATCCTATCTTCATTCTTTGGCAACGCTGGGTGATACCCATTTGATAAAATGCAGCTTCTTTACCTGGTTTAGCGATGCTGAACATAAAGACGAAGGTTATGAGATTCAAGACGAGGTAAATATATTCCAGCTAATTCGATTAATTCCCATATTTGTAACTTGTATTCAATATTTCAGTAATGATTAATGCAGGTGGCTGATATCATTAAGGATGATCTGTGGCCGAACCCTATTCAATATTTCAATAATGTATGGTGTCTTCTTGAACTGCTGTGTTTTGTTTTCTTACATAAATGGTAGAGTCTGCAATAATAATTATTATTCTGCTTTTTCTCTGTTATAGGATGCTGATGAAGATGGGTTGGGTATGGATGGGGACAGTGAGGATGACGATGACGATGATGACGTGAGGATTTCTTTGCGTGATTTAATTGTTATTATCATTAGTCGATATTAAAAATATAGCAAAATGCGTTTTTCCCTCTACTAATTGTAGGAAAATGGGAGTGACGGCTCTGAAGAGGACGACGATGAAGGTGAAGAAGATTGAAACAGCGGGAGGCCATTGAACTCCAGTCCAATATTATTGTGTGTTTACTTTCTTTATTTACGATAATATCCTTCGATGGGTCTACGCTACTAATAGTCTCGTCGAGTAAGAATATTTCAAGATTACCATGTGATCGACTTCTCTTGCTCTAAGCGTTACATTTTAGACCAGCTCTATCTGTTTCTTATATCTTTTGTTTTATATTTATAAATTAAGCTGTTATATATATATATATATATATATAATTTTTATATATATATATGGAGAAAATTCAAAATGGTCCTATGTTTAGGATGTTCGGTCTGAACCAATAAGTCTATAATGTTGGAATTTGGACCCATTTGGTCATTCCAGAATAACATCAATTTTGGAAATTTCGAATGTGCCTACACGTGACGTTCTTATTCGTTATCCAACATATATTATTTGATTGATATATTTATAAAATATAATTTTACTATATTTAGAGACATCGATTTTATACCGATTAAATCATTACGCCTTAAATCAGTAAAATTTCAGTTCCAGTTCGAAAATCCGGTTTCAAAATCATGACTGAAGTTAGAGCACGAATCTGAAAATTTATCCTCCAAAGTTCGAACATGAGCTCTACATCGTATGTATCGTCGAGCTACATTAACAGTAGAAGAATACGATACGTACCCTTAAATTAAGCTAATGTTTTGCTTGATTCTCTATTTTGTCAGTGAGACTTCGATCACTCTAGATATTGGGCCTGAGTGAGCCTAGCCTTATTATATATATGGGCCTTTTCCCGGCCCAACGTTAATACTCATGAGGTGGGGGTGATTAGCAGACCTAATTCAGTAAATTTCACTTCATCATCGTTCGTGAAATATTTTCCTTTAGCTTGAGGAGCTTTTTCTTGAATTTCTCCTCTTTTCAGTAAAATATATAGCAATAAATTTTTTTGTAAGTCTGCTGAATCGCAGGCAACCATCCATTTGATTTGCCGCTGTTTGCTGATTCCACACAGATTCTCAACAGCGATCAACAAACCATGGTAGGATTCAGCTGCACAATGCGTTTCTCGTTGATTCTGTAAATTACTTGTTTTTTTCTTTTGTGGTTGCTGAGTGAAACTGGAAATGAGCAGGAGAAGCTGTACGACCATAGATTCCAGCGAACGGACCAGTGGAAGCCAGTCTACGAATGGCTCGAGTCCCTCGACACCGACGAGGTTATCAAATCCAATGACGTCGTCGATTGGCTGACGGAAAACCCTGAAATAAGAGATGAGCTGTACGCGAGGCACTCGCGCTACCACCTGATGCATTATGTCAAGAAATGCCACGTTAAGCTATTGAAGCGAAAGGAGAAGCAGGTGCTGTTATTTACCTTGTTTATCATTTGGTTGTGTAGTTGTTGGTCCCTTGAGCTTTTATATTGGGTTTGATAGATTCTTGAACGGACTCGAGAGTCCTGATACCTAATCCGAGGATGTTCTTCGGTGCTTGGGTTATGTTTATCTCAGTATAACAAGATGGTCAAAGTAAAATGGAGTTTCGAGATAAGATGAAGATTGTCAATGAAATATATACTCTGGTGGATGATATTTGCGTGCGCATTCACAATTATGATGCTAGTGGTACTAAGATGTGTTGTAGTATTTGTTTTCTGGCTGCTGATACAGTAGGTCTTCGACATCTGTACTATGGCCATAAATTAGTTTATTGATCGGTAAAATCAAGGATCTCGAAGGATGGAAAAATAAAATTAATTTGATTGTTCAATATCATAAAGATACATACACATTTTTTTCTTCTTTTTTGCGTGTGAATTGGTTATTGCCCGAAAAATCTACAATCCGTGTATTACAGGGATTGATCGTAGCAAAGATAACTCCTTCAAGAAATGATCAGAGTGCTGAAAAGGCTCCAGGTTTTCCTCATTTTACCGGAAATTTAAGTGATGACGTTTAAATGATCGAACAAGTATGCTAACGCTATCATTTTAGGTCTCCACTTGAGCAATATGCCCAAGGACAGCGAGCTATACAAAGCAAAACGTATCGAAGCATTGCAAAAGTACCAGATGTAAGCCAACAAATAAAGACGGGTTTTTCTGTTTCTTGCATCAGGCGTGTTGTTACATTTACCAATGTCTAACGTATATGTATACATTTTCTCCAGTTTATCGGAGTTCGAAAAACATCTTATATCAGCATTCGGCAATCGTGAGAACTGAAGAGCCCATCTTAAGGTTGATAAATAGCATTTATCATCGCTTATATATATTTAGATGTCAAGCTGTCCAGGTAGACATGTACTTTTGATAATATCCTTTTATTTTCAATGTAAGAAAATGCTTTTATGATTCTTCATGCAATAGACATCCAAACTCTTCGAAGGCAAGAGAGAGTTAAACATGTTAGCAGCATTGGAAACAAATCCTCAGGTTTTAACACAACACCCGTAAACACATCACACGTTTGCATTTAATCTTTAATTACACATCCATACCTGATGAATACATCATCATCACCTCCTGGTGGAACCCGATCCACGATTTTGCACGTAAGCTCTCAGAGAAGGAGACTGAGTGAGCCCGAAGGGCGTAACGGTCGTGTGCTGACCATTACCGTTCTTGTGCTGTATCCTCTTCCTTGCAATGTATCCTCTAACCCAGGGTGTGACGTCCTCGTTAACCTTGATCATGATGAAGAAGATGATGCGATATATGATGATCATAGAGAAGAGAACACTCAAGTTGACCCACTTCGATCGGTTCACATCGATCTGGAAAACATTTTCTAAGATGTACTCTCCGGGAATCTTGGGAAGATCGGGCGATTGGTTGTCGAAGACAAGCCCCTTCAGGTCATTTTGGTATTGTCCCTGTGTTGTAATATACGTAGAATAGCTGAGATTTTGTGTAGTTTATAGACTTTAGAGCAGTGTTGTGTAGCGTGGGATTTCGACATTTTTTGTCCCCAATGTTTGGCATGTGGGCGACTCTGGTCCCGATGTTCTTGAGTTGCAGTTTTAGTCCCCAATGTTGTCGATTTTGAGCGTTTTTTTCGTCCAACTTAATGGTTAAACTAACCGGTGGATCAAAAATGCCGAAAAGCGACAACATTGGGGACTAAAACTGCAACTCGGGAACATAGGGGACCAGAGACGCCAATAGCCAAACATTGGGGACCAAAAATGTCTAAATTCCTGTGTAGCGTAGCTTGATAATCTTGAGCCTGATTTTAATTACCTGAAGGGCCCAGAAGTGGAAGCTTATGTAAGACATGGGATAACGCCACACGGGCTTCGGGATGTCCTTTGGGAGCCGGAAGTAGCCCGAGACCAGCATGAAGATTCCCTTTTTTACAAAGAAAAAACGTTTTTTTTTTTCGTGGCCTTAAAACGATAGCATATATATATATATATATATGTGCTTTCGAAATGTAAGTTTGCAGAGTACCTGAATTCCTGCTCCGATGATGATTCCCATGAGGAAGTTGGGCACGACGCTTGCTATGGCCATCATGAGGCTCTCCACCACGGTGACACTCGCGTAGAGGCAGAGCACGAAGAAGAGGTAGTGCACGAACCCCGGGTGCAGCCGCACCATGAAGTAGCAGATCGTGCCCGAGAGGAAAGTGATCAGTATCAGAAATGGCATAGCGGAAAGGGTGTTGCTGATCACGAACGCACACACACCGTAGTGCCCGTTGAGCCTCTCCCTTTGAAACACCTGAGCGAAGCAAACAAAGGTACGATTATTTCATGCAAATGCAGCAGAAAATTATGAAATTTACGGTAATAATAAGTTTACTTTCATATCCTCGACGAACGAAGGGAATCCACCGATGGACATGAAGGTCACGAAACCAAAGACGAAAGAGGCACAAGCTCCTCTAGCCTGTATATAAGGTAGGGATTGATTATGCAATAATTCACTGGTTTTTGAACAACTTGAGAATTAAGGCCAAGATTGTATAAGAAGGTGTACGAGGATTGAGTTGTAGCCCGTCCCCACGTTGAGGTAGATTGTCCCGATGCACACGGTGACTACTAAGTAAATGAGAAGCCTTAGCCAGTAATAACCAAAGTCCCTCGACATGTTGATGAAGGACCGCGCGGTTAGGGTCAACGTCTGCATGAAGAAGCTAGCTTGGCTACCTCCCGAGTCCAACACGGTTCCTTTCTGGGTGATTCAAGGAGGACAACGTAAGCAGTCTAATCGATAAATTGTGATGATTATGTAATAAATCGATAAATTAAAGCACTCACAACTCTTGACATCTCGTGGATCTTTTCGTTCGCAGAGTAACAGTACTGAGAAGTACGGTAAGCGTCGACGAGTGCTCTTATGGCCTCTGCGGTGGTTACTTTGTCCAGAGGATCATCGGTGGATTCGAACTGATCGTGTAATAATGGAGAGAAGGAGAGCTCAAAATCTCTGCGTAATAAAAAGAAAGCTACATTCGACTTATGATGCATATATACAATACATTACCCTGAGTTTCATGGATCCTTTGAGAGTTGCCTTCACTTTGTCGAAATCGGAGTTGATGCAACGGAGGAAATGATCCGATGGGTTCCTCAGCGTGGGGCACGGGAAACCCGCTTGAGCAAAGAACTGCAGAAACAAAAGGTAATCTCATTGTCTTGTGTTTAAAAAAACATCCTGAAAAGATAGTCTGAATACAATGTGGTTTCTTTATTTTCTTGCCTCATAAGCTTCTGCTGCTCTCCCGAAGTAAACCGTTTTTCCTCCCGAGAGCAAATACAACTGATCGAACAGTTCGAAGACTTCGCTGCTTGGCTGGTGAATCGATGCTATCACCGTTCGCCCGTCTCTAGAAAGCCCACGCAACGTCTGCGTAACGAAGAACGCCGATGCACTGCAAAAAAGGGGGCAAATCCCTTGTTAGAACAAATGCATGCCTGCGAGGTGGATTAATTTGGTAAATAGCCTCCATCAAATAAGTTTTTAAACAGCCTTTAAATGTAAAATGACTATTATACCCTTACTAATTAGACCCCTTAGAAACGGATATGGTTAAGCGCCTAGTAATAGGTCCCGGGTAGTCAGTCAGTCATTCAAGTAATAGGTTTTGGGTGCAATGCCTAATTACAATACATTTTTCTTCCATGTAGAGGTCCATTGCTATTATATATACGGGGGGTCCCTTATAGGATTGCTACCCTGTAAAATGACGAAATTACCCTTATATTCAAAGCTATTGACTTAAATTGTGGTCAACGAAACTACTTTTTAAAAATTGACCGGATCAAATGCCATTTTTTAAAATAACGGGTCCGGTAAGCAAAAGTATCGCGTAAGGGGAGGGGTTTACTACGAATACCTGTCGAGCCCACTCGTGGGCTCGTCTAGAAAGAGCAGGCGAGGGCGCATGAGGATCTCCATGGCGATGCTGACCCTTCTCTTCTCTCCTCCGCTGACTCCGCGAAGGTGCCAGTTTCCGATGACGGTGTCCGCACAGTCTTGAAGCCCCATCTCGATGATGGTGCTCTCGACGAGGGTGCGCTTGTCCGAACGCGGCATTCGATCGGGGAGTCGGAGTTGGGCGGAGTAGGAGATTGTTTCACGGACCGTGAGCGTCCCGATTAAGTTGTCGTCTTGTGTTACGTATGCCTGAGGGAGTTTTTATTGCGGTTTAACGTTTAGATAATGTGCAGCCGAAAAACTCATTATGAGACTTTAAAAATGCACTACATGTCATGTCAAGGGTAATTCTCTTCGGCCTTTAAACTCACTAACAAACTCTAGAAAAATATTTTCGAAATATTCTCTTTTACACCAATTTTTGTAGCTTTTAATATTGCCCACATATTTTAAAACTTTGCTAATTAAAAAACATTGTAGTTTTGAGAAATATTTTATAAAATTATTATTTGCACATTTAAAAAAAATGAAAAAATTTATTTATTACAACATGGAAATTAGCACTACATAAGGAAAGATATTTCGTTAAGATATTTAAAAATGGCTTTGTTGTTCGATCTTATGGTAATCTTATATATTTTAAAACTTCAATATTACGCTATTTCGCTAAATATAAAAAATTAAATAACATATCAAAAAAATTATAGGGGTGTTTAAATAATTCAAGAGAAATAAATACAAGTGCATAATAAATTCATATGAAAATTTGGATCTAATTTTTTTTTTCCCAACGAAATATAATAGAAATCAAAAAACGAATTTTGAGTTTTGCGTTTCAATTACGGTTGTAAATGCTTTTAGTGCATTTTTGTTTTTATTTTGCCATTCAGTTGGAAATGATCTTTGAGATCCCAAAAAAACAAACACCACAAACAACAAAATATAACTAAACATATATATATATATATATATATATATATATGTCACTCACAGCAGTTCCAAAGGAGAGCTTAGCCTTACGACCATTGAGCAAAACGGCGCCGAGGAGGAACGCATTAGCCGCCAAACGGCCCGACAAGGCATCGAGTAGAGTAGATTTCCCAGATCCCGACGGGCCCATGAGGGCCGTGAAGGTTCCGGGCTCGGCGTAGCCCGAAATTCCTTCCAACACGTTCTGCGTGTCTCCGTTGCTGAGCGTTACCATCACCGTCAAGTCCTTCCACGTCAGCCTCGCAGACACGTCGCCGACGAACTCTGGGTTCGTCTTCTCCTTCCACAGGCTCTCGCTCAACGGGCTCAGCCCTCCTCCTATCACGAGCCCGTCTCCCTGTGGCTTCCCCGCTTCGATCTCCATTTTCACCTCCTCCGCCGCCGCCGCCGTCGAAGCACTGTTATTATTACTGCCCCTCATCGCCGACATCTATATATATAGTCGTTAAAAAATGGAGTCCGTGTGATAAAAAAATACAAAACTTGTGAACTCACACTAAACTGGGGTTTTTCTCTGGTTCAAAGGAAAAAGGCCCTTTTTAATATATATTATTCATACACACACACACACATATATATATATATCTGCTGTATATATGTGGTTCCAATGTAGGTTGAGAATAATGATGAAGATGATGATCAACTGCTACCGCCCTCTAATAATAATAATAATAATATTCAGCACACGCGGAAACAGAAAAAAGAGGGTTTTCTTATAGCTTTAATTCAACGGCGATGGGTGAAGAAGGCAAAGCAGCGCATTAAGGGCTCGAAACAGCATTTATCTGCATACATTTTTATAGAAAAATCTATCGCTTTGTGATCTGCGCTAGCTGAATCATTTAATGTATACAGGTGGATGTTGTTGGGAGACATTTAATGTTAAACCGACCCCAAACATTAATATTATTATTGAGTTAATAGTACAATTAGCAGCAGGAAATTGGATGTTCGTTCATAAGCTGTTATAGCTATGGTCACACATCATAATTAATATAAAGTCTCCAAGCACGAGAATATTGGCAATACTTTGCCATACTTTTACTGTACTAATAATTGTTTTATATTTATTATAATTATCAAAAAGTGTTAGAATTAATATCCCTGCTGGTAATAAGCTGCATGCAACATGGGCCTGTTAGAATTTCATGGCTGCTTTTTGTTTGACTATTGCTGCTTCGGTATTAAGTCTCTGTCGACTTAATATCACTAACCGGCATTTCGGGTTCTTTTCGTTATATTTATTTTACGTGTTGAATATTCCAAATATATTTTTTCTGATTCGTTGGTGTCAAGAAATCGGTGAATGTATTTCAGGCAATTCGAAGGCAACTTATTAGCAGCGAGGGTATTTGGGTTTTATACGCACTTGGCAAAATCGGGTTTTTCATTTTTATGTTTGGGTAACAATGATACAGACTCTTTGGGCTATTTAATCCCCTTGTTTTTGGTTGGTGAATATAATGCAAGCTACCGTTTCAAAGAAAAAAAAAAGTATTTTCTTGATAGGCTTTTGGAAGAAATTGCACTGTGGAACCAGATCCTCTGGTCCACATTATGTGTTCCATTTTTTGTGCCACTTTACAGAAATATCATAACATTCCGTCCAATCAGTGTTAAAACACCCGTGAATAATATTACACAATAAATACTATTATACTCAGTGCTTAAACACATAAAAAATTATATAACATTAGTGGGAATACAAAAAGTAAATATAATACAAAAAAATATATATCGAGTGCTTATCAATATTTTAATATTTTTTTGTGTGTTTAAGCACTCGTTATAATAGTATTTAAGATGTAATATAATTTACGAGTATTTTAATACTGATCGGAACGGAATATAATGATATTTTATAAAGTGAAACAGAAAAATGGCATAGGGGACGCGATTCTATTATTCAAAGATTGCCATTCCATTAATCACTTCATAAATCATTTTTTTCTACATGGCATAGCACAAAATCGAGAGAGAGAGAGAGAGATAATAGCCTCCTCCGTTATTGATCATATTCATCACTACTTCCTCTGTCATTTGGGAGAGAGACGATACATCTTGACCCCATGAGAAGGCACTTTAGCAGATATCTGTCCCTTCACCGAGCTCCTCGTCGAATGCTGCCCGTGACAAAAAAAAAAAAAATAGAAATGAAAAAAATCCCATAAATAAAAGAAACCCTTTTTATCAAACATAATCCAATTAGAATTCATCGATTGATCTTCTCTTCAATTTTACCTCCCACAGATCTCTAGCGTCCATTACGGCCGAGGAATCGAGCCCCAAATCGGACCAGTAAGCAGTAACCGTAGCCTCCGATGATCCTCTGTTCCACAGCACCACCGCGTATGCGTGCTCAGAGAGCGGCCCTCCCCAAACCTTGACGGCGAAGTACACGTCAGCACACGACATAATTCACATACGGTTTTATATATATATATATAATATTATATATATATATACTATATATATATACTATATATACCTCCAACGTTCCATCGCTCTTGAGCTTCTTCCCCTGAACTCCGAGCTTATCTGCATCAATTGAGACGAGCTTATATGATCACTAATGGCTAAAATAACAGTCAATTTTCGTTACGAAGTTGTGTTTTACAATTGGCAAAATTATAAAATTGCATCACCTAGTTTTCGTTTTTTATCAACATCTGTTTATTGCGTCATTTGACTTTGCATGTCCTAAATAAAAATTGTCGAAAATTCTGACATGGAAAATGAAATATCAGCAATCATAGCAGTTTTTTGTTGGAAAATTCAATTATGATCCAATTTTATTAAAATATCCAAAGTTATCAAGCAATCTAAAACAACGAAAATTATTATAATTAGAGACTAACCCTGGTTAACTGCGATGACTTCTTTGTTGCTCAAGATCGAAAGGGTCCCACCGTCCACCGACCGGAGGTCGCATCCGATGAGCAAAGGGGCCTACAAACACCACACAAGAAAGAATCGCAGAAAGCTTATTAGTGTATGCGGTGGAAAGGAAAAAAATATTCCAACTGAATTCTCTCTTGTGGATGAGATTTTCTGCTTACTTTCGCCAGCGCCCATATGCTGAAATGGGATCGGTACTCTTCGAAGCTCATGCCGCCGTTTCCGACCTCCAACATGTCGGGATCTGCACAGCACATAAATTTAAAGAGGATGAAAATTAAAAATCGAATTTTTATTAGGGTTTTAAAAAAGAAACGCCGATATCTGGCGGCGGTTCCTCACCGTTCCATCCGCCGGGACCGGCGTACGCCGCCCACTTGTCGTTCTCGTCGGCACGAGCGGTCATACTTCCCCAGTCGTCGCTGATGTCGCCGGTGGTCCTCCAGCTGTTGCCGACGTACTTTCCCCAAGTCGCCGGATCCTCTTGTCCCCTGCGTGGAAGAAGATTGTAATTAACATCATAGAATCTTGAAATTAAAGCCGTTGGATGCGTAGATTATTATTACCATTCGCACATGGAGAAAAAGATGGATCTCCCCGAATTCTGCAAAGCTTTCCCCATCTTGATGTACCTGTCTTTAGGGCTTACGCCATTGTTGTTGCAGTTGTCGTACTTCAAGTAATCTACTCCCTATTTAGATAGAAGCTTGTGGTTAGAAAAAAAATGAGTGAAGGTGAAAAAGAATTTTATATTAGGATAATATATATACCCATGAGGCGAAGGTTGTCGCGTCTTGTTCTTCGTATCCGAGAGATCCCGGCATTTGCTTGCTGCACGTCTGAGTTCTGCAGGTTATTATTTAAGATTTATCTGCATTAATTCTCCGTTCTCCGTAGAGATATATATACATATATATATATATATATATATATATATATTGATTGAAGAAGAAGAAAAAGACTTGCCCGGCATCGGAGTAGATTCCAAGTTTTAATCCTTTTCCATGCACGTAATCAGCCAGAGATTTGATCCCAGAAGGAAATGTTGAGTGCTTTCCCTCCAAATTCCCCTGCAGTTATTTTTGTATATGTAAATCTTGAATAAAATGTAAGGAAAAAAAAAAAGATATTTTGGATGATGGGTAGATATTTTTTTTTAGGATAAAGACAAAAACCCTTTGAAAATAATTGGATTCATACCTTGGAATCTCTGTTCTGTTCTGCCCAGCAATCATCTGCACCAATTAAGGAGAAAAAAATTCTCCTTTTGATCAAAAAATTTTCTTACATTGCAAAAAGGATAACCGAAAATGTATACAGAAAAACATACCGAGGTTTATGAACTGATATCCAAGTGAAGCAAGCCCAGTTGATACCATAGCATCAGCTGCAATAAAAGAAAATTAAAACAGTTAATAAACATAAAAAAAAAAAACAGGCACAAGAACTTGTTCATAATATATATCCCCACCGGTTTGCTTGATCAGGTTCTCATCAATACTGCATTGAAAATGATTCCAGCTGTTCCATCTGAAAAAAAATATGAAATCCCACTATTATTAGAAATCATCTAACATTAGTTTTTACTACATTAGCATTTAGGTTATTAGCAGTAAAGATTTCTTTTTACTATATATAACAAAGAAGAACAATGAATATGATCAAAAATAGAATCTTGATTATCACTTCTTACCCCATCTGAGGAGAACGGCCGAGCCCATTCTCCACGAGCTTGGCACGAAAGGCTCGGTTTCTCGAACCGTAAGGGTCATCGTTGGGCCTCACCTTTCGTGCTTCGCATGTCGTGTGACCGTTGAGCAAAATGCACCACAGGGCCAAAATCACTAGCCAAGCTCTTCTACAACTCATTTTTTTTTATCTTTATTTAATTGTAGATTTAAGTACTATTACACTGATATAATAAGTGAAGAATATGATTGTGTATTTATATATGAAGTGTGTTATATGCTCCAACGGGAAGTTTCTTGTTGAAGCTGGAAATTGCTTTGAGAACGACGTGTATGTAGTATGCTAATGAGAAACCGAGGGCTTAGTATATATAATGGGGAGCCAAAGGCCAAGCTTGTGATTATCTATTTATTTGATTGATGTCACGCAATATGATTATTTTATTAGAACATACGCAATATGATTATTTTATTAGAAAATACGCAATATATATCTGTACGTATAATTACGATACATGTAATGAGAAAGTATATACGATGAACTCAGATTCTTATCTCAACAAAGCTATCTATTGCATGGTGAGTTGTGATCACACGGGCGAACAGTACTATAATGTATGTACGATGTAATCAACACAGATTTATGAATAATTGTCGCTCATATTTTGATTTATCGATGTGGGTTTTCGATAAAAGTTAAGTATTACCTGTCGATTAATTTTATAATGCATCAATGATTATCTAACGTGTATTCATTATTACATGTTGCATTAGACAAGATCCAAACTTTGTGGTTATAAAATAATTATTGTTGTCGTGTGTATCTTGTCGTCTATTATACTTTACGAGTTAGAGATCAACTGAAAGGTAACACATATTATTCTATATTTTTATATAATAACCATATTTGTGTTATTATATATATTATGTAAATTCTTGATTACGTAGGTTCATTAGAAAAAGTATTAAACAATGTTCCTTCGGTTCAGATGAAATAAAAATATTAATATGGGGATGAACCTAAATGCTGCCAAATGATGATTTTCCACTGCTTGTATTTATATGAAATTTGAATTAATAAAGATGAATGATTGATGTTCGCACGTGACGACCCATGTCTATCATACAAATCTTATCTTAACTTGAAGGTAATGTTTGTCATTTTTTATTTTATTTTATTTTATCATGCAAGTACAAATTACGGTTCAATGTTTTGAATATAAGAAAAAATTATTGTTCTTGTCTTTATTTTTATTATTTAATACGTAATGATACATATAGATTCATATTGTAGAGCACCTCAATGTTGCATATGCAATGTTCCCCATTTTCTAAAATAATTTCATAATCGAAGAACCATTCATATTTTTATATGATAACTCTTTTATTTAATTAGTATTCAACTTTGATTCTACTAGTCTGAGACTGCATACACACGCTCACCAATTGTAATTATCACATTCGTCATCATTTTCACTTTTTCGCATTATAGGACCGAATTAAATGCCTTGATCGTTTTTCCTTTCCTTATATCACGTTATTAAGTTGAAATTATCACCATATGCTATCATTTTTCTAATTTTTCTTCTATGGGGTTTGCTAAATTGCATCATCCCCAACAACTAAAGAGATTATTATTATTACCTAATGTTTTCCATTTCTCAAGACAGAGTTTGCTATTCTCAACAGTGTATGACATAAACATCCATCCCAATCCCTAATCTTAGAATATTGTTTCATATGCTGCCAAGAAGTTTAGGGGGGAACTCGTTCGACCTGCCCCACTTTATGTCGTAATTAAATACATGTGTATCTATCTTGTGTCGTAATTAAAATTCCAATTTTGATTTCTTCTCTTAGCTCATCTTATTAACTCGTAAGAGTTTGTTTGGCAGGTGTATTTATATTTAGAATAAGTTTATATACAACTAATTAACAAGTATAAAATAAAACGGGGTTAGTAGATTTTATTAGAAATGGAGGGCTTAATCCCAAAATTGATTGGTGAAAAATGAAATTGCCTCTTAGATATATTAATTGAGTCGGTGAGTTGAATTATCGGATGTGTGATAGAATAGAAATCTCAACTGGTTTACATAGACTAGTTTTAATTTAATTATGTTTACATGAGGGATAATATCATACAATTATTGGCGTGTTTTAAATAACTCACCTCAAGAGTTTGTTTATCTAAACATGTATACATGAGTTCTGATATATAAACTCATGTTTTACATAAAACTATAATAAAACCTCATTTAAATATCAAACTTACGTACCAACACAAGCATTAATGGTTGGTCAAGTGGTCGGACCGTAATATCTCCAAAAAGAGGTCACCTGTTTGATTCAAATTCATTGTCTTGCATATCAATGTTGTTATTTCTTGAAACAGTACACACGAACCATGAGGATTAGATTCGGTAAAAGCGGACAATGGAGTTTAAATTCGATTCATGCTGAGCTTAAATTGTGGTGTGAGGATGCCCAACTGAACTTTGTGGGATACATCGACCTCCTGAGTAGACCAGTAAATGTGAGCTCAAGCTGTTTCTGTTGGCCTCGAGCTCCATCACACTTAATTAAGCTCGAGTTCCATCTCATCAAACTCGTCGAACTCAAGCTTTCAGGCTCGACTAGATATAATTTTTTTACAAAAGTAAAAAAAAAAAGCCACGAGCGAGCACATCAGTTATGCCTGAGGTTGAGCTCATGAGCGGGCTCGGCGACCCTACTCACAGCTAACAAACATAATAACTAGCAATTTCAATTTACAATTTTTTTTTTTGTTAATAGTTTTTATGAGGCACTGTAATAATTTCGTGACAATGAATCAAGTTCACAGAATATGTTTGTAGTAAGCATTCTTTACTAATACATGACAAGTTACAAAGAAGCTTAGAGCAAATTGGGACCTTAACGCATTTCAATTCAAGTATATTAAAGAAAATGTCCTAATCAGAAAACGGCAGACCAAAGCAACATCTCTAGCATGGCAAAGCAGATAGTTCCCGTTTAAGCATACACATTCAAGAGCCATACAGCAACATCATGTAATTAGACAAGATCGAATATATGATATGAACTTAAATGGGAAACTATGATTCCTCTTCATCAGAAGTTTCATATGCTGCTAGTAAACTCTTGACCGGATTATCAACCTTAATCTCCCCTTTCTGCTTCTCGTTATCATTCGAGGTTTCATGTCTTTTAGTTGACAAAGATTCAGGGATGCTAAACTTTTCACTTTCTTTTTCGCTGTTATCAATTAGGGATTCGTTCTTTTTTGAGACTTGTGAAGTTGATGAGTGCTCTGCAACCGAAGGGCCAGAAGTTTTCTGTCGCTTTGGCTTGACTTCTACAACCCTCTTCAGTAAATCTTGCTGCCTGTCATATGCATACTATTTCATCAGAGAAATATATATAGATGTATGTGCACCCTGCAATATATGTGTATACATGTGCATGTGCGGGGGTATTTATACACTTATAGGGAAATATATTTGCAAACAGAAATTAGGCATGCCTGATCCCACTCTTTGGCTTGGGCTCCACACGAAGTGGCAGAGGAACAGATGATGCTGGGGAAGCTTCGGCCACAGCTTTGTGCTTTAATAGTCAAGGAATGTAGGCAAGAAAAAAACTGTAAACAGGAAGATATACACTTTTGTTGTAATTGAAGATTAATGCAGATCATTTAGCATTGTTTCAATTTGTATCTGAATGAGAAGCGATGTAGAGCAATTTCCAAGTCACGCATATGATAAGATGGTAATACGAGATTTTGAAATTGAACCCTGCAATTTCTGAGGTTTTCACCATTCACCTGTGTCATTACATATCTAATCTGATGCAAATAGAAAGGATATCTTAAATGCAGCATATGCACGTTTCTCCGTTCGGCGAAGAAGACGCTCTGCGTCTTTCTCAGCTTCCATTTGCTCCTTCAGATAAAGTATGTCATCACTATCCAAAGCTGCATGTTTAAACTCAGCAATAACGCACAAAATATTTCTCAAGTCAAATTCTTTAAAGAAAAACCTTGTCATGTATGAAAGAAAGAAATAACGCATACCGCCTCGGCCATGAAGGTAACCTCCACGTTCTCCAGAAACCTCTTGCATCTGTATTTTTCAAACAGCCCGTGAAAGAAGCCATTTTCCCTGCCAGGGCACGTTATCAGAAAAAATGCCTAAATCTTCAAGCAACTATATTTCACAAAACATATAAGAACTGGCATTTCGAAAAAATTCGATTGCTAAAATAGAATCTGAACTGAAATGCAATATCACAATGCCTATAACACGAACACCTGTTTTCAGCTTCAAATCCTTAATTTGTTTGTCTATAGATTCAAAAGCTGAGAAGCATTTCGTTTAAGCATTAGCAAAATTGGATCTCCATCACCCATTGTTCATTCAAACGGTCAAACATATATTATCTCAAGGCACAACGATTATGTTTCTTCACGAGGGTAGAAACTAAAACGCCACAGATTACCTGGAGATCGATGGAAATAAAACTAAATAAACGATGAAAAGAAATGGGAAAATAAACGCTAACCTTGGCGACCATGCGCTGGAACGTGATTTCTTCCTCGTCGATCCTGTCCTTACCTTTGCCTCCTTTCTTATCTATAAAATTCCACAAATTGAACAGATTTTTCATTCATATGTTCAAATCAACCAACAATGCCGAAATCTAGCTAAAATTAACTTGGGTACGTAATACCTTTAGGATCAGTAAGGTTCGTGTACTCACGAACTTCCCTTCCAGCCATGATTAACTAGTTATTTTCCAGGAATCGAGCTGTAGTAATCAGTAATTCTGTTGAATTTGTTTCCGAAGATGAGAGGAGGACCGCTCTAGGGCTTTTTTGTTCTGCAAGGGGAAAATTGCCAAATGAAATCATTTACTGCATGTGAAGAATAAAGTGGCCCATGCACAATGGGCTGCTGAAAAGCATCGGCCCATAATAAGCGAAAATCGCAGCTTTATCACCAGCGACTTTAAGCTGCCTAAACAGCGACTTAATCCCCTTGGCGAGCAGCGACGACAACGCGGCCATCACTCCACCAGACCAACCGGAGAGAACCCACGAGAGAGATGGCTTCCGTCACTTCACTCTCACTAACAATTGCTCACGTGAGCTAATTTTATGGTGATTTATTTTTTCAATTTACAGACCATTACTCTTGGGTTTGCTGGTTTTATTTTCTAATGTCCGTTTATATTGTCAATTTAAGTCATGTTCGGTTGGTCGGTTTATATTTAATAGTTGTATTTTCTAATACGTGTATTTATTTAAACTCTTGTACAAGTGTTTAAAGTTGGACAATGGTTTAAAGTTGGTATACGTTAACTCATAATTTATATAAAACAATGAATCGGATCAGCAACCCATAATCGAGAAGGCTTTAAAGGTGGAACCTTTTTTTTAATATTACCTTACAACTAATTGTGCTGTGTAAGAGGCTGTGATGTCTGCTTATTACTAGATGGAGCTTTGATCTGATAGGTTTCTCAATGTTTTGTTTGAGATTATTTCTCCCACGTCGTAAAAATTAATTTCATCCGACTCAATATATAAATCAAAGACGCATCTCAATTTAACATGTTTCGTCTCCATTTAGTTTGCATCTGCAAACGCTACGAAAACGAATATGAGCTTTTAATCCGGGCCGTAAATATATATTGGTGTTAAAAAGCCGAAGATTACTTTTAAGCGTTTGTTGAGCTGAGACAATCTTGATACGGGCTTTTACTCTACGACCGAAAAACACATCGAGACAATCTTGAATTACTCATGCAAAGCTTCGGCTGGGGTTTATAGAATTTTTTTTTTTTAAATATATTTGGAAGGATCATATGTTATTGTTCTTACAGGTAGCAGCTTGAGCTTATTAATTGTCACCATCCATTGCCGGATGATAATTGCAATTGTATCATCGCGTATATATTTTCGCTGCATTTCGAAAGGATTAATGCAATTGAGTTCATCATATGCTTGTTTTCTTTGCTGGTCTTCGATCACATTCATTCAGATCCAAGAATTTCAAACTCTGGTGGTTTCAAGTTCTTATTGTTTTCATTGATCTGCATCATTTGATTCTTTATTGCTCATAGGAGCCTGTTGCGTTCACGGAGTACTTGTATAGGTTTTTTAGGGCTTGATTTGAAAGAGAACAGCTGTGTGTTTGGTATGTGCAAATTAGCAGGAAAAAAAAATGAAATGCAAAAACGAAACTAATTATTATGTTTGGTTAATGGAAAGAATAAATAAGGAAAAAAAAAAATCTAATTAAATTTATCGCTAAAATTAAAGAAAATTCAATTATTCACCAAATGATGAAAATGAAAGAAAAAATTAGTGAAAATTAATTTCTTTCTGATTTTCTTTTCCATACTACATTCTTCGTTCCAATCACAGAATGATCCCTTGAGAACAGTTGAAGACACCCGAAGCAATGCTTAGATGATATGATGCTCAAAGAGAGACTCCACATCAAACTAAGATAGAACAACAGAGTCCCATTAATCTATGTATTAACGGGAGGTGGTTGCAACAAAAGATCTTCTTACAGGATAAAAAAAACAGCAAAGAAATCGTAACATATTATTTATTTAAAAAAGAGGAAAAAAAACCAGAAAACGTGGACGCATTTATGAGATAATGATCTCGTGGGCTCAGTTAGTTGCGCACATGGACATTTTGCGCGTCCTAATAATTATTTCGGTTCCCACTATATATTACTTCGCTACCACCCTAAGTCGATACTACTTAAGCAATTACTGTAATAATGGGTACAAAATTTACAGTGCATTTTTTTGTATGTAAGCTGCAGTTGATTTATACGTCTGCTTCTGACAACAAAGGCAAAACTCGGTAACTGTAGTAACTCTTACGGCCTGCTGCAATCTGCTGGACAGAGGGAGCTGAGCTGTTTGCATTATTATTCCTCAGATCCGTGAAACGAACGAAGAATTTCACTCATCTTATCTATTCCATTATTTATTGTAAGGACGAAAATTGCGATTATTTATGGGAAAATATAATATTGGATGACTAATTTTACCCGATTCTGTTTTGGATCACTGTGTTTGATAATTGCAGAAATATGTCGCTAACTTTGTATATCTTAACAAAATTGGGCCACCGGTGAACTTTTCGGCAAGCATCGCGGGAAATCCGACATGACCAATGACGTGGCCGATGACATGTCGTCTGCCACATCGGATTTCCGACAATTTTCGGCTCATTTTTTTTTTATTTCTTACGGATCTCACAATTCCTTGAGTAGTCTCCATGGGCTTTATGGATAATTACTATCATTGTCAGGTGGGTTTGTGACTTATTCACCTGACCCCGAGATTAGTCTCACCGCCAGGTCTGTGTGGCGCAATTAAGCATCCACCAGACCATTGTGGTGCAAGTCCACGCCAGTTTTTAAGATCTAACTCATAATCAAATCTAATATGGATACATGTGGACAAAAAAAAAGAAAAAGAATCAACTTGTGTCATTATCAAAATAGTGAACAAGATATCCAATCTTACAATTTTGCATATTATTTAATGAAGGCTTTTTAATTCCTATGAATGGCTAATCATGACTCCCCATTGAACCAACAACAACAAACGCGTCTATGATTTAATATTTTTATTATTAAATCGTGACGGTGCCCAACATAATAAACACAGACAGGCATCAACAAGTTGGACTCTGACCAATGAGTCCCCAGCATTTCTCTGACGCACACAATGCTCCTTTACATTCTTTGATTTGATTCATTGGAACAATATTAAATTAAACAAACAGAGAAGATATTACGCAGTAAAATAAAGTAGTAATTTTTATTTTTTTCTTTAAACAAGGCGAACCTCATTCGAAGCGTGTGATTGATGGCGACACTACAAATACCAATCTTGTACACGACTTCGCTTGCCTCAACGAGAAACGAAACTGTAGAGAATGTCTCCTCCTTCATCGTCTCCGGTTTCTTCTTCCCACAGGCAAAGAAAAGAAAATCCGGTGTTTTTCTTTCTGGTCTTCATCGTACTTTCATTACACTTATCTGTGTCCTTAGCAGCTTACAATGTGAGCTACGACAATCGCTCCCTCGTCATCGACGGACAGAGGAAGCTTATAATATCAGCCTCCATTCACTACCCTCGCAGCGTGCCAGATGTAAGCAAGCTATTGGATACCTTCGTTAACTCTATCTTTTAAGGTTCTTCTTGTAGAATCTGCAGAATCAGCTCTTTAATGGCGGCCTTTATGTAGAAATTTCATGTTTTATATATAAGAATGAAACTGAATATCACTACACAATGGTAGATGTGGCCTGGTTTGGTCCAATTGGCGAAGGAAGGAGGAGCCGATGCCATTGAAACCTATGTTTTCTGGAACGGACACGAACCTTATCCCGACAACGTTAGTTTGCATTTTTTTTTCTCTCTATCTCTCGAAATAATCGATTGTCGAATATAAGCAGATTATAACTCTTTTTTTTTTACTTTCTTGCATTCTTTTTTTTTCTTGTGTAGTACTACTTCGATGGAAGGTATGATTTGGTCCGGTTTTGCAAGATCGTTGAAAACGCGGGAATGTATCTCGTTCTTCGTATTGGCCCGTTCGTTGCAGCCGAATGGAATTACGGGTATGCCATCGAATGTAGACATGGAATTAAGGTTGTTCGAATAATTTCCTTAGTATGTAACTTATGATCGATACATTCGATGCACAGCGGAGTACCCGTTTGGCTCCATTACGTCCCGGGAACCGTTTTCAGAACCGATAACGAGCCCTTCAAGGTTTATTACACAACCATCGAATACTTCAAATACTCCCTTTTTCATCGCGTTATTACGAATCTTTTTTCTTTCTTTCTTTGGGAATTCACAGTACCACATGAAGAAGTTCACCACGTACGTTGTCGACCTGATGAAGAAAGAGAGGCTTTTCGGGTCTCAGGGAGGTCCTATAATCTTGGCCCAGGTAGCTAATTTCCTCTAATCTTTGCCTCATGAGGCTACAATTACTATGTATTGTAATGCGAAGCAAAAAAAAACCCGAGGATTCGTGTTGAAAAGAGCAGGTTGAAAACGAATATGGATTCTACGAAGCAGCTTACGGTGAAGCGGGGAAGAGGTACACCGTGTGGGCTGCTGACATGGCGGTCTCGCAGAACACCGGAGTCCCTTGGATCATGTGCGAACAGTTCGATCCTCCGGCTACTATCGTAAGAGCTCCAACACATCAAAATCCCCTGTTTTTTTTTTTTTTTGTAGTAAAGATCATGGTTTTTTTAATTGTTTTTTTTTTCTTTTTTTTTTCCTCAGATTGATACGTGCAATTCGTTCTACTGCGATAGTTTCAACCCCATCTCTCCGAATAAGCCTAAGTTTTGGACCGAAAACTGGCCCGGATGGTATAAATATGCTCTTTTTTTTGTTGAATTAAAAGTCCCTCACAAATTGCAGAATAGGCCCACATTTTTCTGGTAATTCTCAGGTTCAGAACGTTCGGTTCGAGCCAACCCCACAGGCCTCCCGAGGATGTCGCCTTCGCGGTGGCTCGGTTTTTCCAGAAAGGTGGAAGCTTACAAAACTATTACATGGTACTTTTAATTAACTTGTTCATGTTGTTGTAATACCTTTCTTTATATAATTTCGAATATATTTCTGTTCGTATATACGAATTCGTTTATGATTATAGTATCACGGCGGCACAAACTTTGGACGCACTGCGGGCGGCCCGTTCATCACCACGAGCTACGACTACGACGCACCGATCGACGAATACGGTAAATTACTTTCTTACTACGCACTTTTTAGTTTCTTGCATTGCATGCAAATGCCGAGGACTAAAATGCAAAATATTTAACGAAAAAACCCCTCTTTTTTTTCAGGATTGGCTAGATGTCCTAAATGGGGCCATCTCAAAAAGCTTCATAAATCGATCAAATCGTGCGAGCACACATTGCTTCACGGCACTCCCACCTTAGTGTCCCTCGGCACCTTACAAGAGGTGAATCATTAATCTAAATATAGTGTTCTTTTAGTTGTAAGTGCTTATTTGGTATGCATGTTTATATTTAAGAGGGTTTAAATTGTTAAGGTTTATACATAACTAATTAATGGGTATAAAATAAAATGCGTGTTTGGTTAGTGTGTTTACAATAACCCACCTGAAAGATGTGTTTATCTGCATGGATTTGGAGTTGTTATATAATAAATCTACGAACCAAACAAACCAACATCTAAATAAAATGCCATCTATTTTTGCAGGCAAATGTGTACGAAGATCCTTCTACAAAATCGTGCGCCGCCTTTATTTCCAACGCGGACGATAAGAACGAAGCGACGGTATCGTTTCGCAATGCATCGTATCGATTACCCGCTTGGTCCGTGAGCATCTTACCAGATTGCAAGAACGTGGAGTTCAACACTGCAGATGTAATAAAAAAAAAGCTCATCTTTTTATGTACTTCCCCATCTTAATTACGATAGGAAGTCCTCTTGAGTTTTATTTCTTTCAGATTGGTACTCAATCTTCTGAGATCGAGATGATACCCACCGATCTGCAGCCGTCAATGCTTTCGCCGGAGAAATACACGGCGAGCCTCAAATGGGACGTATTTACGGAAAAAGCTGGAATATGGGACGCCCCCGATTTTACGGAGAACGGCTTGGTCGATCATATTAATGCTACGAAGGATGCTACTGATTACCTCTGGTACACCACAAGGTTTGTTTTCCTATTATTTACTACAGGAGCAATGATTCATATTTTATTGATTTTTTGCTTGTAATGATTTCGTATTTAAATCTTGAATTCTGTCTGAATTAATTAACCGGACTTGTTCATGCAGTTTCCACAATCAGGACACTGAAGAGCTATCCAGAAATAGAAGCAGTAGTCCAATGCTTATAATAGAATCCAAAGGCCATGCAATGCATGTCTTTGTCAATCAGAAGCTGCAAGGTTCTTTTCTCCTTCCCTTCTTCACAAACACACCTCTCTCTCTCTCTCTCTCTATATATATATATATATATATATATATATAATGTGTGTTTAACTTCTTCACAGCTAGTGCATCGGGAAACGGTACGGTGCCGCGCTTCACACTCCGAGCTCCCATATCTCTCAAGCCCGGTAATAACGAGATTGCACTGCTAAACATGGCTGTTGGGCTACAGGTGTTTTTTGATTTATATATCAGCTGATTAAGTCCTATACTATATACAGAGATTAATTAGTTCAAAAGATTCATTCATGTATTTATTGTATATATATATATATATATTGTCTCAAAAATTGCTTGTTCACAGAACGCCGGAGCATTTTACGAGTGGATCGGAGCGGGTCCCACCACCGTCAGAATCCTCGGGCTGAAGAGCGGCACGGTGGATCTAACCGGGAGTAAATGGACGTACAAGGTTAATCATCGTCTCGTTCTTTTTCTTTCTTTTTTTCTTTTTCTGAAATTTACTACCATTTTATCGGAGTGATCTGCTCCTAGAAATCTCTCGTTGAATGACAAATTCACCTAACATGCAGTATCATTTTTTTTTTTAAATTTATATATCATATTTCCAACAAGCTCCCTCTCGTCTATGCTGATTTCTTTATTATTAATGGGTGGTTTTGAGGATTTGTACCCATAATGGTCTCTTGGGCCTGAGTTCTGATATCATATTGTTGAATTACTAGTTCGCCTAAAAGATTAAACTTGAAGGGAGTGTATCATATTTAAATTTATATAATATATTCTCAACATTTCTTGATTAATTGTTCTACATACATTGTATATTCAGATCGGTCTGCTGGGAGAAAATCGCAGGATATTCGACACCGTCAACAGCGTAAACTGGACGTCGAGCTCGATCCCGCCTAAGCAGCAGCCTCTTACATGGTACAAGGTATGTAATATATAGCATAGAAACAATGAACCCTCAATGGATTTTATTATATATATATATATATTCAGGCCATAGTTGATTCTCCACCGGGCAACGAACCCGTGGCCCTCGACATGCTTCACATGGGGAAAGGCTTAGCGTGGTTGAACGGGCAAGAAATAGGCAGATATTGGCCGAGGAAAGCATCTCCTTACGAAAAATGCGTTCAGCAATGTGACTACCGAGGAAAATTCCTGCCCGATAAATGCAACACGGGCTGCAACGAACCGACGCAGAGATGGTAAAGATTCGAAAAAAAATAAAAAATCGAAGCATGAAACTTAAATGGCTAAATTTGGTAACGGTTATTAGGTATCACGTGCCGAGATCTTGGTTCAAGGAATCGGGCAACGTTTTGGTGATATTCGAGGAGAAGGGCGGAGACCCTACGAAGATCAAGTTCGCAAGAAGAAGATCGACTAGTGCGTGTTGAAGATAGTGATGACCGATTTTGATTTTGAGAAAGCCGCGAAAAATGCGGAGACTGGGGATATCTGATCTTATGAAGAAAAGAAAAATGTTCTTTTGAAGATTTGAGAAAGAGGAGAAGCTTAGTTTTGAGACTGATGATGATTTGTAACACGTTCGAAGGACGATGATTCTATGTTGTTGTGTTCTTCCCAGTCTTCGAGCAATGCACATTAGCCCCATGAAAAAAAAGAAAGAAAGAAAGAAAGGAAAAGACCGCGTGATCTTCTCTCACGAATTGAATCAATACGAGGATCCAAACGCATTTTTAACTGGATATTGACACGGTGATGTGTACGTGATAATTAATTTGAGGTAAAATTCAACAGTGTCATCTAGAAAAATTCAGTCCAAGTCAGCCCATGTAGGATTTTTCTCTAGTTTAATAGTTAACTATTGCTCATGTGCGTTAATTATGAATGAAATTAGGTTCCTAACGTTAACTGTCATCTGAAAACTTATGGTACTAAAATTGACATTCTTTAATTTCCATGTCCTTAAAAACCGTTCCCCAAATATACACAGACAAAATAAAAAATAAAAAAATCAAGCATATATATATATATATATATAATATATATATATATATATGTCCTTTCCTTTTTGTTTTGTTTTCAAATGAATGATAATGGCATGCAAAACCCTTAGGCCCTGTTTGGTTGGGGGTATTAGACGGGTTAGTATTAGCTAATGCTCTGTTTGGCTTGCGGGTTTATCTAAAGGTGGGTTTTAGCTAATACCCCCTTAATACCCTACATAATGTTTTATTTAAATCAGGCCCATATCCTATCTTTATCTAATACTTTATTCCTTTGACAAATTTATCCTTCTTTTTCAATTTTAATTCCTAATCTATCCTTTGTTTCTCTCGTTTTATTTTCTCGATGGATTACACCTACCAGACGGATTACACCTACCAGAAATCAGGCCCTCTTCTTCCTTCGTCTACATCATCGAACAAACGCTCCGATCACGACGTCTGACAACCATCGCGAGGGACCCAGCGACTAGAGAATCCTCCAAACACAACATCTGAACCTGATTAAGCCGAGGTATGATACTATCTAAAATCAAAATTTTCGAATGTTGGGGTTTCTCTAGAAGTCTTCGATCCAACGGCTAATCGATGTCTTTTGATGTTGATTTGGGTTGTTCCAAGGATGGGTCTTTTGATGTTGATTTGGGTTGTTCCAAGGATGTTGTTCATGTGCTTCGCTTGGATTATTAATAGGCTATGTGGGGGCACCTCTAACGAATAGACATGAAGAGCATCTGAGCATTCTAGCACCAAAATCAGAGGTCTTTGGGCGTTGTTCCAGCGGCTAATCGATGTATACGACTTAAACTTAGGGTTGATTTGGGTTATTTCAATTAGTTTTTGGTTCAACAGTTGAACTTGGTTCAGCATTATAGGTTGAATCTAAAAATTTGGTAATAAGATAGTATATACGAAATTTGACTAGTTCGCCGAAAATACCCGAAGTATGATGCTATATTTTTCTCTTTTTTTCCTCCATATTTTTTTCGGTCAGATTTGAACAAATGGTTTGCTTTCTGTTTTGCAAATATATTGCATAAAACTATATTTTTTATTTTCTTTGTGCAAAACGATTAGGTGTCCTGATTACAAATGGGCTCCAAAGAAGATGATATTGCTGCAATAATGGTTCTTGGATTATTAGCGAACCATCTGTGTATGATGCAGTTTGCTATATATATTTATCGGAGGAGAAAGAATAGGAGAAAACGAAAAGAGCAGTGTACTTATTCTTTGATTTATAAAAAAACAAATTATTATCAATAAGGGTAAAATTGTAAATGACTTTTAATTAAATCTAATACCATCTAAACCCATCTACCAAACATATCGGCATCATTACTTAATCCCATCAACCAAACACCATAAAAAGTCATACCCATTATATAAACCCAACTTAAATTAATACCATCTAAACCTATCCTTCCAACCAAACAAACGGGCCCTTATTTCTTCTATAATTGGTGGGCTGGTAAAGCAAAATGTGAAAAGCAGCACTCCTCGCGATGTCTTTGGCTCCTTCGAGCACATAGTTGACTTTTTCGCCACATTACAACGATTGCAATAGAGGCACATGCATATGCGCGCACACACACACACGCACATCATATAACACCTATACCTATCTATCTATCTACATAGTTTTTCGTGTTCCCTTTCCCCAACGAGGCGTTGATGAATGATCATCACACGTTCATAAATACGGCTCAGCCCCACACCATCTCACACTGTCCACACAAAGCAGCCGCTGCATAAATTACTGAGATACAATTTTTTCTGGTATATGAACACAACAGCAGAGCCCTTTTATTCAATTCAAGACTGAGAAATATGAAATTAGCTAAGGCCATAAGTTTGCAATCTATGGTGATGATCATCATTACCTGCTGCTGCTACGTACCTTTCACTGCTTCGGTTCCTTCTTCACGCATGAAGATGATCCCTCTCTTCGAGCCAATAGCCCACCGGGGAACTCCACTGCTGTATATGTTCGACGAGCTTAGGGTATGTCTTGTTTCTTTAGCTGCTGCTGTGGGGCTCTGCAATTAACTGCGTAAATTACTTCAAGAATAATATTGTTTTTCCTCTTTTTTTTTTCCTGGTATATTTGCAGCTGAGAAAAGGAAGAATCGATTTGGAGGTTGAAGACTACTCGGAAACGGGTGCAAATACTCGCCATGATCCTCCGAAGTCACCACCTGCAAGCTCTTGAGGTGTTCTACTTTTATTATAGAAATTTCTGTTCTTAGCATCTTGCTGTTCTGTAGCTGACTTTTCAAATAAATATATATATGTATGTATGTGTGTGCATAAGTGTGTGTGTGTATAAGTGTGTGGTAACAATATTGCAGCAAAGAAACCTCTGTAGTAATATTACCATGATATAGACTCGAAGAATCTTAGTATTCGAAAACTATTGTTGCCTGCAAAACTTACTAAACCAGTTGAGACAATAATTATGGATACAACAGGAAAGAATCTGAAAAAAAAAAACAAAGAAAAGAAAAGGAGAGATGATATTTCTTCCTATTTGGTAAGGACTTCTTTGTGGGCTTTGTAGGATAATATCACGTTCCATATCAATGCAATGAAATTTGCAGCAAGAACCTGTAAGAAGGAGCATTGCGTACTTCAATTTTCCGCGAGATAAACAGAGAGAGCCCTTTAGGCTCCTACACGATTTTCGTAAGTTTTTTTCATGTGAATTTCTTACGCAATGCGGTGAATGTGACGAACCTGAAACTGCTGGGGCACGAATCGAAAGTTGAGGAACTGAAAGGGTATCCATAGTTGCCAATTTGCAATAACCGAAGACAACCACTCCTAGATAGAATAGAACACACCGTATATGCTGTAAGATAACGTTGAAAACGTAATTTCAAAAAATGAGTCTTTAGTCAGTACCTGTTTTAGCTTAGGGATCACTTGCGATGGCTTACCCTCGAGAGTCACGAGGATAGATAGGAACGTCCCGATGAAGATTGGAGAGAAAATAAACTGCAATAATATATGGATTAATTAGGTAAATAGCTCTGTACAAAAGGATTTTTAGTAAATAGCCCCCAAATGAGTGAAGTGAAGACCATTATACCATTACTAAACGGGACACATAAACAGATGTTAAACGCGAGTGGGGTGTTGAAAATTGGTTGTGTAGTCGGTCATCTAAGTATAATAGATCACGGTTTCAATTCCTTAATATAACAATTTTTTCATGTATGAGTCCTCTGCTGTATATAAGGGGTCTTGTGCTATATATAACGGGTCTCGTGCTATATATAAGGGGTCCTTTGGTTCAGGTAACACCTCATATACATAGCACGAGCTTTTTCTACAGCGGGATGCCACCCTGTAAAATGTCAAAAATACCCTTAAATTTAAGGCTACAGACTTAAAAGTCTGGTCAACGAGGCTATCTTTTTAATACTTGCAGAGTCAAAGGCCATTTTTTAAAAGAACCCAATAAAATGTCAGTCGTTAATGATTATAGAGTGATTTCATAGAAATTAATCAAATGCCTAAGAGATGTCACCTGATCAAGGATGAGCCTCAAAAGAGCACCAGAAGCACCAGGCTTCGTCACCAGCTTACTTAAAAACGAATACCTTTTTCGGTTCAGAAAAAATAGTGTTAGACACAGATGAATGGAACTGCTAATGAAGGCAACTGCACAGACAAGAAAAAAAAAAGGAAGAAACTTCACGGTTATTACCAAAAGTGCAACGTTGGACCGACTAAGACCAGCCCGAGAAGTGTGAAGAGGCACGTTCTCTTCAAATCTAGTGAAGGCACTTTATCAATGACAAGCTGAGGAACATTCAGAGGATCATCAAAATCGGTTTTTCAACATTCATAGAGCTCGAGTTACACGTTATGTGGGTCAATTTACCTGACAAACAAGATCTCCAATCAGAGTTAGAAATGCAGAAGTAACAGCCTTTGTCATCACGGGATACTTGGCAAGAAGAGATAGATACCTAAGAGGGATTCGAAGCCAAATTCGGGTAAGCACAGAGAAGAAGAGCTGTTAATTAAAATTGAACGAGCTCCTATGAACCCAAATGCACTATACTTCTATTAACATTATCTACACGAAGCTCAATTTCAAACGTCTCTGCCAGACAATATCCCAAAGTCGATAAGAAATAAAATACACAGAAAATGTTTATTGAAAACATATCATTTACCATGAGAGGAATGGCAAGTTACCACCCTCTTCGTCACGGCCACCGTCGCCTCCACCACCAGAACCATTCCCAACCCCACCTCCACCTCCACCTCCACCTCCACCTCCGCCTCCGGATGAAACCCGAAACCAGGGAAGGCGACCCAAAATACCCGACCCGGTTTCTGAAGGACCAGAATTCCAAGAGATCCTGCTGCCACGAAAGCTTGGAAAGCTCATCCTATTTTGGTAGATACGGCTTTTCCGCGCGGGAGCAATTCCCTGGTAATTGGCATTGTGTAGGAGAAAGGAGTTTCGGGCTAATGTCGCAGTGTTCGGCGACGCCATCATCGCGTCGCTTGATTCGCTTCACAGAAAATGCGGATTCGGGGGGTTTACGAGGTTTTAGAGGTGCTCTATTTATCCCGTCGTTATAAAATTAAAAAATAATTAAGAACAAAACTATATAATTTTATTAATTATTTTTTAAATTAAATACTTTAAAAGCGACTGTCACCAATAAAAAAAGAATATCATTTATGGAACAATAAGTCAACATTATACATAATAGTTGTATGTATTAATAAATAGATCAAGAGGTCCAATCTTCATCACTTGTTGCATCCAAATCCTGCAGAAAGATGCTAGAGATGAGTATAAATAAACACAGTCAAGGAGTGATCATTAGTCATATAAATAGATGCTTCTAAAATCTAAAAATTGTATGAAAATCTCAAAACCTGTGGCGTTGAAGAAAAATCTTCAATATCGTCGCCTTCTTCATCCTGCAGAAGACGATGAAATGCAGGAATCAATTAAAACATCATTTATACCCTTGTAATTAAAAGAGGGAGAAAAGGTATCATCAGTGATCGCTAAATCCGAATTTCTTTCGATTATTTTCGCAAATAATCCATATAAAACGAGTGATATCTTCTTACCGCAGATGACAAATCAATAGGATCAGACGATTCGGGAGCTGAATCCTTGTCAGCTTGTCCTTTCTTCGAGGAAGAAGCAGGTTTGCTTTTAGGCTTTCTTTTGTTGATGGTTATGGAATCAACAAGCTCTATCTTTTGGCAAGAAATGATCAATTTATTAGTATATATTATCTAGGAGCTTATGAGAAAGAAATAGTAAGTCTACACATTGTTAAGAGAGAAGTGGGAGAAAAAAATAAAGCCATCACAATATGTAACAAGATACCGCGTTTTCCTTCTTCTGCTCCTTATTTACACTGTCGATTTTCTGCTGCACGTCCTTCTGAAAGAAACGGAGCCATGGAAGGTGATTTTCGATGAGAAATTACAGGAAAAACATAATGAGAGAGAACCATGTTTTGCAAAATTAATAACATGATAGAAGCAACATCTTAGAGGACTTGAGAGAGTGTTGAAGCTCATTTATTCACATGTGATTATTTTTACGTACTATTGGGATAAACAAGGAACGGTACTGTTGCAGAAATTTCATAAAAACGCAGGCATTCCAAAGATTTAAGCAGCTCTACGTATAACCAATGTGTTCATACCTTTTCCACTGATCTATTAAACAATGAAGACAACGTTTTCTGAACCAAAGACGTACGAACAGGCTTAGAGGCTTCCATGGATTTTGCATTCTGCTTCTTGTGTTGTGCAGCTTTCTTAACACTTTCCTCATCAACCTCAGGTACAGCATATGAAGTGTTCGCTCTGTGTATTACATCTTTAAGGATACTTAAAAAAAGAATTCTCATGCATGTTTCAGTAGGATAATAAAAAACAAATTGATAAAAGGATATGAGCATCAATTTTTGCATCCTCTTCCGTAGACGTTTCAACCCTATTTCCAGTAAAATCATCTCCTGATGACATTTCTGCAAAACTGGAACGCAATTTTTATTACCGAACTAAACTGTAAATCAAGATGAATATCAATGGGAACTCATTTCTACCAACACAATAAATTGAGAAAAAAAATTGATAACTTTGACAAGTCTGAAAAGGTGGTCAATTAGATAGTAACAAAAAAAAGGGACATGTATATCTTAGAAGGGCGATCACGAAATTTTAATATGCACATGAATTGTGAAAAAATAACTAAATATATTATTCAGAATTATGGCACCCATAAACAATAATACCAATCCAAATATAGGAAAGCAATATACTTAATTGTTCTCCCTGCATTCCTCACAGAACGGCGGGACGGAGTAGTTTCTGCTTGCTCTTTATGATTGTTTTGGCTCTCCTCTAAATCATCAACCAGAGTTACATTTGGTGACTCCTCTTCCAAGTCTTTGGCTGTTCTTTTTACAGTATCTAGTTTTCTGTCATTTGATGCACCAGCACCGCCCTTGAAGTCATACTCCGTGCTTTTTTCCTGAGAATATATAAAGGGTATGTACGGGTCGAAATATTATTGATTGTACAGTAGAAACTCTTTTTTTTTAATGTTTGAAGTGAGACAAATTAAAAGTTAACCGAGTGCATCTCCTTGGGAAATGGAAGCTTTAATTCTCCTGGATTTTCATCCTTAGTTCCAATCCACCAAGCCTCTGAAAAAACAATCTGGAATCCAAGGGTACAAAGAGATCTGTGAGTTTCACAAGGAGAGTCACAGGCAAAGGAACAAAATGTATGAGTTAAGTAATCGTGATGTACAATATATACAACATATTGCAGTCCGACATAACTAAATTTCGGTGTTTTGTCAATTTCCAGGAACATCGAATCCAGAGTAACTATTTCCCCTTTAGTCGTACTCTAACAAAGTCACTCTACCAAAATGTGGAAAACTATAAAATGCAAGTCATTATGTTGCTTTAAAACCAATATTTCCTTCACTCACGCATCAATGACTCAAGTTCAGAAGCAGAACACAAAAAAGGGCCTAAACTGCCATAAATAGCAGATTCCAAGACTCTTCTGAGAAGTGAAGACTTACAACTATTGCCTGTTTTCATGGCTATTCAATAAATGACCATGAATTCATAATCAGCCCGAGCCCATACACAAGGTGTAGACAGTTAACAACTTTTTAATCAGATACCTACGAAGAAACAGAATAGCTATACAACTGGATACAGTAGATATATATATATACACACACACACACACAAGAATGGAAACATAACGAATGAGAAACTAAACTTAAATAGTGAAGGAGAAAACTTCAAAGAAACAAGGATGTCAAAAGAAAACTAACCATATGTTCGAAGTAGTCATCGCAGGTTACTTGCTTCCCACCTTTAGAAAACTGCAGCGTCAAGTACCGATTCTTCGGGTAAACTATAGTCCCAAACAATTTCATTTGACCCTACAGAATTCGAAGCAGGTGAAAGATACACTACAGGAAAGGCACTAACCATACAGGTGCCGTTATGGGACAGTAAAAGAACCAACAGCACACAATTACAAGCTACACAAGCGCATCAAAGAGAGAACAATCACCTGCGGGAAATCAAGGTAGAGCACCGGGTTCTTAGTTCCCAAATCCTTGAGCTCCCCAATTTTCCCCCCCGAAACAGGAGCAATCAAACCCTTGAACGAGAACAAGTACCGATTCTTCCTCTGAGATTTTCTGATGATATCTCTTCCGTGGTGCTTGATCACAGTCTTCGATGGGCCGAGAGCGGTGGAAGCACTTACTTTTGGTGGAACATTCGACAAAACATTTTTCGATACGGCGAGTTTCTTAAGCCTCAGCCTCTCATCTACATCCGGGTCCCTCTGCTTGACCGCTGTGGCATTGGCTTCCTTCTTTGAGCTTCGGACCATAGCTCGAGGGTTTCAGATTTACGAATTCGCAGGCGGGAAATTAGAAATTGAGGGTGTTTTCTAGTTCTCTGGGAAGGGAAGAGAAGAGGTGCCAGTGCAGTGACGACTATGTTTCCTTCCTTGCTTGCCAATGCCAATAATACTAATAGGGACCCAATTGAAAACATTTTAAACTTATGACCTCTTATAGTAATTCGCGAACAGACAATATCTTGTTTACAGTCTAGCCGTTACAAAATACGGTATTTTCTGACAAGGCTCGCAGTTAAGTCTTTAATGGGCTTTAAGACTGGGTTATGACTAAGTCGACCACTTGATTTCCAGTCCAAAAACCGACCCGATCAACGGTTAATTTATACATACGCATTCGACAATAATTACAACCGAGCATGCGACTGAAAATAAATTACAAAATAGGCAATTTGCGAAAGGTATTGAAATGGGCATCATCCTTTTCATTTTATTTTCATAATTTTTTATTAACTATACATCTTTGATGTATTTGTGATTCAAATTTACCGTATAAGTTATGATGTATTAGACGTGCGAACGGTTCTACATATTCCCATTCCATGCCAGTTGTACCGGTTACGGGCACAAAACCCTAGTTTCGATTCCGTCATTACCAGATCGATTTCGATTCCAATTATGGAGCAAAAAAACTAAGAACCGTATTGTTCCAGTGGTGGTTGTTCCAATTTCGGAGCAAAAAACCAAGAATCAATCGAAAACTGATTGTGAAACCACGGTGCCCGATTGTTTGCTCCGAAACTGAAGCAGAAACCGACCCGATAATGACAGAACCAAAACCGATCAAACCGGCATGAAATCAAAACCGGTAGAGTGTCAGATTCAACATCAAGCCCATTAAGGACCCAATTCGTACCCTACTTTCCAAAGTAATAGGCAAAACAAATACGAATTATTGTGCCGAATGAAATAGAAAACGGGTTTCAAAAATCAGGCAAGCTTGGTCGTTGGTCGATCTTCGCTCTCAATTCGACATCAACCCCAAATAAAAGTGCTATGCTAGCAAATCTACTATATATCATATATATGTATTTATATAGATATGTATGTATGTAATCCATGAACCAGCATTCACTGAATAAAGCTATCACTGTATTCCCAACAAAAAAACATAGACAATCAACTAAGATCATCAACCTATGTATAATGGGGATCACTAATCCCTCCATTCTCCTCCTCCTTCGTCGCCCAGTTCAAATTCAAAATAACACAGCAAAGTCTAATGAAAAGCACTCGAAAACGGAAAGTATGGAAGAGCATATTAAACATAACCAAAAAAAAATCATACTTCAATTCAATCGAGATCCTCCTGCCTTGCACCACCACCACCACCACCGTCTCCACCGGTATTACTTCCTCCTTCACTATTCCCGGAACCGCTCGCTTCAGCTCCCGAACCGAGCCCTCTAAAGATCCATGGAAGCGATATCCTAAACCCCCTCTCCACAGTCCTCGGAGTCTGCTCTCCACCACCACCCTCATTACTGCTGTTGTTATTACTGCTGTTACCATCGTTACTCTGATTCCCACTCGAATTACCATTCTTTCTACTCTCATAATCAAGATCATCAGTGGGCAACTCATACCTACACACGGGGCACGAATTATGCAGCTCCAACCACGGAAGTATGCAGTCCTTGTGGTAAATATGCTTGCAAGGCATCAACTTAGCAACCTCGTGAAGCTCGAAGCTGTCCTTACAAACAGCGCACTGGAAAGAATCGGAGGCCATCATAGCCTCGTCGATCTTAATATCTGGTAAACCCTCGATTGCTGATTTCGAGGCAGGTGGAGTACCGTACCTGTTGGGATCGTTCTCCGCCAGCTGCTGAATCAGCTGTTCCAAGCCCGGGCCGAGGAAGTAGTCCCCGAAATTGGCCGGCGCACGGAGATCTCCGCCGCCGATGTTGAATCCTCCGGGCCCATCGAAGACCAGCTGGATGCTCGCGCCGCGGGACTGGAGGCCGGAGACGTACGTGTTGAGGAAATCGATGGGGTTGAACTCGGAAGGGGAACGGGCGCCGAAAAGGGCGGAAAGGTCGTCGAAGGGTGAGCTGGAGAACGCGGCTCCGCCCTCGTCTCCCCCGCCGTGGGATACGGTCGAGAAGGAGAAGGGGAAATTGGGTGGGAAGCCGGGATTAGGGTTAGGGTTGTAGTCGAGAGCTTCTTCGAGGAATCCGCCGCGGCAGCTGGGGCATTCGACGTCTGATGTTGGCGACGGCGGTGGCGCTACGGCGACGTGGCGGTCGCACTGGTAGCAGAAGTAGTACTTTTGGGTCGGCTGTTGCTGTGCTGACATAACGTTTTTGTTGTGTGTAGAGAGAGAGAGAGAGAAATTTATATATGTGGAAAGAGTTTCAAGGAGAACTTAAAGCGCTACTATGGTAAAAAATATCAAACGATTATTGTTAGAAATTATTTGTCCTTCCTCGAATTCGACTCAGTATATAAATCAAAGAAGACATCTCCTCCTATCACCAATTAATTTTAAGAATGAACCATCGATTTAACACTTGGATAATACTCATTTTGGTCCCCTAATATTTGCCTTATGAATCAAATTAGTCTTTGATGTTTCAATTGGACCAATTTAGTCTCCATGTTTCGAAAATGAACTAATTTGGTCCCAACTTGACAGAAACCGTCAATTTAGACAGAAAATTATTAATTGTGAGACACGTGGCACGCTGTGATGATGCCACATGTCGATTTTCTGTTAAAATTAACGGTTTCCGTCAAGTTGGGACCAAATTGATTTATTTCCAAAACATGTGGAACTAAATTGGTCAAAAGACAAAATTGATTTATGGATTTATCCTCTTTATCATCTCTGTCAAGCGATAAGAGGAAACTTCTCCATCACGCGACAGAGAGGAAACTTGTTGATGTATTTCAATTGATTTGGAATTAATAGATTCCCTTTTATGAATTTAGTGATTTGTTGTGAACACACTAAAATTATTCTCTTATATTTCAGGATAAAAAGGAAAGTATAAGAAACAACAGATCATATACAACATGCTTTTTTATTTCTTGTATCATCATCAGCTCATATCATACAAACGCAGTCATTTTACATGAGCTTTTGAGTTTTTTATTGTGTCAAGTAAAAACTCTTCTTCTGCAGTAGTTTACTCGGAGGGCACATACATCCTCCTCCATATAGCGTATAGAACGATCGAAGCGGAGACGCACAAGCAAAGCCAGCTACAACAAGCACAGCTCGTGCTCTTCATCCTCGACAAATCGAGCTTCGTGCCCTCTTCCCGTGCTCTACTTTCGAGGACCCTACTATCACAGTTATAAATATAAATGCATTGTTCATTACATTTCAGAGGTGAGAGATTCATCGATCACAAAACTTGCCTCGGTGCAGTAGCAAGTTTTTCCTCCAACAAAGGCATGATTGTTTCCCGTAGCTTTTGCTTGGTGGATGGGGCTGTTCCCGCAGTTTTATTTTGAGCCGTCACTTTAGGCTCGGTCTTTGCTTCGGGTTTGGATTCTTTAACCGGGACGGTCAGGTTATTGGCCTGTTGACATTACAGACATTAACATCATTAAACTACACCTCTAAGGCTTAGTTTGGTATAAAGATTCTGACGTGGAAAAAAGAAAAAGGGAAATGTGTAATGGTACGACGCTCGAAGCTTAGCGTATCATTTCTCTGTTTAAAATTCCTATTTTGCACGTAGAAAAATTCTGCTGTACGAAACAGAGTGTAAATCTTTCAAGAGAAAGGCCAACACATTTGTGTTGCAAACTCACCAGCTTCCTGAAGAGCAGATTGTAAAGCATGTCAACGTATCGTTTCTTCGCGTGTATTTGCTCTTTGTTCAGATGACTCCAGAACTTGTAAGCTACTCCCATGTTTAGGACTTTATTAGCGTAGATCTTCCACGTGTAGCTGCAAGAAACACCCGCGTAATAAAATCCAAACCCCAAGAAAAAGAACATATGATACATGTGTGTGTGTATATATATGTATAAATCTATAAATGGTGAACACCTGTTATGTGGCACTGATTCGTGCCACATCAACATAAAAAGTGTCAATTAATGGCACATAGAAGGTGCCAATCAGTCACCTCTTATGTTGATGCGGCATGTAATGTGACACCAATCAGTGCCACATAACAAGTGCTCATATAAGGCGAGCCCCATAAAATTTCTATATGTATATTATATATATATATTAGGAATGAATACCATTCGTTTATCCTCTTGAGACCTCCCCGAGAAATCCTACTCCAATGCGCGGGATCCCCCTTACACTTCTCGAAGAAATCGGCAATCTTATTACCCGCTTCCTCTCCGTTACTCGGGTCGATGTGAAACCCCGAGACCCCGTCCACGATGATCTCCGCGGGCCCGCCTTGGTTCGTGGCAAAAGTGGGCAGCCCGCAGTTCATCGCCTCGACGACCGTGAGCCCAAAGGCCTCGTACAATGCCGGCTGGACGAAAACGCCCCTCGTGTCCGCCACGGTTCGGTATAGCTCGCCGTTGCGGTTCCTATCCGTCTGAGCCGCAATCCACCTCAGCTGCCCCCTGAGCTGGTACTTTTCTATCAGAGAGTGCATCTTCTCGATCTCCGACATTTCTTCCCTGTCCTTGGATTTCTTCGGGTCGAAGAAGCCTCCCACGATCACGAGGTTTGCTAGGTTTCTGAGGCGTTTGTTCTTACCGTACCATTCCGTGAGGCCCGTGATGTTCTTCACCACGTCGAGCCTCGCCATCGTGAAGATGATGGGCTTCTTTTTGCCCGTGAGGAATCCGCTGTTCGAAGCGAAAATCGATGTTAATGCCACTATCCCGAAATACATATGTTTTTCTGTTCTTACCTTATGTGAGCACCTGTTATGTGGCATTAATTCGTTCCACATCAACAAAAGAGGTGATGTGGCACTGATTAGCAGCTTCTACGTGCCATTGATTGACACCTCTTATGTTGATATGCCATGTTGATGTGGAACCAATCAGCGTCGCATAACATGTGCTCACATAAGGTGAGCACCATAGAATTCTCTCTATATACATATAGACATACGAAGAAATTTTATGGTGGTCACCAAAGGAGAACAAGCAATGCCACATCACCTCTTATGTTGATGTGGCATCAATCAATGCTGCCATATAAGAGGTGTTTACAAATGGTTGCTTTTACGTGGCACTGATTGACAGCTCTTATGCTGATGTGGTATGTTGATGTGGCTCCAATCAATGCCACGTAAAAGGTGTTCACAAATGGTGCTTCACCACTATAAAATTTCTCGGGACATACATGTGCTCATCGTTGTCCTTGTCGTTGAAGAGGAGCTCGTCGATCTCGGGTTGGAATTTAGCGAACCGTTTTTGTTTTTCGGTGCTGGGGAAATAAACGGACTGATCGGCACCGGGAGAAGCTATGTTGAACTTTGGGTCGAACACGTTTACCCCAGAGACAACCCTGTAAAGCCCCGGCATCGTGAACGACGCGTGGCTCTCATATTGTCCCGGTCGGGTTTTGCTGAAATGTAAGAACAAGAAGAAGCTTATGTTTTCGTATTTCGGATGGAAAAAAAAAAACTGAAAAAAAATCGATGCGCAAACCTTCCTGCGATTTCTTGATAAGTGCTGGTGATGACGAAATCTGCAGAATTCATTGCAATCATATCAGCAGTGAACTGACAGGAGAAGTGGTACTTCGGGTCGAATTCCCTCCACTTCACGTCTGAGTCTTCGTATTTCGTCTTCTCCAACGCGTGAGCTATCGTTCCCTTGTACGAACGAAAAAGTCCATTCGAAAACTAATATTTCATGGCATATAAACGAAAGTAAATGCAATAAGCCAATAGCTGCTTCTACTCACTCACCAAAGGAACTCCGAGCTTGTTAGCAACCAAAGATGCCACTAAATTTCCATCCGTGTAGTTCCCGATTATAAGGTCCGGTTTTCCTTCCATTACCTCGAGAATCTTACGCGTGGCGTCCTAAACGCGTAATAACAAAAAGGGTACTCAGAAAAACTGTTCTTACAGGTCGATTCTTGTTAGAAATACAGAATTCTTTTGCTGTAAACTCTCTGAAGCTTAGGCTATTAGGTGAAGTAGTCATTCAACATGGAATTAGAGTTCGGGCCCAATAGGTAATGTGTACGAATTCTAACGACCACCCATTTAAGAAATCACACGTCTAAAGCTAGATAAGAAAGAAATCAGCCTGAACGTGGAGGGGCCCTTGTTGGAAATTTAACATATAAAATTAAAATATGATACTCGCATATAGCTTAGGCTTTTAGGTGAACTAGTCTCATTCAACAATTCTCCTTCAGTGCCAAGAAACGAGAGCAAACACTACTTGCCTTAGAGAACCTCTCCAAGTAAGGATAGATATCGAATCTCGAAACCCACGGCCCAAGAACTCCATCATCGGTGTTAAATGGAACCCTGAGGATGTGGGAATGTGAAGTATTAGCAACAGGCTCCATTTCTTGATTGCACGTGTTCCCCTTCGCATCGGGAATCAAACGAGTCACCACGAGAATCTGAGGTGTCACGTTCAAGCCCTGCTGCTTTATCCTCAGCAGCAACTCTTCTTCTAAAGCTTTCACTTGATCGAGGATGTAAACAACCTGCGTTCACCGTATTTTCTTGCAGCTCGGTACCATGAAGAAGTATACGAAAAACAATAATGAATGCATTTTCATTACGAACCTGTCCTCCCGTGTCGGGCAAACCAAGAACATTCGCTTGCCCGAAGTATCCGTGGACCGAAAATATAACTATTTTGTGTATCAGAGGTAGCCTGCTAAAAAGTTCTTCCATGCTTGTGGGGTCCGGTGCCTGAAGTATCTCGGAGACGATCCTCATCGTTCTTACAACAGTCTCCGCATTATAGCCCCAACCTTTCTCAAAGCCCCATTCTTTTAGCCTGAAGTTAAATACAAAAAAATAAACATCTTTTTTTACCAGATTACTATATCGAAGAAGAAACTATAAGAGAGAGTAGAAAGTAGGGCTATCGATTACTTCTGCTGGAAGTGCTCGTAGGGGACTTCTTTAGGGAAAGCAGAAACGTATACTTCTGCAATGACTAATGCTTCTCGGAGCTTTTCGACGGTGTTAAGAGACCCGTTGATCATGAGTTTCTGCAGAGATTGAGAAAAAGTAACAAAGAACTTAGCAGCTTATAGATGATAACGAATCGCAGCAGCTTTCTGTTTTTCGTTCACCTCTCCATGATTTTCTAGACCGAACAAGTACTCAACGAAAGGCTTTGCACTGTCAGCGTTTCGGCTGAGCATCGAAGTCATGAACTTCGAGATATAGCTGATCCCGTTTCCGATCGAGGAAGAAAGGGACAAACGCGGCATAGCAGCATCGAAGGCTCCAACGTCGATCTCCAGTGCATTTTCATCCTTCGCCCTGTACATTACATTGCATAAATAAAATATATAGATTTAAAACTATGATGCAGTCCCTTCAAGCTTAAGCTTTTAGGAGTGGTCATTCAACATGGTATCATAGTTCAACCCCAAGAGGTCATGGGTACAAATCCTCGCAATCACCCATGTAAGAAAATTAAACGTCTAAGGCTATATAAGAAAGAAATCAGCCTAGACGTGAGGGGGCGTGCTGGAAATAAAATATATAAATTTAAAAATATGATACAGTCCCTTCATAAGCTTTTAGTTGAAGTGGTCATTCAACACGTTGAACAGTAAAGCCATATTTGGATACATCTTGTAAGAAGCATCATACATACCAGTTTTCATCTACAATAATTTCTTTGAATCTGAGATATTCTCTGGATGTAATGATTTCCACAGAAAGAGTTTCGGCGTTCACTTTCACACAGTCCCACACACCGGGATTGTGCCTTATCGCAAAGGCAACGTAAGGTGGAACGACAGCTGCTTCCTGTAATAATAACTGATTTAACCGAAACGAAAAAAAATGTAAAAGATAGGGGAAATATAGGCTTCTAATATCTCACCTGTGTTGCACTCAATATGTCGCCGAGGGAACCTTCTAGAACTTTAGACCTTTCGGCCTTGTCTGTGATTGTCTCTTCTATCTCGTCTTGTATGTGCTGGAACTTCATAAGCCTTTTTCCCATCGCGGTAAACCTTCGCGGGCACATTTTTATTTTTTGCATCAAGCTACGAATATTATTACATCTTACATTATGGAATACAAGTGTTAGAAAAGTACCTGGTAAAACACCTCTTCATATGGTATCGGCTCTGCCTCAAAGCATCTGGCATCGTATCAACTGCTGCAGCCGACCCCATTCGAACGATAAGAAAATTTTTCTAAAAGTGAATATATATTTTCCCCGATGATGATTGGTTTGAAGTAAGACAGGAATTATTTATATCGGCGAAAAGCTGGCAACTTCTTTTCGGGGTGTGACTAAATGGGAAAGGTAAGAGAAAAGAACATTCTTGGATGAAGATTGTGGCGAAGAGAAATTGGGACCAAGAAAAGAATTCATGGACGTTTTCAAGTAAACACTTTTTTCTGTGAAATCTTCCATGAAAAAAGAATATTCTTTTCTTCAAATCCTTCACGTTGCTGGTTTTAGTAAACACTAAGCTCAAGCAATGTGCACAGAGGTGAAGAGCTAAAAACAAAATAAGCAAAAAAACAAGAAATCTAACTTCAATCCTCTATAACAGAAAAACATAAAGATTCTTAACGTTCTCGTGCAATGGCCTAAAAGCCCCTCCCTCACCTGGCCCTCCCACAATGTAGAACCGGGCTCGAAAAGCAGCCAGATGTGCATAGTCACTGTACAGTCAAAGTTACAACTTCACTGACAGATGTTTCTTGAGCTTAGCCATTATCTTAGAGAGAGAGAGAGAGAGAGAGAGAGAGAGAGACCACTATAATGGGATGCTTACCGATGGAGACCGAGTGATTGCATCTGGCATATCTGTGAAGGAAAAAGTAGCAAAGACCGATTAGCAAAGGAAGAAAATCTATCGCATTCGGGGATGTTAAGGCAAGAGTCCTTACGTGCAGCAAAGGTTATTAGTTAAGGTCTCAATACAAAGCTGCTGGACGTGCTCAGCCACTTGCGAGGGCCCGAGAAGAGGAGCTTGCAACATTCCTTTGAAGCAGAGATACAAAGATAACGTTCACAACAGAAGAGCAAAATAATTAAACAAAAGATAACGTTTTCGGCCACTTGTATCCAAAGATTAGATAAGCAGAGATACGCAGCAACGAGATACCGACGTCGTACATTGCTTCAATGACATCGCATACCACAGATTAATGCATCGATGGAATAGGCAAAAGGAGCTCATAATTAACAAATTGAAAATCACCTTAGAAGCAAGAATGTGTATCTTGGATTAACAATCTGAAAAAAAGACGATTAAAGAAAAAACAAGAGTAAAGTGTGTACTTTCCTCTCCCAGCCACCCACGAGGTTTTTTCATATGCGAGTGCTGAGAAGAAAACAAAGAGGAGAAACCGAAGAGCTTGGAATCTGCGGTTGAAACCGCCAGTTGGCGGTTGCTATGCCCCAGTTAAATGACGTCTTTAGCCCCAGAGAACGATGAAGGTGAACGAAAGTTCGTTCCATTGTGTGTACTGTCAGGGAATTTTCAGCCCCCAACCTGCAATTTCGAAAATCAACCGTCTATTTAGTTTGCTTCGCAGTTACTCCGCTACTACGTAGCGCCTAAAACGCCGCCGGCGAAGCCGCCGCTACCCAGCTCGTGAGTCGCACATGACGATAAACTTCATCGCCGCCGCCGCCAATGCTTGTGTTTTCCTTTTTATCATTTGGATTCGGAATATCGGCTCACGTCATTCATCATTCATGTTCAAAATTTTTATTTTACAATAATGACGAATTTCGTAAATTAATTAATAGTCGACGATCGAAAATTAACTTGACCGGAATATTGACGTCTAATTGTTTCTGAAATTTGGTCCGATGAACTTGGGGATCCGACCCGCTGAGAAGCAGGGATGCTTTACTTCTCCATCCAACGATTGTTTTCGTAAGTCGCTATTGCCAACAGCGAGACTCCTGAGAAACAAGAATCGCTTCGTCGACCGCGTTGTTGAGAAGACGACAAAGCCAAAGGCCTCATCTGATCATATTCTCAATCTTCCACAAGAAATTCGAACAATTGGAAGATTATAATCTGGTTGATCTTAACAGCGGTGTCGCCACGGGAAAAAGAAATCGAAGGAAAATGGAAACTCAATTTAGTCTAATCAGATATCCGCAGCAACTATGATCGAACAATCAAGTGAAGAGAGACCATGTTATGCTTCAGCTCAGCCAATCCCCGCTTACTGATATCATCGCCGTTGCCTACTAAGCCCACCGCCGCCAATAACCGGAAAGTCACTCAGTTTTCAGCTAATACAACCAATCGTTTCAAGTCCACGAATTGCAACGCATCTATGGAATCGGCACCCAAATCTCAAGAACCCTTATTCGATTTCCTCACTAAGAAGCCCTATACTCCACCTTCTTGGGCATCGCAGCTCGATCCACTTCCTTCACATGTATTTAAACTAGGCCATGTACGTCTTTGTCGTTTAAAGATTCTTTTTCTTTCTGTACACTCTGTAAACACGTATGCCTCTTCATATTTAGATGCGTGTGCAGAGATTCAATTTTGTTTATTCACTAAGGGTTACTTAATTATACGACCTTGTTTTGTGCTTGCAGTTTCCTACTCCCATACACAAATGGGACCTTCCCAATTTGCCTAAGAACACAGAAGTCTATCTCAAGGTATGTTTAATTAAATCAATGCTTCTTGATTGTTTTATTCACTCACTAGCTGAAGTTACTTGGGGCCATTTTTGGGCAAGAGAATTTGATAGTACAACTCCCTTTTTCCATACTCTAATGAGTGGAATTTGCAAAAAAAAAAAATTCAGCGCGATGATCTCTCGGGGATGCAATTGAGTGGTAACAAAGTGAGGAAACTCGAATTTTTGTTGGCTGATGCGGTGGCACAAGGCGCCGATTGCATCATCACCATCGGAGGGATACAGAGCAATCATTGCCGTGCTACAGCTGTGGCTGCTAAATATTTAGGCCTCGATTGTTACCTTATTTTACGCACTTCTAAGGTAAAACAAACTTCACATTTTTTGGTTGTTGTTCTTCTATTATTGCATTTATTTTATGTTTGCAGATTTTTTTAACTAGTTTTGATACTTGCAGGTTCTAGTAGACAAAGATCCTGGGTTGACCGGGAATCTCTTGGTCGAACGCTTAGTTGGAGCACACATTGATCTTGTCTCTAAAGAAGAATATGCAGACGTCGGAAGTGTTGTATGTCTACTTTATCAATTCATTTCTTTTTTCATTTATTAATGTGCCTCTTCACTTGTTTGTGGTGTTTCGTGCTTTGAGCAACTAAACGAGATTTGTTTATATTGTGTAGTTGAAGTTTATTTATAGGACCCAGTTATGTCATATTCTATAGTTATAGAAAATTGTCTGGAAGCGATAACTGGCAGGCCTGAAAGAATCAATTGGCAGTGAATTGATATTGGAAATAACCAAGGGTAAAAGAACAATCCAACACCATCTTTTTTTTTTTTTTTTTTTTTTTCTGGGGAATTACTCATTAAAAAAATAAGAAGATGGCGTTGGATTGTTCTTTTATCCTTACAGTTATTTCCAATATCAATCACTGCCCATTTCACAACACTTGCCTTTGGATTAACTTTTCCTTGATTTCTATATCAGGCTCTTACCGAGATATTGAAAGAAAAATTGTTGAAAGAAGGGAGAAAACCTTACGTTATTCCCGTTGGTGGATCTAATTCCTTGGGAACTTGGTAAAAGCTTGGAGAAAATATTTCAACTTAGTCCCTTGAATCACGTTAAATGAAGTTTAGTCACATTGCACAAACTTTTCAGGGGTTACATTGAGGCAGTTAGGGAGATCAGTGAACAGCTCCTGAATTGTAGCAGTGAAGTAGCATTTGATGATATTGTAGTAGCATGTGGGAGGTGGTGTCACATATAACCTCTTTAATCTATTATGTATTTGCACCATCTAATGCTATTCTTAAATCTCGTATCAATCAATTTTCTATTATTTTTTCAGCGGTGGCACAATTGCGGGTTTAGCTGTGGGATCATGGCTGAGTAATTTGGGAGCCAAAGTATACTCTTTTTCATCTACTTCTTATTAACCTCTTCTTATAACAATATTTTATTAAATTCTTTTTTACGTGCAGGTACATGCGTACTGCGTATGTGATACTCCCGATTACTTCTACGAGTATGCACAAGGCCTACTCGATGGGCTTCACGCAGGAGTCGATGCACGTGACATAGTTGACATTCGAAATGTGAGCTTCTTTTGGCTAACATGATCAGTAGAATCTACATAGAAATATCCTTTTCCTTTATAGAATATTTATCAACGTGGAACTAGGCCTTTTGATTTATAGGATCACTTCATTTTTTTTATGTTTTGGTGCATTTTCGACTGAAACGTGTCATGCTAAACAGTTAAATACTTCTTTCTTCAATTATTCAGGCCAAAGGGCTTGGTTATGCACTCAACACATCAGAGGAACTTAAACTCGTCAAGGAAATCGCTGAAGCAACTGGTGTCGTTCTTGACCCGGTCTACAGGTATAAATTTATATGCTTCTCGCAAATTCTTCCCGAAGTTTTTAAACTTTTCTTTTCAAATTGCAGTGGAAAAGCAGCTTATGGATTGACGAGAGACATGTCTGAAAATCCCGAAAAATGGCAAGGAAGAAAAGTGCTCTTCATACACACCGGTGGCTTGCTGGGCTTGTTCGATAAGACGGATCAAATGTCCTCATTGGTTGAAAACTGGAGGAAAATGGACATCAACGAAGCTATACCTCGTAAGGAAGGCACCGGTAAAATGTTCTAAACTCGTCGAAAAACACAAATTTGAAGATTATCTTTCAATTTGTTTCATGACTCTTCCCTGTTGTATATATATCTTGATTCTTCCCTGTTGTGTTATGATTCTTCCCTATTATGTTATGTTGAAAACCCTGTTTTTAGTCGCACAAACATATACACAACAATGCTGAAACTTTTCCACCTTACAAAAGACAAAATGGTTTTAAGAAGGAAACCAGGAAAAATATATCATCCTACTGATACAAACTGCATTCAAATACAACATACTTCTTCCAAATAATACAACTTAGCCATCTTCTTCATTAATCCTTCCAATGTTTACGGAGGCCCTTCGAAAAAAAATATTACAACCCTTTTGCAGTTAAGAGAGGCTTATCCTCGTAACAGGCCGATGTTCGCAACCCAAATCTTTACAGAGTGGCATTTTTTTTTCCAAGTCAAAAATCTCGAACCCATCAAGAAGATATCGGTTCGTAAGGATACTGAAGCCATGGATGATTCAATGCTTCTGAAGCTGAGGGCCTCTTCTTCGGGTTTACTTCGAGCAGGTGAGCAACAAAGTCGATGAAGCCTTGGTCTCCCATGGGCAATCGATGCCTCAACGAAGATTTCTTCGGTATCAGGTATTCGAGTTTGTTGGTTTCCTGAGAGAAGAATATACATGCATTGATTCACTGCATCAACATGCATACTTTGTATGTAATAAAAAAAAAAAGCAAACTTTATTTACCGGGTTTCTCTCGTAAAGCATGTGGTTCTTCGTGAAGTATTTGTAAGTATCTTTCCCTTCGGCGAGCATATCTTGCTCGACGGGCCCGATTATTCCAATCACCCGAGCGAGTAACGTTGCGGGAGAATCATTTTGAAAGAGAACCTGCAATATATAAAATTCATGTTATATTACCTTGAGAAACTTTATGGTGCTCACATGTGGCACTGATTGGTGCCACATCAACATAAAAGGTGATGCGGCATTGATAAACACCTTATACGTGCCATTGATTGACACATTTTGTGTTGATGAGTCAGTGCCACATAACAAGTGCTCACATAAGGTGCTCCACAAGGTCAGCACTATAAAATTCCTCTTATTACCTTTGTATTGATTTGTCATAACATATGAGAGCTACAAAAGGTTTAAAAGAACTCACATTGCCAGTGCAAAGCTCTGCTAAGATGCAACCGAGGGACCATACATCGATTTTCTTGCAATAAGGAAGGCCAAGTATAACCTCGGGGGCTCTGTAAGACCTCGACTGTACATACGAACAGAGATGATCGGTTTCGAAGCAACTGCTCCCGAGATCGATGACCTTTATTTCGCATCTGCTGTAACTCTTCACCAATATGTTCTCAGGCTTAAGATCACAGTGTATGAGACCGAGGCTGTGTAAGAATTGAAGAGCTTCCAAGCACTGAATGGTAATGGACTGCATCATCATCATAGGCATCAACGTCAGAAAAAAACCGATCCAACGGTGCATGAACTTAAAAAAAAAAAGGAAAAAGAAAAAAAAGAGGCTCATGCGATGCACCTGTAGCCTTGGCATTGTGAAGTAGACTTCACCTCCGGATTCCCGGTTAAATTTGTGGAATTCGTATAGATTTGCTTTCAGCAATTCACATACAATTAGCAAATGCTCCTGCTTGAGAAAAATTGTTAATGTAACATATAATTGATGTGAGGCACTAAACAGGGAATGCCACTTCTACACTGCTATTGTGAGCAGCTGCAGATCGAGAAATGCTGAATGACCACTTCACCTAGAAGCTTAAGCTTCAAGGTCGTGTATCATTTTTTAAAAATTTATATATTATATTTCCAACACATCCCCTCACATCTGCTGATTTCTTTCTTATCTAACTTTAGACATTAACTTTTCATTTAATGGGTGGTCGTGAGGATTCGTACCCATGACCTCTCATGACCTGAGCTCTGATACCATATTGAATGACCACTTCACCTAAAAGCTTAGCTTTAAGGTAGTGTATCATTTTTTAAAATTCATATAATATATTTCCAACAAAAAAAAGACAATGAATTTATGGTCATATGAGATTTGACTGTCAAGAAAATGATCACTTACTCGGTAATAAAAGTAGTCATACAGGCGGAGCAAGTGATACTTGTCAGCGGGATCATTTCTGTTCACGTACTTGAGAAGCTTTATCTCATCGAGGCTCTGATCGAAGAAGTCTTTGTTGTTCTTTATGATCTTCACACAAACATCCATGCCCGTATGCAAGTCGTGTGCTTGAATAGCTTTGCTGAACGCAGCTGACCCGAGATACTCGGTAACGTGGTAACGCCCAGCAATAACCGAGTTTAGGACAACGTGGAAGCTTTTGTCCTCTTCAAAGCCCGTCCTGAGAAAGCAAATCCAATCCTCATACATTTCGAATTCGGACAAAAGTCCCAAAATACATGAAAAGTTTGATTTCAAGTCCAACTTTGCATCATGAAGACTCGAGGCCCAGTGGTGGTGTCGATGTTAGGAAATCATAAAAGTGCAAAGTAGCAATCTTTCATTTCTATTTCATGTATATAATTATTGCAGACAATAAACTAAGTTACGTGACTTCATGAATAGAAATTCAAAAGGGAGCGAAAAAAAAAGGCAAGAACCTGTTTTTACGGTGGACGATTTTCAAATTGAAAGTTTCGAATTCCTCCTCCTGCAACTTTATCTGCTTCACTTGTTCTTGCACCGCAGCAGCTTCATCGTCCTCGACCGATTCCTCTTCCCTAACATCTACCGCTGCAGCTGCATCTTTTTTCCCGTGCCTGTAATTCGATAACGACGAGGGGCTCGAGTTTGCAGATTCTTCAGCAAGAGGAGCATTGCTTTCGTCTCTAGAAGAACTCTTAACAGGCGAAGATTCGCTGCTTTTGCCCACAACAGCTGCACTTCCCTGTGTTGACCACAGAGACTTGCTCGAGCTCGGTTGCTTCAATTGCCCGTCTCTCGGAGGAGGAAACGAAAACCCACCATCACTGTGACCCTTTGGCACCACCGCATAATTTCCCTTGTCATTAGTGATATATTTATTCGTCTTATTTTTCACTTTCTTGAACCTTTCACCAGCCCCAGAAAAGTCAACATCATTGTGCTCGTTAAAATACTCCACGTCCCCTTCACTGCTGCCACCAATCAAACTCCCGCGAACCTCACTGCCCACATCAGCAGCATCACTGTTAATCCCAACACCGATGGATCTCACCGAACCGTGATGATCATCTTCCAGGCAAACATCATCGAGATTCGCCCTCACGCGTTCGTTCACAACTTTTCCTTCCTCGAGCATAACGAGCTCGTTCGTGCGGGTCACGAAACCCTGCCACACGGGCTCCGAGCACATGAGATTCAGCTCCTCCTCGTCCATCAAGTGCCCGTCGTAGTGCGAAGTCCCCGAGAGCCCCAAAGGGTCCTCCGCATTGTTTTCACCCGAGAAGTAAGAGTTGTCCTCTGCAAAGGACTGATCGTCCTCGTCGGCCTTGTTGTTGTGACCTGTTTCTTGCGGGTCGGGCCCACCCGCGGTGCCCTTCTCGTTGTCGCTCGGGTAGTCGATTTCGTGGGCCAGAAACCAGGCTTCGTCCTCGATGGGCTGCCTCATGTAGCCGACGTCGTCGTCGTCTTCGTATTCGTCGGAGTCCCAATATTCGTTGGGGTAATCGATGGATTCGCTGAGGCCGTCGCCGATAGTTGCAAAGCCAGAGACAAGATCGGAGGTATCCTCAGTGATTCCCTGACTTACTGAGAGCCAATTTCCACCTCCTAGCTTTTTCCCTGTAGGCATCGTCACCGAGAAATTATAACCCATCACTCAAATAGCTTGAGACTACAAAGAATATTACCAGTTTACACATAGTAACTAAGATGCTACATCATTGGAGATATTCCACTACTTTGTGTAGGCAACAGAGAGGAAAGGACCCCAGAAAAAAATTACGACTATAAGGCTCTGTTTGGAACGAACAAAGTAGTGTGGAAAACAAAATCGGAGAGAAAATGATTTTCGTAACTTTTTCTTTCATTCTCCTCGCCATTTGGTGAAGAGATAAGTTTCGTTTTTTGGTTTTAAGTATAAACATAACTAGATTTTCTTTTCTTGTCTTTTTCTTATCTAATTCTTCAACTAACAAGACATAAATACTAGTTTTGCTTTCCCATTTCATTTTCCTTTCCCTACTAATTTCCACGAACCAAACACAGCCTAAGGCTGTGTATAGGTCTTGGAATTTGGTGGAGAAAACAAAGCGGAGGAAAATAATTCAATTTCCAGCGTTTTCCTCGTTGATTAGCGAGGAAAAATGAATTTGACAACTTTTTAGTTGTATTTTGTTTCACTTCTAATTCTTATTTTCCCTCTTTCCTTCCTTTCCAGACACAAAAAAAATAGTTTCCCATACTATTTTCTTTTCCTTTCTACATCAATATCCACGATCCAATCTGAGTGTAAGGGTTCCGGCAAGAGCTAGCATGATATTTACTTTAATAACACACTTTTATCGATATATTGTCACCCAAGATAATGATGGAGCATGCAAAAACATTAGAAGTCACTATAACGAAGTCACCAAAACAAATATAAGGATAATAATGAGCTTAAACCTTAAAGTGATGTATTTCAGACAAACCTGAAGCACTGATCTCCTGACCAATAGGGACATCAAGAAAAGACCCGATGAGATAACCGTTGTCTGAATTCAAGCTTTTTGTCCCACTACGATCGCCTTCATACTTTTCTTCCCAGTGAATATCGAACGAGTTGTCCACTGACTTAAGCCTCACGGGTGGCAAAGTGGGCAATAAGTCTTCCTTTCGGTCTTGAGTTGCCAGCTGGAAATCGAACGCACCGAAATCTTTCTGCTCCGCTGCACGAATCTTCTCGAAGAAAATAGCTCTCCCCACCTCGTCCACTTGTTCCTTTATTTCCTTAGCTTTCTTTTTTCCTTCCTTTTTATCAACAGCAGCACCGTCGTAGCTAGACGAAATATCTTCCTTGGAATTTGCAAAAACAGATTTGATTTCTGGAAAAGGAAGAACAGATAAACTACTTCTTGAGTAAGGGTTTCCAACTACCGCATCATCCTTAGAAAAAGCACTATTCGATTTTTTTCCCTGATTGGATTCCTTGCACTCACTGTTCTCATTCTTTTGCTCTATATTGGCACTACCAACACCACTGGGCCAAAAAATCTTCTCACCAGAAAAGCTAACATCATCTCCAGGTTTGAGATTAATGCCACCAATTTCAAGATTCTCAACTGCTTTTACCTGGAACCCAGAAAACTTGTTCTCAGTAATGATCCCACAGTCATCGTTATGAGAAATTGGACCATTACTTGTACTGTATTTCCAAGAGCAACCATCCACCATTGCATCATTTGAACTGTTAGAGAAGGAGAGATTCTTGTTTTCACTTGTGCCCACGTTCTCTTTAGCCTTTCTCTGCTCACCGATGCCACCAATGTTGTTCCTCCTGCTTTCTGGTGCATCTCTTCCCGTCCCACAATCTACTTCTTTCACGATAAGCTCTTTATAAGCCTCGGAGCTACTAGAGGTTGAAGCATCTTCTAGACATTCCTTTTTAAGCCTGGAACTTCTTGTAGTTTGGTTTTCAGCAACGATTCCATTGACCTTTTCGTGAGACCTTGTCCCTTGCTCCCCGTCATTTAGTGTCAGCATTTCGAAATCTTTCTCTAACTCGGGTCTTTTATTGAGTTCACTTCTTAAAGCAGCCTCTGCTTTGCTCAATTTGTTCCGTTTGAGAAATTCTAATATGTCATTCACCGAATATGAATCCGCCATTTGTACAGTGATTTCCACCAATGCAAGAGATCAAGCACCAATATGCTACCTACCTAATCCTGCAAAGAGGGGAAAAGCAAAGAAATGGCATGAAAACCAGTTATACTCGCATGGCTTTCCACCTATATTTCAATTTTATGCATCGATATCCCTCAAAAATTGAACAATCCAATATGGCATCTTTCAATCGAGATTTACCTAATAAAAACACCCCAAAGAGAAGAACCCACAAAATAAGCTTCAGATATTTCGTATGATAAATAACCTAGAAGAGCAGAGCTCAAACACCGCAGCATAATCAATAGGGAAATTCCACTAAATCTAGACTAAAACGAATTTGAAAATTTTTCCCAACAGCCAAAATGGCATAAATTAATAACAAAAGGGGATACTTTTCTCGGATTCAGCGGGAAAGCCCCTTCTTTTATCACAAAGATCTGTACTTTGACGAAACCCTAAAACGCACAAAGCTCGTAATAAAATGCTGAAGATTACACCAACGAATTAGACGGAACGCGAAATACAAAACATACAGATCGAAGGGATACGGCAGTTGGGAAAGCGAAGAACGGTGCTGTTTATTCCATTCCCATGGCTCAATTGATCCGAATACGCATCTCCGTAACACTTCAGTGAAAACAATCGTACTACCAAGAACAATATAAAATGAAATGCCAGTTATGGGTCCTTTCTTTTAACCTTGTTTCTTTGTAACGTTACGAGTGCTAATAGGACATTTCTGGGTTTGGGTCTGGTGTAAAAAAGAGTCATTAAATTAGTTAGTTAATTAATTAATTATTTGCTGTCATATTTTATATAAGATTTAAATAATTTCACGAGCGCCTGCAGAAAATTTTCAGGCCTTATAAGATTGTATCTCTGCGAATATTCTTTTATTATTAATATTATTATTATTATATTTGTTATTATCCAATGTTGATAAAAGTAGAGGCACATACATTTAATTCCCGAGTCCACATGGTTGACAGGTTGAGGCCTGCCTGCCTGCCTTAGGCGAGGGCAATAATGTAAATTGACTTATTTGCAAATTGCCTTAATTTTTCGATGTGGGATGATGTCATTTTATGAGAGATTTGCTGATTATATGCAAAATATGGCAAACATGGAACTACGTTAGTTGTAGTTAGGAATATGATAACAAGCCGTTCATATCTTTTCACGAGTAACTAATAATTTGGTCATATAACTTTTACGAAAATCACATTTAGTCATATGAGCTTTTCTTGTACAGAGTTAGACCAAGATGTTTAAGTCGTTTATCATAAACATTCCTTTTTAACTTTCTCAATAATCGTTTTTAGTCATCTAACTCTTCTCATGTACAATATTATTTTTGATATGTTTAGATCAATTGTCATAAACAGTCTTTTCCGACCACGCTACCTTGATTTTTTTGCACGTGAGGAAGGAGTGATTTGAACGGGTAATATATCCCTTTTTTTTATTAGGTGAAGTGAAACTTATGACATAGCATTACCTCATCCGCGCTGGTGGTTAACTATGACAAAAATTGGGCAAAAATGACTGTTTATGATCATTTTTGCACGTGAAAGTGGCGGAGTGAAACTTTTGACCTGACATTACCACGTCAATGCCGATGGTCGATAGGAAAAAGTGACAGTAAAGGACTCTTTGTGATAAATGAGCTAAAGATTATTGGACTAGTGTTGTACAGTGAAAAGTTAGATGACTAAAAGTGATTTTCATGAAAGTTATAAGACAAATTATGAGTTGCTTCTATATTTACATTTGAGGGATTCGGTCACATTTGAACTTTTTGACCGTCTTAGTTTGTGTGGACAGTGAGTCAGATTCTTCTCACAATGAACTTAGTGAGTGGAGATGGCACACGCATGCCATAAGATTGTTTATCCCCGTCGAAAAATCCGATTCAATCTATAAATCAGAGAGACCTCTCATGCTACCACCAATTGGTGTTATTGATGTAACTCTCAATTGAACATAATATCAGAGTAATTTCAATCTGTGTGTTATCATATTTGTTTGACATATCACCAAGTATTGAGATTATTTGTCCCACGTCTGGAAGTTAATTCACCAAACTCGATATATAAATAAAAGAGCTGAATGCATTGATCAATTGCATTGGATCAATTCAACGTGTATACACAAAAAGAAAAGGAAACATTGATGAAATAGTAACACCACGTGTTAACTTCTGAAAAAGGGAACTAATAATGATCAAACATGGGATGGATAAATAAAGTACATCGAAAATATTCACACTTATTTCTTCAAGGGATTCATCAAAAACCTCGTAGACTTGCTTATTCTAAAGAATTAAGGTCCACCCACCTTATTTTATTCCGTAATAATTAGCCTTAATACCACAAATGGCCACACACACACGCATCGATTTAAAAACATACGGCGGTTCCCAATTTTCCCACTAAGAGCAGCCTTTGAAGATACTCATCAGCGCATCGAACGGCGAATCACCGCCTTCAACGACGGCCAACCTCCGCTTCAATAGCCGGTTCTCGTCTTCGAGCTCCTGCTGCTTCCTCGTCCTCTCTCGAAGCTCCCTCTCGAGAGTCTCCACGCGTACACGCTGCTCGTTGAGTGCTTTCTTCAGGCCCTCGTTGACCACCCGCAGGTCCCCGATGGAGTCCTTGGCTCGCTTGCTGGCTCGCTTGCGGTTGAACCAGCTAGAGACCTGCTCTGAGTCGAGGCCCGTGGCCTTCACCAGGTGCATCTTCTTCTCCTTGCTCAGGTGCTCGGATTCCTTGAAGGCCGATTTTAGTGCGTCTATTTGGTTCTTGTCGAAACGCTTGGCCATGATTACGTACTATGATTAATAAAGTTTCTAGATCATTTTTGTTTAGCCCTTTTTTAGGGTTTATATAATAAACTAGGTTTTGTATTTTATTTTTTTTAACGTTTGTTCCTTGGTTCTTGCAACTACGTGTAGTTACTTAAGAGATTCGGCCGGCTATGAAGAATCTTATAAACACCAGGCAAGCAAGCAAAGTCTCTCTCGGATTAACCGATGATTTATTTTTGAGTTCGCTAAGTTTTTATGTTTTTTTATTGGGTGTGTAACATATTCATCGCGCTTGTGATGATGATTTCAATCCAAATGTAGTAATAATTATATATATATATATATATGTGTGTGTGTGTATATATTGTGCCGATTGATGCATGAGAAAGTATTTCTTTGGTGCCAATATAATAAATGAAGGTGCCCTTTGTCCAAATTGTTTCATCGAAACTTCCGAGTCGATCTTTACGACAGCCGCTATGCTTTAACTCTCCGGGAAAAACAAGGAAGAGGTGCTGCAATGCAATGGGCGAGTACTTAAATTATTTTTCTCTTTGAATATTGTTCTGAATATTATAATTACTACGCATTATATCGGATGTGACGTGGGCATGCTTAAATGTGAAGCTCCCTACCGTGAAGCAAATCAAATTTAATAGACTACCTACGTGGGAGGAACCAAATACTCTGTCTCACTTCTACGTGTCACTTTACAGAAATATCATTGCATTTCGATCCGACGAGTGATAAAATATCCGTAAATAGTATTACACCACAAATACTATTATACCGAGTGCTTAAACACACAAAAAATATACAACATTGGTCGGAGCACAAAAAAATATATATCGCGTGCTTATCAATGTATTAATATTTTTGTGTGTGTTTAATCACTCGGTATAACAGTATTTATGGTGTAATGCTATTTACGTGTGTTTAACACGATGGATATAATGATATTTTTATATAAGTGGCACACTCATTGGGACTGAGGATCTGAACCCTATATCGAGATAGTTCTGAAAACCTTATTTAACAAATTAAAATAATAGCATACCTGAAATTAAAAGCATCAAAAAAGCTGATTAACACGTTATTGGGAGTGTAGGCCTGGGAGTGTGATCTCCATCTCCGCCGGCCTCACCTTAACATTAACATGAAAAATGATAAATTCTAAAAGTACTGATTTCGATGGGAACCGAAGAAAGCATTCTTCAAAAACCCAAAAGGGGAAGAAATCAGCAGAATTCACCAGAATTATAATGCGTGTGTGTGTGTGTAAACTATCAGAATTCACCAGAATTATAAGACACTCACTCTTCATGCCTGCACGTGCCTCTCTCTCTATAGATCGAATTCCACATATATGTAGAAAAAAATGAGTTTTGTGTTATTTAAGGTAAGAATTAGTTCGAACTCTCCCGAGTGCACACACACGCTATTTTATATCATCGGCAGAGACCCTCAATTTGTCATTTTTTTTTCCCCAGCGGCAACGTTATTCGCATTTGTTGCCTGCATGCAGCAGGCGAATCAAGAATCTCCTCTATTACATTCTAGTTAACTACACATCACTCTCGGTTGTTGTGGGCCCGCTTAGACGAGTTTGATATTATTAACAATATGACATTAAATAAACAATTATATGACTATACTCTTTTATTATCTCTCAAGACCATTCAAAAACTGCCTCATTTTGATCCAAATTTGATATATCAATTTGATCCAATTTTTGTCCCAAGGTTAAAAACCCTAAACCCTAAAGGTTACTCTTTAAAGAACCGTCGCTTGCCTCATTTCACATAAAAATCACATAAAACCGTCATTCAATCAACGATGTTTCAAATTATTTCATATATATTAAGAACACAATATGGTATATAAATTTTAATTTTTTAGCTCTAAATATTAGTTAGCACATACATAGAGTGTGCAAAGTGACTAGATTTGTTTTAAATTTCGACTATTCGAAGCCGGGCTCGCAAGAATAATTGAAACAAATTTCAATGGACATATACATAGAAATGAAAAATCGAATTTTAATTGGAAATTATACTATAGTGCCGCATCACCGACAGATATCAATACTAAGAACCGCGCAGATGAAAAAAAAAAAAGGGACGTTTTACCTACGCCGGACCTCTTCCGCTGTCGGCAGCATTTATTGCCCTTCATTTTTCCTCGTGCTTTATTCCACCCTCTCTCACACGGGACATTTTCTGACGTACTATATACTATGTACTTAGATTGGAATAAAAGTTTAATTATATGAAAAAATGTGTTCTTTGCGTAGCCCATGGTTTTCGAATCTATTTTTTATTTAAAATTACCCATCAAATTTAGGATAAAGAATTAGTGTAATGGTATCCACCATTTTCTTGCCCGTTCTCGCCGAGACGGGAACAGACGTCGGAACGGACAATCAGTGTTTCAGTTCCACTGTATTATTGCGGAACGGTGGCAACCTTTCCGCTACTCTTCTCATTGGACCCAATCGATTTATTTATAAACACTATTATCAATTTTATTTTTTTATTCGGTGATCATATGACAAAGTCCTTTGTATTGTTGGTTTCTTCCCCTCTAAGGGCAGACTACTCGTATGATCATTTAATCCCAAATTTTTTATCGAATTGTCTTCAAATATTGCCAGTATCAATTAACATATACATGTTCTAGCCAATATAAATCGAATGTGATCATCTGTTCCAGTGTATCTATATGGGGTCCACAAATTATTATTTTTCTCTTGTTTAAGATGTTAACGACGTTATTGAATACCAACGTGTTCTTGATTGAAGTTTACTATTCATAGAAACTACTCTATGGTACAGCATTTATTCACCGGTATTGCAGAAGCTTTAAAACACACACACGCATATATATATATATATATATATATATATATATATATATTCCTTCCTCACATCATCAAATCGTCTAATCATATCAGAATATTACGAAAATCAATTCAGCAACGAGATCATACAAAAATGGGCTCTCTTGCGATCCCATTATCCGACGAAAAGGAGCAAGAAACAAATCCGAATCTCCCACGAAATTTAGATCAATCCCACCTCCTCAGCCTCTTCAAATCCCAGCAAAAGTACCTAAACCACTTCTTCCAAAACCTCGATCTCTCGCAGACCCTCAATTTCACGCAGGCTCTTTTAACCACCAGAGGCACCATCTTCTTCTCCGGCGTCGGCAAATCGGGCTTCGTGGCGCAGAAGATCTCGCAGACCCTCGTCTCCCTGGGCACGAAGTCCGGGTTCCTGTCGCCCGTCGACGCCCTCCACGGCGACATCGGCATTTTGTCCGCCGAGGATCTGCTGGTTATGTTCAGCAAGAGCGGGAATTCGGAGGAGCTGATAAGGTTGGCGCCGTGCGCGAGGGCGAAGGGGGTTTTTCTGATAGGGGTGACGTCGGTGAAGCCGAATGGGCTGATGGGCCTGTGCGACATGAACGTGCACTTGCCGCTGGAGAGGGAATTGTGCCCCTTCGACATGGCTCCGGTGACCTCGACGGCGATTCAGATGGTCTTTGGGGACACGGTGGCCATCGCGCTAATGGGAGCGAGGAGGTTGAGCAGGGAGGACTACGCCGCGAACCACCCCGCCGGAAGGATTGGGAAAAGCTTGATCTTTAGGGTAAGTTCTTGATTGATTATGCTTATGCTTGTGTGTTGTTTTTTGGGTTGTGGAAATTGTTTGATTTCGTGTGGATTATGAGCCCTTCAATTCTTTTTCTAGGGGAGTGATATAGACACCTAAATTGAGTCGTGATGATTTTTAGGAGAATAAGTATCGAAATTCAAGTAATTTGAGACCAGTTTTGTAGCCTGATTTTTCAGTCCGGAATTAACACGCGTGAGCCATACGCCACAATTGATTGATGTGTGGGAAAAATTCTATTTGGTGTTGAAAATCGGTCCAAATCAGCATCTCCGACGAATTGAAGCAATTTGAAGATAAATGACGCTGGTGACCTAATTTGTAGCCCGAGTCAATACATATGGCAATTTGTTTAAGGGAATATCCTACGTGACATTGGGAAAAATTCGAACAAAATTAATCAGCATATATGACGCCACGTAGGATTTTCCCCTCAATTTAATTGTTAAGTGTTGCTCATTTATGTTAATTTCGGGCTGAAATTAGGTTTCTAGCTTTAATTGTCCTCAAATTGCTTCAATTTCTAAACTTATTGTCTTAAAACGGTCACCGTCGCTTCCCCAAATATACCCGAGATTAAAAAAAAAATTATTTTTGCAGGTGAAGGACGTCATGAAGAAGAAGGAAGAGCTCCCACTGTGCAGTGAACAAGACCTCATCATGGACCAGCTCGTGGAGCTCACCAGCAAGGGGTGCGGCTGCCTCCTCGTCACAGACGAGAGCCACCGGCTCCTCGGCACGTTCACCGACGGCGACCTCCGTCGGACCCTCAAGGCTAGCGGCGAAGGGATCTTCAAGCTCACCGTCGGTGACATGTGCAACAGGTTATTACTACTACATTCATTAAAACAAACACGAGAAAACCGTTCCTTCTTTTTACTTTATAATCTCTTCTCCCAGGAACCCGAGGACCATCGGTCCCGAGGCCATGGCTGCAGAGGCGATGCAGAAGATGGAGTCTCCACCGTCGCCGGTGCAGTTTCTGCCCGTGGTGGACGAGGACGGTACCGTAATTGGCATCGTCACTCTCCACGGATTGGTTTCCTTTGGACTGTGATGAATGGTGCAATAATTAAGCAGATGTTGATGTTGTAATAACAATTTGTTGTCATTCTTTGTATTCTTTTTCTCTGGAAAAGGCTGTGTTCTTTGTATTCTTTGTATCTTTGAATTACGTCTTCTGTATTACATGAATTGCTTTCAATTATTGCACATGATATATTATCATATTTCCCCATCCCAATATTCCTCAACAGTTTTGTACTGTCCCTCAGGAAACACTAACGTACGCATATCGTATATCTTCGCCTGTTTGATACCTTCTTGTATCCTACGAAGCTCTTCGTCGCTGAGGTTCCACTTGTCGAAAATGTCGATGTTCTCTTTCATTCTCTCGCTGTTGAAGCTCTTCACCACAGGAGTTGCCCCTTGCTCGTATATCCATCTCAATGCCACCTTTTGATATTATAACACATTTTCCATTGATCACAATATTATATACATGTAATAAAAAATAAGGCTTAATTATTTCTATTGTACACCAATGAGGCCATGGTCTAGTGGTCAAGGAGGAGGTCGTCAGATCGAATCATCCCTCCCACAATTTCCTTGAGTAGTCCTCATGAGCTTTATGGCCCATGACTATCGTTGTCAGATGAGTTTAGGACGTATTCATCTGGTCCCATGATTAGTCTCACCTCTCGAATGGGGTGCAATTAAGCATTCGCCAAGTCTGTGTGGTGCAAAAAGCTCACGCCGATATTTAGAAGCTAGCTCATAGTCAGGTCGAGTGGGGATACATCGGGCCAGTAAAAAAAAATAATTATTTCTATTGTCCTTAAATTATGGGTGACACTTTTAAGACTAAAAATTTCAAATATCTATTTTGCCCTATCCATTTAGGTAGTAATCTAAATCCGTTTGGTGGTGTACTAACATATGTATGGTAGATCTGAATCAATTTGAGAACATATTAATTAAAGTTTGCATTAATTTGAACACAATCAACACCAAAATTTGAAGAAAAAAAAAATTCTCCTCAAAATTATTTTAATTTTAAAACTTATTGTCCTCCGCTATTTAATTTAGCTAATGTCAGTTCCTCAAACATAGATAATGAGAAAATAATTAAGCCAAAAATGAATATTAGTACATACTTGGGCAGTGGTCTTCTTCTTACCAGCTGCGATTTCTCTAATGATGGGATTCTCCAGTACAGCGTTGGATCCCCAAGCACAACCCCAAGACCCAATAGGAGACCAAGCGCACACGTGGATGTCCTTATTCTCCTTGCAGAAATCCACCATTTTCTTCTGCTGCCACGCCACGTGCATCTCCACCTGGTTAACCGCAGGTGGGATGGTGGAGCCCACCAAGAGCTTCGACAGCTTCGCGCAGGAGAAATTGCTGACGCCGATGGACTTTGCGAGCCCGAGCTTGCAGCACTCTTCCATGGCTTCCCACACCTCCTTGGCGTCGAAGTGAAGCATGCCCTCTGCACCGCCGGGGTTCATGGGATCGGCCACATCGTGCTTAACCGTCGCCGGGTGGTGTATGAGGTAAAGATCCACGTACTCCATCCCCAAATTACTGCAATTAATTATATATAAATATATATATATATATATATATATATATATATATATATATATATATATATTGGATAAATTGCGTCTAGTGACCAGTTTAATTGGTTTTACATAAATCGAGAAGACAGCCAAATTCGAAAATGATTAAAGATTGAAAAACTATGTTTCCGAGTGGAGTTTATGTACTCCTCCTCAAAATGGGTATTGGGTGTATGAAAAATTAATTATTGAAACTGGTTTGCTGAAACTGAAATTGAAATCGAAACCGAAGCTGTACTAGTTTGATCAAATCGTGACCAAAGTACTTCACTAGTTTTTTAAGATATACAAAGTTAATGATATATTTTTCAATTATAAAACATATTGACCCAAAAATAAAAATCTGTATACTTAGCGATTCAATCTTATAATTTTGGTGCATAAAATAGTGTTGAAATTCTAATTAAGTGGGTATTGTCCAATATCGAACAAATCAAGCTCTCAAATCCACTATATATATATATATATATATTAAGAGGCAACTCCACCGATCACCAATTGGTTTTAGGATGAAGACTGACCTCGATTTCTAAGAAACAGTCTCACTTATTTTCATGGAAAAATATACCGACAATAATACCGGAACCAACAATATACGAATTATTATTATTCGCCTCACCGAAGCGTCTCCTTGAGCACAACCAACACGAGGTGACGGCGGGTCCGGGAAACGCACAGCTTTGAGGTGACGAAGATTTCGTCTCGGGTCCTGACCAGGCCGCGGTCCAAGGCCGTGGCCACCGCTTTCCCAACGGCTCCCTCGGTCCCGTAGTAGGCGGCGGTGTCGAAATGCCTGTAGCCGTGGCCGATGGCCCGCAGGAGGATCGATGCGAGCTCCTCCGTGGGCACGGGCGGTAACGAGAACGTCCCGAGGGCTATTTTGGGCATTTTGTGCCCCGAGTTTAGGACTACTTGAGGGGCCAAAACCGTTTTCCTATAATCGGCCATCTATGTGCGGTCGATGAACGAGTAATGGAGATTATGGATTATTTAATGGCTCATAAAATGGTCTTTATATATAAGAAATCTATGGCGTGCGGTAATTTATTTCATCAATGATAGTTCAGTTCACCACGAACTTTTTTCCTGTAGATAATGCATTTTCTGTTAGGCCCCCACCTGGAACATACCTCGACATTATCTTACAGAATTTTTGTTTGATTTTTTGTACTTCTCATTATATATGGAAACAGATAAAATCAAATCGAACAACTTAATACATGAACGTGACTCATCAAACATCGTGCATGATAAACTCATATGCTCTTCTTGGAGCATAACTATTCCTACACGATTATAAAGGGCATGAAAGTTTTTGCTATTTTAAACAATATTTTAATTTTGTCATAAGTTTCATTTGATGTGTTGTTAGATGGCTGAAAGTCTCACACAGAAGACCGCATAGCGCAGTGGATTAGCGCGTCTGACTTCGGATCAGAAGGTCGTGGGTTCGACTCCCACTGTGGTCGAAATTTTTTTATTTTTGTTTTTCTAATTTACCAATATACCCTTGAGTACAATATATCGTTTAGTCTTATGTTTCTCGTTTATTACATGTATGCCACTTTAGTGACAACAAGACCAACACGCCGTGTTGTAGCGAAGCTCTTCAGAAGTTTGAAAAACCCCTCCATGAAATGGAATCATCTTCTTCAAAATCCAACCTCATACGGCGCCGTTTTCCAGTCGCTAACAGGCAAATCACGCCTCTTCAAGAAAGGAAAAGAATTGCACGCACGCATGATCCTCTTTGGCCTCGTCCCGGATGCTTTCGGCGCAGCAAAAATGGTGGCGATGTACGCGAGCAACGGCGATCTTTTTTCAGCTTCGAAGATCTTCTACGCAACGCCGTACCCCTCCCAGATTCTCTTCAACGCCATCATCCGCGCCCTTACTCTGCACAATTTTCCGGAGCAGACGATGGGTGTTTACATTACAATGCGTTCGTCGGGTTTTCGTGGCGACTATTTCACCTACCCGTTTGTTCTGAAATCCGTAGCTGATCTCTGTCTGGTTGAATTCGGGAGATGCGTGCACGGGTCGGGTTTGAAGGACGGGTTGGAGACGGATTTCTACGTGGGGACTTCGCTGATCGACATGTACGTGAAATGCGGAGACATGGCCGACGCGCGCAAGATGTTCGATGAAATGCCCGTGAGAGACGTAGCATCGTGGAATGCTTTGATCTCAGGATACATGAGGACAGGGGACGTGGGCTCGGGGAGAGCTTTATTCGATGCAATGCCAGTAAAGAACATCGTGTCATGGACAAGTATGATCTCCGGCTACGCACAGAACGGTTTCTCTGGCGAATCCTTACAACTCTTCGATCAAATGTTAGGACCCAAATCAGAAATAAAGCCCAATTGGGTCACCATCATGAGCGTTTTGCCCGCATGCACACATTCATCAGCATTGGATCGAGGAAGAAAGATCCACGATTTTGCCCGAGAAAGTGGCTTCGATTCTCATTCTTCGGTTCAAACAGCACTCATCAGCATGTATGCGAAATGTGGAAGCCTACTCGAAGCCCGTCTCTGCTTTTATAGAATCAGACCAGAAAAGAGAAACCTTATTTCTTGGAACACTATGATCAGTGCCTATGCTTCTCACGGCCTTGGCACCGAAGCAGTACACACATTCGAATCCATGGTACAATCGGGCATCAGCCCCGATGCTATCTCCTTCACGGGCCTGTTATCGGGCTGTAGCCACGCGGGCCTCGTTGATATCGGGCTGAGTTACTTCGAGTCCATGAACGGGGTCTATCATGTGGAGAAGATGCACGAGCACTACGCATCCGTGGTGGATCTTTTAGGCCGTGCAGGTAAATTACTCGAAGCCCAGGATCTCATTTCTCGCATGCCTATGAAACCCGGGGCTAGTGTTTGGGGTTCTTTGTTGGCTTCAGCTAGTTATCATCGAAATCTAGAGATCGCTGAAGTATCAGCTGAAAACTTGTTCGTTTTGGAGCCCGAAAATAGTGGGAACTATGTGATCCTCTCGAATATGTATGCAGAGGCCAAAATGTGGGAGAAAGTTGATGATTTGAGGGCCAAGATTAAATCTTTGAACGTGAAGAAGAATCCCGGGTATAGTTGGATAGAGATCAACGGAAAATCGCATTTATTTCTTGGAGGAGACGCGTATCATGAGCAGAGGAGGGAAATCTATGCTCTTTTGGATGAAATTTTAGGGAAAATGAGGGATTTAGGTTACGTGGAGGATATTAGGTTTGCGTTGCACGATGTGAGCGATGAGGAAAAAGTGCTTTCTTTCTCTGTCGATGCATAGTGAGAAGCTGGCGATTGCATTCGGGCTGCATAATGCGGGCCGGGCTGGTCCTTCGGGTCACCAAGAATCTCAGGATCTGTGGAGATTGCCACGCGGCGGTTAAGTTTATATCGAAGATATATGGTCGTGAGATTGTTGTGAGGGATTTGAATGGATTTCATCATTTTAGGGAGGGGCAGTGTTCTTGTGGAGATTACTGGTGAAAATATTATTACACACACATATATATTTATTGGATATATATGTAATAACTTAAGTTTTAGAACTTAGACTTGAAAGACTCGATAAATTCAGCATCCACATTGAGCGAGGCTTGTAGTGCCGGTGAAGACATTTTCCTCCAAACAGATGATTTACCAGAGAAATCTCCAAAAACAGGCCTGCATCACACACACACACACACATATATATATATATATATATGTAATATAATTCCAAATATTACTTTAAATTATTTTGGCTTAATTATTTATGGGGGAGTGACATTTAAAGACACATAATTAAGGGTGATAATTTAGGATAATAATCGAAATTGAATCAGTAGAAGGACAATTAACGTTGAAACTATAATTTCAGCACGAATTTAACACACGTGAGCAATAATTGACAATTAATTTAAGGGAATTCTTACGTGGTGTTAGTTCGTTCAAATCCGCATCTCAGAAGAATTGCACCAATCTGAGGACAATTAACGCTAAAAACTTAATTGTTAAGTACGAATCATCACGTGTGTTAATTTCTGGACTGAAATTAATTTTCCAGCTACTCAAGTCTCAAATTGTTTCAATTTCGAAACTTAATATCCAAAAATTGCCACCACTTACTTAATTAACGTGTACTAAAAATGCCACTCCCCAATTATTTTTACTCTAATAATAAATTTGAAGACATAATGTAATTTTTACCTCGAAGACTTGTTAACTGCAAAGAACTCCAAACCCTCCTCACCAGCCACGAGTGCCACAGCGAAGAGCCTCTGAACAACAAACAGTTGACCTTCTTTCACATCATCATCAAGCGTCAAATTACCATTAAGCCCAACAACCTCAACATGGCCACCGCCTTTAACCGCGTAGACTATCATATCCCCGTCGAAGCAGCACTTGGGCCCGAACACAGAACCGGGCCCGAGCCTCTCGCATAGCACGCTAAGCCCGACTCCTTCGAGCCCGATAAACTCACCCGCGTTAACCTCACGCGCATTTCTTACAACGTGCTGTAGTTTCTCATCGTCATCGTCATCGGGCATCTTTATCTCATCGTCGAGCTTGAGGAGCAAAGCGTTCGTTTGGCTTCCGACGAGCTTCTGCACTGTGTTTTTCTCGCCGCCGGTGCCGTATATTTTTCCGACGAGCTCCGGCGAGAAACCCTGTAGCAAGCCGAGGGCTCCGGTGAGGAAGAAGTAGCTGAAGAGACCCGGCGCGTAGGAGCTTGCCGTTTCCCCGAGGAACACGATGGTGAGGTCCGCGTCTCCGCCGTTGAACCACCACGAGGTGGTCCCCATGGGCACCGGAATCACGTCGCCGCCGGTGATTTTGAGGACTCTCTCTCGCGTGGAGTCTGTTGGAGAGATCAAGCCCACCGTGCACGTGCCTGTCAGGAGAGAGATCTACATTAAGAATTAAGATAAACAATTGTGTGTGTGTGTGTGTGTGTGTCTTCACCTTGAAGAACGTAGCCGAGCTTCGCAGAGTCGGTGTAGTGAGGCAAAGCGAAGCCACGTGGCTTCAGAATCAGCTTTCCGGCGCCGAGGTTCGCCGCAGCGAGCGCCGGCAGATTGGTGCTCGTCCAGACGAGATATGAGCCGCCGTCTCCTTCGAAGAAGTTTAGGTCGGCGGCTTCTGGAGTTGTTTTTAGAGCCATGATTCGTAATATATTGTTTTAACAAGACAATGTGTGAGTATATACACATATATATATAGGAGTAAATAATTGATATGAATCGTTTTTCACGACATAGATAATTGATATCGAGGAGTTGACTGATATTGGCCCACATGTAAATCATAACGTAAGATATAATGTATCCACAAGTTGATGTATGAGATAATATAATTTATTCGTCAACTGTGCATGCATGAGATATTTATATATTTATATATGGGAATGTTATAAAACTATGAACTTGTAAAAGCATAATTATTATATGAAGTATAATATGTATTAAAGAATACAAGATGAAGGAGAGCTTTATAATTCATTTCTTATGTACATCTTACATCGAATAAGAAGTCCATTTGTTTAGGGAAAAATTGTAAATAAAATGCCAAAATACATTGACTCATACATACGTCTTTGCTTAATTATTTCTCACGACTTTTAGTCCCTCAACTTAGCTGTCTTCATCTTGAATAATGTTGTTGTCCATTAGTTGCTTGAAATGGACATCCACCATAGACATATATTCATAATACTCCTCCTTTGATGTTCATTTCAAAGATTTGCCTCGTTAAAACCTTACTAGGAAAAACCCAATGGGATAAAAACCTAGTGAAGGAAAAAGAGTACATAATTCCTTTTGATACGCTTCCATTTGTTGCCTCTTAAAAACCTTACTGGGAAAACCACAGTGAAGGGAAAAAGAGTGCAACGCGTATTTTCTCCCCCTGATGATAACATCATTATAAATCTCGGAGTCTTCGAACTCCAATTGAATATACTAATTTCCTGAAACTAATTGGGGGAAGTGCTTTCGTAAATAAATCTGCAAGATTTTCACTTGATCGCACTTGTTGTACATCAATATCACAATTTTTCTCCAAATCATGGGTGAAGAAAAATTTCGGTGAAATATGCTTTGTTCTATCCCCTTTAATATATCCTTCCTTTAATTGGACAATACATGCCACATTATCTTCATATAAGATCGTTGGAAGTAATTTCTCAGAAAGCAACCCACAAGTCTGTTGGATATGCTTAATTATCGATCGCAATCAAACACATTCTCCGCTAGCTTCATGAATAGCGAGAATTTCCGCATGGTTAGATGAAGTAGCTGTTAAAGTTTGTTTCACTGACCGCCATGAAATAGCGGTTCCACCATATGTAAAATCTGTTTGCGATCGAGCATTATGTGGGTCAGACAATGCATACCCAACTAAATTTGCTTTCGACTCATTAGAATAGAACAAGCATATCAGATGTTCCTTTAAGGTATCGAAAAATCCGTTTAACTCAATTCCAGTGTCTACGAGTCGGCGAAGAACTATATCTTGCCAATATGTTTACAGCGAACGCTATATCAGGTCGCGTATGACTCGTAAGATACATTAGTGCTCCAATAGCACTAAGATATGTTACTTCAGGACCAAGTAGCTCTTCATCATTTCGTGTGGTCTGAAGGGATCTTTATTTACGTCTAAAGATCTAACAATCATTGGAGTATTCAGTGGATGAGATTCATCCATGTAAAATCTTTTCAACACATTTTTCGTATAAGTCTCTTGATGTACAAATATTCCACTTTTCAAATATTCAATTTGAAGTCCAAGACAAAATTTTGTTTTTCCGAGATCTTTCATTTCAAACTCCATTTTCAAACAATCAACAGCTTTGATCAACTCTTCAGGAGTTCTAATTATATTGATATCATCAACATAGACTGCTATAATGACAAACTCATTTTCACCTCTTCTCAGACATATGCAGGGACAAGTTTGATCATTCCGATACATGTCTTTTACTAAAAATTCACTTAGGCGATTATGCCACATTCGCCCAGATTGCTTTAATCCATAAAGCGATTTATTCAACTTAACTGAGTACTCGTTTCTGGGCTCTGAATTTTTAGGCAACTAAAATCCCTCGGGAAGCTTCATATATATGTCACTGTCAAGTGTTCCATATAGATAAGCAGTGACAACATCCATAAGACGCATATCGAGACCTTCTCTTACTGCCAGACTCAATATGTAACGAAAAGTAGTTGCATCCACCACAGGACTCCTCATAATCAATACCTGGTCGTTGTGAAAAACCTTGTGCAACAAGCCGTGCTTTGTATCTTACAATTTCGCCGTTTTCCTCTCTCTAATGAAAACCCATTTATATCCAAGCGGCTTTACATTTTCTGGTATACGGACTACAGGTCCGAAAACGTTTCGTTTCTCAAGTGATTTCAATTCGGACTCGATTGCATCTTTCCATTTTGGCCAATCATTTCTTTGTCTGCATTCTTGTACAAAGACTTTGGTTCATGATCCTCATTCTCATTTATCTCATTCATTTCAAGTAGCGCTACGTTAAATGAGAATTTATCGTCAACGTTGACTTCACTCGGTCCATCTAATTCCATTTTGGGCATAGTTTATCGAATCTCTTCATTATCATTATTTTCTGAATGTTCAGGTACATGAGTTTCATTCTCATTGCCCATCGGCTCTTCTCTAGTCGATAAATCCTCGGTTGGACCATTCTTATTATTATTTGCTCCTTTTCTTTTCCGAGGATTTTTATCTTTGGAACCCGAGGGCCTACCACGCTTTAGCTGTGGCTTAGGGTCGATAATATGTGATTTTGTCACTCATTTAAGGTCAGTAAAACTTTCTGGCAGTTGATTAGCTAAACTCTGTAAATGAATTATTTTTTGAACTTCTAGTTCACATTTTTTAGTTCGAGAATCATAATGATTTAGTGATAATTCATTCCAACTAACATTTCTCTCCAGCTGTTTCTTTTCTCCCCCTAATGTCGGAAAATTCAATTCATCAAAATGACAGTCGGAAAATCTGTCCGTAAATAAATCTCCAATTAGAGGTTCCAAATACTTTATTATCGATGGAGATTCATATCGACATGTATTCACAACCTCCTTTGATGTCCCACCTTTGTTCGTTGTGGTGGAGCAACTAGAACATATACTGCACATCCAAAAATTCTGAGATGAAAAATATCTGGTTCCTGACCATGAACCATTTGTAATGGGGAGACATCCTTATAACTTGTTAGCCTGATGCGAATTAGTGTTTCTACATGCAATATAGCATGTCCCCAGTAAGACGAGGGAAGATTCGACTATCAACGATTCTGCAAGATCGTTTTGCGTATGAACATGTGGCACGGGATGCTCAACATCATCGACATACATTAATTATTAAATGCCTTGGAAGTAAATTCAACATCATTATTCAGATCATTTGTGCAAGCAATCTCGCAAATGCCATATTGCGTGTTGATAACAAACATACATGAGACCATCTAGTCGATGCATCAATTAATACCATGAAATACCTAAATGGTCCACATGATGGATGTATCGGTCCGCAAATATCACCATGTATACGCTCCAAAAATGTTATGGATTCATTCTTTATTTTCGCTGGTGATGGCCGAATAATTAACTTCCCTTTAAAGCAAGCGACACATGATAATTCATTACTTTGAAGAATCATCTGGTTCTTCATTAAATGCCCACGTGAATTATCAATTATTTTCCGCATCAATAATTGCACCGAGATGGCCCAACCGGTCATGTCAATATTAAATGTACTGTCATTAGTAAACTTCTGGTTTACGGTAGTATAAGATAATATAACCCTGAATTGAATGCCGGTAATATTTCATGAATTTTATCATTCGAGATCACCTTTGTGATGTATATATTCAACATCTCCTATATCTGTACTCTTAACATGATATCTGCTATGTCGAATAGCTTTATTGCTTAATAAATTTATTTCAGACGTATGAGTTATCCTTGTTCCTTTGGGTAGTAAACATTTGCTCTTCATGAGCCCAAAATTATATTACTACCAAATATGACAATCATATCGGTTTCTTTCCTATCAACATGATGAACATATTTCTTTTCAAAATCATATTAATCATTGCACAGTCTGCAAGATATAATCCTCCGTTAAACTTCAACGTTAATTTTAGTAATAAATTCACGACACCAAAAATAATATAATTATTACTTTTTATATGTTATGATATGTTAGTAACATATCACGATAAATGAGATATAAACTCTCATTTATGATGAGTTTTCACAAGACAATTACTTATGTATATAATAATCATACCAAAAATATTATAATTAAATATAATCATGGATAATATTATATGACAACAATCGAATAATGCCAAGCTACTATAATAATCATTATCATAATGCATACGATTTTTGTTGATTAAAGTGATAAGTTTACCAAATAACAATAAAACATTTTTATTATTTATGAGACTAATTGATATATATATATATATATATATATATATATATAATACACGTTCATTAGAAATCAAAGAACGTGCAATATATTCAATTAGAGATGCAAACGTGAACGTATCACCCAACAAGATTTTTCTTTGTGTGATCATAACCATAGCCACGTTTATAACTATCACCATTCTTAATGTATGCATTAATTAACTTGCCCTATAATTGCAACTATTTAATTAATTATTCACGAAAATTTCATAACCAATTCTTACATAGCTGCTAATAATTCAAATTTACATCCCTGTTTCTTGTCTCATAAATTATAAAAATAATTATTTTGTAAATCAATATTGTATTAAAATTTTTATTAATTAATGCACAACATGCCAACAATTAAAGCCGAGGGTAAAAAATTAATATTACATTTATTGCTCAATAAATATGTTTCGGTTTTGGTAATATATCACATGGCTATGTTGAAAAAAATAATGCATGAGAACATTACTAAGCCACGCGATTGAGACTCCATGTGAATGAACAAGGTGCTTTACATGAGATATAATATTCAAAGCCAGAGCAGATAATTCACCGAATTTGCAGCAATAATAACGTCTCTATGGCTAAGATATGACACCAAATTTGCATACAGTTATACCAAAATGATCATTATGAGAAAGATACACGCATAACTACCTTCCTTCTATGATGTTAAAGTTTATTTATTAACAATCACAAGTATATGGTCAAGGATTGATATACACAATATCATTATTCAACCAGAATTCCAAATCATCATGAGTTTGCAGAAGCAAGTTACGACAACATAGTGCTTTTTAACAAGAGTAATGAATCGTGTGTCACATATCAAACAATCAACTAAAAATCCCCGTAAGATAATTTAAAGGTCGTTAAACAAGCATCAAATTTATTTTTTTCAGCAGAGAGCATCAAACGATCTATCATTGATAAAGGTACGTAATTACGAACTCATTTGATTCGTATACTGCACCGACAACACTACGTTACTATTAGATCTGATATAAGTATGATGGATCTCAGTCACAGTAGTAATTACGTAAATTTGATCTTATACTCTAGACAATGTCGTTGACCGTTAAAGTAACGATAGTTACCTTCTCATTGCAGACATCGTTTGTAGCCTTCATTGTCCGATCTTCGACGAAAGTTGGTGTCGACGACGCAGAGCGCTTTCGTGCTGATAACGTGTTATAAAACTATGAACTTGTATAAGCATAATTATTAGTATATGAAGTATAATGTGTATTAAAGAATACAAGATGAAGGAGAGCTTTATAATTAATTTCTTATGTACATCTTACATCGAATAAGAAGCCCATTTGTCTAGGGAAAAGTTGTAAATAAAATGCCAAAAAATACACTGACTCATACACACGTCTTTGCTTCATTATTTCTCACGACTTTTAGTCCCTCAACTTGGATGTCTTCATCTTGAATAATGTTGTTGTCCATTAGTTGCTTGTAGACGTATATTGATAATAGGCACCATATTTATATAAATATTTATATATTTATAGTTACTTGTTGTAAATGTCGTCTCCGTCTTTATTAATATCAAAATTTTACCATGTTCATAATAATTGTTTATTTTAGGTGCGTGACATTTCACAGTCAAAATAGAAAAAATTATGACCAAAACGAAAAGAAAAAGTAAAATCAATAACTTGTAATTTTCATGTTGATTTTTAGTTACAATATATGTGTGTCTATATCCCTGCAATAGAATATCCCTAAATGGCAATAATAGGTGTAGACTAAATAACCAATGGCAAACAGCGATAACCATTATTGAGAAGGCAAAAAGCAATAGCCGACGACCTAACACAAATGATTGTCCTACGTAGGAAAAAGAAATTAAGCATACAAGAAAGATTTACCATGTAAGTGTTCATTTTATGTAATGAAACTGAGATCCATAAAAAGAATTGGGGCCATGTTTAGGGCTGTCAATGGAGCGAGGATAGAATTCTCCGCCCCGAGGAATCCCCGCGGAGACCTATATTTATATTATTATAATGCAGATAATAATTTAAATATCATTTAAGTATTATGTTTGATTTATATATTATAAGATAATAATATTTTAAAAATAAAATATCGTGAGGACATGAATCCCCTAATACCACTTATAATATACTCCCGTTATAATTGGTCTTGGACTTCGATGAATTTGGGCTTAAAAGAAGTGATAAGCCCACACTTTCATAACCTTTAAATTTATTAAATTCAAAAATTTATATCTCTAATACTATTTTTTCTGATCTAATCACAATTAATATAACTACTATATATAATGATAACGGGTGCAATATTACTACCCCAAACTAATTAGTACGTGCAATTACTAGTTTGCACATTTTTTTATTTATTTCAATTACATTCTCACAAATTAATTATTTTTCCCCACATATAAAAATAATATACAATTAAAATTTTATCATTAAATATTTAAATTAAAAAGTACTCTTAAATATTAAATACTAATATATACTTGTACATGAAAGCACAAACATAGATTGTGCTTAAAATATTATTATTATATATTAATATGGTGAAGGGTGTATAGTTACTACTTAGGCCTTGTTTGGTTGGTCGGTTTATATTTAGGAGGGTTTAAATTAGTAAGGTTTATATAAAACTAATTACTGGGTATAAAATAAAATGTGTGTTTGGTTAATAGGTTTAAATAAACACACCTGAGACATGTGTTTATTTAAACCCTTGTACAAGGGTTTAAAGTTGGTATATATAAATAAACACATACTTTATATAAACCTATGAACCAAACACATCAGTATGATCTAAACTAACTTTTAAAAGGTCTAAACTCATTAACCAAACAAGGCCTTACTATTGTCTCCAATTAATTTGGTACAAACATAAATAATTATCATTTTAACCTTAACTTTTTTTCATCTTTTTTATTTTATAACAATTGTATCCTAAAAATTTATCTTTTTTCCTTTTTACATAAACACACAATTGTAATTGATGATTTTTGTATCTATTAAAAATTTTGAATTATAAATAAATAACTAAAAATACAAGAAAAATTATATATATTTATACACTAGCACACCGAGTGCAATCCAATAAAGCTCAATTGACAATTGGCTGCGAGGATCAGATTCAGATCAGATTTGGACGCGAAATCAAAGAAAAAAAAAGAATCATTTCACAGAGCGGCGCGTGATGGCCACTTCCCTCCACCACTACCTCTTCGACCACCCACTCATCTCCAACTACTCGTGGATCCCACGCGCCACGCTCGGCGCGTCCCCTTCGTTCGTCGTCCTCACCGTAGCCACCTACCTCCTCCTAACCATAACCCTCCCCCGCCTCCGCCTGCCGCCCATCCCCCAACCCCTCCTCCGCTCAATATCCACCGCCCACAACCTCACACTAACCCTCCTCTCCCTAACAATGGCCGTCGGAGCAACCCTCTCCGCAGTCCGCCAGTCCCCGCCGGACCTACCCACGTGGCCAATCTGCTTCCCGAAGCCCACCGCTCCGAAGGGGCCCACGTTCTTCTGGGCCCACGTCTTCTACTTCTCCAAGCTCCTCGAATTCGTCGACACGCTCCTCATCATCCTCAACGAGAGAAGCAGGCGTCGCCTCACGTTCCTCCACGTGTACCACCACGCCGCGGTGGTGGTGATGTGCTACCTCTGGCTCGACGCGCGCCAGTCCCTGTTCCCGGTGGCGCTGGTGACAAACGCGAGCGTCCACGTGGTGATGTACGGCTACTACCTCCTGTGTGGGCTCGGCTACAGGCCGCGGTGGAAGAGGTTGGTCACTGATTTTCAGATTCTGCAGTTTGTGTTCAGTTTCTTGGTCTCGTTTTGGATGCTGAAGCTTCATTTTCAACGTGGCTGCGAAGGGATTTTGGGTTGGGTTTTCAATGCGGTGTTCAACGCTTCGCTTTTGTGGCTGTTTGTGGATTTTCATAAGAAGAATTATGAATCCAAAAGGAAACAGACGATTAGTGATGATGGAGATAAGGGTAAGAGCCTGTGATTCAATTTTTTGTTTTTTTTTTTCTCTCGAAAGATTAGATTTTTATTGGTCTGAAATCAGCATTTCTAATGTAATGAGATGACAAAAATTGCATTTGACTCCATACAAAAAATTTTCTCAAGTCTGTAGATAATATAATAGAAACGAGGATACCTATTAAGGTTGTAAGAAAAAGAAAATTTCACACAACGGTAGGCATTGAAGAACATAAGGGGAATAGGAGTCATTTACTAACGGATGTTCCCTGCTGATTCTTCTAAGAGGATTCAATATCTGAGTCTTGTAAACCTTCTTGGTAAAGCTCGAAGTCCTCTGAGCTCCATCGGCATATTAAATGGAGCTTGAAAGTAGCCATCTTAGTACCCAAAAGACGCTGCAAACACAAGTGATGCAGAGCCGTAAAAGAATCTTCCATCAAATGGATATACTTAGACACCGTGTAACTCACATATTTCATCTTAAGACAGTTGGAAATATATGATATGTTGATGGGCAATAGAGTAATAAGGCTAACAAATCCACACTAGGGAAGAAGTAATAATGACATTTAACGTAAATTGAGACAAACCAATATGCGGGCTGACTCCGGTGCCAATGGCTTTCCCTCTTCGCATACAGTGAAATCAGAAACGAGCTCCACCACACCTGATGATGAACTTTTTAAGTTAGTAAAGCAGCAAAATATAATAGTTAAGCAACTGTGTAATAAACAGGGGACAAAACCTTTGTTCAATCGAACAGGCATTCCCTGCTTTCGCAAGAAGGGCTCCATCTCGTGCGTGAATTGATCGAGAGGGCCCTCTTTAAGCTCCACCTGTAAGGAAGATCAAGTTAGCATAAAGAAGAAATAAGAAAGTCATATCTTGTGTTGACTAGCAAGGTATTTTTACTCAACCAAAGCTACATCAGATGTTATGAATCTTGATGCAAAAAAAAAACGTTCACTAACTGGTCCGATATGCATTATTGTGTAAAAGACATCTCTGACATAACATACCGTTTCAGTCGCGGTACTTCCGGTCCTGGCAAAGTCATAATCTTCATATGCTGCAAATATCCTGGCAAATATGGAAAGAAGCTATCGAATTACAAGTGATGCGTTAAGACTTTTTACAGAAGACTGTAGAATTCAATACAACACAGAAGGCCAAACCTCTGGACTTCATCTCTGGGCAAATTTGTGATACAAAGACCCGAATCTCCGCGAAGCAACTGGATGAATAACATAAAATATAGGAGTTTTCCACATAATATATACAGAAAACAAGATAGCTACAAAAGCAATAATAAAAGAGTAAAACAAGATGACCAAAGGATACTGAACTATCAATCTTACCTTTGAAACTTTGTGAAGACCCGGTTTAATCTCGTCAGCCACGGATCTGCCGAGAGCAACCTGCATAACTTTGTTTGATCCAAGGAAAAATCTGCAATTATCAAATACAGATGAGTCACTCATAAGAGTAGCAAGAGACCCCATACAGAAACTAAAATCCAAAAAACCTACATAGACACCTTTTTGCCCAAAATGCCAACTGAGGCTAGCATAAAACTAACTTAGTCTAATCAATGATCTATGTTTAAGTTTGACAAAGTGTAAATATCATAGTATTAAGAATTTGCAGTACACACAATTAATCTCCCAAACCTGCTTGAAGACTTGAGCTTTTCTCGGAACTCTTTGAACTTGAGATTTCTCATATTCTGAAAGGTGAAAACATAGACCGAATCATACTTGTCAACAGCATCACGTATCGCATTCACGACGATTTCTTTGTGCTCCCGTCCCTTCTTCTTCGTCTTAGATAGAGTTACTGCAGAAAACGTCCGACCGAGCAAAAGGTTAAAAGGAAATACGAAATACATCAATCGGTAAAAAAGGCTTGGATACTCAATTCAAAGACCTGGTCGATTGCGCTTTGACTTGGGCATTTCTTCGAAGAGGTCTTCAGCTGAGTGCTGGGAAGAGTTTGAATGTAGCTCGAACTTGAGGTTTTGTGTCTATTATGAGCTAAAACCCTAATTACTTCGTTTTAGGAAATTTTCGCGGGCTTCGAGTTGGGCCTAAACCAAGGCCCAAAATGCATGCCAGCGTCCAATAAACACCTATTTTTTACTTTTATTTTCTTTTTTTTTTGCTTTTTGTCCATGAGGTGGATCATTGTATTTACATTTTTTTTATCCATGAGGAAATACTATTTTTTTTTCTTTTTTTTCTAATTATTTTAGCAACGCGAGTTATCCCATTCAATCGACAATAAGCCATAATTCGAGGATATGACTAATCATCGGGACCAGGTGTTAATCCCACAATTTCCACCTAACAACGACACCAAAAATCTCCACGTAAAATTGACCTGAAACATTCTGCAGAAAATGTCTCGAGGGCGGAGGTTAATTCACATCCATGCCCCTATACTTGTCGGGAAATCCCGTCCCCGATAAGCAAACGTAGCTTTTTATCAAAAAAATATTTTGATATAAGCAATAAAACCAAACAAGCCTTTTGCTTCAAAATATCCCTTATTCCATGAAACAAAAACAGACTTTTTGCAGTCATAAAGCAAAGCATATGAAGCATTTCAACAAGAACCTACTTATCTCTCTTTACTGGAGAAAAATCCAGGAAACAGCACAAGTGTGAACACTCTATGTACTGGTTTGCTTCATCAAAAGAAAACAGATGTCACTTTCTTCTCCATGAAAATATGAAACTCAGCAGCATTAAGACTCCATCTTAGTAGCAGAATCTGTTGAACTTAATCCACCACCAACACCACTCAGTTGAGGCAGCAGCAGCAGCTTCTGTTTTATACCTTGCAAAATCCCAAGGGATGTATCCGAATTGATATACTGCACGAATATAATTAGTAGAATTTACGAATCAATAATAGGAACGTCTATTTTAAGTATGAACCCATATTCTTTTTTTCTAGCCAGCGCGGGATAAACACTTTCTAACATGCATCTCGGGTGTGTGTGGCATTATCTAATTGTCAAAAGACATGGACATAACAACATGGGAAACAGAGTTGCACAATGAGCAATAACTTGCACAGCATAAATCTGGCTTGATAATGTGCAAACATAGATCCCAACATTTTCCATTAGATTTACTTTACAGAATGAAAGAGAATCAGCAATCAGTGCATATAGGAACACTTACTATAGTATTCGAAACCAAATATTAACGATTGGCAATAAAGGAAACAATACCTTACTAAGATCCCGATAGAAGGCACTGATTTCTTCTTCAGTAAGGCCACCCTCATCATCATCCTCTTCCCAACCCAAAGAACGTAAAAAGGCAGCCTCTTCCTCCTCCGAAATAATAGGATCAGAGCCATAATTTTTCTTTCCACTAAAGTTACTTCGGGCGTCACAACCATCGCCATTATTAGATTTCAGTTCAACTCCATGATCAGAGAATTGGTTCTCTATGAGGTTTAAATTCGTAGTCGCCGTGTTCACCTCAAGCTGAGGAGAATCGCGAACGGGAACAACTTCGATTTCAGAAGACTTGTCTAACAAGGATGGTGACAAGGCATCACCAGCGTCCTGATCCGATGAAGGAGAAGATGAGTTCCCCTTAGATTGTTTTCTCACCGAGTTGAAGAAATCATTTCGCGTTTTTGCTTGGTATGTGGGCTTTCTCTCCAGTACTGTTAATGGAAATTTACTGCGGTCAGGGACTGAGTTAACTGGTGGGACCTTAGTTGCAACAGTGGCTGAAACAGATGCAGAAGAAACTAGAGAATTTATTGTTTTGCCAACATTTTTTGGACTTGGTTTATCCTTCATGATCTCTCGCCCTGGTTTTAAAACATGAAGCTTCCCCACATCAGGTTCCTTCAAAACATTGCCCATAACAGGTATACCGCGAGGTGAGCGATTAAGAGAAGGTGAAGATGAGGTGGGAAACTGGTGTTGGCTCGCTTTGTTTTTCTGTTTCTCTGAAGAAAGTGACACCTGAATCGAAATTCGAAATATAAATAATTAGCATAAAACAAAGGGATGTCATCTCTCTAGAAGAGTTGTGGCAAAAGATGAACATATGCAGCACGTATTAGTCAGTTTAACAAACCACGCTTTATCATACGGTAATCTCCATAACTGTATAACTGAAAAGTATGTGTGGGGATAAAGAATATAACACAGTTATCAGGACTTTATGGCCATCCTAATTTCGTTTCAGTCAAATTTCACAAGTCATGAATGCATCCTAATTCGATAGAAAACGCACAAGATATTGTCCATATTCCATAATTTTCCTTGAACTCTTACGAAATGATGACCGGAAAAGTCCCAGTATGGCTTAAATGAGGTCAGTGGTAAAATTATCAATTGAGAGATTTAATACTAATGACCCCACAATTAACACCGTAATCAGTGTAAAAAGACCACTGAGAATCAGAAGCCTATTATCTTATTCATCACAGCATACTAGTGACCTTTTAATCAGAAAATAGTAAGTCGAGTAGAGACTAGAGAGCAACTAGCTATGCAATTATTTCAAGCACTTGATAAAAGTTCATAGAGATAGTAGGGGTATTACCAGAGTTTTCGGCAGTGACGGCGTCAGAGGAACTAATTGCCTAGATTGTTTAATCACCAATTCTTCCAGCTTCTGAGTCTCAGATGTCTACAAAAGGAAAAAAATTTGTGAACTCTCAGTCATGGACAACTATGTCCCAAAATGTTAGGACAATTGGAAAACATACCTGGGGAGGAGTCTGAGCACGGTTAGGACCCAATAACACAGCTTCTGCCATGTTCAGACCTGCACAAATTGATTTTGGACCTGTGTTCTCTTGCACAGACAATGTAACAGGTTCATTGTTTCCCTCTAACAAAGGGACCTCAGCCAAAGCTGATGTCCATTTCTCTCCACCTAACTTTACAGAAGTACCGATAGGCAGACTCTGAAGAACAGAACCTAAGCCAGGGGATGAAACTCTGTCAATATCTGAAGCAACCGTTTTCCCATCTGCACCCAATGATGGAAAATCTCTCTCAAAGTTTTGGTTGTTCGCCCTTCCAATAGAACCAGTCTTGTAAAGCACATCGTCGTTATTAGTATTATGCCCGTTCTCGTTTTTGGTGTCATTGATAACTTTCTTGGGCCATGTTTCCCCACGTTTTCCTGAAACCGTAGACTGCGAACGTCGTAAGCTATCCCCCTCAAATTTTCTCGATAACGGGTCTGTCAAATTGTCGGGAAAGTCCCATACACGTGGGTCTCGCGAAACTACCCTGTCTTTGTCAGCGGAAAATTTATCCTTATCCCTGTCCCTTTCACGATGGTTCCTGCCGAAACTACCATGACTTCTCATTCTACCAGATCCATTACTACTAGAACTCCTTCGAAAATACGAAGAGGTGGTTCTCTCAGAACTGGAAAAGTATCGTCCAGAATCACGAGCATTATGGTTCACAGACGATTTGTTCCTCGCAAGCCCTGAATCAGAGTGATTATCTGCATAACAAAGAAAATTACTGTTCAATCTATTTCCATAACAAATCATTGTAAATGCTTGAAGCAAGATGTTTGGTTAAGAGATTCAAAGTATTACTTGATTGTGACAAGCCACCGTTTGAGCTTCCAGCATTTTTCAACCATTCTGGGATTAATGTGGGCTCACTTCTCGCCATAACGAGCATTAAACATTATCAGATACGAATAAATGAATCACGTGTACTGTGACTTGTCCCCTCCCAATAAATAACCATGCATCCAATGCCACATGCCAGTCCGCGATTAAGACTAGCACCACACTTCTAAAAGACAAAGAAAATCCAAAATCCTTGACTAAAGGTTCAGAAGACTTTCTATACACTTCTGATATATCTACCGAGTATTTCAGCTTTGCCTAGTCGTCAACGCCCCGCTCCAAAATATGTCTGGCTTTTGACTGATTTCAAAAGTAACAAGCATCTACAAATCCAAAGGACACTTGTCCCACATCGGAGAATCCAAACTTCACCGATATAATTAAGGTTTTTCTTAGCCCTCCATAACTGTAAAACCACCTATGTGCTTCAATCATACACAAAAGTCTCAGAAATTTTATCACTTAAATTTTTTCTCCAGGCCTCAACGCTGAAGAGGAGATCAAGGCAGCTGCACTATCAACGCATAAACTCTTCAATCGTTAGAAAACGCAGATAGTCAAACAAACCCTAGACCTGATATTGCAGACGAAGAGAGGGCTAGCAAATCAAAATCCCATAAATCCAAGGCATCTGAATCAGCCCAGAAAAACAACGTTAACAGGAGAAGGAAGACTTCAGAAACAGCTCATAAGCATCAACGAGCCAAAAGAGGCGACAAAAGATTCCAATCGTCTCGATTAGAGATAAACGCCCAAAATTAACCCCCAAACTTGCATATAAAACCCCCACTCCAAAAAAAAAAAGCCTCGATGAAAGCTCTCGTCTCAGCGTCTGAGAATCCTATGAGAGTCACCTACGAATTTCCTATATATAAAAAAAAGGCTCGCCTATTTCACCTCTCACCCTCAATCTCAAGCCCTTTTTTGCATGCTATGCGGTCAGAGGTGGCGTGGAACTGTCCGTTATTGTGCGTAGAACGGAGAATTAGCAGATCAAAATGTCGTACGCAGTTGCGATTGTAATCGCTTGAGGGGTGTGCTTGTTGTGTTTGGTGTTTTCTTGTTCTCGGTGATGTGTGCTTTGATATTGTGAATGTTCATTTGCCCTATTTTCTTTCTTTATTGATTGGTTATAAATATCAAAATAATCCAAATAAACATAAAAATAATCCGATAAATTATAATAATTAGGATGCATTTTTTTCTATATTCGTCACGAGGAACTTGACGAGTAGTGAGCCCGTTGAATGGTCCTTACCAGCCACGTTATTGTTCCACGTCAACAAAATGCAACGGAATTCAACAAATAAAAATTTATTTAAACAAGTGATAATATGCTGTGTTTCACCATCATTGAATAATTCATAAACTCAGGGATGATGATAAATAGTGATAACCACAAAACAAGTCATATTTTCTAATTTATTATGTAAATAACCTCAATTAAATATATATGTATACTTGAAAGGTTGAGGTTGTCTAACACTTTTTTTACCTCTCGTAATTTAGAAAATTGATAATTTTTATACTAGTAATTCACCCTTTTCTTAAAAAACATTGAAATAAAATATTTCAAAAATTCTTAAATAATTAATTTCAACAATAGTAATAATAATAATAATGTGAACCTCGTTGTTGACAACTGGACAAATTAGATTAACATATATATATATATATATCATCTTAAATTCACCATACTACAATAGTTAATGATTTTATGTGAAATAGAACTCATGACCTCGACTCTGAGATATAATGAGCCCGATTAATTAGCAAATGAGACAATAGGTACATAAATCATATTTTACCATTATATATATATTTATATATCTATATTATATACATGAGTTATCTACTAAGTTTTATTTGAGACAGATATTATTGGGAGGAACTCGAATTTTTATAATTTATTATTTGGGACTCAAATTTTATATATTATGATTTGGGCTCAAATTTTATATATTATGATTTGGGACTGTTTAGTAAAGGGCCAAAGGGGGACGAGCAAGGGTTTTGCAGAACTTGCCGGCAAAACACAACCATCCCAATGGATAACAGTGCAGTAATTACTGAGAAAACGGAGGAAGAACTCCGCAAAGAGATCGATGAACTACAACGCGAGCAGAGACAAGTATGTTATTTTTTTTCTTGCATAGATTTGGTGTTTTTGCTAGTCGTATTTTTGTTCCCTCTTTGTTTAATCGATGGGATATGCGGAGAAGATTTATTTTCTTATCATGTGCGGCGCAGATTACGGAGCGTCTTCGTGATCCAAGGGGACTTCGCCGCGGCGGCGGGCAATTAGGTGGAGCTGGACAGCGCAAGCGTGGCTTTTTTCGACCTGTAATTACTGATTTTTTTCGTTTCTATTTATTTTGTTTTAAGGTATTGCTATTTAGCTGTCGCGTTCTTTGTTTGACAATGAGTTGGTTCTAATTGATGCTTTAGGGGGAGAAGAACGATCTTGAGGATCAGCCTCCTGCTAAGAGAAGGCTCTCTTCTGCTGTGGTGAAGGTTCGAGTGGTTCTGAACGATTTTTTTTACCTTTTTCCTTTTGCAATATTATCGTGGATTTAGAAGATTTCATGGTTCTTGACCGTGATTGGGAATGTTTACTATTCGATTTCAGCATCCGTTGACTCAGATTTGTGCTTGCTATGGTGATAAACTAAAACACATGGTTACGGTGGCCACCTTTATGGTTGCTGTTTTTTTACTCGACATTTCCAATTAGATGAAGTAATGGACAATTTCATTAGATAGAGTATTTTATTTGTACGCCATGGTACTCCACTTATTTTATTCTTGCTGGACTGGATTTGGCATGCTTGGGTGTGTTTTTTAGGGAAAAACCAATTGCAGTGCGAACTATTGTCGTTGCTAGTGCTGATACATATAGTGTGACACACCAATTATACGTTTTTATTTCCATTTCTTTTTTCTTTTGCTAGTGTAAATCGTTGTTACCATTTTTTGAGTGAAGGTTGAAGAGGGGGAAATCGAAGAGGAAAGTCATGTTGCAAATGGCGTGCAAAAGAGTAGCACAGATGCTGTAAATGGGAACAATGCTGACGTTAACCGGGATGTAAAACATCAACTTAATAGGCCTCGAAGAGATGGTGACGTAAGGGCCAACAAAATGGCGAATGCTGTTCAGTACTTTCTTTTGATTCAGGAGAAAAATGTTGAATTGAGTTCCTCAACTGAAGTAGTTTATTTATCTTTTGACGAGTTGTCTTCAATTTTCTAGGCTTTTGACATCCCTCCAGCAGAACATGTACCGAGAGTCTTGCCTAAAAACGAAGACCCGAGCTTGGTTAACAGGAATAAAAGGATGCTCGGCCAGCTTCTGGGAACCTTGGAGGTATTTAACTTTATTGCATTGCAGCTCTTTTTTTAACTCCAGGATACATAATTCTCCGTCCTTGTTTAGAATGAAAAGTATTCTCTGTAAATTTCATCATGCAGTTGCTGAATTTGGTTAAATTGTATTCTCCAGTCCGCGATAAACATTATTTTTCCTTATCATTTGGTTGTTTCAATCTCCAGAGGTTCAGGAAAGAAGACATGCAGCGGTCTGGTACAGAAGCATATATGCGTAGATCTGACTCTATGAAAAGGGTGACCTTTTATTTCTTCTCAATTTTCATTTCCAGATTTTGTTTGAGATTAATAGTTAGCAATAAGTTAACTGTGGGGTCCACTAGTTAACCATATGTTTCAGATTATTTAGCTGTCCTTTCAATTATTCTTTGTTGAAAACCTTAAAATTTGGTCATTTAGAGCTTTAACTAATTGTTGGGGCTTAATGTGTTTCTGCAGGCTGAGGAAAAAGCACGGGAAGAAAGCGAAAAGCTGAGGCAACAGGAGCGTGAACAGATTGCTGAAAAGCGGAAGAGGGATCTGGTGTGTGGATATTATCGACCGTCCCTTTTGATGTTAATTCTTGAATAAATTACCAAATTACATTAGTATGAATACTATTTAATCACTTCTTTTTTTTTTATATCTTTTCCCAATTTCAATGCCAGACTCTCAGAGCTCGCGTGGCTGCTAAGGCGGAGGAAAAGAAGCTGGAATTGTTGTTCCTTCGCTGGAGCGAGCACCAACGAAAACTTGGAAATTTCACAAGGTATATTATATTTCACTCTCTCAATTTCTCCTCTTGGCTTATTCTATTTTAATTTTTTTGACTTTGTTCCTCGTTCAATGTGGCACAGGTTATTTCTAATTTGGTCCAAACGTATCAATATTCCAATTTTGTTGAGATAAGATAAGTGTCCGTTCGTGTACAGAAAGTCGAATGCTTTAAAACTTTAGGTTCGTTTTTCGGTGGATTCCCTATAAATATCTATCTTTTTTTGACTGCTTCTCCTTCCCCCTTGCTTGTGTATGTAATGCATCTACAGGACAAAAGCAGAGCCCCCCATTTATTACATGTTTGCCAAGCCCATGGATCAAGATAAAACCTTGCTTGACCAACAGAAAGAGAAGGTCTCTCTCTCTCTCTCTCTCTCTCTCTCTCTCTCTCTCTCTCCAAGTCAACTAATTTTCTTACAATTGTGTGGCTTCCATAGATGTTTCAAGAGTGGAAGGCTGCGAGGAGAGAGGAGCTATCTCAATACCAGAAGAAAATTGCTGAGGAGTACGTGGGAAACGTGGACAAGGAATTAGAAAGGTGGCAAAACGGTAGGAAAGGTAAGAGAGGAAACAGCGATGACGTGGCGAATTTGCAGGAAACGATGGACAAGGAATTGGAGACACATCAGCTCGAGCACGGGCCCAAGACTAGGAATATTCCTGGCCAGGGCAACAACGAGGAGGATGAGGAAGATGTGGAAGACATCAATGCTGCTGAAGACGATATAATTGATGATGTGTTGGGGGTTGATGGAGACGTTAAAGTGGGAACGAGTAGCCCTGCCGAGGATGCCAAGGAATAGTAGTAAGTCTTTGTGATTCAATATTTTTGTATGAACTTGTTCTGTTTCTTGAAAGTATTTGCTGGTTTTTGTATCCTTTCTAGTTTCTTAAAAAGTATTGCTGGTATGTAAGATCTTTGATTTTTTCTGTGTTGGTTCCAAGTATTGTTTCTGAGACATGCTGATTTTCAACTAGTTTCTGACTTTTGAAACAATTTAAAATACCACAACTTAAACTCTCAATTTAAATACAACAATATAGTATACCACTTATTCGACTTCTTTTAAAGGAAAAAAATAAACCGAAAAATCCTTCTCCACCCTAGAGAGTAGGTGACCATCATGCTTCTTCTCAGCTTTGTTGCTGTTTTTTTTTTTTCTCGTTTTCCTAGTTGCAGGAGTATTTTCTTTTCTTATGAGAGTGTCTTCTCGAAGAAGATAAATTTTTTTGATGAATATTACAGATGTGAGCTTAACAGCCACCGTTCTTTTTAATTGATGCACTCTGTATTTGTAGTAGATACTTTAGTTCTTTTAGTTTGAGTTTGATTCTTGTTTTCTTTTGGGTTTATCATTTTTGTCATTTTCATATCTTTTACTTGTTTGTTCCGTTTTTATGAGTTTTCTTGTCTTTGTATCCTTTTTTACGAGTTTCTTCCCTCTTCATGCTTTAACCTGGTTGTGCATGTTGATTCTTTAGTCCTGAATCTTCTTATTAATGGTGAAAAAGAAAAAATCTCAAAAGCAGTTGACATATAATTCGGAACAAGCAAAGTACCACTCAAATCCCAAATACTCTCATCCAACAAAAAAAGACTAAATCAAGCAATATCCAGTCCATAAAAACGAACCCGAAAAATCCTTCGAAACACAAGAAAAAGTCCCTACGCTTTGAGACGACCGAAAAACTTCAGCTTCTCCTCAGTTGTCTGAAAACGGCCGTGTCCAAACTTGGAAGAGGTGTCCACGAACTTGAGTTTGATCTCCTCAAGAGCAAGCCTCGAAGTCTGCTTCAGAAGAGACTGACGAAGAGTCACAACCCTCTTCTTAGGACCCACACAGCAGCCCTTTATCATCAAATAATCGCTCTTCACCACACCATAGTGAGGGAATCCCCCCATCGGAGTAATATCTTTTTCGGTCCTATCCATAATAAAAAAAAAATTCACCAAAATTACCATTTTGGTCATGACAATTATGATTCTTTCTTATGGAATCCTTTCATTCAAGTGTTAAGAAATTTTGGGTCTCAAACCTGTCAAACTCGGTGCTGGCACCGAATTCCTCACTCCCTGCCTTGCCAAGCTTGTAGATCTTCTTGTTCATCTCTGTGCGGTGGTGGTAGCCATTTTGACCGGCACGGGCCACGGTGAAGGAAACCCTAGCGGGGTGCCACGCACCGATGCAAGCCACCTTGCGGAGACCCCTGTGGGTCTTGCGGGGCAAACGGGTCACACCCCAACGGGTCACAACCCCTTCATAACCTTTCCCCTTGGTGACACCGATGATGTCGATCATTTCATCCTTTTGGAACACAGCATCGATAGGGACTTGTTTCTCGAAGAACCCGTATGCGAAATCAACCTTCTGGGCTACGGTTCCACCGTTCACTTGGATCTCCATTATGTGGGCCTTCTTCTGCTTCAATCCCTTCATCTTCCTTATCTTCAAATGAGAGAAAAATATAGCCCAACATTGAATCACGATTTACAAGATTCAAATTTTGTTACTAAGATAAGTGATTTGGTACCTGAGTGTGGGCCAAGACACGGATGACAGATGAATACTTCTTGAGCTTCTCGAGCTGTGCCTGAATATCCTTCTTTCCCTCATCGGTCTCCAGCTTCTTCGAATACTTGGTGAAAGCCTTCTTCTTGGACTTGTACCAGTTCTTGTAAAACCTTCTCCTTACCTCTTCACTGAGATGCTGAGCCCAAACGGTGTTGAGGCAGCGGAGACCGCGAGGAGTCTTCACGTACCCGACCACACCAACGATCACCATCGGTGGGGTCTCAACGATGGTAACAGCTTCACAAGTTTCCTTCTTGTGAAGTTCTGCAATTAATCATTTCACATCAGTTAAACCAATAAAGGAAAGCTTGACTTTACGAAATATTCTATCTATGAGACGAACGAACAAAAAGCTGATCAAATAATGAAATCGAAATGCAGGTAGAGAAGCAATTTACAGGTCCAAAAAGATTTTAATTGATAAGGATCGATACAATTAATTATGTTTACGTATACATAAGTGAAAATGTGACAACTTACTTGACCCAGGTTTCTCGACTTCTCTGACAATGTGGGTCATCCCAGCCTTGTAACCTAAGAATGCTGTTAGCTTGCAAGGCTTGGTGGGATCATCCTTTGGGAAGGCCTTCACTGCATCATTTACAGCAAAAACTATTCAGCTCTACCACAAATTAATTGATACTGATTCAAACATAAAGCCATCTTTATGGTACAGATTTAGCCGTCGTTCAATCGATTCCTATCATACATCAATGGAAACTATAAAGCTTTTATAAAAGCAATGCTAGTCCATTTCTTTTTTTTTCCCTTTTTCATCAATAAGAAGCCTCATTCGATACCACATAGACGGAGCTAACACTTCAATGTCCAAAAATTTGGAGAAGATAACACAAAATGATAATCGCACATAACAACTGCGTGTAAAAGTAACGAGGCCGCTTCTTACCCTTTCCCCTGTGGCGAGAAGCACGTTTCCTCGGAAGGAAACCAAGCGAACCGTGCCTTGGGTGCTCAAACTTCCTGTGCGACATTTTTCACCTTCCAACCTGCGAAATAAGAACAGAAAGGTAACGAAAATCATGAAAGTGTTAGCTCATATAATACATTCCCAATCTCAATCTTTCTCAGGTGTGCAAAACCAAAACAATCATTAATCGACACTTGCAGGGAACCAAAATGTGAGGCGGGATAGGATTGGCAGCGGCGAGTACCTGAAGCCTCCGCCCTGCGACTGTGAGATCTCCAAAACCCTAAATTTGCTGGGCTCTGTCTATTTATAACCCCATTAAACTGTGTTTTCTGCTTAAATTCATTTGGGCCCAAAATTATTATTACCGGACCAACTGAATGAATAGGCTAGGCCTCACGCCCAACTTCAACGTATGTACTATTAAAAAACAAAGGCTGAATTTTAAAAAACAAAAAGACTGAATTTTCTTTCGGCACCTAAATTATTATTATTTTTTTCTGATCCAAAGTATCCCCACTCGACTGACTATGTACTAGCCCCTAAATACCGGCGTGGCCTTGCGCCACACAGATCTGGCGAAGGCTTAATTGCGACACACACCACAGAGGGGAGGCTAATCCCCGAGGCCAGATGGATACGTCCCAAATCCACCTGACAACGATAGTCATGGTCCATAAAGCTCATAAGGACTACTCAAAGAAATTGTGAAAAGGAAGATTCAATCAACGACCTCTTTTAATCACAAGTCCTTAAGGTCTCCTCCTTTCGGCACATAAATTAAAAAGTTTAATATAATAAATTTGAAAAAAAAGCTTATTTGTTCTCATGTTATTTCAATTTTGAAATTTATTGTCCAAATATTAAAATATGTGTCAAACTTATTTTCCTAAAATTACGCACATTTAATTTAAGCGTACTTGTAACGGCGATACAAGGAAGAAAAATAAAGATCTAAGTAACCACAAAAAGCAAATCTCCTTCCACTTGTCAAGAAACACAGAAAATTACACATAAAAACACGACAAACAAATCCAACATCACTACATCAACGGCCCGCTCGTTTTCTCAAAACCCAAATCCTCCAAATTTTTTATTCACAAGCCAATTTAGTATCGAAGCTACTCAAGCAAATCGCGAAAGCCTGAAACGCCGACAGAGGATACCTATAATCCATCGTGAACATATCTTTCCCCACCTTACCGAATTGCAGTATAATCTTATCGTGGTCCGATGCTCCTCCCTGGTTCAGCGGCTGCGGTTGGCCGCCGCCTCGTGCCGCCGATGGCGGCGGCGGCGGTGCGGTGGTGGCGGTGGTGGCGATGAGCTGGAAGTTCTTAACAGAGGCAACGGTCACCCGCCCCCGAAAATTCAGGCACCAGCACTGCAGCTGCTCGTGCCACCGCGGAGCCTTGTTCTTCAGCACCAGGGGCATACCCGTCTTTTCGCCGTCCTCGTCCGCGTAAGCCCCCGCCATGTCGGAGAACCTCGAGCTGCTGAACTCGATGGAGTGGTCCATGGACTTGGAGAAGGAGATGCTTCGAAAGGAGTCCTCGAGGGACCTCGGCACGAGCTCGGGCTGGCCCGGGACGGTCCCGCCGGGCTCGAGGGACGAGGCGGGTATCGAGTGCATGGCGCAGCTCATCTTTCGCGGGCCGCGGGTCCCGAGGACGTTGAGCTCGTAGGCGATGTGGGCGATGTTGTAATTTCCCGTGGGGACTTTCGGGGAGACTTTCTTGGAGGTGAACCGGCGGCTCGTTCTCCCCGGCGGCTGGGGCACGTGGGAGGAAGACGGCGGTGCTTGTGTGTCGTAGATTATGAACTTGGTCCCGAGGAAATTCGACCTGCGGGGGTAAATTGGGGAAAATTCGGATGATGTAATAAAGTGGGGTTCGGAGATTAAAATGATTGTTTTTTTCTTTTATATTTTTTTTTACCTCAGTTTTCCGATGTATGTGCTGCTCGATCGGGAAATGTTGCCCGAATCCATGGAGATGACGTACTCGGTGCAGGTGGTTCGACGGGTTCTTTTCGCGGAGAGGAGGAATTTCCCGTTCTCGACTAGCAGAGCTGTGATACATTTGAACCACCAGAAAAAAAAAAGGTCATACAACACGAAACAAGGAAGCTGAAGGTGTTTATCAAAGAGCTTTAAATGAAGGGATAACTAGTATTTTCTTCCCGTAAGTTAGGGGGTGGCACTTTCAGGGCACTAATTTTTAAGGGGTTGCATTGCAATTTAAAGGCACTAACTTTTGAAATTGAAGCATTTTAAAGTCGAAAACCTAATTTTGACCGGAACTTTGACACGAGGTGCTCACATGCCAATATGAGGATAATCCTATGTGGCGACGGAGTTGCTAATTTTGTATTTAATAAATCCTAGGTGGCAGTTTAGGACAACCAACTTAGGGGGTTGCAATTTAAGGACACTAACTTTCAAAATTGAAGCAATTTAAGCATCCAATGGATCTGAAACCTAAATGTATCCCTAAATTGCTTCAATTTCGAAAGTTAGTGTCCTTAACTGTAACCCCTAAGTTGGGTGTCCTGAAACTAACACCCCCAAACTTTATGAGGGCACAAGATCATACATTCCAATTTTTATTCCACTATGTATTCCAACAAACAAAAAGACATTACACCTTCTCTACCCAGTGTTTAAACACCCATAAATATCACTACACAATGAATATCGTTACACCAATTGTTTAAACACCAAAAAAGTAAGATATTATATTGATGACTAAAATTGAGAAACATGGAATACCTAGTGGAATGAAAAATGGAATAGATGAGCTCAACCCAACTTACGAGACAAGCAGTTAACCCTCGAACGAAACTTACCAGGACTGAGACACAAGTAAAGACGATACGTCAAATTAGACTTCTCCCGCTTTATGAAGCACTGGATCGTCCCGTCTCGAAACCCGGGCTAACAATACAACAACAAAAAAACACCTCAAAACTCAAACTTCATCATCAGATATCTACTAAAAACTCCAGAGAATCACCGATCATAACAAACCTGCTTCAAAGAAATGGGGAAGGTAATCTTCCCGCAAAACTCGGGGCTCTTCACCAATTCCTTGCACATACTCCTCCACGATCTGCAAACGCCGGCACAGGCAACGACGTGCTTTCGAGAGGGCCAAGTGCTTTCGCTCTCCTCCAATCTCTTGATCACATCGTAGAGAAGCTCGGGAGGAAGATTAGCCCAACGGCTGCTTTGAACCACCAATGGCTGATCGTTTATTTCCCTGAAAGAGTCACCGTTCGATTTGCCCCTTTGATGGCCCGAGAACCTCAGGTCGAAGCTTCGCCTCGATAGGCTCCCGAAGCTGTCTCTTAGGTCACGGGCTATGCTTCGAAAAGACATTGGAGCTTTTCGGTGTGTATTTACTAATGAAAGAGGGACTGTGTTTTCAGGGTTTTATTCTCTCTCTTTTTTTGACGGTGTATGATGGGGGAATCTGCACGAAAACGAGGAAACGAGGAAACAATTTTAAGGGACAAGATTAACTAAAAACATGCCTCATTCATGGATCCTGATAATAATCTTTGAACCAAGGCAGATTACTAATTTCAATCAGAAGATTCTGTAGTAGTTTCAACTTAACACAGAATTACAAAATCTATAAAAAAAAACCACACAACTGCAAAAAAGACCATAAATTCAACAGATATGTAAGTAGCTCGTGATTTTGGAGCAAAAAATGATATTAGCAGGGAAAACCTAGTGCGAGTAAGATCCACGCTAGCAAAAGGTTAACACAGAGAAAGAAAGTATCTCTAGCTTCGAAGGAGGAAAAATCTGGGAACCTGATTGAAGGGCTTTAGCAAGAGCCGAGCTCAAACGATGTCTTTACGGAGATCTGCAAGAAAACACAAAAGTTTTAGGTCAAATTAGTCGCAGAAACACAAACTTCAGCGGAAAATAAAGTCTTCCAGGTAAACCCCTCAAATCCAAGCTAGACATCAAAATCTGCAGATGAAATCGAGTTCAGGAACAAGGTCCGCGAGAAGATTAAGGAGGAGGGTCCGAGAAATAATTACCAATCGAAGAGTAACGAGCGACGCGAATTGTGTAAAAAACTAAAAAGTTGAAAAAGGCAAATTGTAATTAATGCAATATTTTAATTTTCTCGATGTTGGTTTGGTTAGTGAGTTGAATAATGATGTCTATTTTTTTTTTATTTATTTTCCTTTTTTTATGTATTGGCCACTACGTGACCGAAGACCGGGCGGGCTACGAAGCAAGTAAAGAAGATTCGATTTTCTTTTCATTTTAATTTAGGGAAAAAAAATTCAAGGAACTAACTTTCTTGGTATGAATTTCGAATTGCATCATGATATGTCTTGTACCATTACCGATTAGCATATGTTCCTGAAATTTTCAGAAAGGATCTCTCTCTCTCTCTCCTATGTGGATGCCAAAGGATAGGCACCAAATTACTGTTGCAAAGTCGACTTAGGAGCAAAAACTGTATTTGGATTTAGGTTTATGGAAAGATTTATCGAATATTATATAGAGACGTCATCAAGCACATACGAATTTCAATTTGGCGTGTTCCGTCGGTTAACTAGTGCGAGTAGTTTGAGATTATTAAATAAAATATATCTATTATTATCATCATCTTCGTTGTGTATTTTTATTAGGCGACGTGTGTTCTTACTTCTAGCTGTTAGACAATTAACGATGAACATATTTGTTTATACATATATATATATATATATATACTACATAGTCATCACTACAGAAAGTTTTCGATATCTCAATAAGCCCGTCGAATAATTTGTCCAATTTAAATAGAATTGGGCCTAATGGGCCCAATTGAAAATTTATATACGTGCTCATGCGCTATATGCTTTTAAATAATGATTTAGGACTTGCATGTTCTTTACAATTAGTCGTCGTAAACTTCCTAATTGCGATTTAAAAAACGATACATGTGGAAGGAAAGGAAGCAATTTATTTTTTTAATTTTTTTTTTCCGATAAAAAAATTAAAAAAAAAAAAAAACAGTGGCTCCAGGAGAAAAACGAGCACAACAAAACACAAAAGGAGAGCTTCAAAGCAGCAACACAGCTTAAAACAGCAGAAAAAAAAAACCCGAAAAACGACGATTCACAACTCCATAACAGGAAACAAATTTAACGAAAACGAAACAAGAAAAACGACACACACGGAACAAAATAGATTCGAATAAAAGCCCCGAAAAACACGTTATTACCAACCACTTCCCGTTTCCCGGGCTTCGGTCTCCAACCTGAGACGTTCGTTTTCCAGCTTCATCAACTCATTCCTAAGCCTCATCACATGAATTTCCCCGTCTTCTTCTTCAGACATCCTCAGCCACTCGAATCTCCTACTTTCGAGTTCCAACATATCCCTCTCTATCTGAATCCTCCTCTCCTTCACCTGTAATAACCGTGACTGCAAATCCCCATTCATTACACTGCTTTGATCGATATCCATAGCATCTCCATGATCTTCTCTACCCCTCATGCCCTTCTGCGTATACTTATCATGAAACTCTTTACAGTACCTGTACCTTGCCTTGCCTTTGAGAGCAGCTCTCACCGATTCTTGCAGGGCCTCATCGTGGGGGAGGTGGGTTCGGTTCCCATCGAAGTAAGAGCACATCTCTTCGAAGAACAAGTGCTTGCACCCCAAGATCTTTCTTACCTCAGCTTTGGCCTTGTTAGGGACGTTCATAGCCTCCAAGAGAGACGGGTTTTCAGCAACGGTGCACGCGTTGAATCTCCCCAGCACCTCGTTGAGCCTCTTGAACTTCTTGCAGAGATCGTTGAACTTGTCCTCGCACTGATGAGGGGACGCCATGAAGCCTCTCTCCACCATTAAGTTGGAAATGACCCTCCATTTGCCTTTCACTGGAGTGAGCAAATGGGTTCCTTCATTAGAGGAAGAAGAAGAAGAAGAAGAATCCCATCCGATGTAAGAAACAATGGTGATCAACAGCTTCACCATGGCATTTGTCCATTTTACCCTCTGCCACCCGTTTTCCGGGCTCTTTGGGTCACTCTCCACCTGCGAATTCGCATCAGCGAGAAAATCGGGCAGTTGGTTTTGTCCCACGAGAGAGCCGGGGTTCTCGAAGGGGTGAGCTTCTGGTGAAAGGGTAATACCGTCAATTCCCAAGAGGAAGGCATCGGGGTTTTGCTGGGGATACAATGGGGAGCTTTGGGGCATATATGTGTTGGGGTCTTGCTGGGGATAACACGGTGAATATAGAGACATGTATGCATCTTGGTTTTCTTCGTGATCCACTGTGATTAGCCTCTGAAGATCCTCATCACTAATTGCTCCGAAACCTGCCTCTCCATTGAAAAACTCGTTTGTGTTCTCCATATTATAACATACAAGAGAAATATGTATCCTGATGTAAAAACACTAAGCAGAATACTATCACCAGGAAGGGAAAAAAAAAAAAAAGATCAGTGACCACAAACTTTAGATTGGAAAATTTTGTGCTGTATAAGGATCCAGCTTAGAAATGATGCACTAAGAGATGAGAAGAAAGAGAATGTATAACTAAACATAGACTGCAACGAAGCTTCATAAGATCAGAGAAGAGAGCTCATGGTGCAGAGAACAAACACACACAAAGATAAGAGATTTCTGTCACCATAGGAACTCTTACACAAACAAAACTCTTTAGGTGCAGAAGAAAATCTTTTGGAAGGAGAGAAGGAGCATAACATAAAGCAAGAACACGGACATAGAAATAGGCATCACAGAGAGATGTGGTAATGACACGAAGCACACAGGTGTCAGTGAGTGAGCAAGCAACCAAATGTGTGTCTGAAGGTGGTTGCCGCCTTCGGGATTTGTGCTCACCTTAATTTCCAGCAACAACCAGAAGTAGGTGCACTGTTGCATTAATCTATAGATTCGCACATAAGACAAATTTGGAGGTCAGATTCTGGTAACCGCTTGAGAGAATGACAAAAAATAAACACATAGGATCTTATCTGTGACTGCATTTGTGAAATAAGCTGTATTCTTACAATTAATGAAGATTTATATGAGATATAAGTTAGAGAACATCAATGTATTTACATGCACAAGCAGAGACATAATCACATTAAGGGCCAGACATGATCTTGAAATTCATCAATTCGATATCGAATATTCGGTCACATCTGAAAGTTTTTTCATAACGAACAAAACGAACTTCAGCATGTTAATATGCAAGCAAACATAACATATTCGGTATTTATCTAAAACGAATGTTGGTTAGCTATACGACAATTTGTCCGTTATTAGGTAGCCGTTAGTACAGCATACGAGGCCCCGATGACTCGGAGAATGACGTAGAGATCCATGTATGTAAATATATAAGATACAGCAGTTTTAAATGCTAACGCCAAAATTAGTTGCTCCACAACTAGTAAAAATAATATTCGGAGTGAAAGGAGCTGATGTGATCAAGATTTTAACAATGTTATTTCTTAGGAGAATATCATATATTAATTCAAATCCAAGAGAGTTCAATCATGTAATCAATGAACTGGCTTAGATTTCTTCACCACAATTTCTCATAGAAAAGCTCCATCTTATGCTATCTAGTCATATAAGAATCTTTTACAACTGTGAAACTTTAAGGCCATCATTCTATCCCAATATGTGTCATTTATGTATCATGATTTGTTATTGGTACCGCAAGAAACACACACACACACACACTATATATACATATATACATGTACATACATATATATATATATATATATATATATAAAGAAGAAGAAGAAGATCAACAACCCTAAGTCATTTGATAAATTTCTATAAGAAGCATTAAGGCTAATACGGATTCTTGGTATAAATGAACATGTATAAATTTCTCCAAGATATACCCTAATATAACAAAGTTAAGAATACTAACCAGTGAATGCTAGATTAATCAGTCACAACCCTTTCAATCTCTAAACGTGCCCGCTCGATTGCGAGCTTCAGATACTCATTCTTTTCCTCATCTTTTCTTGTTCTCTATCTTCAAGCTCCACAAACCTCAGCCAATTGAAACACCATTTTTTCCAAATCCACTGTATCCGCTTCAAGTTGTCCGTGAAGTATCTCATCCGAATTGTTGACATCATTGAGGCTACCCTTGTATTGTTGAAGAAACACGCGAAAACCTGTTTCAGGAATCACCATGAAAATTGCTTTCCATTTCTCCCATTTAGGGTAAAAGAGGTGAAATCTTTTATCCACATGCATCGCCATTCATCCCACTTACTCGAATCTCACTTTCATCACCGTTTCCCTCGAGTGAATCGACACTTCGCCATTAACTAGCATTTCTTTTCATCAAGCTCCAACCGCAACTCTCCATCCATTTTGTGCCAAATCACAAAGTCTGAAATAGAAGCAGATAAAGCCAACAAAAACCCAAGTAATCAGCTGCAAAGCATATACGAATAAAAACCCAGCCTGTCGTATGAGAAGAAATATAGCAAGAATCACTTTCGTCACTTGGTGTCGTTACCGTGGTAAGCCATCAAAATTTTACCATCGAGCACCATATAGTAGCAGAAATACAAAGGCTAAATCAACAAAGACTGAGAGTAAAAGGAAAAGAATGTACCTCACAGCTTATGCAGTCTACACGGTATCAGAAAGCCATGAATGAAAGTATGTCGACCACAAAAAAGACACATACAAACGCGCGCGCGATGAAAAAAAAAAAAAAGAATTCGTAATTGCTTGCCAAATTCTAAATTTCTCCGCATTTTCTTCAGCCATCGTCCGTTGTTTCGGCCGGTGACTGACACCTGCTTGATCTAGATACTAAAAATGCTATTGCCAGATCAAAACTTGTATTGCCAGACGTACCCTCATGATTTTCAATTGTTTGGGGCCCAATACAGGTGGGGCACTACATGGGCGTTGCCCATAAGTACTCATGGACGATTAACTCCGACACTAACACTCTGTTTGATACGTGGAATTTCTACATGGAAAAAATGAAGTCAAACAATGTTAACGTGGAAACAATGATTCGAGTGTCATTTCATTACACTTCTTTTTTTTTTAAAATGAAATCTTTTTCTTTTCCACATTGAAATCTTTACATCAGACAAAGTCTAAATCTTCGCTACGTTGCAAGAGGTATCGATGCTTCTAAAAGAAACTCAAGTATAAAGCAATATATATATATATATATATTGTGTATAATATTTCTACGACAAATTTCCCAACATACATTTATTTAGTACGCGGAATTTGTGTGCGACGAAAGTAAACAATGTTACTATATCAAAAGGTTACACTTCTAGTATCGTAGGATTACGCTTTTCTATTCATTTTCTACATCGAAATCTTTACACCAAATTGAGCGCGGGGGATAATAATCAATAATATATGGATATTTTCAATAACTTAGGGTGTGTTTGGTATGCGCAATTCGTGTGCGGAAAGCACGACGGAAAACTAATTTAGCGCATCAAACAATTGTACTCCATGCTTCGACCGTTGAACTCCTACACCTTTCCTTTTCTTTTCCTTACCGAATTTTACAAACCAAACGCACCCTTATTAGAGTTAACTGAAATGGATATATGCTCATAGACATAAATACATGAGCATGTACGTGTATAATAATATTCCACTGAGCAATCCGTATTTCACGTTACAATTGGTGATTATAATCGCTAGTTAGCATCAGCCAAGTAAACATATATAAAAAGGAAACACAGCCTGAAATAGTGAAATCTCTTTTCATTGCACCAACACTCCCTTACCCGAATTTGATCTCATCTTATGTGTCTCTAATGAAACTTTCATATTTAATGAAATTGATTTAGTTAATATTTTTGGTTCCCCGACGCTTATAAAGGAAAAAAAAAAAAAACGGACCATGGCTCCGAGCAGGCTCAGAAAAGCGATCGGGGCGGTCAAGGACCGAACCAGCATCGGGCTAGCCAAGGTCGGTAGCAGCAGCTCCCTCGCGGACCTCGACGTGGCCATCGTGAAGGCCACGAGCCACGGCGAGTTCCCACCCGACGAGCGCCGCGTCCGCGAGGTCCTGAACCTCGTGTCCTACTCCCGCGGGTTCGCGGGGGCGTGCGTGGGCTCCATCGCCCGCCGCCTCAACAGGACCAAGAACTGGGCCGTGGCCCTCAAGAGCCTCGTTTTGGTCCACCGGCTCCTCTCCGAGGGGGACGCCGCCGCGTTCGAGGAGGAGGTGTTCTTCGCCACGAGGCGCGGGACCCGCATGCTCAACATGTCGGACTTCAGGGACGGGAGATCCGAGGCGTGGGATTACTCGGCTTTCGTGAGGGCTTATGCATTGAACTTGGATGAGAGGCTCGAGTTCGGGATGCAGGGGAGGAAGGGGAAGCACGGGGCTTACTCCTATCGCGGGGAGGAGGAGGAGGTGGAGGAGGAGGGCGGCGGCGTGGCGGCGGGCGGTGGTGGAGCGGTGGCGGCGAGGGAGATGGGAGTGGAGGACGTTTTTTCGAGGGCTCAGCATCTGATGCAGCTTCTCGAAAGGTTCTTAGCATGCAGACCGACGGGTATGTGTTGTTATTACACTTTGTTTGTTAGGTATGTGGTAAGTGATTGAAAATGATTTACCAATTTTTTTTCGTCAAGAAAGTTAGGGGTGGCAATTTCAGGACATATTAACTTTCGAGATTGCAATTTAAGGGCACTTGCTTACTAGGTTGCAAACGAAAGTTGGTATCTCCTTAAAGTTGGGTTATGAAACTGACACGCAGATTTTATCCCCAAATAAGCAATTCCGACACCACGTCGGATTTATCTCCAAATTATTTGACACGTGTGAATCACGCATTGCAATTATGACCAACAATTCGATTTTCGACGCTCTATGTCGTTAAATAGCTTCAATTTTGAAAATTAGCGTCTTTAAATTGCAACCTCGTAATTGCTCGTTGTGTTTGTCTCATGCGTGGGAGTTTTGTCACCTTTTTAAGAATGTCTTGTCATCTTTATAAGACGTCTCTCCCCGTGCATTGTGGCCAGAGGGCTCCATAGGGCTATTAGTCCATTTGTACTGCCTTTTATTTTATGATAAGCTATCGTTTCGAGGAAAAAAATAATTGTAACGACTAAGTTGGGTGCACTCAAAGTAACACCCCTGGACTTAATAGACAAAAATTGGGATAACACCCATCTTGGTCCTCAATGTTTGCCTTATGAACCAATTTAGTCCTCGATGTTTCGAAAATGAACAAATTTGGTCTCATTTCCGAAACATGGGGACTAAATTGGTCCAATTGAAACATCGGAGACTAAATTGATTCATAACGTAAACATGATGGACCAAAATGGGTTTTATCCCGACAAAAATTAGTTGAGGAGTATTACATAGCATATATAATGTGAGATTTCCAACATAAACAGGAGCGGCGAAGGACCACAGCCTAGTGACGGTGGCGCTGTATCCGATCGTGAAGGAGAGCTTCCAACTAAGCTACGACATGAAGAAGGTCACCGGAATATTGGTGGACAAGTTCATGCACCTCGAAGCCCCCGACATGGCCAAGGTGCACGACGTTTTCTGCCGAGTGGCTAAGCAGTACGAGGAGCTCGACGCCTTCTACGCTTGGTGTAGGGCCGCCGGAGTCGCGCGGGCCTCCGAGTATCCCGACGTCGAAAAGATTTCGCAGACGAAACTCGACATGATGGAAAATTACATCACCAAGAAGAAGAGGAAGAGGGCTTCGAAAGCCGAGCCCGAAGAAACCGAAACCGAACCCGAGCCCGAAGAGGAAACGAATCGGGCCAAGTCCTCACCGGCACCGGAAGGTTCGGTTGAAGAAATGGAGGAGAAGGAGAAGGAGAAGGAGAAGAAGAAGAAGAAGAAGAAGAAGAAGGAGAAGGAGAAGGAGAAGGGAGAGGAGAAGGAGAAGGAGAAGGAGAAGGAGAAGGAGAAGGAGAAGGAGGAAGGAGAAGGAGAAGGAGAAGGAGAAGGAAGGAGAAGGAGAAGGAGAAGGAGAAGGAGAAGGAGAAGGAGAAGGAGAAGGAGAAGGAGAAGGAGAAGGAGAAGGAGAAGGAGAAGGAGAAGGAGAAGGAGAAGGAGAAGGAGAAGGAGAAGGAGAAGGAGAAGGAGAAGGAGAAGGAGAAGGAGAAGGAGAAGGAGAACGAGAAGGAGAAGGAGAAGGAGAAGGAGAAGGAGAAGGAGAAGGAGAAGGAGAAGGAGAAGGAGAAGGAGAAGGAGAAGGAGAAGGAGAAGGAGAAGGAGAAGGAGAAGGAGAAGGAGAAGGAGAAGGAGAAGGAGAAGGAGAAGGAGAAGGAGAAGGAGAAGGAGAAGAAGAAGAAGAAGAAGAAGAAGAAGAAGGGGACTTACTCGACTTGAGCTCGGGCCCGGTGACCACGAAGGAACACGGGGATAGGCTCGCGTTGGCCCTATTCGATGGTGGCCATGCTCCAGCCACCCCACCATGGGAGGCATTCAAAGAGCCAACTTCTTCTTCACCGGGTGACTGGGAAACGGCCCTGGTTGAGTCCGCGAGCCACCTATCGAACCGGAAGGCGAACCTTCCGGGCGGGCTCGATGATATGATCCTCGACGGGATGTACCAACAAGGAAGGATATCCTCTTCGGGTCTCGTGGCCACAGGTAGTGGGAGCAGCGTGGCTTTAGGGTCGGCCGGTTCGCCGGAGATTCTGGCTTTGCCGCCACCGCCGGAGGCGGATGGTGGCGGTGGAGGTAGTGGTGGTGACCCTTTTGCTGCCTCGATAGGTGTGGCCCCACCTGCATATGTTCAGATGTCGGATAGGGAGAAGAAGCAGAGCCTGTTGGTAGAAGAGCAGAGGCTGTGGCAACAGTATAAGAGAGATGGCATGCAGGGACAAGTAGGCTTGCAGCAGAATCCTTACGCAAGAACATAGTAATGAAAGTTTTTTTTTTCTTCTCTTTAGTGTAATTTTATAGTATGATTTCTAGTCAGAAACAGAGGTTCTAGGCGCATGTGTCTTCTAACAATTAACCAATGCCGTTTCACAGTCAATAAAAATCCATACAGATGTAAAAAAAAATGTATCAAGAAGGAATTTTCGTACATTTGTTGCCCGAGAAAGAATCATCCGATCATCATGATTCATACTTTGACAGCAGATCGATCTTTCAATAGAGCCTCAGCTGCCCTTCTCCCCGAGACCAAAGCCCCATCAAACGTTGCATTCGTCACGTAATCTCCACACACGTAAAGCCCTGTCCCCACTCTCGGTTCCTTAACTAAATCTGTGGGGGGACATTGATTTGGCTGAGCATAAGCTACCCTATACATCTTCAAAAACTTCCAAGAACCAACCATTTTCTCACCGAACCATTCAGAGAGCTCTTTCACAACTTGTGCCACCAAATCCTCGTCGCTCGCATCATCGTATGATCCAATGAGGGAAACTGACACTAAAGCTTTCCCCGGCGGGGCGTAAGAAGGAGCCACGGTCGTGGGAAAGAACATGTTGTTCACTATCCCTTTTCCCGAACTGTTTAGGTACAAAACGGGGTCTTGATTTGGGATGTTTTCGCTCTCCGTCCAAAAATATAAACATGTCGTGCTGCGAACGGGTTTCTTGATGGGATTTTCGGGTACTTTTTTACCAGCCAAGAGTTTCGTAGCTTCGAACTGTTCGATCGCTAGTATCACTCCTCGATTGCTCTTCAAGATCTCTCCGCTCTCTAGGGAAACTACGAAAGCCTCGTTTGATTCTTGATCCAAAGAAACGACTTTCGAGTTGAACGAGATCGAACTTTGATCTAATTTAGCAGCTAAATATTCTGGGATTGCTGAGATTCCCTTACTCGGGAGTGCGTTGTCCCCCAAAGCAAGGCATTTGAACACGAAATCGAACAACCTCGATGTTGTTTGAAGCTCGGTGTCGAAAAAAATCCCTCCGAAGAACGGCCTGAAGAACCTCTGCAAGATGGCGTCGGAAAACCCTATCCCCTTCAACAAATCCACAGTGCTCACCTCTTCCCCGGTCAAAATCTCCTGATCCGATCGAGTCAAAACCCTAACCCTAGTCAGCGCAATCAACAGCTTGTCCCAAACGGATCCAATCGGATTCCCCAACGAGGAAACCGCGTCGCTCAAATGCCTCAGCGGATCAGCCACGGTGTGGAACTTACCGTCGTAGTAGACCCTCGCGCCCGAGTAGAACCTGCGTAATTCGAGCGCGTCGAGGTCAATCAGCCTCCGAACCTCGGGGTACGCCGTGATGAGGATCTGAAACCCTCGATCGAGGGTGAAACCTTCGTAGCGATCCGTACGGACGCGTCCGCCTACGGAATCGGACGCCTCCACGACTGTGTACGGGATTCGATCGGCTTGGAGGCGAGCTGCGGCGGCCAATCCAGCTAAACCGGCGCCGATGATTATGACCTTATCTTTGCTGCCGTTGGCGGTGGGATCGGCTGCTGCGGGCTGTACGGATAGTGTCCGTGTAGCAGCGTTTGGGAGCTTGAGCTTGGGCCTGGGTCTGCATTTGAAGATCGCGTCCTGTGGGCGGTAGAAGCAATGAAGGGCGGTGGTAGTGGTGGTGACGAGCGGCATTCTGTGGAGGATAGTGGTGGAGAGAGCTCGGAGAGAATGGTATCTTCATATTTCATTGCTATCCACAAATCTTCCCTTTCGCTTGTGGAGCAGACAAGTAGGCATAATATGATAGAATATCGAACTCGTAATAATAATTTGATCAATAAAGCGTAAATTTGTAAATAATTTATTCTTTTATTGTAGTCACAACGGTAGCGTATTCCCCACACGTTGGATAAGATGAGTGTGATCGTGAAACGAATTTAAACCTCAATATCAACTATATGATGATCACAAATCCAACTGCACTAATCCTCCTATATATATCGTGACCATACAAAATACCATAATTATGGAATTCAAATAAATTCATACTAACGATCAATATATGTAGATACTCAATCAGTTGACTTGTTACTGTGAGACGTTGAATAATTAAAGGCAAATTTAGTTTCATGCCATGCCAGGAGTTTTAATTTAGTACTCATGCTGTCATGAAAAAATATTAGTGTTAATGACCGATTTTTGTACTAATACTTCATTGTTCTGAAATAATAATTATAAGTTTCTAACATAAAATGGATATATCTTCATATAGCAATTTATAACATTTTTATATTTTTAGGTTATTTTTAAGTTTTATGAATTATTTTTTATTTTTTTTTGGGAAAGGTGTTTTACGAAAATTGGATCCTCATAACATTTTTTTCCAACATGGCCTGAAGACTATTTTAAAACTACAATACGAAACCAAATTAACCCAATAATCCATCATCACATTTGGGCCCGACCGCTACATATTTTGTATACGTTATGTAACGTTATTTGTATGAAACCAAATATTCGAAGCTCACTTATATCCTATTAAGAAAAAAAAAAACAACAATCATACCATACATACATAGCCTCATCTCAGCACTCCGGCACATCTCTCGGCGGCGGCCGCATCTTACCACGAGCACCACGGCCATCCTTCACCAACAACACCGCACCCATCCCCCAGCTTTGATGCCTCTCAAGGTGACAATGCATAAGCCAAACCCCGGGATTATCAGCCCTAAACCTAATCGCCACCCACCCGTTATTCGGAATCTCGATGGTAGTTTCCCGAGGCGGGTCCACGAGATTATACCCTAACGAATCCCTCCCCCGTTCGAAATTCCCGAAACCCCACCCCACGACGTAGAAACCGTAGCCATGCAAATGAATGGGGTGATTATCGCTAGCCAACACGTTCGTCCCCTGAAACACCATCTCCACGTCAGCACCGTACTCTAAGACCAAAGCCCTCGTCCCGAAACCCGGCGTGAGAACGCCCTCGGGAAGATCCCCGCCCGTGTAGTCGAACTCCTTCGGCGGTCTCCTCGGGAAGTTCGGTTCGAAAACCCCGCGAATATGGTTGTAATAAGCACCGAGGACGTCGATCGAGGGCATGATGAGGCTCACGTTGTTGAAGCTTGCGGAGAACCTCTTACCGAACGGGCCCGTGCACGGGGAGCCTCGGGTGCAGTTTATGAGGTTTACGGAGACGGTGATGAATATATTTGTGTCGATTTTTTTCGGGACTTCGATGGGGTGTTGTTTGCTCGCTAGGCTTCGTAGCCTCCTCGTGAACGCGGTGGATGCTGACGTGTCGTTGTAATAAGGGAGTTTCGGTAGTAGAGGGGACGGGTTTGTGGTAATGTTGTTGTGTGGGTTACGGTATTGTAAAATGGCGGTGGCGGTGGAGTTGTTGAATCCAGCTCCGAACGCGCTCGCGTAGGCTCGAGCGGCCATGTAGTAGGAGCCGTGGGCTCGATCGGCTCGTAATAAGAGGTCCATGGATTGGCCCGGGGTGATCATTATGTAGTCGGTGTCGAAGGGTTTCGTGTAGGAGCCGTCGGTTCCCACCACGACGAGCTTGTGGTTCGCGACGGAGAGGAAGACTTCTTCGTCCATGACTGCGCTCACGATTCGGAGGAGGTAGGTTTTTCCGTGATCGACGTTCATCCGAAATGTTCCTACGCACATGAAATAAGCAGTGAGAAGTAGAGTTGCAAATGAAACGAATTTTTTTTTTTTCCCGATTCGAAATGTAAGTTTCAAATTCGAAATATTCGAATCAAAAGAATCATTTTTCAATACGAATACAAATATGATAATGTTCAATTCGAATATTTATCAGGATTCGATTAGAATAGCTCATGATATAATACAATAATGTTATATATATTATAAACGTAGCGAAAAATCATTATCAGGAAACAAATTTATTATGCTATTTATACTTATCGCGATTAAGTCGAAAAAGTCAAATATTATTTACATTGGAAAAAAATCATTACATTAGTTATATTTTTTATTAAACATATTTGGTGGGAAACGCATAAAAAGACGAATATATACCCTTGTTTGAATATTCGAATATTTTCGAATGTCATTATCGAATCGAATATTAACTGATCTTATGATTTGAATATTCGATAGATAGAATCACCGAAATACAAAATAGAATATAGTATTATTCGATTCGATTTTTTTTTAAACCCTAGTGAGAAGTCACAAAATGCATTTAAATCAGATAATCCACGTACCTCGTTTCGAACACGGATACAAATCGCCAGGCTGTCCGTTGATGACGTAAGCATCGGACAACACCGGTTCGCCGCCCGTCTTGTTCGCATACCCCGCAATTTCCATGACATTCTCCTTCCACCATTCGCCTTCACGGCGACAACAAAATTTTTCTCGTTAAAAAAAAACACAGACGCGTAATTTCCCGCATAAATCGACGAATAAAGAATCAATTACCTAAAATAACGGGAAACTCGGCGTCAGGTGGAGGAAACGGATAGCCCGTCCCGATCCTCGGATAAACGATGATCATCCCGTGAACCGTGGCTCGAGCCCACCCGCTGTGGGCGTGCCACCACACGGTCCCTTCTTCGGTGGTCAGCCGAACCTCGTAGGTGAAGCTCTTCCCGGGCCTTATGGGACACTGGTTGATGTACTCCGCGCCGTCGCACCACGGGTTCATCGGCTGGCTCACTCCGTGCCTTGATGACGTCAGCACGAGTCGGTGAGGTTAGAGAGAGAAGATAAATAAATAAATAAATAAAAAAGAAAAAATGAGAATTAACAGGCAACAACAACCAGTGAAGGGTTATGTTGTAGTGTGCGCGGTTGTGGAAGTCGACGAGTATGGTGTCTCCTCTGTTGGCTTTCAGTGTGGGGCCCGGGAATTCGCCGTTGACCGTGAGGATTTTCTTCGTGCTGCATAGCCTTGTGTGAGAAGATGATTTCACCTGAAAATCAAATGCAATATATATATATATATATATATATATATAATAAATAAAGATTGGTGTCAATCAAGAATGTCATGCAGTACCACAAATTTGTGCCGATGGACTTTGGCAGAAGCAGATTGAAAAAGAATTACGACGAACCACAAAACATATAGCTTGATTCCCATTGGAATTCTTGGCTTAATGGTCTCTTCTTTCTTTCTTTTTTTCAGCCATCATTGATAAGTTTCGATTTTTTATTTGGATATCTTTGTTAGCATATCACCGGAATCGTTTTGTTGTAAGGAAATAAATTAATTAAGAGATTAACCCTTGTTCACTATCCCATTTACTACGCAGAGCTTAATCGGGATTATAATTAATACGACGTCAATAAGAATCTCAAACATGTCTAATAAAGGCAAAATTATAATATTAGGTCATTAAGTATACGCGTTTTTGTTTTTGGTCACTATATTTGATAATTGCAAAAGTATTAACTTTGTATGTCAAAATAATTTTGGGTCATGCTTTCAATTTCAAGTTACTAAGTATATATTTTTTCGATTTTGGACCACCAAATATAAATATTCATTTGAGGTCACTATGTTTACAAATTTAATTAACAAATGAGTAAAATAAATCATAAGGTTGAAAGTGTAAAACCAAATCACTCAAAACTAAAATAAATAAAAAGTAAAAGAAGCAAAAATGATAATTACAAGGAACATACCAAAATTGAACTGGCAGTTTTCGGGATCCCATTGTTCATCATAAATAGAGTATAGATTTAAAGAGAAATAATAAGCGTCCTCGTTTCGTTTCTAAGTGAACGATGATTCTTTTTTCTGTACAAACGATACAATAACTGCCACGTCGTCGAGTTTTCCACCTTCGTAGCCTGCAAACCCGAATTCCCGAGCACCGTCGGCAAACGGGCTCCGACCCGAGCCCGACATGCCTATCTCTCGTGCCCTTCTCGCCAATGCCTCCGCAATCTCCTGCGAGTATCAGTTTCTAATCAACCCACGTTCACATTAGGGATGACAACGGGTCCTAATTGGGTCCTTAACGGGCCTCGATTTAAGCCTAAGATTCAATGGGTCCGAATAGGTCTAAGGCTCAATCTAGGCCCATTAAGGATCAAGTTAGGACCCGTTGTCATCCCTAGTTCACACAGTGTGTTCGAGGATTATACAATAAATACCTCGGGCGTTTTATCGCCTTCATCGAGCGAATTCGCGACGATGGACGAGATTTCGTGGTCGAACAAATTGTCGAGCAGCCCGTCCGTCGAAGTCACGAGCACGTCGCCTTCTTCTAAATCCACTCGGTAGCTCTGAGAGTCAATAATAATTGGTTAGTTAACTACTTTTTGTAACAACTTTGAGGAGTTCGCTGAGTTTCAAAATTAAAGCAATTTAACGATAAAATGTGTCGGAAAACCTAATATTTTTGTCGGAACTTCGACGCGCGATATGAACATGCCAACTAATTTACGGATTGGCATAAATCCTACGTGTCAGTTTGAAGACACTGAACCTAAGTGATTGCAATTTTAAGGCTGCCGGTTTTTAAAATTGAAGCAATTTAAGGACACAGCCAAATAATTTAAGGATAAATTCCATGTGGCGTCAAACTTGCTAACTTGGGGATAAACCTACGTGACATTTGAAGACAACCGACCTAAGTGGTTGCAATTTAAGGACATTGACTTTAAAAATTGAAGTAATTTAAAGGCACGATTAGATTTACCGCGCATTGTGTTCTTAAATTGCTTTAGTTTTGAAAATTGGCGTATGAAAATTGCAACCACTTAAGCTGAGTATCCTAAAAATTCCAACCCCGAAAAAAAAAAAAGGTAGCTAAGCCTTGTAATAGATAATGTTGTGCACAATGCTTCCCTACTATATATAGTCTTGCAACATCGTACCTCTGCGAGACGAGACACATCGCTTCCTCGTTCGATCTGCAACGGGAAATGAAAAGCATGGAGCATCGGAGTCGACCTTACGTGGACACAGCCGTTTCTCACGACGAAAAATCCCGAGTTCCCGATATTAACCACGCGAAGAGCCTTGTAAAAAATTACGATTTGTCACAAAATTATCAAATATTGTGTTAAATTTGAGAATATATATTCATGTTACCTGACCATCGAGCAGAGCAATTACAACCGTCGACGACCCGGGGCACCGCACCTCGTCGACGGCTCGGCTCAGTAGCTCCACGGGACCATCAACGGTGGAGTCGGAGACGAGCCGTTGGCAGCTATTCATGAGCTCGAGCCCGTAGAGCCCCGGGTCGGTCCCATTGAAGGACCATCGGCTAGCACCGTCGGCCACGCCTAGCCACCGTTGATCCCCGATGAAATACGCATCCTCTCCTCCTCCACCTGCCAACGCCTGGAATTTTATTACTTCCTCGAATTACTTACCCGTTTCGTTTCGCGTGTAATGAAAGCTCGTTGGCTGAAAAAAGGGAGACTATTGTTCATGAGAAATAACCTCCTTAGAAGGATGCGGCAAAAGGGCTGCGCCCGAAGAAAGAACGAGCCTCGTGCTTGCTATTTCCCGCTGGCTGCTGTTCAAGAACGGTCTTTATTAACATGTTGTGTTACTGGTGAAGCAAACAAATTTTCAAGGCCGAGGTTTTTATTACATATACATGATATTATTGCATGGTAAGAGGGATAGAGAAACCTGTCTATGGAGGAAGATTCGGGAGTTTCTATCTCTGCAACTTCTTCATCTCCCGATTCTTTTACGGGGTCGGTGCTTAGAAGAAGAACAGCGTCCTCTTCGGTTATTATTTCTGATCCCGAGGTTATGTCATGTGGCAAGCCGTCAACCTAAAGACGGCAAAGACTAAGGCTGTGTTTGGAACGAAGAAAGTAGTGTGTGAAAAAAAAAATCAGAGAGAAAATGATATTCATAAGTTTTTCTTTCATTTTCTTCACCATTTGGTGAATAAATGAGTTTTCCTTAGTTTTAAGTATCAGCTTAGCTAGATTTTTTATTTTTCTTTTCTTTTCATTATCTATTTCTTCAACCAACCAAACATAAAAAAAAACTAGTTTTCCTTCCCGACTAATTTCCACAAACCAAAGTCCAAACACATAAAAATGTGGATGAAAAACATATCTAAGAACAGAAAGGAAGTGATTCACTAACCAGCAGCGGACTTTCATCGGTTTCTTGAGCTTCTTTCGAAGATTCTTCGATTACGGGGGATGTTTGGATTCTTTCGAAGCCATCAGATTCTTCCAATTTGTCAACAGCAGTTTCTTCGGTAAGATTCGGTTCCAATCCCGTGCTTAAGTTCTGCGGTAAGCTTTCAACCTGAAGAAAAGAAACAGTAAATGCTTGCTAAGGGATTTTCTATTATAGGGCAAAAAGCTTTTAGCACAAGAAGACTAGAGAAAGAATTAAAAGACGAAAAAAGCCAATCTTTTGTGGGTGAAGAACAACTGATTCACTAACCAGCGTTAGATCCTTCTCGGTTTCTTCTAACTCTTCCATTACGGGTGTCGATTGGAGGCTCTCAGCTTCTTCAGATTCTTCCAATGTGTCAACACCGGTTTCCTCATCAAGATGAGAACTCTTCATAGGCTCAATCGCACCATTTTCATCATCTTCAGCGATCCCATCCTTGATTTCGTTCTCTGCACAAAAAGTTTGACCTTCGGCTCCCGAGGAACTAGTTTCAGCCTCGTTTATTTCTGCTGCTTCCACATCTGCTGTAGTAATCTCGGTCCCAGAAACATCACTGTCTCTTACAACATTGTCACCTGCCTCCTCAGATGATTCAAGCAATGCCTTGCTATGATCTCCATCGGAGTTTTTATCAAGCAAAGGGGCATCATCATCCTCTGAACTTGAAATCTCCACCAATTGTTCTTCTTCTTCTTCTTCTTCTTCTTCTTCTTTTTCTGTATCGAAACTAGGAATCGAATCAACTTCAGCAGCTTCAATGGAAGCCTCCGATGTGGGTGCAGCTGAATTATCCTCTCTCTCTAGCTCAACGATAGCATCAGATTTACTACTATCAACAACGAGTGAATCGGTGTCATTACTATCTGCTTCCTTTACTTTATGTTCTGATTCTTGGACCGTACTTATATCTTCATCTTCTTCGTTCGCTATCTCGGGTTTTTCTGATTCGACATTTTTCGCAGCCTCGATCGGGTCACCGAATCGGAACACAAGGCTACCATCTCTATGCTCTGCCCATCATTAAAATACCAATAAATAAATTAAAAAAAAAAAGCCCATGACAGAAAAAGATTAAATTTATCAGATACCCAAATTTTCTTCTTTTCTCACAGCAACCGGATTAAAAAATCAGGAAATTCAGACAGCGACAAAACCCAAATACGATAGTAAGCTGAAAATGTCGGATTATTACATATGATTCACGATTACCATGAGTCGAAATGACATCGAGCTTCGTCGAAGAAGGTGTCTGCGATGAAGCTTCGCATCTCACTCTGAGGTGGAGCGATCTTCTCCTTCTTCGAATTACAATCATCCCATTGGCGATTCTCGATTTATTGGACTCGAAAAGCAAAGATGAACAGTGATTTGAAGGGAGAAAGAAGCGCAAGCTAAAGTTGGTACCTTTCAGGTTCCTACTACAGAATAAATCAGCCATTGATGCTTGCAAAGCAAAAAGGGCTCTCACTGATGATGCATCGTAAACACAACAGAACTGCAAAGAGCGAAGGAAATTATTACGACATACTGTGCGAGTAAGGTCTCTGTCTACGGCAATTTTGTGGATAGAGTGAAGAGAGGAGTCTATTGGTTTGTGTTTTTCTTAATTTTATTTCTCTCTTTCACAAGCCTTCGAAAATTTATGACTTTATGGACTTTATGAATTAAATTATCGTTCTATAACAATTTCTATTCTATAATATATGCGAAAGGAAGATCGTGATTATTTTCCGTAGATTAAGTACGTGTGGAGGAGGCGAATATCTTTTTCCCTTTTAGTGATAATCTTCATCAGTGCCCGTGTCACATTCGTCGTAACCCTTATAATATTAAGAAAAAAAAAACAATTTTTTTATATTTAAAATTCCTGAAAAATAGCCAAACCCTAGTAAAAGGTCTTTAATTTGTTCCCTCCCTTGCAACATTCAAAACCCTTGCTCTTGTCTTGGCCACTCTCTGCCTTTCTCGCTTCTTTGTGAAAACCCATAAAATCATGGAATCGTTAAAATTGCGCAGCGAAGACGCATCTCCGCAGGAACTGATGGGCGGCGTAGTTCTCAAAGTACTTTTTGGTGCTCAGAAATCCTTGCTCTTGCTTGTTTTCGTGGTACTCGCCCCCTTACACTGATTTTCTCTTTCGTTTCGTGCCGATTTTATCGAAATTTAATGGCTTGTGTCGCGCTGTGTAGGTTGTTGCTTCAGTTTTTAGTTTTGATTTGCCCTCTCTCTCTCTTAATTTTTTCCCCTTACTCTGTTTTCTATTTGAATTTGCTCAAATATTGGGATTTCTTAGTATTGGGATTTTCTATTGATGTAACTATGAATTATTTTAGTATTGGGATTTCCATGGATTCAACAATCGTTAGATTTGAATTATTTCGAGATTGCTGCTTAATTTTTACCTGCTGTGAAATCTTTCTCAGGTTTGGGCTTTTCATGGTGAAAGCAACACGAAAAGGTTTAAGGCAAAGTTCTTATTTTTCACTCAGAAATTGCCTCTGTTTCGATTCCCTTGTTCGTTGCGTTATTCTTAGATTCTCTACTTTGATTGCAGATTCCCGATTGGCTGTGACGTTGAGGAAGAGGACTTGGAAGAGGAACCCAGAGATGATGGTGAAAGCACCGATGAGGATGATGATGACGATGATGATGATGAAGATGATGATGGTGATGATGATGATTATTCTGGGGATGATGGTGGTGATGGTGACTCTGATGACGAGGTTGAAGCAAATGGAGGCGGTAGTAGTGGTGGTGGTGATGAGGATGACGAAGACGATGACGATGATGATGAAGATGATGATGACGATGATGATGATGATGATGAAGAAGAGGATAGCGACGATGAAGATGAAGGGAATCGGCCGTCGAAGAAGAAGTGAGGTTATTAAAAGTTTGTTTCTTGCAAATTTTTTGCGAGTCTTTCTTTATTGTTTGGTCTTAAGTTTGATTTAGGTCTCAAATATTAGAACTTTGCTTTCAAAATTCTTGAATATTTGCTGCTGCTGTGTTTTCCCATTAATTAACAATTAAGTTTGATTATCGGCAATTAAATTGGAAATCCATTTACCGAATTTTTTCTGATTGTATGGAGGATTTTACCCAACATTCATTGTATGTGCACCTTGTCGGTGATAATTTAGTCCGAAATTATCTTCAAATTGGTTCAATTTGTCGACGTTGATTGGGACGAATTTTTTCCTACCCCATAATATTGTCATGGGTGACTTATGTATTACTAACAGGTTGATTAATTATGGGTTGAAATTATTAGGTTTTTAAATTTCAGTATTAATTATTGTTTTGATTTTTAAACTATTGTCTAAAATTAATTCCCCTTAATTTAATTGTACTTAAAAGTTAAAATTCGACCCAAATATATATGATTAAAAAAAATAATTAAGGTCTATACAACATTGGATTACATACACGGACAACTTTCTATAAATACACCATCCACCGCTTAAGTTAAATATTTTCTTAGCTGAATTAAGTAATTAAGATTAATAAAAAGAAATATATTTCCTTACCATCGTCGGCGTAAAATCAAGATCGGATAATAAGCCGTCTCATCAAGGTCCGAAACCCTAACGGTACCACAGCCCACCTCCGCGAGGCAGCTGCCGTCGTCCGTTTCAACTAGCAGAATCACTAATCCTAGCCTTGTTGTTCCCCCAAATCGGCTAATTAAAACTCCTTTAGTCAGCAAATCGGTGAATATGATGATGGAAGACGATGACGGTTACGTCGAGTACGTTCCGGTGGCGAAACGACGCGCGCTCGAAGCGCAGAAGATCCTCCAGCGAAAGGGCAAAGCTTCCGCAATCGAAGAAGAGATGGAGAAGGAGAAGCAAGTCGAGGCTAAGCCGAGTCTACTGGTCAAAGCCACGCAGCTCAAGAAAGAGCAGCCGGAGGTCACCGAGACCGAGCAGATGATTATGCAAGAGAAGGAGATGATCGAGCACCTCTCCGACAGAAAGACCTTAATGTCGGTTCGCGAGCTGGCGAAAGGCATCACTTACTCCGAGCCATTGTTAACCGGTTGGAAACCTCCGCTGCACATCAGGAGAATGTCAAGCAAGGCCTGCGACACCATAAGGAGGCAGTGGCACATAATCGTCGACGGTGAAGATATTCCACCGCCGATCAAGAATTTTAAGGACATGAGATTTCCTGAGCCGATTTTGAAGAAGCTGAAGGCTAAGGGAATTGTGCAGCCAACGCCTATACAGGTCCAGGGCTTACCAGTTATCTTGACAGGCAGAGACATGATTGGCATAGCTTTTACAGGTTCAGGGAAGACTCTTGTTTTCGTGTTGCCCCTTATTATGATTGCTTTGCAAGAAGAGATAATGATGCCTATTTCTCCCGGTGAGGGACCTTTCGGGTTAATCGTTTGCCCTTCAAGGGAGCTCGCGAGGCAAACGTACGAGGTTGTGGAGCAGTTTCTTGAGTCGATGAAGGAGGCTGGTTACCCTGAGTTGAGGCCCTTGCTGTGCATCGGTGGAGTCGATATGAAGTCCCAGCTCGACGTGGTGAAGAGAGGGGTTCACATCGTGGTTGCTACTCCGGGGAGGCTCAAGGATTTGTTGGCCAAGAAGAAAATGAACCTCGATTGCTGCCGGTAAGATACCCGTCTTTGCTTCTCTTTTTGTCTATGTTCTTACGGATTAGGCTTTCATGCACTGATTTTATGCACTTCCATTTCATGCAATTGGTTGTTGAAATGATAAGATTTAATAGACTGCTGATTTGATTCCTCCACATGGAACCTGGATTTTGTTTCTGGATGAAATAATAAAAAAATGGTTCATTTTGAAAGGCATATAAATCGATCCACGAAAGGATTCACGGGGCTATTGACCCCCGAATTCAGCAACGTAAAAAGCACCAAACTTGCGGTTTGTCGAACCTTTTCTAGTTCTCGAGACAAAATTCTTTTTCTCCCAATGTGCTTCGAACAAATAATTCCCCATTGGGATCTAGCGTGGGGATGCCAATGAGTAGATCCACTTAAGATCCAGACCCTGAACCGGTTAAATAATTCGGTAGAGATCCGACTCTATATCCGTGTATGGATCTCTAACGGGCATTTTTGCAGCTACCTGACACTGGACGAAGCCGATCGCCTGGTGGACCTTGGCTTCGAGGACGACATCAGGGAAGTCTTCGACCACTTCAAGGCCCAACGTCAAACCCTCCTCTTCTCTGCCACCATGCCCGCGAAGATCCAAAACTTCGCCCGCTCCGCCCTCGTCAAGCCCGTGACCGTCAATGTGGGCCGGGCCGGAGCTGCGAACCTCGACGTGATCCAAGAAGTGGAATACGTAAAACAAGAAGCCAAAATCGTCTACCTCCTCGAGTGCCTACAGAAAACCCCTCCCCCGGTGCTCATCTTCTGCGAGAACAAAGCCGACGTGGACGACATCCACGAGTACCTCCTCCTAAAGGGGGTGGAGGCCGTGGCCGTACACGGTGGCAAGGACCAGGAAGAGAGAGAGCACGCGATCGCGTCCTTCAAGGCGGGGAAAAAGGACGTGCTCGTTGCCACCGACGTGGCCTCGAAGGGGCTCGATTTCCCCGACATACAGCACGTGATCAACTACGACATGCCCGCGGAGATCGAGAACTACGTGCACAGGATCGGGAGGACGGGGAGGTGCGGGAAGACGGGGATTGCCACTACGTTCATCAACAAGAATCAGAGCGAGACTACCCTTTTGGATCTGAAGCACTTGCTGCAGGAGGCGAAGCAGAGGATTCCTCCGGTTCTGTCTGAGCTCGAGGATCCGTTGGAGGACGCGGAGGCGATTGCCAGTGCCAGCGGGGTGAAGGGGTGTGCTTACTGCGGTGGATTGGGGCACAGGATCAGGGACTGCCCGAAGCTGGAGCACCAGAAGAGCCAGCAGATTGCGAGCTCGAGGAGGGATTACTTCGGGTCCGGGGGATACCGCGGGGAGATGTGATTTCGTTCAGGTACGTTTTGCGGTTTTCGTTTCGTTTCATTGCGGGTTTCTGTTTTTTTTTTTTTTTTTTTTTTGCGGTGGGTTGAAATGCTGCGTTGTGTGTGATGATGTGTCTTAGAGGAGACTTTAGGGTGCAATTTGCTTGTTGATGGTTAGTGACGGTTGCGGGCAGATTTGAATAGTAACATAGCAGACCACTCTGTGTCCGCAGGAAGTATAAAAGTTTATATGTAAGAGATGCAAAGTATTGTTATAGGATTAATTATTTTTTCAGCCGGATGGCATTTTAAAGACATCTGTATTAGAGGGTGATAAATCTAGGACATTGAAGTAGACTGAGGATACGTAAATTAAATGTTGCAATATTAGGACAACTAAGTTTCAAGCTTAAGCAATTTGAGGACATTAAGTTTTAAAATTATGGCATTGATTGTCATCTGATTTGCTTCAATTTTGAAACTTATTGTCCTCAAATCTGGGTGCATTTTTTAAACTTGTCCTAAAATTGCAACCCTGTACTTTAGACATATACTTATAAGGCCATTACCCCTAATATAGAAGACTCAGAATATTTAAGCCATTATTGTATTGAACTTCCAATCACAGCTTCTTATTTAATAACACTCTAGTTCTTGAATTTTCTCTTGACAAGTGATGGATTTGATTCATGGAACAGTATCTGTGGGAGGCCAGCTCCAATCTGCAATCAAGAACACTGTGAAGAGCATATAAAGAAGGTTACTGATGAAGGCAAACAAAAAGGAAAAACAACCTTAAAGAGTGAACTGATACGAGGAGCTTGATGTGTTCCTCCTCTTTGATGAACTTGTATTAACTCGAAATGTTGGTAAATCTCATAAAGAAGCTTTCTTCTCTCTTCTACGCTCTGTGATAGAGCCACCTTTAGATCATCGGCTTCTTCTTCTAGAAGTTTCAATTTTCCCTCGATTCGTTTGATATCATCAGCCCTTCTCTCGTCTACTGCGTGTTTAATAGAGGAAGAAGCCATGGCTGGTGGTTTCCTCTTTGAATATTATGCTTCTATGTATTTTATTTATATTATTATTCGAAGCTTAAATGGAAACTCATTTCGGCTCTAAATTTAGTATCATAGTTTTGGAGTTTTGTCTCGAAACAGCTGTGTTCAATGTCAGAGATTTTCAGGTTCGGAAATGCAAACTATTGGATCATTAAATGTGGTGTTCACGGATCATTCGTGCCAACACTTCATATAACGGCTATTCGTAATAAATATGACACAGGAAAGAACTTTTTTCACAAAAAGAAAATAAATAAATAAAATTTAACATTTTCCCTAATTTACTACATTTGACGTTACACTAATACCCATCGTCACCAAGTCGTGAGAATAGCCGAAAATTTGATTTTTTTAATTCTTCGCTCTTAATTAATTATAAAAAATACATCCAAGACGATATTAGAACGTAAAAAGAAAAGGAAACGACGACAAGTGATGTTAGGGTCCAAATATCAATGAGTTACGTAGCTTCCCTAATCCTATTCCCGAGTACAACGATCAAGATCGAACGTGTTGAACAGTTGCCATGATGTTGAATTATATCAACTTTATTTTGTTACCTTTGTCTTGACATTTTTCGCAAGAGATATAAACATATATATATATATATATATATATATATCGTATAGTTTCTTGAAATATCATCAGAATATCTTTGTTCTCTATCTTCATTTCTGTTAATCTAATAATCCACACACATAAACGCACAAGCGTGTGTGTAAGTATACGTGTATATATAGGTACCCCACCTGTGCACTTACTTCTTTGTATGTAATGCGACCAAGAGAACGTGAATTGGAACCCTACAATATGTAACCCTTCTTCTTCCCACGCTCTGATAAAGCTGCATTTTTTTTAAAACTGATATATTGTTTGCTTGAATTATATCTCTAGCTAACAAAACGATCATTGGTCCTTCTCATTCCTCGCCTTTTATGATAATGCATTTTTCAATTTCATTTTATTAGATAATTATTCTATATATGTAATGCAGCAATAGTACTTCCTTCCTTGTGTTATAAATATCATTGCCTCACTTCCATTTGTTACCCACACATGGTCTTCACAACTTTTCTTTCACACCCACATACACATAGCACTTCTTTTTTCTTTTTCTAAGATTTCCCCTTTACAATCCTTATGGTATCAGCTAGATCGAGAAGATCATCACCATTTTCATGAATTGTTGATGAGGGTTTTGTCATTATTTACTGCTTCCTACAGTTTCTTTGGCTTTTGATCCTTTTCTATGTTGTCTGAATTGTTTACACATTTCTTTGAGATAATTGTGAGAAATCTCCCGCTAGTCATGCTTTTCCACAGCTTTCTTGAACTTCTGGTGGCCTTTTTGTTCCTTTTCTTTTTTAAGAAAGTATATACAATAAGAAGTTCAAGAAAGCTGTGGGAAGATATGGGGCCATGTTTCAGGATCTGTGCAATCATTTTTATTTTCATTTATTTTTCATGCATGGCCCTTTTCTCAGTTCATTTGATCTTTACTCATAAACTAGAGAATTTAATGTAGCAGATAAAAATTTTTATTACAAGGTTGGTTCTTGCCCTGATGCAACAGGTATATCATGTACTACATAAAGACATCAACACTCATAATGCATGCAAAAAATTAATATTCTCTTTTTTACTGAAGAAGAAGTGCAAGAAGAAGAATAGATGGGTGAAGAATAATGTCATATCAGGAGAGCATCTTTTGTTTTGTTTCACAAATATAGCTACAACTTGTTTGCCCACACAAATATATATATTAAATATTATTTATTTATGTTTATAAATATCATCATACATAGTCCGTTTTCCACGGATCTGTAGTACAAAAATTTTGAGAGGCCCTATGGAAATAATTATAGCTCGTATGTTATGTATTATCTCTCACTTTCTCAACCTGAGTGATCTTGATGTTACAATGTGCTTGAACAGTTTATTAGACTCCGACGTTCGTTTGAAAAGCATTATGCAAAGTTTGGGGTTATATATGTATATATATAATTGAGATAATATGTCACCGCCTTAATTTCAGAAGGTTTTTCTGCAAATCTATACATTTCGCTTCCTTCAATGAGCAAATTAACGAATATTGGTGAAATAAATATATATATAGTTAGATTCCAAAGTTGATAGCCAATCTGAATCTTATTTGAAGCATATAAAATATAAATCAATGATGATGTCCAGTTGTGGATATATACAAAATGTTAATCCAATTTAATTCCTGTTTGAACAGTAAAGCAAAAATTCTCACTGGTATCACAACAAATAAAAAACGAGCCTTTTCTAGTAGTGAACCCAAGCCAAATTGGTCACTAGACAATCGTTGACAGTAGGGTTTCATAGAACATCTCCATCACAAGGATCCCCTCAAAGAGTTATTCTAAAATATACACGATTTTATGTTATATTTTAAGAGTTATTTTTCATTAAATTCTTTAATATAGGAAATCATAATTTACGTTTAATCTTGTATTTAAATTTTAAATATTTAAAAAGAAAAAAAAATGATTTTTTGGGATAAATGGATAAAATAATAAATAACTAAATAAATAACTAAATAAATAAATAAATATGATACTTTTCGTGACATACCCAAGCGCTTACTATGTGGCACTAAACGCTAATACATATCATAGATAAATAAATAAATATTTGAAGTTCTAAATTTCAATTATTTATAACAGAATTGCAACTAAGCTGCAAACAAGTCACAAAAACAAGTATATTAACGGATACATAATAACCCTCCATAATTGTAGACAAATTGAATTGCAACCTTAAAGTGATAACCAACACGACCCAACGAATTATGTCCACTTCAATTCAATTTTGTACCCCGTTTTATGTAAGAAGTAATTTATAGATGAAAAGGGCTGCCACCTAACAACCATATATCTTTGTGATGAATACCGCATAACATGTGCAGCCACAATTGCTGTTGAATAATGTTGATCAATTACTCGATGTCAATTTTTTTTAACCATTCGTGCAATTATAGTGAGACCGAATATTCGTTTAATAAAAGGAGTACAAATGATGACAATAATTTGGTTGATTAATGGATGTGAGTACGACAAAGAAAACGTGTTTCTGAAGTAATATTTGATAACTAGCTAATCAACGAGACTAAGGCTTACTTGAATGTAATCGTTAAAGCAGCCATGGGTATTAAATTAGTGTAAATCATATAAACATACATTGTAAAAAAATTAATGCATTGGATTTCAACGTCGTAAGATGCTTCGAGTGGCCATACTAAAAAGCAAAATTATTCACATACGCGCAGTACTTTTTATTATTTTATTAATTGGATTTTAGTTAAATTAGTTTTTTTTAGTTGTGTATATTTGGATGAGTAACATTTTAAGAACAACTAAGTTAAATTATTTAGTAATTATAGGACAAAAAGCTTTCAAGTTGAAGCAATAGTGTGTTAATTCCGGACTGAATTAGAATTATTACTTCAGTTCATGATAGATATTGATTTGGACCAAATTTTACAGCACGTATAATTTTTGTCCAAATTAACTATAATGTATGTTAATTGTGGGCTGAAATTAAATTTCAAATATTAGTTATATTCATTGCTTTAATGTCAAAACTCATTGTCTGTGTCAAATTGCACTATATAGAAATTAAGAAAAATAATTAAGTTTTTATTTTTATACATTCCATTTTTCTATTAACCAACTATAAATTAGATATTAATAATGCACAAACAAATTTGTAAAAGTCGCACCAACATTTATTCTCCAAAGACCAAACTGCCCCTTCCCCCAACCAACCAACCTCGTGTACTCCGTCCTTTGCATCCAAAAGTCTCTCTCTCTCTTACAACGTAATATACATTTATCAATACACACACACGCGCGCGCGCGCGACACTCGCACTACAAACATATATAATCCCTCACGGAATGGCAATGAACGGAACCACGCGACGCCTCCGTTCATCCCCCAACAAAAACAACAATATCAAGAAGCTGACTAACGGCCGCCACCCTAACGGCGTCACCTCATCCCACGTCAGCTCCGACAACATCGCGATGAATAAAAAATCGTCGAATCCGCCGTCGATCTCGAAGCCGCATTTCATGAGATGGACGGCGGACGACGTCTTCGGATTGCCCCGCCGCCACCCGGTGCCGTTCGTATTCGCGGGGGCGCTCCTCTTCTTCATGGGCGTCGAGTACACGCTCGCGATGATCCCGTCCACCGCCCAGCCGTTCGATCTCGGATTCGCCGCCACGGAGAGGATCCACCGGATCCTCGCCGGAAGGCCCAATCTCAATTCCGTGCTCGCCGGGCTCAACACGGTACGATCTCAATTTTGTCTGGGGATGATCAAATTGCACATGACAGCTTTCCTATTTAGGGTCAAACAAAGCTCGTGATTCTTCGATCTGGCATAGATGTTGACATGCAACAGTTTCTTGCTTTAGACCTATTTCGCCTTTTTCCTTTTTTCATTTCTTGAAAAATCAATTCGTTGAGTAGAATTGTGGTTTGTTTGTCCCTGAACCTTAATTAATGCTTGAAGATAGAACATCTTTCATCAAAATTTAATGTTCTACTTTTCTTCAATTGCGCATAAGGTGTTTGTGGCAATGCAAACTACGTATATACTATGGACGTGGCTAGTTGAGGGACGACCAAGAGCCACAATCTCTGCTCTGTTCATGTTCACATGCAGAGGAATCTTAGGATATGTCACACAGCTGCCATTGCCTGAGGTTCACAATTTAACTTCCTATTATTTCATTTATTCTTATTCTTAGATATGTTGTTGGGATAAAAGCTGAATTATGTCTCTTGTCTTCTTATTTTCCATGTGACACTCAATGCCACTTATCCATATATAGCCCAATGGTCCCATCTGATTATAATTCTGCTTTATGTGATGAAATCTCAACATCAAGAAATGAATTGAAAATTTGCTAAAAATCTTCAAAATTTGAAGGATTTCTTGGGCTCGGGAGTAGATTTCCCGGTGGGCAACGTGTCGTTCTTCCTCTTCTATTCGGGGCACGTGGCTGCATCCGTTATTGCATCGTTGGACATGAGGAGAGTGCATCGATGGGAATTAGCCTACTCCTTCGATGTGTTGAACCTCTTGCAGACGATAAGGCTTCTGAGCACGAGGGGTCATTACAGCATCGATTTAGCCGTCGGTGTTGGGGCCGGGATTCTATTCGATTCGCTGGCCGGTAAGTACGAAGAGGGCAGCAAGAAAAGAGAAGGGCTTTTGGCTATATAGTAAAGTTGTTATTGTAATGTGTTTTATTGAAAGTTATATGCTTGAATCCAAATCCTTCTTGGTGGCAGTTTTGAATTGTGAAAAGTTGTAGTTGAGGGAGTTGGGATTTTAATGTGATTAATGCATCAAATAATTCTAGGAGTTTGTTGGATTTGTGAGTGTTAATTTAATTTGGATCAAATGGGATTTATTTTATAATTAATTGTCAATAGAAAGGATTGATTACTTCTTTGGACAACTAAAATTTGAGAGTGCCAATTTTAAGACAATTTGAAACAAAAGCAATTCGAGGTCAGTTAACACTGAAAACTTCCGGACTAACATATTGAGCCACATATGATGATTAGTTTGAGGGAAATTTCCACGTGGCTTTCGGGCATGCTAATTTGAACTTAATTTTTTCCGGTGCCATGTATGATTTTCCCTCAAATTAATTTTTACGTGCACATCACGTGTAGTAATTTCGGGTGAAATTGTTTCTGACGTTTGTCCCCAAGTTGCTTAAATTCACCGGAGATGCTTATTTGGACCGATTTTTTCAACGCCACCTTGGATTTTTTTTCGTTAAATAAAATGTTACGTTTGATTCGCATGTGTTAATTCCATGATAAATTAGGTTTTCAGTGGTGCTAATTGTCCTCACATTTCTTTAAATTTTGTAACATATTATCCTAAGCTAGTGTCATTAATTCAGATATACTTAAGTTGCCATTCTTCAAACATCGGTGATAAAAGAATAATTAATCCATATATAGAATTGCCCATGGTCACAAATTTTTAATTAAAGGGATGTGGCTCGAGTTTGAGACCCCGATGCTCCAATTGGGATTAAGCTGTTTTTCTTACCAGAAACAATAATTTAAGGACTATAGCTTTTGTTTTCGAATTATTTATGTCCCAACCAAATACAGCAAATTTTAAAATTGTGCAAGAATAAGAAAAAGAAATTCAAAACTTCATCTTTCTACGCAAATTATGACGTCTTCATCTAAGTTTGTGCATTTTTTGGGCCTCTCGAGCAATGTATCCATTATTACACTAATATTAATTTAGCATATTATAAGTATATTGTCCCGATGACGCACGAGAATTATTGGATCGTTGTTGATTAGTTAATTAGGAGTAGTGCATTACAAGAAAACGCAGAAGTTGTAGAGAACAATACCAACATTTGGAAATTTCAATGCTAGATTTTAAATATTAAATATCAATTAAAATAAAAAAGAAAATCGCATGCTCCTCTCTTAGTTGTTTGCAGGGGTAATGCCTAGAGTAAGTAAACCATTCAAGCTTGATGATTACGATTATGAATTCCATGTATTTTAATATATTAGTTGATAATGCCAATTGCATTGATCTGTTATATTATCATTAGACATCTTTTTTAAATTTCCTTTTTTCCTAGGTGAATATTTTATTATTAGTCGTTTTTTACAAGCGTGCGATAGGTTTTCATTCTTTTCTATATGGCGAAGTCTAATAAAGGTAACAAAATATTATATTTTTATTTACGATACTTTCAAGACGTAAAATCTTAATTTATTATGAGTATATAAGATGTATTTACAAAAAAAAAAAAACATATAAGGTCCAATTTTTTTTCTCCGGGAACAATATATTAATGCAATTGCAAAAATAATAATATTATTGGCAAATACAATTCTCTTAATTTTAAAAAATTCTTTGGTTTTAAGATCAACCATATGAGCGGTGAAGCAGCCGCCCAAACACGGTGCTAACTGCTACAGATCATATCATCTCGATAATAAAATGACAATAAAAAAGAAATCAAAATAATAAGATAGCCATGAAATAAAACAAAAAATAACAATAAAAGTTTCGTAAAAGCCCTTTTCCCTCATCTTTTTTTAATTTTTTCAGGTGCGCGCAGAACATGTCTTTCTTTTAAGATAAACGCCGCACTCATCTGAAAAGCTAAGCACCTGTACTGCACGCCAAGGCAAAACCTTCGTATACCTATTTTTGTCCTCATTTTAATATTTTCTCATATAAAATAAGAAAATTGGGGATTGTAACTTATTATCAAATTCGTATGGATATATGAAAAATGTGATGTTTTTTTAACAATAAATATTATAGGCATCTTGTCATTGGATTTGATCAAGCTTGAACTCTGAGCAGATATTACTACTAATAAAACATGCGAATAATATGCTATAATTAATACGTCAATGAGGGCCTTAATTAAACACTAATAAGTAACAACACAGTGTGAAGAAATCATAAATGATAAAATGTTTAATAAGTGTTTGCGTTTGAAGCGTTGCATTGTATGCACATCATGGAAGGTTTGGTCTCGAAGATTCCTTACAATATCATCGATTTTCACAAACGCTTTTTCCCCCTTCATAAAGGGCGTGGATTTATAAAATTACTCCATTAATTTTATTTTATTTTATTTTTTGCCAAATTTAAACATTTCGCATTTTATTTTATAAAACTCTGTCTACAATAGGACAAACCTTTAACCAAGCATCATTCAACGTGCTATATCATCCGTGGTACGATAACGCAAACAATCTGTCACATTCCCACTGGTACAAACAATATTAAAAACATACAAATATAATTATCAAAATAAAATACCTCGATCGGCCTTCACATGTATGTAACTATAAATACTCCCTCCAAGTGAAAAAAGTTCACCCAAGATCAACATTATTTTGTCTCTCTCGTCGTTATACTACGACTTCCTTTGAGAAGCTAATTTATTAACATAAAAAAAAATAAAAAAATTCGGACAAAACGGGTCTACCCGTGTGGATGTTGGGTCTAAGCGTGGAGCGTCTGCGGGCCGACATGAATCGCCTCCTCGCATTACTCTTTCACCAGGTAATAATAATACCGATGATGAAGATAAATTTTTTTCATGCATGCCATGTTATTGCATAATATTACACGTAAATATATATATATATATATATATATATATATATATATATATATTCTTACATGCAGGGGGTTTTAGACGAACAATTCTTGCAGCTTCAGCAGCTGCAAGACGAGTCCTCTCCCAACTTCGTCTCCGAAGTCATAAACATATACTTCGACGAGTCCGAAAAGCTCCTGAGAAACCTCAGAGAACTACTGTATAATTATCAGCTCTTCATCTCCCTATTCATTATTTAAAATTAAAAAAAAAATAGAGTTTTTTTTTTCTCTTTCTGATATTTTTATTATTATTATTATTATTATTATTATTATTAAAGAGTGGATAAGGAATTCTCGGACTACACGAGAATGGGAACACACTTGAATCAGTTCATGGGAAGCAGTTCGAGCATCGGAGCTCAAAGGGTTCGAAGCGTCTGCGTTGCTTTTCGCGCAGCTTCCGAGCATAATAATCGAGCTGGGTACATTATTTTTCTTTTTCATAATTTTTTTTATTATAATAATTACAATATTTATTTATGGACTCCACCTTTCTTTCAACGCTCCAGCCTTTATGTTTCCTTCTTGCACGGGTTTTGCTTCTTTCAAGATTTTATAATGTAATAATAATAATAATAATTAATAATAATACCTATGCAGGTGTATAAGAGCCTTGGAGCTGCTCGAATACGAGTACTGCTATCTCAAGAACAAGCTGCATGAATTGTTCCAGGTATATATATATATATATATATATATGTATATAATTAAATAAATATATGTATCGTTTTGGAATTTTTATTTTTTTTTAATATTTTATTTTCTAACAGATTGAACAGCAGAGAATCCTAGCAGCAGCTATCAGATATCCTCCGCCTCCACCAGTACATGTACGACCGCAGCAGAATCCGAACAATTCGAATTAGGTGGTGCTTTTTATTTAGATATAAAGTGACTGATATTAATATAAAGTATGTTATAATGTGGATCTGATCTTTAATGTCAGTGAATTGTCTTGTTACGTTCTTTATTTGATAAGAGTAGCAGCAGCATTTAAGGAGGAGAGGAAAGTTGTGTAGGTCTGTTTTTCAATCAAATTTGAATGTGACTTCATTAGAATTTAGATATGGCCACAATATTACAAAGGCTTAATTTTTATTTTTTTTAGTACAAAGGCGCTCGTGACAAGTAAATTTGAGGAAAATTTCTACGTGGAATCGAAAAATAAGGTCCAAAGCATCATATCAGATGCCACATAAGATTTTACTTCAATTTAAAATCTTATTATCTTAAAAAAATAAAAAAAAACTCGCACAACCGGGATTGAAGAAGGCAAACAATACAAGCAAGCAGTTAACAATGGCTCTGTATCCATATATATCTTATTACCAATCATAAAGACAAAGGAAACACAACACAAAAGCATCGATGTCCCAAAACGCTACAAATGTTTCCCAGCAAGAAAATCTACCTTTTTATTACATCTAAAAACACACACATCCCTAATTCATTAAGTCACATCGAATCAAGATCCACAAGATCATACGAATAACAAAGACACACATATCACTACACAATATATAACCCTCAGCAGCTAACCTGAGGAGGAGATGGCTGATGATTACGAGGGGAAACCGCAGGCCCCGGCTCGTTCACCTTATTACCGTTCTCCACCACTTCTTTCTTCTCATCATCGGTGGGCCCCTCGTGGCTCTTACCCTCAGCTACCACATCAGCATATGCGGTTGTTTCTGCTGATTCTTCCTCCTTCACCTCTTCTATGGCTTTCTTAGGTGTTTCTTCGTTACCACAGTCGATGGCCTCCTCAGTTGCCGTCATCGCCACCTCATCATCTTTCTTGGCTCCATCTTCCTCTGCATCGGGCATTTCGGTTTCTTCCTTCTTCTCCCCGTTGGATTCCTCTGCTTCCTTCTCCTTCTCCTTCTTGGTGAGGGAAGATCTCCTCCCCTTTTTCTTGGGCTGCTCCATCTCTTTGGACGGTGGAGATGCTTTCACCTTCTCGATGATCCTCGCGGATCTCCGCGGCGTTTCTCCGGTGCCCCAATCGAATTCGGACACCGCGGGATTCCCGGGATTTGATTTCAGGTAATGCTCGAGCTGCCTGCGGCTCATGATTTCCTCGCCGGTCGGTGCGATGAAGACGACTTCGCTCTTCTTAGGATTGTTCGGTAAGAACTGCAGCAATGTCGAGTGAAGGATCAATGAATCGAAGAAAGTAACCGTACAGTCAAAGTACAATACGAGATTTCTAACTTGTTACTCAGCTTGCTGGGAACCCGTTATAATGCTGCTGAGAACCCACTGTGACAGCAGAACTCACGTGGGTTCTGAGACCGTAAGATGATGACAGAAATATCCTTAAAATTAAGGCCATTGAATAAAAAAGAACGGTCAAGGAGACTATTTTTCAAAATATGACTTGATCAAAGGCTATTTTCTAAAACCCCCAATGTAATCGGTTTTTCTTCGCAAAGAAACCCTTTTGTTTATGTACATCATTGGGTTCAACACACGTAATAACTCTTTATCGGGTTTAAAAGATTCAGCGGAATCAGAAAATAGTTTTTTTTTTTTAATAATCAGCTTACATAATTGTTTATGCGCAGGAAAAGGGGCTCAAATCCCTAAAAATAGGAGCCCTCCACAAAATCTCAACTTCAACAGTGCTTATTACAGTAAAGCCCTAAGGAGTCACAACTAGCTATCGCAAGAAACCGCCGCGCAAGGAACAAAATTAGAGAAAATAAGGAATTAATAGTAAATGAACAGAGAAAAATAAAGAGAAAAAGGCCACCCAGAAAAAAGAAATAGAAGAAAGATACCATTTTCTTCCACGAACCAGGCGCAGGTAGCTCCACCGACACGACGTCGTCTCCGGTCTTAGTCGCCGACATCGCTTATCTTACTGCGAAAGGGAAAACACAGTTAGCTCAGCGAAGCACAACCAGATAAGCAGAAGGTACAAGCAGTTTATGCACACACACACACGTACCAACCAGCTCCTCGGTGTCTTTCCTTCTCCACCTGCAGAAATGGCAGTTGGATATTTGGAGATAATGCTAGAACCTATATATTTTCTATTTATTGTAAAAGAAAAGAGAGAAGAAAAAAAAAAGCAATAGAAAGCATAGACACGTCACACGTGCCCATCGTGGTTTTGACCTTTAATTGCATTTTCATTTTCAAATATCGGAAAATCCAAATTAAATTTATGAGTATTCCCTTCTCTATTTCTAAGTTGCTTTACATTTTTGCAACATATTATCGAAATTATTTTTTTATTGCATATTATTCTAACAAGTTTCCCAAACTCTGGCACACGTGTCAGAGTAGATTTCGGGAATTTGAGGTAAATCAACTTATCTAGCTAATAGCTGAATTATGGCAATGTACATAGCTCACGCGCCTTCGCGAGCGTGCAGACACCTTCTAGGATGGAACAGACCGACGACCGAGGACCCATCTCGACTCGAATTGTAGATTCTCGATCGTGAGTACACGCGCTCCACGTGGGAGTGGGAAAGCAGAGGTCAAGTGTTCGCAGTAGTGAGACTCCGGATAGCGTTCCTGAAATGGCTGTATTAACTGGATTGGAGAATGAGCGGTTTCAAGTCCGAGCGAGGAACTTTTTGTACTTGATGCTCTTTTGTCTTATATTTGATTCTTGATGCTTCGGTTGGGTTAGAATCAGGCGGGTCGGGTCCTTGGTGGGTGCCCCGTCGTCGGTGAGTAAAATGGTCACGGGCTCAGATTCAGGTATTTGGGTTGGGCCATGTAAAAGCGGCTCAGTGGAGTGCGCAAGTATCTATACATACAATCTTTCACCCACACAGTACAATTATATTAGCCTTAATTAATTTTTTTTCGTATTGTGGAAATCCAAATTAAATATTGCAATTATCTATACTCTTTATTACTAACCAAGGCAAGTTAAAAAACTATTACTTTGATGTATTCAATAACCAATCAAAGTTTTTTCTACAATTAATAATTAATAAAAAATGAATATTCATGTTGCTAACTAATAAAACAAAAATGGCAAAGTTCTTTACCTTTTTTTTATTAGAAATTACTTTCAATTATTTAAATAGTAAACCAAGACCTACGCATAATGAGTATGTTAGAATACTAATATACATCAAGGTTTAAAGCTGACTTCACATTAATTCAATTAAAAAACTCAGGGTCCTCAAATTGATTCAAATTTGAGATATAATGTCGTCAAAATACTTTCATTTTGAAATATTCACTTGACGTGTCATCAAATTTCGTCAAAACTAACTGGTCTAAAATTATAATCCTTTTTAATTTACCGTGTCCCGATAATAATTAATATATAAAATACAAAGAAAACAATTAATCCATAAAAAGATTACACCGAATTTCCAGTTATGTCACGATCACGAACCTTGACGAAGAACTTGGAAAGAAAATATTTTACAACAGTCAAAATCTTCTCTTAGCCCTCATATATTTACACCTTCAATTCACGAGTCAACGGGCCAAAAACGGAAAGTGGGCCCACATCGGATCAGAAAAACATTCACGAAGCTGCGGCGAGCGGTGGAGGCCAGCGACTCTCTTGCTGTAAGAACTCAGCACCTTCGTCGTTCAAAAGAGTTCCATAATTAGGGCTTTTTCCTCTACTACTTCGTCTTCTTCGTCGTCCTCCGCATCCCAGAGAAATCGTGCGTACGAAGCCAACACGTAACTGCAAGTGCAATAATATATAACAGTGATCCTCTGAGGTAGAAAGGAAAAGAATACACTGTGAGTGTGTGTGTGTGTGTGTGTTCTTACGAGTCATTGGGGTCGGATTTAACGGCTTGGTCGAAGTAAGCCTCGGCTCTAACGGAATCTTTTTGGGTCAGCCAGATTAGATCGGCGTAGAGGGACAACACGTTGCCGTCGTTTGGATTTTCCAATATTGCCCTTTCGCAGTACTCCTCCGCCTTCGCCATGTCTCCCTTCACCTAGAGAACAAACCAACCAACAAAAATATAAAACTTTATATATGAGCAATATTACTCATAATTAAAGCTCCGTTGGCCTAATTCAATTTTTTGAAATTGAAGATTTTTTAAGAAAATTAACGCTAGGAATCTGAATTTAGCCGAAAATGAACATACCTGGGCCACACGTAACGACAATTAATTTGGGAGAAAAGCCTACTAAAATTTCACAAAAAATTAGCAATTGAAGCAATTTAAGGATAACTAATACCGAAGACCTAACCAAGATTTAACACATGCGATGTGCACGTAAATATTAATTTAGGGAAAATTTACGTATATCAGATTAAATTCAGGGCAAATCATGTCAGAGGCGACGTAGGATTCATTTGCGCTAATTTGTTACTGAAATTAGTATTCCAACTTTAATTGTTCTCGTATTGCTTCACTCTTTGAAACTTATTATATTAAAATTCCACTTATTATTAAATTGTCACACCTCCAAGCCTATATATTTTCTTTGATGTCAATGATGTATAAAGTGATATGAGCAAAGATGAGAAATGAAGAAAGGGTTACCTCTTTCAAGAACTTAGCGTAATTAGCCAACAGCAAACCATTCCCAGGGTTGGCCTCAATCATCGTGACATAATACTCATCCGTACTACTCTCGAACCACCGACTCCCACCGCCACTATTCCCGCCTCCTCCACCGCCGCCGCACCACCCACCACTTCCGACCGAACCACCTCCGACCACAGCCACGCAGCCCTCCTCCTCCTCCATCATAAAACCGGCTTCCACGTCTTCTCTTATCGTCCTCTTCGCGGACCCGGGCTTCGACGGAAGCCTCAAGGTTTTCTTCTTGGCCCTGCTATCCGAATCGAAACGGGTCGATCCGATCCGGGTTTCCTCGCCGGACGAAATAGAGAGGGAGAACGAGCGGGTTCTCGGAAACTGGGCCAGAGTTTCGGACTCGGGGGACGAACCCGACCCGCTCGCGCCGTTGGAGAACCACGAGTTCAGTATCGGCGTCGACGAACTTCTTAGAAGCATCGTGTAGATTTTGTACTTTGCTCGTGAGAGTCTTTTGTTTGAATTATTCGCTGGTGAATGAGTACAAAGTTTACTGTCGCTAAGAGTGGGCGTGTTTTGGCTGTTGTGCTTGGTGGAATTGGCCGGCAATAGAAGGCTTTTTATAGGAATATATTTATTATTATTTGCTATTTTTTATATAATAAAAAGATATGCTATAAATTTTTTAATATTGCATACCGAAATGATTAATAGGTTAGAGTGTGGGGACCAAACGGTAAATATGTCAACAAAAATATCATTCCCTAGTTCTTCAGAGGACGTTGCTGCTCTATCCACTTGGGTTATGGTTGACATTATGACATGTGTCTATTTAAAAAGTGGCGAAGTAATTAACACTCTTCGATTGAGAATGATGTAACACATGTCACAATCTTAACCATCCAAGTGGTTATGTTAGAATATACCACAGTTAGACAACAATTTTTTGTTAGTACAATTATATATGAAATTCCAAAACCAATTCCTTTTACAAAATGGGGATCAATTTAGATTCAAATTTCGAATGTTATCATGAATTCAACCACAAAACATAAAAAATTGACTTAAATAAGTATGAGTAAATTTACGGAGAATAATGTGCAAATTGGAAAATTTAGAAGGGTACGATACGTAATTTAAGGACTTTTCTGTAAAATAATAATTGAAGGGACCATGAAATACATATTTTGATAAAATATAACGTGTATATATATGTTGTATAATATAATATAATATCATCGTATCGAAATGTTGTTCACGTGAATTGTTCTTAGGTGGCTAAATCAGGAGCCGCGGATTACTTCAGTTAGGGGGCCATTTATCACTACTTCGACTCCATTCTACGCCCAATCACATGATTCGATTTTTAATTTTTCAATAATTCTTTTCAATTGACTGAAAATAATTTCTAGATGTTTATGGTATTAGTACGTGTGTAAAATCGTCTTATTTTTTAGAATGATTATGAGCTTTTAATTTTAGAAATCCAAGATTAACGGTTTAGTTCGAGCTCGCATCCCGAGCTCATTTACTCGACATAAAAAATAAAAAAATAAAAGCTCACGAACTCAATAATCTAAACCCCGAGCTCTAGATAACTTGGAGAGCTTCAACTAAAAAATGTATATCCCCTACAAATTCAAACCACTATAGATATAGACATATGTTAAAATAAACAAAGAAGTTTTGCTAGAAATGAAATGATATATACCTTTCTATTTGTTTAGCTTTTATTAGATGTAGACATTCATTATGATCACATAAGACAAACCCTAAATGAGGTCTCGATTCAATTTTACCACCACCACCATCCCACTCAAAGAGAGAAAAAATAAAAATTCGACGTCTTAGAAAATAATATAAACCAATAGGAAATGATTCCCTTTCTTTATCGGCTAAACCAGAACCAGAAGGTAGCTTTGTCCTCAAACTTCCCATCTATAAGTGATCATTTCCAAGTTTTCTTCTTTCATTTATTTTATTAATATCTTAATTTTTATTCTCCCTTCATTCGATTGGTTTAATGTCATGAAATTCAAGATAGGAAATTGAAATGATGCATCAATTCGAGGGGTAATACTTATGAGAATACAAACAACAGTGGGTGAAGTGATGTCGGCCGTTGGTTTTAAGCTTCCAACACATTCATTCGTTGTTTTGTTTTTAATAGACGGCCACTCACAAAGAGACACGAAGATCCTTAGAAACCGACCCTTTATGACTTAGTTGACTCTAGCTTTCCGTTTGAAAAATAATAAATAATTGAAAGTGTTACAATTTCTTGAATGATCTCAATTTCTTATCTCGTTACGAAAACCCCAAAACGATTTAGTTGGCTGAGAGCTGATAAAATCTTGAGACATGGGGCATCTTTTATTTTCTTGAACGCGATGCTAAAAAAATAATCATTAAATTTTAATGGTATTTCAAAGACCAGGGGCCCCATAATTCAAAGATTTTCATTCGATTTCTCCGGTGGAGAAGTAATCTTAATGATATCTATTTTCTTGCAAAGTTGGAGTTTCCTGAGGGCTTGACAAAGACAAACTCATCACTAGGATCCGTATGTTTATAAGATTTTACGATCTCTGTTGTAATGATCTCAACATGGAAGCCTCTTGTACCCAAGATTTTTCCTCCGCTAACAAAAATATCTCATAACCATTAATTTCTGGTTTTTGGGCAATATAAAATTATAATGACAATAGAATACAGACAACCCCATCTTCGAGAAACCCTTAGACCTAATCATCCAATAGCAAATCGCCACGGTTCAGATTCAGACACATCCCATTAGACTACTACAAAGTTCGCCCATGTTCGGTTTTATTTTTCAATAATTTCGACTGACATGTCCTATCTATTTTTTATCCTATCTATACATCTATCCGATCATTCAAGAATCTTTTTAATTTTTTTTACCTTTGTATGTGGGCACATGAACATTTCTCCAACAGGGACCATTCTCTGTGACTTTTCACCATCAGGTTATCTTTTCTTTCCTTCCTTTTCCTCTCTTCAATAATTCTGCAATAGCAACAAATAGATGAGATTAAAATTGAATAAACCACGGCAAGAAATGCACGACAGTTTTAGCAAGAATAAAGAACATGTCACGTTCCATGATTCAACATTGATGGTTGAGTTCAGGGATGTAATGAAACACATGACATGGAAAGCGAGGAGTTTAAGGAATCGAATGTCACAGCAGACTTAATTGATTGACAACGAGCCCGAAAGAAAATAATGCATATATGACAACTTTTACAAGCTGGGTTTAGTTGTAAAATAGACCGAGACAACCTCTCGGGCCTTTTCGTCAATACTGAAGTTCCCATTCGTAGTTCATCTCTCAAAAATACAAGATAGACAAAGATTTTGTTTTGCTTGAAGTATTCGTTGCGTGAAGTTTCAATATCGAATTTCTTGCTTCATCATATATCAGATTTCTGTTAAAGAAAGACTGATTCATACTATTGAGGCTCTTAAGGAGTTTGGTTGAAACTGTGAAGCATCAGAGCATTAACCATTAATCATAACACACTATTTTCCCAATTTTTATGATCAAATCAAACCCTGCTGTAGGGGCCTGGATGCAAAGATCTAAGAGGTAATTTCAGCAAACAGGTACTTAAAATTTAAGAAAAGAAGGTATAAAACAAGCCACAATAACAATGTGTAGATTAATTTCGTTCGTCCTTGGATAAATAATTCATTTTATTCGGACATCCCTTAGAAGCTTGATAATCTATGAAACTATCTATATGTATCTGCAGGCAATATAACAGTAAATGACTTACAAATTATTTCCTAAATCGAGGACCCTTTTTGTTTCCGCCACTATTGCCTCCATCCCAAGCAGAGGACCAGAAGAAAAGTGACATCCAGAAGAAAACAGCAACAAAGATCTTAAGTTTATCTTGAAATCTGGAGAAAGATTCAACTAAACCTGACAAACACGACAGAGCAATGTCACCGTAAATCTCTTAGCAAGGATCAAATGGTACAATGCTTCATCAATGATGACGATACAGAAAGGCTATCAAAGCCTTAACTTGCAAGAACTCAGCATATGATATAAAGTTCCACATAAACATTGCCATGTAGCTTGCTCCTCCGTATAGAATAGAATGATCTTTACTACAGTAACATTAATTGTTTTTATCTCGGTAAATACATGTAAATAATCAAACAAGTTCGAAAATAGAGTCCAACCACAGCCAATGTTCACTGAATCAAACTTCAAGAAATCGTATTTTCGATTTACACCAACACACGAAAGCATCACAAATCAATGAACTTTAGATGTATGAATCAGGATAGAGGGACTTTATTTCTAGTAAATTTATATATTTTCTAATAATCAATTGAGGGGAGCCAACAATGCTGTGATCCGAAAAATGCCTCTAACCCGCTGATGTAATAAGGTCGAAACAAAATCCAGCTAAAACTAAACACAGTTTCTTGCAAATTGAAGCTCAACAAATCCAATATGGCATATTAGAGAGCACTAATTGACTAAACCGTAACTCCAATTTCCCAAAATAAAAACTCACCATCGCAATAAAGCAAGGCTTCAGAGTAATTTAAAAAGAACAGAAATAATCCTGCCATAAGATCGAAACTAGCTAAATAATCCTTTCAGCTCCAATCATCGCTCATCAACTACATCAATTTCAACGGCAACATCTAGGGCATGCGTAAGCAATAGGTACAAGCATAGATGAACTAAAATTGACAACAAGCATAAATAAATCATAAAATAGACGTGATAGCTGAAACACGTACGAAGACCAAACCAAAGGGATACCTGACGACGATGGTTGGCGCTTCTTAGGAGGAGTATCGGGCTGCGGGCCTGACGCGTGGCAGGCACCTGACCAATATTTGATTTGTGGTGGAAATGGACGGTGGAGACTGAAAGAGGTAGACGACGAAAAGCTGAGGGCCGACGGATTCGCGGTGGAGGGATTGCGCACAGGCGGCGGAGAGCCGTGTGGAACGCGGCACGAAAACATCTTAATAAGGAGAATGAAAGTTTTGGCACAGAAGAAGGGACGGGAAATTTGGCAAGGGAAAAATGCCTTTAACGCCTGTTTCGATAAATGAAGAAAAGCCCATTAACATTATAATTAAGAGCATGTAGCCCACATAAACTTGGGCCGTTTTGACCCATTAAGATTATAATTATTGGCAAGGGAGATGGGCTTTAAGGCCTGTGTCGATAAACAATATATATATATATATATATATATATATATATATATATTCAGTTCCGAACATTTATTAATAGTAATAAGTCATTTAACGCCTACATAGGTTAGATGAAATTCACTAATTTGATAAACAGACAACACTTAGCTGTCACGCATGTGGTCTCAAGTATATTAATACATAGACCACTTAAGTATATATGAGTAGGAACGTCATTTTCAAATTGTTTACTTCAAGCATAATAATTATTTTAGATGATAAATTAAAATTATTAGGGTTTGGTAGCAGCCGGCAAGTAATCTATTGATTAGGACAAAGTACACGCAAATTTTATATTTCATTTAAATCTTATTATACGAGTATTTCTCTACTTATATTCATTTGAAAAAAAAAGATAAATATTTGCTTAAGAATATATATATATATATATATATATTAGATAAGATAGTGGGATTTGAATTTCCTGAAAAAGGGTTGCGGGTTTCTGGTACAAACAGTTATCTGTTTCTTAACTTCCTTTTATGTAATTTTATTCTGTCTAAATTACTGAAGTTAATTGTATATTGATTTGTTCTTTGTAATGAAAATTCCTTCAATATCTGCATATAATAATGCATGTTGAGATAAACTGTTGAATACGACATAACTCCTCCACAATTCATTTTAATACGAGATCTATTCCTACTTTCTTATAATTGAAACACATAAAAAAGCTTAAAAAAAAAGAAATTGCAAGTACGAAGTTGATAAATAAAGCGATGTCTTGTAATAAATGGTAACTTATCGAACGAACCATTTTAGGTAATGTTCCAAGCTACATTTCGAACATCAATAGATTGGACCCCATTATCTTAATATTTGAGATATTTATTTTAAATTATAGTTACAAAGAATATGTACGACAACTTTTTTGATAAAAATAAAATAAAATAAAATTAAAAACAAGGTAACGCTTCATAGTCGATACATCAAGTTATCACAACAGTAAACCAAAAACATGATTTATCTTTACAATGCAACATGGCTTTAAAAGCGAACATTTACAACATACTGAGCCAGAAATAAAAAAATACTTCCCAGCATTAAAATACAAAATAAATAAAAAGTAAAGTGTGGTCCTGGCTAAGTATAAGTAGCTAATCGACAAATAAAACGTGTCATCGTTCTTCTTGTTTCGCTTCATGCCAGGTTTAAAATCGTGAAGCATTGAATGGCATATTTTAAAGGGCACGTCAATATTCTATTGAACTTCATATAATTTTACAGTGCTCTAACCTCGTAAAACAACTTTGATGAGATTCACTTTCGTACGGTTTCATATATTCATGCAATAAAACTTGAGCATGAGATAAGTTGATACTGTGTGTACTAAGGATATCAAAGAACGCGCGAGAAGGCATAAGAAAAAAAATATTAACGTAATATTCAAAATGAGAGAGGGTAATAAATAAGTTAATGCACATTTCATTCGGAATCCGGGATGGGCTAACCGACCCGATTAGTTAAACCCTAACCCGTGCATTGGGGGTGGGGTCATTCCGTCGGGTCAGTCAGTTAAACGCACCCATGGATCGACCCACTCTGATAATGTTGAAATTATTTGTCCCACATCGGAAAATTAACTTCATCTGACTCAATATATAAATCAAAGAGGTCATCAACCTAACACCAATTGGTTTTATGAAGGAACTCTCAATTTAACAGATGGGTTTATGATGAGACATTTGACCTATTAACCAATCATTCTATAGCTTGATTAACAATTATGTGGTAAGTTCTATTTAATAATTCAACAAATCGGAACCAGATTCGTGTTATATAGACCTAGATCGAACATCCGTTCTAACACATTACAAATTATGACAAACAAAAATCAAAAAAAAAAAATACAATGGTCTCTATTTATTCGAATCCGTTTTGAAGTAAAGACCGAAGCATGCAAAGAAAAGGAAATATGCGGTATACAAATTTATATTACGAAATATGATGCGTGATATCATAGAATATTGGCAATAATTGTAACGCCTTTCCTCATTACGTGGAACGATAATATTTCCAAGTGTAGCCAAGCAACAAGTTAAAACGAAATAAAGTAGTAAGAACAATTACCTTGTATATATCTTTTATTCTGTTTCTTTACGTTCACATGATCTCGTGGGACTATTCTAGGGTTGGACCCATGTATTAATTATTCTTTCTTAAAGATTATTGTGAAAGTAGTGACACATTTGTGCAAGCCAGATCCGAAATGGAGATATTACTTGCCAATTTTTTTTTTCTAATGTACCTAATTGATTCATTAAATTCATCCCGTACGTTAAAGTCGCGTGCATTACTTCCATATAATTTACATAAGAATTTAAATTCAATAGCAGCTCTATAAACTATAACTCTAAAAAAATAGAGGATTTGCGTGTTTTTTTTCGAAGTTTCTAATTTTAATCACGTTTCATAATTGACATGTAATAGAAGTCCAAAAAATATAAAATTATACAACAATAAGAAGATTCACATCACATTTCTGATGATTTTAAATCAAGGTGATGCGTTTTTTTTTTTTAAATCCTAATACGCATAGAGGGTTGTGTATTTGATAACTAAAGCATGAGTACGAGCTCCAGAGTTAAAGCAATTTGAATAATCATGAGTCGATCAATGTATAAGTATACATTTAGAACCAGCAACAAGTCATTACTTAGTCAACAAGGCATTGAACTTTTTCAACAAGACATTTGACTTATTCAACAAGTTATTCGATTTGTTCGACTTAATAGCGATATGCATCCCTAAAATTATATGTTAATAAGATTATCGTACACTTGAGCTCGATCTACACCAGATATTGCAATCCATCTTTTTCGTCTGCTAAATAAAAAGGGTCTTCTTAAATCAGCATATATTGTTTGAGTAGGGTTTTCTTATAAAAAGTAGTAAGGTTTTTGTTTCGATATACAAATGACAATAAAATTATGAGTAGGGCGGCTAAACCCTAATTACTCCACAGAAAAAAAAACTCAAGTTCAAATAAGGGTTCTAACCAAAGACTCAATCATTTTGATTTACATTAATGACAATGTTTGACGCCATTAAGAAGGTCGATATATGATTATAATAAACTAAAACTACAAGCAGTAAAACAACCCATGGAAATGTCTGTTTTCTTACAACGACTAAACCCTTAGTACATAGACACCAACAGTTTATTATCGTACATTAAGCAATAATTACAGCACCCTCTAGCTATTCATCCAACTAAATCACTGCAATTATAGTCAAATAATACATATTTTATTTAAAAGTAAGACTGCTTCATTATTAATCTAGGAAAGCCCCTATTCAACTTTTTGTCATTTTTTTAATAAATTAACTGCAAGCTGGACCAGGCTTTTAATAACTTTTTCGTGGGTCTAGCAGTAAATACACAAAATTTAGCTACCATTACAAAACCTCAATGCAAAGTGCAATTTCATTGTTTCTTGATTATATACACAAGAGCACAACGACTCACTTCATTGGCTTTGCGTCATAGAACAGTATTCTTCCCAACGATCACTATTGACCGTTAAATTGTAATTTCTTTAGTAAGGTTAATTACAACTTTTTTTTTTCTTTGAAAAAAAAAAAAACTTTTTCTTTTCATCTATAGCTTCTCTATTATTATCTAAGTACAGCAAACACTCATTGATAGTAACACTCGAAATCGGACGACGCCTTCTTGCCTCAATCTTGCATGATATTTCGACTAATTACATTTTAATAACCTCACTAATTTTGATGGTTAGCCGACATCTTAGCATGTAATATAATACACTCACGTAACCTTTCGTCATTACTTACCAATTTATTCGAACTAAACCTTACATAAAAAATGAGATGCCAACGAATGTAAATTAATTAGCGAGAGACAATGCAATAACTATCTGCTTTTGGATCCCTTGAATGTGTATTAAGAGAGAAACAAATGCAGAAAGTAATTAAGAGTCCTGTCCGGGATCTAATCTTAGCTTTAGGCCTTTAGAAAACTCGCAGTTGCTAAAAGCGGTGGGGCCAACTGTAGGGAACCGTAACGAGGACCACCGTACCAGAAAGGAAGCTGTCCATTTTCATATAAACTCGCAGATAACATCATCTTTGCCATTGTTAAACGCTAGCACGACTCTCTCTCTCTTCTTTACATATATAAATAAATCATCATCTTCTGACACTTTGTTATTACATAGATAGAGATAATAAACTCTTCTTGATCAGCTCCCCATATATTGTTTTTTTTTTTTTTTTTGTATAAAAGAAAAAAATGGTACAACCCAAAAAGTATAGAGGGGTCAGGCAACGGCACTGGGGTTCTTGGGTGTCAGAGATTCGCCATCCTTTGCTGTATGTAATGGAATAATAATCTTATTTATATATCTTCTCCAATATTTCTTCACCACACAATGCTTATTGCTTTACACAAAAATCTTCTGTTTATATATATAGACACAGAGAGAGAGGAAAGTTCCAATCTTTATGGAAGAGTTTTACAATATATATCTTTATTGTATATCATTTGCAGAAGAAAACCCTAGTTAGGCTTTTTTGTTTTTTTCGAAGAAGAATCTTCGTTACATTTTATTTGTCCGTTTGTAGGAAGAGAAGGATATGGTTGGGCACGTTCGAGACGGCGGAGGAGGCGGCGAGGGCCTACGACGAGGCGGCGATCTTGATGAGCGGCAGGAATGCGAAGACGAACTTCCCAGTTGCGTCGTCGCCGTCGTCTCACAACAACAATCGAGAAAGTGGGGGAGATGACGTCAGCAACGCCGTGGGCAACGGCAAGAACGGCGTCTCGCCGTCGTCTCTGTCGCCGTCCACCTCCTCGCCTGCAATAAATGCTCCGACGACGCCGACGACGACGCCAAACCTCTCGTCGATACTCAGCGCGAAGCTGAAGAAATGCTGCAAGTCTCCGTCGCCTTCCCTCACCTGCCTGAGGCTCGACACGGAGAGCTCCCACATCGGCGTGTGGCAGAAACGGGCCGGGTCGAGATCCGAGTCCAGCTGGGTCATGACCGTCGAGCTCGGGAAGAAGAAGACGAAGAAGGGTCACAATAGCGATAATGGTGATGGTGATAAAAACGACGACGTTGCAGAAACATCAAACGCACAAGTCGTAAATAATCATAATGCAACGACGAGCAATGGCGTAGTGATCGATGAAGGGATCAAAAGAGATGGAGGAATCGATGAAGAAGAAAGGATTGCTCTGCAGATGATCGAAGAGCTCCTCAACAGGAATTAAATTGAATAAATTACCGCATATAATAATAATACAATATATAGAAAAGTACTCTATTTTTTTTCTTTATTACGATTGTTTTGTTGCTTCATTACGTGAGTGCCGCGATAATAAAATAAAGTCAAATTAATTAAATTAGGTCACTAACTATACATTTTGTGTTTTTGGGTCAATAAGTTTCATAATTGTAAATATAGGTCACTAAGTAATGTATCTGATTTTTTTTGTGTCACTTGTGAATTTTTCGGGAAAATTTGTCGAAAATACGACGTGGACGATGACGTGGCTGCTGACATGTCATCGGCCACGTCAGATTTCCGACGATTTTTGCCGAAAAATTCACAAGTGACCCAAAAGAAATAAGATACGTTACTTAGTGACATAAATTTGCAATTATGAAACTTAGTGATTCAAAAACGAAAATATGTATAGTTAGTGGCTTAATTTAATAATTTTGAGTTAAAAAAAGGGCGTCGTTTGCGAGTTGGAAATCCTTAAACTTGGGAAAATGTAAATAGATTTGAATTGTCAGTATCTGCGTGTGTGTTCATGCGTCGTATTGAGATGAGACATACAATGTGATTGTACTGTGAATTGCGGGGCAATGTGATATTAATTGTATTTTTAATTATATAGCAAGTATGATTGTGATTGATATTGCTGTGTCCTCTCCATTGCTTTGTTGCTATCAATTCTTCGGTTGTGAGGGGATTTGTCGTTTTTCTTTTTTCTTTTGGTTTTAAGGTCATTAGATTTGACAGGGCATACTGAGAATTTACTTTTATGTGGGGACAACCTAGTTTATTTTTTTATTTCGTGCGATGTAATTATATCTAGTTACAAGTACAAATTGGAGAATCTTACTAGAAACTCTTGGATACTTCTGATTATTTTTTTTTGGTAAATAACGGGAGCCCGTGAACACAAGGTATTATTTTTTCAAGATTTCAAGATTCAAGATTTCAAGATTCAATGTTATTATTTTTTCTATACGTAGTAACTCAAGGTAATGCGGATATTTGGAAATATATATATGAAATAGTGACTATCCTTTATTTGAAAACCATACTATAGGCAAGTTTTATGGTGGGTCACTTGTAACTTCATATACATTTATCAATTGTTTTCACGCATTTTACCGATAATATGCCAACTGGGGCTGCTAGAATATATATATATATATATATATATATATATATATAAAACGGATTGATATTTACTTAACGTGCATTTATAAAGTTAAAATGCACCATAAATGCGAAGTTGCTGAAGTAGCTCAGAGTCTTTTCTGTTTTCTTCATTTCTTAATTTAAGGACATTATTAATCTTCTTGGATTATATTATAATATATAACCACGTGAATCATGAAGATAAAATTTTAGTATTATCTCTTCATTGTTTCTGGCTTTACTATTTTTATTTATTTCATCGATTTATAAAATTAAAAAACCCAGAAGTTCATTTTTTAAACCGCTTAATAATTAGAGGCGTAAATAGACAAAGCTGTACAAAATTAGTAACTTATTACAAAAGAGCAACAGAATATAACCCGGATATATATGTATAAAGAAGCATATAATGAACGTGCTTAATAGGTAAATTTGAGATATCGCTTTCCATATCGTTTTCATTGGCCATTTCGTTCCTCACAAAATTTAATTAAAATGTCCATCACTTGCTGGTTGTTCTATCAGCAATAAATTAAATGAAGTTGATGCCATATTTAATTTATGAAATGGCTTCATTAATCTTTTGCTACCAATTGAGTTTTAAACAAGCGATTCTTCAAAGGTTCGCGTGTGTGTATTTTAAAATATGAGTTCAGAAGTTTATTACATATTGGTCGGAATTACAATTCACCTCCTTTTAATGTTTTTTTTGTTGATAGGATCACCCTCTAACTTACGAAAATATAGTATATTCAATGCACGTGTTTCTCAACCAGTATATAACTTAATTCAATTTAACATATAATCCAATGTCAAAATACCCACACTTCCTAAAGTCTCGGTATAAATCCACGAGGTACCAAAGCTCAAAAGCCACAAAGTCTCGATAGAAGAAAACAAAGATCACATATATAGGTCTAATTTAACTAAAGTTAACTAAATATCTTAACAATTAATTTCTGTTGCTGAGGTTCTAGAAGTAAACTTGGAAGAGTTAAAAATAATACTTAAATCGGGCCATGCAAATTGGAATCATCTTTTTTCTTTCATTATTATGCCGTATGTGTTAACCAGTCTATTTTAAGCAACGAATTATATAAGCACCTGATCATGTAACACAAAATGTCAATTATTTGGTGATGAACATCAACAAAGATTCTCGGGGTGATTGTAATGTTTCCAATCCATAATTTGATATAACAAACACGATGCGAATGATATTAAATCGAGACATATTTATGAACCCGTGTAACAATTATCAAAATAAAAAATAGACAGTTAGCGAATTGATGATCTGCAACGTAATCATATGTAATATAACCATGCAAACAATTTTCGAATTAAATTATTAGGTCGCCATGACTTGAATCATCAATCTTTACATAGTTTGTCGTTTGGCTCAAATTAAAAACCACTTCTTAAAAAAGAGTTTTTTCTAAAAATTGTATGTAAAAAATTTGAAGGATTGTAATAATGAATGGCCGAAGAGAAGTTATCTGTGGTGTTTCTAACCCTTAACAACCATGAAAATGAAACAAGTCCTCCTAGATTCACAACAATATCTAAAACCAATATATATATATATATATATATATATATATATATATATTTATATAACGTGCAATGATATGAAATTTCATTATCTTGCATATATAATGCTAACTATCATCAATTTCCGAGTACTATTGCTGAGAAAATAGGTAATTGGAGCTTTCATTCATTAATATGTGGCACATAGATCATTCCATTCCATGTGACATGGACACGTCAAGAAGGCCCAAGCTGGTCAAGATTTATCACATAATATAATATATAATTTTACAACACAATCCTTTTCAAGTAGGGAAGAACTTATATATAGAGTAGGTTAGATATCAAAATCCCACTTTTGCATTTGCTTAGCTACCACATCATTATTTTGTTGGTCAAGCAAACAATCCTCCTTGATGCCAAAAGAAATCAGACATAAATCGTTACTTCTTAAGACCATCATTAATGAGTTCACAAGAGTTGTTCGATTAATATGTTCTCTCTCTCTCTCTTTCTCTGTGAACGGGCTGAGTAATGGGCCTCTTGGGCTTAAATTTTAGGCAAAAACGGCCCAAGAAGATAATGGGTTCCAAGAATCTTCTCTCTCTTTCTCGGGCAGGGCTGAGAAATGTTAGGACTCATGGGCTTAAATTTTAGGGCCTAACGAGTTCCAAGAATCTCAAAATGCGGACGGAAAAAGGGATAAGTTTCTTATTTGGTCCCCCCATATTTATTCATGGGACAACTTTGGTTCCCAATGTATCGAATTGTCACATTTAGTTCTCGTTATCAAATTTTGAGCCAATTTAGTCCCACCGTTAATTATACCGTCAATTTGGACGGAATTACGTGCCAGGCCGGGCCAGATCCATCATTATTTTGGCAAGCAAAACTCGGGTTGGCCCGACTCAACCCATATTTCAATCAAAAAATTGAAGGATAATTATTAACGATGTGGCTAAATTATTTCAAAATCGACATCGGAACTAAATATGACAAATCGAAACATCAGGGACCAAAAATGCCCAGACCTCTTCTTGCAAGCAAAGTTAACCAACAACAAACAACGGCAACCTATGGATGTATCAACTTCTCTGCATCTGCTTCCTCAGCCCGAAGAGCGGCCCGTGGCCCGCACCCTCGGCCTCCCGACACGAACAGCGGCCCGAGTTGAGGCTCGCGCCGCAGCCGAGGCACATCCCCTTGCAGTGGGGACCGCACACGGCGACCATCGTGATCTCAACGTGTATGAGGTCTCTGACGTTCTTCGATATGTCGATGGCCTTTTGTCCCGGCGGGAAATGGAGGTGATCTTCGGGGTCGATTAGGGAATCGTATTCGTCGTCGTAGTCTTCTCCTTCGTGCGTTCGAGTTTTTTTGTACTGTGCGAAGATCGTGCCCATGTCTGTGGTCTCGGGTTCTTCCACGGGTTCTTCGCTCAGTAGGAGCGTGAAGTTGGCGAATACGCTTTGCGTCGCCGGTTCGCCGCAGCTGCAACGTTTTATGAGAATTTAGAGAAACACCACGCAACAATTTCAACTCGATTACTGTTTAGTCATGTATATCTGAGAGAGTGGCATTTTCTAGGAATACATAAATTAAAGAGTGACAATTTTAGGACAATGAGTATCCAAATTAAAGCAATTCGATGACACTTAACGTTTGAAAACCTAATTTTAAGTTCGGAATTAACATGCGGAGGGAAAATCCTATGTGGCCACGGCCAGACATGCTAGCATTTTCTCGTTGTCGCATAGGATTTTGCCCCAACTCAATTATCACATGCACCCTGCATGTATTAATTTCGGGCTGAAATTGAGTTTTCAACGCTACTTGTTCTTAAATTGCTTCAATTCGTCGGATATGCTGATTTGAAGGGAAATTTTCATGTCACATATGATTTCTCCCCAAATTACTTGTCGTGTTGCTCACGACGTGTGTTATTTTCTGACTAAAATTAGGTTTCAGGCGTTAATTGCCCTCAAACTGATTCAATTTCGAAACTTCTTGTCAAAAAATGCAACTCTACCAAATATACATGGCTAAAAAAAACTATGATTAAACGGATCACCACTACCTACCCATGTTGGTACATCATCCAACTGCGTCGGATTTTCGACACGTCACCGAAAATCCATCGACGACGTGTCGAAAATCCGATGGAATTGGATTACTATAACATCATGATAATCGCAATCTCCTTCAATTAGGTCTCAAGAAATTCAATTATTCCAACGGAAAGCAAAGAAAAATTGGAATATAAAGAAGATAAATTGCAGGCATACCTGTTGCAGCTAAGACCAAGGACCGTCCTAACGACCCCATCAAGCCGGAGCTTTCCTTTCCTCCTCGCCACGTCCACCGACACCACGACGGGCGTGCCGCCGTAATCGCCTTTATTGGGCCCGACGACCCTCAGGCCCGATTCAAGGGCCCGCTTTCTCGACAGCTCGGACGCTACTTTTCCCAAACCCAGCCTCTCCAGGGTCGTTCCGTACTCCACGTGGGATACGGCGGCGTTTCGCTTGTACTTGATTGCCCCTTCCCACGGGCAGTCGTCCTCTTCGTCGACGGCGTCGTCGGGCAGGTCGAAGTGGGATTCTTGATACTGGGCCCGCCTCGGCGACGACGCCGATGAGTTCTGGCGGAGGGTGGCAAGCTGGGGGATTTTCGTGGAAGAGAAGGGTAGTTTGGGGAATCTGTGCCGGGCTGCGGGTTTATCCCGATGCGCCGTGAATTTGGCGAGGGGAACCGCGGCGCGGGGAGTGCACGCGCCGAGCATTTTCTGCAAGGGATTCGAGGGAGTAGGTTCGTTAGCTTTGAGATTTTATTGGTTTCAGAAAGATAATGTTTGAAGAAAGATCAAACCTTTTCACCTCTCCCCCATAAATTAAACAATACAATTACACAAAATAATATAATATATTATATATTAATATAAATTATGACTCGTATTAATCAAATAAATATTAGCTAAATATATATGATTTATGTGGTTTAAAAACTAAGCACCATATTATAGATATCGTAAAACACCACGTTGTTGATTTAATCACGCCCCCCTTGCCATTTATAACATAATTTCCCCTAAATACTACAATAATTTTGTGTGACATCATTGCTTTTTCAGCGTTTTCTCTTTCTCCTGTTATTTTTCTTCACAATTGCAGCGATATATGTAAAATTTCTTTCCAATGACGAAAGTAGTATGTGTATGATCAAAGGCTCCCCAAAGCCTTAGCTTTTTCCCTCAGCAAAAACTTCTGAACCTTCCCCGTCGAAGTCTTGGGCAACTCATCCACAAACAACACAGTACGAGGCGCCATGTAATGAGGCAACCGGTCCCTACAGAACCCAACAATCTCCTCCTCACCAACACCATCCCCCACCTTCACGAAGGCACAAACCGTCTGCCCCCAGTGGTCGTCGGGCCGAGCCACCACCGCCGCCTCCACCACCGCCGGATGCTCGTACAGAACCCTCTCCACCGCCACGCTGCTCACGTTCTCCCCGCCGGAGACCACCACGTCCTTCAGCCGGTCCACCACCTCTATGTACCCGTCCCCGTGCCTCACCGCCGCGTCCCTGCTCCTGAACCACCCGCCGGAGAACGCCTCCTCCGTCGCCTCCAAGTCCTTCAAATACCCGCACATCACCGTGTTCCCACGAAACATCACCTCCCCCACCGTCTTCCCGTCGCCGGAGACGCTCTCCGCGGTGGTCGAATCCCTCACGTCCACCTCCTCGAGGCAGTGGTGCCCCACCCCCTGCCGCCTCGCCTTGAGCCCGCACCGCTCGTCCCGAGGCAGGGAGTCCCACTCGGGTTTCCAGAGGCACCACGTGGCGGGCCCGTAGGTCTCCGTGAGCCCGTAGAGGTGGGAAACCCTAAACCCTAAGCCCTCGATCTTCTCCAGGATCGAAGGGGGAGGAGGGGACCCGCCCGTCATGATCTCGACCCGGCGGGGGAGGGGCCTCCGGTGCTCGGAGTTTGCGATCATGTTGAGGACGGTCGGGGCCCCGCCCATGTGGGTGACCCGGTGGAGCTCGATGCTGCGGAAGACATCCTCCACGGAGACTCGCCGGAGGCACACGTTGGTGCCGCCGAGGGCCGCCAGGCCCCAGATGAGGCACCAGCCGTTGCAGTGGAACATGGGCACCGTCCAGAGGTAGACGGGGAAGAGGCCCATGCCGTGGATGGAGGTCGTGGCCAGGGCGTTGAGGTAGGCTCCGCGGTGGTTGTAGACCACCCCCTTGGGCCGCGAGGTGGTGCCGGAGGTGTAGTTGACGCTGATTGGGTCCCACTCCGATTTTGGGCGGATGGGGTAAAATGGGAATCTCCAGCGGAAATTAGGGTTTCGTAATCGTCGTAATCCGGCGACGGAGCCGGCGGATCGTCGTTCAGGTCTTCGATTACGACGAGGATCGGCGGTTTAGGGTTTTTTCCCTCCGGCGGGGGTAATTCGAGGGCTCCGCGAGCGACGCCGAGCAGCTGGTGGTCGACGAAGAGGACCTTGGCTTCGGAGTGCTGCAACAGGTAGGATATCATCGACGAGTTGTGGCGCGTGTTCAGCGTGCAGATGACGCCGCCGGCCATCGGCACGGCGAAGTGGAGCTCGTGCATCGCCGGCACGTTTGGGGCCAGCGTCGCCACCTGTTGGACCATTCAATCATCGGGGCAAAGAAACAGAGGCATCGACAGAGAGAGAGAGAGAGGCACAATTGTTAATTACTTACGACGTCGCCTCGAGAAATCCCTAGTCTGCAGAGGGCGGAGGCGAGCTTGACGCACCTCAGGCGAGTCTCCGACCAGGTGAAGCTGCGGGAGCCGTAGACGATCGAAGTCCTGTCTCTGAAGACCTTCGCGGCTCTCTCTAAGAAGCTCACCGGCGTCAGAGGGGCGTAATTCGCCTCGCATCTGACGCAGCCCTCCATCGATTTATTAGGCGATAAATCATCGTCGTCGGAGTTCTCCGGTGAAAGCTTGCACAGTAGCCTCGAATTTGCCGGTGGGCCCAATTTGGTTAGGCCGTTGAAGAGCCACTGGCTGATCTTTGCGGAGGTTTTACTGCTTCTGAACATTTGCGAGCGAGCGAGAGAGAGAGAGAGAGAGAGAGAGTCAGCCGTGTGCGTGTAGTGCGGATATTGACAAAAACTTGGAAGAGACGTTTGGATGAAGTTGTATAACTGTAGTGTCATGCATGGCCAAGCGAGACGGCTCCCAATTAAAAACCAAAAAAAATTTGTTACTTTATTAACTCGGGGCTTAAATTTTTTTTGTTTTCATAAAAAAGTTACGTTAAAAATTTATTTTTAGGAATTCAGTTGGTTGTGGTGTGTATCATTTATCATCCTTGACGTATCTTTTTATAGGTATATTACGTATCACGTCAAGCGTTTATATGATATATCTATACGTTTTTTATGTTACCTAAATTTATTATATGATGTACCTTTTATCACGAAAAGGGTAGTGATGTGTAAAAATTTTATTCTACTAGATACCTACACGTAAAACGATTCTGACAAGGGACTGAGATAATTTTTATACAAAATGATACTTAAGTGTAAGTTTTTCTTATGCAGATTAACCTATTAGTTAAGGAAAAAAATTGAAATAGATATCGTTTTTCTCCGACTACACTGAAATATCATTCACATAATGGGTTAACCTACCATGAATCTTAAAATATAATGGGTAAGTTTATTTAAAAAAATTGAAAATATCACATACTCGGGTGATGGAGCATCACCCTGCTTTTTTGGGTGATCCAAAAATTAATATCACTTTGATCACCTAGGTGATCATCCATCACGGTGATGACTCATCACTCCCACTAAACAAACGCAGTGATGAGAAGGTGATGACGGGATCACCGCGATGTTTTGGTGGATCACCCCAAAACAAATGCCCCTTATTATTTTAGTGAGTAGTGTATGATTATTAAATTAATGATAGGCGCGGCGCAAGTGATTAATTAATTCCATGTTCTTTTTAACTCTATTTTTCGACGTGACCATACAACACCTCCATAGGCCGTAACGGATTCAATATTAAAACAGGCCCGATAAAGAAAATACTTGCTCGCCTTTTTTTTTTTTTCACTATCCCGGCCACAATCCAGCTTCTTCTGTTCCTAGTTGTAATAGTTATGTCGGGATTGTTCTTGGAAGTGTTAATTTTAGGGATGTCGATTTGGACCCATTGGGTCTTAAATGGGCCTTAATGGGTCGGGTCTATATCCATTTAAACTCGTATGTTGAAGTAGTGTGCGTAGAATGGTCCGACCTGTTTAAGGCCCATTACGGATCCAAGGAGTCCAAATTGGCATCCCTATGTAATTCGGCTGACTAGAGAGTCGGCGAAACCTCCGGGCTCTGTCGTCCATGACCGTGGTCTAAGCTCCTATGAGTTCAGTTCAATCTGAATATCACTGTCAGCTAAGGACGATTCACGTTGCTAATTTCAAAGTCCACATACACAACTTGTGTTGGACTTTAAAACATACAATATACTAACAACATGATCAAACAATTACATAAAACAACACCAATGAAAACATATTTTGGACACAAATGTCTATAAAATTGTTTGTCGAGCGGAATTCTTAGTTTTGCTTGTCATGGAAATCATGCACAACCACCACACCATTAGTAAGACATGTTTGTGATCCTAAAGAATACAAAAACAAAAAAAAAACAAAAAAAACTAAGCGATAGGGATAAAAGTATTTTTACCCTATGTGGTATTGAAATTAATTTCTTTACGAAAAAAAAATTGTTGCCGTGCATTGGATAAGACGAACACATCGACACGAAACTACCCATCTTTGGGCTACAACGAGAGGTCCAAGTTTTAACTAGGACGACTGCGACAAATCAAATGCCGCCTTGCGTGGGCCCCACGCACACTAAAAACGCATAGCTGTCATCGATGATTATCCGAGTCAGCTACGTTGGATCTACGTGTCCAACGTCTGTAATAAGCAACATCTGTGCTTATCATTGAAGCCCACGTGGCGAACCTCCCCCGTGAACCCTCTATAAAAATCCGCCATCTTTCAACCTCCTGATAATAATATCATCAACAGATCGATTCCCTTCTTGAAGATTCTCTTTTGGGGGCTTTTATAATTTAATACAATTCAATCACTGTTTTTTCTCTATTTATCGTTCTCTATAATTTCTGCGTTCTTGAGATCGTTTCTTGAGAAAAATAAAAAGAGAAAACTATGAAGGTCGACGAAAAGGGCAACCCTCTGCGCCTTTCTTCCCTCAACCACATCTCCCTTGTCTGCAAATCAGTTGAAGAAAGCACCGATTTTTACCAGAATGTTTTAGGGTTTGTTCCTGTGAGAAGGCCCGGTTCGCTGAAATTCGATGGGGCATGGTAATTTTTTTACTATTATTATCACTAAATTTTCAGGTTCTTTGAGGCATTTAAATTTCTGGGTTGTGATTGTTTTTTCATTATTTAATATAATTCAGGCTGTTTGGGCACGGAATTGGCATACATCTCTTGCAATCGGAAGATCCTGAGAGTATCCCTGAGAAAACTGCGATCAACCCCAAAGATAACCATATTTCTTTCCAGGTGATGATTTTAATTTTGTAAAAATTTATACAGTGACATTTTCATACACGGATAATGTTAGGTAATTAAGTTCTGCCGTGGAATTAATTTGAGGACGATTAAGAATGAAAATATAATTTCAGATCGAAATTGAGTCATAATTAATAAATAAATTTGAAAAGGTCAAGTGGCTTCGAATAACTTTTCCTCATGCCACGTGGAATTTTTCGACTCATTCTGGGTTGTCCTGCTTTACTTTGTCAGAGGTGCTGATTTCGATCGAATTTTACTGAATGTCACTTAGAATAAATGTGCTTTAATTCAGAGCTCAAATTTTGATTTCAGCGTTCAAAGTGCTAATTTTGAAACTTATTATCCTAAAATTAATTGGGTTCTTAGTTCATATGTATTGACTTAAGCTTTTTCTTTTAAATTTATTTATTGATGGGGGGGATTGAAATAATTGTGAAGTGTGAGAGCATGGGCATGGTGGAGAAGAAGCTGACGGACATGGGAATCAAGTACGTGCGGCAAAGGGTGGAAGAAGGTGGGATCTACGTGGACCAGCTCTTCTTTCACGACCCTGATGGCTTCATGATCGAGATATGCAACTGCGACGCATTGCCGATTGTACCTCTGGCTGGAGAGATGGTACGCTCGTGCTCGAGGATCAATCTCAACAACATTGCAGCAGCACAGCAGCAGCAAAAGGCCTCCTTTGTCCCAATGGTTCAGCCTTAATAATTAGGGTTTACTTGTAATGAAGGCGATGGATGATGTGGTGGTGTACAAAAAAAAAGCGAAATAAAACTTCCAATCATTTGCGTGCAAAACTCGTCGACGTTAAAATATCTAGTTGTTTGTGATAATTGCATTCGACATGTCACATCAAATGAAAAAAATCACATGATGGGTTCTTTTAAATATCTTAAAGCTAAGTGGAAAATAAATATATAACATGATTGGGTCCGAGCAATCTAGTTGGTAAGATCCGACCCTAAACGTTTGTTTGGCAACGGATTGATTTTGAATGGAATGAGATCAAATCTGATGCCGACTACAAAATTCCTGAGTTTGTTTGTTTGAGAGGTGTTTTGAAAGTGCGGCTATTAATTACTTCCAGCTTTCTTACGGCGCCAAGTTTATATATTCTACCATTTTTTCCACTGCAGGTTATAATTTATAACGTACATAATTCGGTATTATATATGTTTTTTATCATACTCGTCACACATTTCTCTATCTTCATATCGTCTACTACAGTGTTTAAACACCTAGGCCATAGATATCATTAGACTCGGACTTCTATCTATGGCCTGTTTTTTCCTCTTTCATATCACACATTTTTTTAGGGAAAATTATAATTTTACGTCACTAATGATACATGTTTTCGTTTTTTATCACTATATTCGATAATTGTGAAAGTAGATCACTAACTTTGTATATCAAAAAAATTTGAGTCACTCTTTCAATTTTAGATCACTAAGTATACATGTTTTCGATTTTGGGCCACTATGTTTTTATGAATGCAAAAATGATTCATTAATCTTGTAAATATAGCAATTTAAAAACTTAAAACATGTATACTTATTGAAAATACATATCTTAGTTATCCAAAATAGAAAGGGTGATCCAAATTAGTTTTGACATGCAAATTGGTAGCCATGAATAATACAGATTAAATAAGTTTATCTCTTCTCTAAATACTTGAGCGTCTCAGCCACCAAGTTAAGTCGTCATTGGCAAAAATACCATTCATATAAGGAGATGATCAATGCATTTATATATATATATATATATATATATATAACAAGTATAAATGTATAACATCAACTCTTTCGAACAAAAGTATAATAAATCGCCTTTTATTAAAAATCAAACCCGCTTCACTGACCTCGGCGTTGGTCTTCCTCGAGCCTTCTTACTATTCTTCCCACCACCGCCGCCCTTACAAAATCCGCAAGCCGACACCTTAGGAGAAGGCGGCTCCACCGCCGGCTCAAATCTCCCTGCCGTACGGTAACCTCTCCCTGATCCGTAGGATTGGCTCCTCTCCACTCTCAATCCAACGGTTCTGATTTCATCCTTTCTGCAATTGATGATCTTGTCTGCTACCTTACAACCGCGTTGGCTAGCGAGCCGAGTAAGCTCACCGGACCATGATGAGCCGTCGTCCCACACCAACCCCGAAGAGCCCTGTCGCCGGAACGATACCGACGATCTCTGCAAACCCGCCATAAATTTTATTTTTTTTTCTTCAAATATTTGTAATATCGATGCCTTAATTTTTTTTCCCTTTTCTTTTATTTTTTGGGGGTTTTGTCTGGCGATTTCTGTTCTTGGATGAGGTTGGGTTCAGCCGACTTGAAATTGGGTTCTGTGAATTAAGGTTGACGTGAGAGAAAAATATATATGTGCTTATATATACGTGTATAAATAGACGTTGCAATAAAATAATTTACGTAGGGACCACGAGTGAATTTCGTATGACTAGCCTCCTTTGAAAAATCTTGACCATTATTAATATATTTTGCGTTTAAATACTATTAGCACATTATTATTTATTATTTATTATTATATCCCCTATTTTGCGTATTATATATCTATTTCATTAATTTGCCTATACTAATGGAGATGCATAATGATGAGACAAAGGGTAGAATATTTATGTTCTCGAAATTTCCCGACCATCCGGAAATATTTATTATTTTAAAATAAAATCAAATAAAAAGCATTCTATTACTTCCAATCATGCATGTATGTAATTATTAAATATAACATTTCGCGTAGATATTACCCTTTGTTATGGTGACAGTCTTGTCTCCATTATTAGAGAAGAACACGAGAAGCCAAGGTTTCGCATGTCGTTGCCATGGAAATAGTATTCAAAAGAGTAAATTTTTATTTATCTTTCAAAACTGGCGACTTTAATTTGTAATATTTATTTCAAGTAGAAATATACAGTGAGAAAATAAGAACGCGTGCTAGACTATTTGGTTGCTTCCTTTTATGACTCTTTCATACATTGAACCGTTGAATTCAATTATTGTTTCTAAAAGTCCAACAATCATATATACATATATATTTACCAATCACAACAATTTTCTCATAACGTCATCATAATTTTTCAAATGATTAGAGGATATGTAACTTGTAAGTTGGAAACTTCCATGACACTCCTAACGATAACGACTTTAAGGCAAGAAAATCCAATTAATTCTAATAATGGAGAAATAATAGCATATTAATCGATAAAAATATTTAGTAAGAAAAGCAAAAAGAAAGATTAATACTAAAAGCCCAAGAATACTATTGGTAAGTTATTACATCTTAATCCTAGATGCTTAACTCCATCTTGTTCAAGTATCTTAACTCCTTCTCCAGATATATCACTGTCAAGAAATCAAACATAAACACTTCCCAATATTCAATTTTTTAGATGAATTAGATATTTTACCAGAAATATATGGTTTACGTGAGCATCAAAATTGGACGTTATTCAAGCTATTTTTGTGATTAGGTGAAAAAAAGAGCAACCTTTACGACCCTTTAATAATTGATCATAATGGATCACGATGAATTTATATCTTAATCTATCTAATTCAAGGGGCAAATTTTCAACAAACAACTTTGTTGTGATTTCTTCTTTCTATGCAGAACAAAACCAAACCTCAAATCTCTCCACTTTATTATCACAAAATCACAGCAGAACATTAAAAGAATCGGACATTATATATTACCAGAAAACAAAACGTAACGAAAATAACTTAAAAAGCAATAATAGTTATGCTTATGTCCTAAAGCCACGTGTTCAACCAGCTGCAGACGTCCTCCATCTGCTTCGGCGCAGTGTAGTGCCCGACCCTGAGAAATCGGATCCAACCCGACCCGAATCAATACATAAGATGTTAACGGAAGAGGATGATAACATGGGGAAATGTCTATCTTACCCCTCGTACGTCTTAAAGCTCAGATTTCCAAATCCTGCTGCGCTCAAGGCTCTATAAGCCCTCTCCCCGTGAATAGCAGGAACCACTTCGTCGCCTATTTTTTTATCATTGATTTAAATATATATCGAAAGTCCAATTAAATTGGAAGTGGATTTTAAGACAGCTTACATTGGCCGTGCGTGAGCAAGATCGGGAGATGTGAGGCCCTTCGAGCAGCCTCGTACGAGCCCTCGATCTTGTTCCTCAGGCCCCTGCAAAACGACGACGTAAAGATTTAGTCACACCATGCTAAATATAGCTTGAAAAAAGCTTAATTATTTTTTCTTAATCTCGTATATTAGGGAACCACATTTTGAGGACAACGAAATTAATACGTGTCAATTTAGGACAATAAGTTTCGAAATTGAAACAATACGAAGACTCTGACAACCTAACTTTAACCCAAAATTACCCGACGTGGGCTGCATTTAACAACTAAATTTTGGAGTATCCTACGCGGCGTCGTGCATGCTGATTTTTTCGGTGCCACGTAGGATTTTACCTCTCAAATTAACTGTCGTGTGCACCTCATGTGTGTTAATTTCGCAATGCAGTTATGTTTCCAACGTTAAGTGCCCTTGTATTGCTCCAATTCCTCGGAAATACTGATTGGACCCATTTCTCCAACATCACACAAGATTTTTCTCAAATTAATTGTCACGTATGACAAATGTGTGTTAATTACGGGATGAATTAGGTTTCTAGAATACTCAAATTGCTTCAACTTCGAAACATATTGTCATAAAATTGTCACCGTGTCTATTTAGGTATCTTGAAATACTAACTTCTCAAGACTAAAAAGGTAATTAAGCCTTCGAAAAATCTTCAGTTTTCAATGCATACCTCGAAAATGGAAGCCAACCACTAAGGGCAACAATGGCCCTCAAGTTCACAGGGTAAGGCCTTAAGCCGCCATTTCCGTAGCTTCCCTTCACGTAGCAGGTTGCAGAGTATAACGCAGCGGCGGCTCCGTTGCTGAATCCTCCGATGCCAAGTTTTACTGCAAAAAAAAAAGTAGTTTATATCGTTTTATTAATCATTTTTTTACTATGATTATTAAAAAGAAAAGTGAGATTATTATTACCATCTGCGGGCTCCGCGGACAACAAGTTTGCGATGTGATGGGCCGAGGCGTCTAAGCCCTGTTGATCTTCTGGGGAATTTTCTTCAGAAAGCTCTCCCATGTCGAACCCTTTCGATCATAAATCAGCCGACGAATGATTGTTATTTAATTTAATTTGCAGCAGAAGGTATTAAAGAAAAATATTAGAAAATTGTTTTTTTTTTTTTGGAAAAATTATAAGATTAGGTCACTAAGTATACATGTTTTCGTTTTTTGGGTCACTTGATAATTGCAAAAATATGTCATTAACTTTGTATGACAAAATAATTTTGGGTCATGTTTTCAATTTTAGGTAACTAAGTATAAATTTTTCGATTTTGGGTCACTAAGTATAAATTTTTCGATTTTGGATCACTAAGTAATACATTTTTCAATTTTGGGTCACTCACTTGGTAACTAATTTTGTAAACGTAATGACTCAAAATTGAAACATATATACTTAGTGACCCAAAATCGAAAAATATATACTTAGTGACCTAAAATTGAAAATATGACCCAAAATTATTTTAACATACAAAGTTAGTGACTTTCGTTTGCAATTATCAAACATAATGATCAAAAAAAGAAAACATGTATAGTTAATGAATTAATCTTATAATTTTGACTTTTATCCTTACAAGCAGTGCAAGGAAATCCACCGAATGCAGTTACGGGGCGAGTAGGAGCCGTAGGACATATCCATTTTATCTGCAATAAGGCGTAAAAAAACATACACGAAAAAGTTTGTGTAAGTGTTGTAGCAGCAAAAAAAAAATTACTAGTCGAGGCTTACATTTCGAAGAGGGAGATTTTCCAGGAGCTGTGAGCAGCTGCGAAAAAGAATTAAAAAAATTGAAATGATGAATCTTCTTATCTCACTTTACTGATATGTAAAGTCCGTAAGAAAGAAAGAACTTCCCCACAAGACATAAAAGACTTTTATTACATTCATTTAAGAATAAATGAGCCAAATATTCTTTGCATCTATATACTATTTACTTGAGTCTAAACAAATTCGATTGTGGTAAAAGACGATAATACCCTTCGTTACGATACCTTGAGCCGTCGTCGCCGAGGCCATGCAACCAAATTATTGTAGCCTGGTGTTTGCCCTTTGGCTTCACCACGTAAGTTCTCCCAAATTCAAATGTTCTGCTGTTGCCTGAAAATTTAATAATGTCTTTAAGGCACATATTTACACACAACACACTTTGAGCAAAAAACACGTTAGAAATTAAATAAACAAATACATATATATAAAAATGAAATAGATGCAAACCTGAGCTCATATTTGTCACACTCAAGATTTGTATTAAGTAAATTGTAGCAAGAACAAAAAACTGAAATGCAATGAGGAGACAGTAAGCGTGAGCACCAGCATTTATAGTGAGGAAAAAGTGGTGTGAATTTAAGAGGCTTTTAAGAAAGAAGGGATAAAGGCAAAGGACAAGAAAAGAAGACAAGCTTTTCATTCAGCTATAAGCTTTGCATGGAAATTTTAAATGTTGTAATAAAAAAATAATAAAGAATTCATTTGAGTGAATTTACCTGAACCGTTCAAAGGTTTTGGACTTGGAGGGCCGTAGATCGTTTTACAGCACAGAGGAAAGAAAGAATATATGCTTCTTATTTATTACAAGTGAAGAATCTCTAGATAATTTGTGAAAACAGCTATAGGAATAATACGATTTGGGTAAAAAGGGAAAATGGAAAAAGAAAAAGAAATCGTAAATATCTCTGTGTCAGTTCAGGATTTATTTTCTTGAATGCGAAGCTCTAATGTCTAACTTAAAATCATTGCGACACGTCACAGATCTGACAGTACAGGTGAGAATTGCCAGTGAATATATTATTGTTACACACGCCGAATATTTTCGTTGTCCTATGAATTAATTTATGTAGTATTTGATTCTAATTTCAAGGAGGCCGTTGACAATGCCCACTACGAGATGGCCCAAATTTTAATTCACAATGGTATCATGGACTTAGGTTTCTAAATTCTCTGATCTACAAATGCGTTTGTTTATTTCTTAAAGTATAAAAAAATATTTTCTTACAAAGAAACGTCCTAATTCGCTCTAAATTCCTTATGTTGTATGAAAATTCTTTGTGGTAAGTTTTATGTTTTTATTTATCCATAGATTTAAGATTTAATCCTATATAAACAATTAACAATAGTTAACATCAGGTGTTTTAACGCCTGTTCTAATCACAATATTAATAGTCAAATGTCGAATAACGCGTTGTAATAGAATCAAAATATTCGAAGTCGAGTGGCGATGTTTGTTTACATTGTCTAATACCTTTGCCAATAATGGGAAAAAGAGAGCTATTTGATCCCTTTTCTTAATGGAGTATATATAAATAGGAGAGACAAATATATAATGCACGAAGCTCATATTTCCACATTCGATTCTTGTGGAAGAATAACTTTGCCCCACCGTTCATCTCCACATTGGCTGTGGTGATTATATTACTTCATTGTTAAATAATATTTGGTCACGCCAATTAACATTGCAAGTTTCTCTTTTCTTCAACTTGTTGAAGAAGTTGAAAGTAAAGTCAAAATATAATATTTGAAGACATGTACTAGTGTAATAATACTATAAATATAACCGTGTCGTTTTATACTTTATGATGGGATTCTTCTTTTGGATTATAGTGGGAGTTGACATTATTATAAAAATTGTTATTATGCTACAAAACTCCTAAAAGTTATACAGCAAATGGGCTTAAAGTTGGATTCTTTTTAGTACAATAGTTTTATTAAATGTGTCGCGTACTTTATTATAAATGTGGAGTTTTTAGGTTGGTTAATATAATCACTGTAAGAGGTAGGTTTATGTAATGAACTTAATCAGGTTTTTGTTAATTTATATAATTTTTTTCTTAATTTAAAAAGGGTTTTGTTACATGAAAATTTTTTTATCTCTTTCAAATATCCTGCCACCCCCTCTAAAGGAAAAAAAAAAAAACGAGCCTATCACAATCTCCTTTATTTGCTTTGCTTGTTTCGTTGATTTTTTTCTTTTCTTTTTCGCCAGTCTCCCAAATTGGGAGTTTGAATCTCTTCCCTAATTATAAGAGTAGTGTCTTCCCTTTTGGGAGTGCTATTCCCGAAGAATACGGAGCTTTCTGAAGTTGAAAACAGAAAAAAGTAAAAAATACTATATCTGACTTTAATAGCCACCGATATTAAGTGTTAGACTCAAATTTAGAGTACGTCCTTTAATTCTTGTTGTTGTAATTCTGAATCTTTTCCTTTCTTTATTTTTTTTTGTTATTTTTAGCTTTGTCTCTTAACATATAAGAGATTTCTTCCCTATGTTTGTTCGACCGTTTCCATAGGGATGCTATTGGCTAGTTAGCCACCGTAAATTACTTTTTATTATGAAAGCTACCGTTTTGGAAAAAAAAAAGAAGAAAGAAAGAAAAGGGTTTTGTTACATTTGAATACACTTCATTAGCAATTAAGAAAGCCATATGATTAAATTAAAAGCATTGATTAACATCCGAGGGTTACATCCCATAACATAGAAGTACTAAACAAGATTGCGATGAATAAATATCTCAGCATCGACGTGTAATAAAACAGAGGATTATATCATTCGATCAACCTAAGTATGTCTGCTTCAATCTCTTCGATTTCTTCACCGCTGTTGCCGTCCCTTTGTCGTCGAGTTTTCTCCTCAAACCTCTCAGATCTTCTTCTGTTACATTCCCATTTAACCTTTTGTTCGTCTCATAAGCTTCATGCATCATCTCTTTACATTCTTTACTTGCCACATTATGATCAACCACTGTAGGAATTAAACCCAACATAAAACGAAAAAATAATTATCACAGTTTTTCACTTAGAACGTTGTTCGAAAGAAACTATAGAGAGCCGTGTAACGTAATATATGAACCTGGTTTTGGGTAATCTTTGCCTATGATACATTTAGCTTTGACTTGTACGGTTAATGGAGCTTTCCAAGGCTCATAGATATACTCCTTAGGCATGTCTGAGAAGACAGAAGAAGACAAAGATGCTGTATATATTATTTGAGCAAAGAAGTTAACAAAAGAAAATGAATGGTGTTATTATTATTATTATACCTTTAAGTACTGGGAGAAAATGCCTGATGTAGTCACCGTTTGGATCATACTTCTTCCCGAAGGAGATTGGCGAATAAATGCGATTATACTGAATCATATGAATAATATGCTTATCATGATGATGATGATGTATGATGTATGATGATGATGATGATGAACCTGGTAAAAGAAGGATGAACACGATAGCCACATCCAGTTCCCGTTGTTGATGGCCCAATCGGAATCGATAAGGAGTCTCTCAAACACATCGCGTCCCTTTTCCCAGTGAACAAACTGCGTACGAATTCACACGAATACTTTGAGCCAAGCTGAGTTATTACAAAGATGTGCGTTTGTGTAAACAAATTCGATTCGCTCACCAAATCTCCGCGTGTAAGAAAACATGCCACGCAGTGACGAGCAAGATGATGCATCCAACCCCATTTTCTAAGCTTTTATACGGATCATAAGAAAGCTATTTAGTAATAATATAAACAGCATCAAGAAAGGGATTAGGAGATGTGTTTATGCGTTTAAAATTGGTTATACAGCCACATTGATGATCTTGTATGCTACCGTAATGTTTAATGCATCATTTTTGCACTAAGTGTTTGGCTTAATTGGAGCAAACTATGTGTTGTGTTCATCGATACCAAATAAAGGAGCCTTGATGAATTATTATCGAACTAAATTTTCAGGGACTAACCTGAACCATTATGGCATCGATCCATGGAAAACCTGTCTTAGCATCTCTCCAAGCACGGAACAACTCGTCGTCGTTTTCCCAAGGTATCTACAAAAATAAAATAATTGCAGTTAAAATATTATTACAAACAGCTTCAGAGTCAGAGATTTGTTTCAAGAGATATATATGTAGCACATAATTTTCAAGCAATGCACAGCTTCTAAAACAATAATCTGATGTACCTGTTTGCAAATCCTATTACCCTTCATCTTATCGAAATTTGGGGTCCCAAAAGCAGCCGTGTAGAAAAAATCACGCCAAAGCAACTGCAAGAATAAGATAGTTAGATAATGCAAAAAAATCTGTAAGGAGTACTAATGTTGCAAGAAGATGTAGTCAACTCAAAGTGTCACCTGTCCTGTAAGAGAAACTGGAGGAGATGAGTGCTTTTTAGCATCTTTAAGAACATCCATGATACATTTGTAGAAGTACCTGGATGATAAACAGCCAAACTTCGGACAATTTGGAGAAGAAAATTAGATCGTAATACTCTTAAAAATGAAACGGAAAATAAAAAAGGTAGATTAAGCGTCTCGTACTTTCAAGTATGGCGATAAAACTGTAGTTGCTGGATTTATAAACAAAGAGGGATCACCCTTTGGCTTCTCAAAGTTAGCCACCCAGTCCTTGGTAGACATAGATAAACAAAACATTTATACATCATTACATTATATGAAAAAGATTCACAGTAATGTATATCAGCAAGTGAACATAAAAATGTGAAAAGTAAGCAAGATAATGTTAAGATAGTTTCTCTAGCAAATGAGAATGATCTATTAATGAATAGTACTAAGATTATCAGCACTCGGACAAGAATGAGGCAGAGTAATTCCATACAAAGAACAATAAGAATATTACAATATTGTCAGGGCACAGAGACTGATTTTTTTCTTACATACCTTATTTGATAGTGACTCCCTCATCCTCCTCAATGCTTCGGATTCACCACCTTTGAAAGGAGACCTCTCAGCCTGTTCATGAAAGTCCTCTTAGAACGAGCTCTACAGAGAAGCACACTCACACCACTATATAATATTTGTATATGTATATCATACTTACCTCTTCTATATCCTCATAACCAAGTTCTTGTAACGTTGGAACATCAGAGATCAGCATATTACCAGCACTTCCAACACGAGGAAGACAAGTTATCTCGGTAGAAACCGGAGATGAAGGCTCAGCAGCAAGTTTGACAAAAGACTGATAACTCAAAGGCGGTTTTCCACCGTTCTACAAGTGCGTTAAAAGGGAAAAAAATGTCCGGAAATTTCATTATTGACTAAACTTCACTGAATTTGAAATAATATTACTTTCTATAAGATTAAAATATACTAACCTTTTTTATGATTTCTGCAGGATTGAAGAGTGTATGGCTCACTGGAGAGAAAATTTCAATGTCATTTGCACTAGCATGTCTCTGCAAGAAGAAATGATACACTATTAGCTCCTTTTGCCATTGTTCTTCAATCCTAATTTCGATGAATCGACACCTCAAAAATCACACTGGATACTTACCTTAACTTTATCATCCAACGCTTGATAGTATGGATCAGTGTCAAACTCAAAGCAGAGCTTCTTTATGTTCCACTGGTAATACAATTCAAAAATTATGATTTTTGCAGATAAACAGTAAAAGAAAAAGCGTTTGCAGAGAAGAATAACAGCAATCACGTCATCTTATTCAATATACCTCTTTCAAGCATCGAAACAAGACGTGGCTAGGCTCACCCTTAAGCACCACCAACCTCGAGCCCAGTTTCTTCAGACTCAAATCGAGATCCGCCAAGCTCTCCAGCAAAAACCTAATTCTGTTGACTCCGGCCAGCTTCGAGCCCGGCGAAAACTCGGCCGGATCGGGCTCCATGTAGTGCGGGTCGATGATAAAAACCGGGTACAAACAACCCGAACCATTCGACGCGTGTTCAAGAGCTGGGTTATCGTGTATCCTCAGGCCCTTTCGGAACCACGTCATGGAGTTCGCCATAGTCGCGCGCTGGATTTGGGGGATCGGCGAGGCAAATCGCATTTATTTTTATGTTGTTGGGTGGATTTGAAAGGAAACGACTACGTTTCGATATTTCCCGCCTTTCATATTTTCGAGGGGAAGGATGGTGACGTGGAGATATTTGCGACCGTTGGGTGGGGATAGTAACGATAGGCCGAGGAAATGCCACGTGTACAACCAAGCTCAAGTCGGTTAAAGCATAATTTGCTAAATATTTTGCAATTATGTTATCTGCTAATCAGGTTTATTATCTAATGTATGCGAATATCTCCAAAATTGAGAGACTTAGACGTGACATACTAATTTATTTATTTAAAATAAATAAATAAAATACATGTGTTAATAGTTTCCGTGAGAATTATGGCCATGAATGATGCAGTTGAGTTAATAAATTAGAGTCAACTACCATGTGTTTATTCACTTAAGCATTAATAATAAATGATTGATCATATTCTGTGCCATGTTAGAATTTCAATTATTGCGCCATCAGTGCTGCTGCTTCTGCCGCCATCTCTTATTAATATGTTCCAGTAATACTATTTTTATTTCTTTCTGTACATATTTTCGAAGACATCCAACGAATTATAGCAGCACTAATCTAATACATTAATATCTCAGAACGATGGCATAAATTAATGATCTTCGTTTAAGAATGATTGAAATACTAATATAATGATTAGTTTTGGGGAATATTACAAATGACCCAAATAAACAGCTAAGTTTGATTAGGACAATATACGGAATTCTGGGATACTTCAAATTTGCCAACATTCTACGACACCCTTAACTGTCACATACAATTTAATTATCATATTTCCTTCTTTGCAAGATGGGGCAGATCCAAGAATCTTGTTACTATGCTTCGAGGTTAAATCATGACAGCCACATTACTTGTTTCAATTGAGTGCAATAAAACTGAAATGATTTTGATGTACTAATTCGATCTGTCAATTTTTTTTTTTTTTAAAATATGGGTCGATTGCTAGATGCGACTAGTTATATATTTTTAGATAATATGAGTTTGAAAATTATATTAATAAGCCTAGTGGTTGAAGGGAATATCTTAAGCCACGGGTTCAAACCCATGAGTATCGATATTGGATAAAATTGTGACTTGTTCATCTGGCCTCTGAAATAAGTCTCAAATTGGAAGTTTGTAGTTTCGGACGTAAGCCCATGTCGACAATGGATGCGATACCTCGTGATAGAAAAAAAATATTATTAAACAAATTCTTCGATAATTTCTCTAATATGATCCACTTAAATAATAATAAGGCTAAATGGAATTATAATCTACCTGTAGCACCAAAACTCATCTGATTTGTAAATAGCATAAAACACCCTCCTGATTTATTTATTCAACGGTCCTTACCATTTTCACCCATGATCGGGGATACAATGCTAAGTTTTAGACAACACCAGTGGTACAATGCTAAGTTTTCGACATAGTAAAGACAATATCGCAACAAAAAAGAATATGATAGTAACGTGCATTTCAGTATATCCATGTGGGGGTATATCATCATTTACCCGAAAAGTAATACGTAAAAAATTATTTAAAGGGACCGTGAAATTGAAAAGAAAAATGTACACAAACACAATTCAAGAATTTACAATATTCGATCACATATAGGCCGACTTCACATAAAGAGAAGACACTTCGTGACTTAAAAGATAGGGCAAAACACATACAATATGGTTAGACAAAATTCTATGAAACATCTCATCTAAGCTCTAAAGTTAGAAAACCCTAATAAACCCTCCCCCTAAATCCAAACCTTGTAGACAAGTCAGTTTAAAAGAAATAAAAGAAGACCATTTCCCCTCGACTTAAAAAGAACACGATCGACCCGACCCGACCCGTTACAATTTTCGGAACACGACGGGCGCCCCGTGCTGCGGGTGGAGCAGCATCAGGACAGCTGGCGCGTGCTGATAGGCCGGCGAGAGCTCGAACGAGAATCTCTGCAGGATCATAGCGATGGCTAACTTCGCCTGCATCATGGCTAGGTTTTGCCCGATGCACCGACGGACCCCTAGCCCGAAGGGCATGAAGGCCATCGGGTGCTTGGCCGCGTGGGCCACCCCTTTCGCGAACCGGGTCGGGTTGAACTCGTGGACGTCCTGGCACCACAGGGTCGGGTCATGGTGCACCGCTAGGATCGGGATGAGGATCTCCGTGCCACGTAGGATTTCGATCCCCCCTATGACCGTGTCGGTCTTGGCCCGTCGGATCATGGCCACTGCGGGCGGGTACAGCCTCAAGGATTCGTTTAGGATCATGCTCAGCTGCATTTGGATACGGGTCGGGTCAAAATTTGAAGATTTGCACATTTTTTAAAAAAATTATATATTAAAAAAAAATTGGGTAACAGCTGGAAATCGGCAATTCCTCGTTTTTCCCCCTAAAAGCAGCACGGTGTAACAGAGATTTAAGGAATTAATGCTGCAATACTTTAATTGGCTGCCGCTGCATAGACATTCTAAGATTGATAAATTTGAGAAAGGTGTAACAAAATATATTATAATAAAGTATTTTATTTTTAACCAATGTCACCTAGTAACTCACCAACACACACTCGCACAGTGCCCACGAAAAGATAAGAACCCTTCTTTTCCGCATCCAACACATGCTAATTTCACTTTTGGTTATTTTATTTCTAGGTTTCTAAATCCAAGACAGATACAAAAAATTTGATCTTTATTTTTTTTATACCGACCTATAAAATATTATAATTATTTTATGCGTGTCTTTGTATGCCGGGGACCAAAGGAAAAAGAATTGAATTTTTTTTCTTCTAAAGAATAAAAAAGATTAGAGCAACATACCGTTTTGAGCTTTGGGAGATCGTCTTTATTAGGTGTGTCACGTGCCCCGCAGACCCTCAGCACCTCCTCACGTGCCTGTTCCTGCCAATGAGGGTGCATGGCCAGCAACACCGTCGTCCACGTCAGCAGATTCGACGTCGTGTGCTTCCCGGCGAAGAAGATGGTCTTGCACTCCTCCACGACGTCGCTCACCGTTACGGTGAGCTGCGCCGCCGCCGACGGCGACGAATCTTTCCCCTTGAGGCTCGCCTTGATCATGAGCTCCAAGAGATCCTTCGGACATTGCTTCGATTCGTCCGACGACGTCGTTTTCTGACAGGAAGTAGTGCTACTGCGCCTCCGCTCGATGAGCTTCAGCAGCGATTCTCGAATTTCCTTTTCCAGTCTCCAAGATATTCTGTTCTTTTTAGTCGGCAGCAACCTAATTAAATCAATTAACTAATTAATTAATCGAATTCGATCGATTAACCTCATAATTAATTACCACGAAAAAAAAACGATTTTTTTTTAAATCAAACGCTCACCAGTAACCAGGGATGAAAACTTTCTGAAAAGCTTCGGTGGCGTGAATCATCTGCTGCGACTGCAGCTTGAAGATGGCTCTTCCTTCTTCGTAGCTATTACCGAAGGTGGCCCTTGTAATAACGTCTTCGACCAAATTCTCGAACCACTGCGACACTTCGACTTCGAATTTCCCCGAATTCGACGTTTTCTCGGTGGCCCACTTTGCGATTGCTTCTTCCATGCTCTTCACCATCATGGGTATCATAAGCTGAACATTTTGCGACCCAATTCAAGAAAATTAAAAAAGATGTTTTTTTTTTTCCTCAGATCGGTATTAATTATCACATGGATAGATATGTTATTCATGAGCTGTCGTCTCTTAGCTGGGATGAGAATTTGAAAAAAATAATAATAATAAAAAAAATTCAGACAGAATTCGAATGATAAATTATTATTATTATTAATACCTTGAGATTTTCAGTGTGGAAAGTAGGTTGAATGATCTTTCTATGATGAGCCCATTTCTCACCTTTGAGGCTCAAAAGGCCATCGCCTTCAATCTTCCTCACGAGCAAAGGGGACTCATTCTTCTCGAAAAGCTCCGATTTCAGCACGAAGATTTCCCTAATGATCGACGGATCGGACACCGCGAGCCTCGGCGTTGGCCCGAACCATACAAGAAACATCGAGCCTTCAAAAAAAAAAAAAAAGAAAAATAGTGAGTGAGAGGTGTAATACATTACATACTATACATGTGTGTGTGTGTGTTGTGGGAGTGTTTCTTTTGAGCGGCAAACAAAAATTGCATGTAAGAAAGCTCCATGATTGATCTACTCTAAAATTCGAAAGGAGGTTTAATAATTGTTTGCCAAAAGAGGAAGCATAGAGAAAAAGTAAAGTGTTGTTAGTTCCATCATATTATTCCAATTCTTTCCAAGGCAGTGGATAGTGTAGGACCCTACCGCAACACAATGATGATGATGATGATCCCTTCTCACAGCTAACACACACAACAACTTTACTCGGTTCGCAAGAAAGAGTACAAAAAAGATGTGGAGAAATCACGAACTAAAGTTAGCAGCCCACCAAAGTTTGAGGAGATCCCACTAATAAAAATCGAAACTTTAGCTACGGTTCGCATTATTATTACCGTATAGCTTCTTCCAATGATGATAGAAAGAGAGGACCCTCGGAAGTATATTGTGGGAGGAAGTCATCGATTGCTTAGAGGCGCTGAGGTTTAGGCTCGCGAGCTCCTTCAAGTTTCCCAAGAAAAGTTGGTACTTTGGCCCTTTAATCCCTTGCTTCATGAAGTGCTTCTCGATCTTCTTCGGAGTCCACCATGTGTGGACTACAATCTTTGCAAGGAGAACGAGGAAGATGTAAGAAATGAGAAGCAGAAAGAGGAGGTTGAAATAACTATGGGAGTCTTCCATGTTCTTGAGAGATGTGGGGTGAGGGGGGAAGGAGAGAGTATTTTGTTTTGGATGGCTTGTTATAGATTGTTTGTTTTTATACAGGGAAGTGGAAAAAGTGAGAGAGTTTCTTGTCTCTTGTGTTGGAATTTTTTTTTTTTTAAGATAGATTAAGATGGGCTTCTTTTCTAACAAGCATATGATGAGGTAAGAATAGGGAGAAGCAACCTATATTGAAAATTTTTTTTGAAGGTCAACTAGTTTGAGCTTTGCAAAAAAAAGTTGTTGGTTAGGACAAAACTGCCCTTGTTGGAATTTTCATTTAATTTAAAAAAAAATGAAGGAGAAGAAGAAAGGGGAGAAAGAGATAGAACAAACATAATAAATGAGTATTTCATTTATGAGACACGCATTAATATGGGTTGTGGCCATTGTTCTGATCATGTCATGTGTACAGAAACCAACACTTTGGCCAACCTGAAAGAGCTTTTAATTTCGCCACCAAATAGAAAAAAAAAATGACTGCCCTTACTATGAATGTGTGTGTGTGTTATCCTATAATTAGTTGGAAATTTTAAATTAAATTTCTTTTTTTTCTATGATTAGTTATTGTGTGAAATTCATCTTTAAAAGAAATATATTGTGTTTTAGTGGATTTTTAACAATTATTGGAAATTATGGAAGGGCATGCTTTTTTTAATGGTGGAAAGTACGCATGACTTGAATTAGTTAAGACGTTGTTGTCTTTGTGATTTTGATCACATTTCTTGATAGATATATCGATCTTTAATTTCTCTCCCGAGCTTCTTATGGTATACATTAAACAAAAAAGTAGACTTAAGTAAACAACTAATAATTAAATTGCATTATTTAAGTTTGGTAATTATTGGAACCAATTTGGGTTTATCTCATATTTGAATTCGACTGTGTTTGATTAAAACATTTACAAAGTTTATTCTTTTAAGATAGGTTACGTCCTCTTGGCTCTTTTACATCATTTTCATAACCCTTGCGATAATAATAGAGCCATAACTCTTAATTGCATGAATATTTCAACTCCTATGATTAAAAAAATATATATTAGGCGGATAAGCTATTTACGTCATGACAATTAGGTACGACTTGTTTATTACAATTAATAATATGATGATATCAAAACACGCAATGCAAGCGCATTTCTCTGCTAAACTACGCGGCATTTGCTCTTAAAATCTGGTTAAGAACATTATATGTTCATTTCCATATATATGTATAATGTACAATGTATTTACATCTTGCGATACACTTATATGATTGTAGGAAAATAATAATACTCAGGCACATGCATATTTGACCCTAGTTTTAAATTTAGGGGTCTCCTCGATTTCTTAGGAATATGACAGCAAATGGTATTTTATTTACAAAACCTATCTAATCCAATAATCAGATAAAATAAAGCAGAGTGAAAGGTACATTTGTTTTAGGGTGAGTTAGGTGTCATTCCATAATTATTTAGAAAAGTAACATAGACTTTTTGAAAATTTGTGACATTGATTTGATTTATCTTTGACTTTCCTTGATATGAGACTGATATAAATATTAAATATAATTAAAAGACCAACTTACATGCATAAATCATGCAATTCTACTGAAAACTATCAGATCAAGAGAAAGAGAAGCTTCGAGTGTCAAAATGGTAAAAAAGAAAAAGGAAAGCCCGTTACTCTTTCCATAAATAAATTATATTACATAGTGTAATAAAGGAATTATTGGAGGGATGTGACAAAATGTTTAATTTTTTTTTAAATATAGTATATAATATAGGAGGAGTAATAGGGGGAAGTTGTAACTTGGAAGGTTGCTCTTAAATAAATGCACATGGGAACAAAGCTGTCTATTTGATTGCTCCTTTTTGCTGTGTTAGCGGGGGATTGTCCCAAACCACGCTAGCCCACATCTCCTAATCTTGTCCTAATATTACCAAGACATAATGGGGCCATTCACCCCACCTATCCCCTTCATTAACTATTTTCAACAAATTAATATCATTAATATTAATGTATTTAACTAATTTTGCGATTTAAATTCTCCTTTAATTCCAAACCCATATAAACTCAGGTTTCACTATAAAACCCATTGCTATTATTAAACGTAGTATCCCACTCACTTATAAGCAGATTACAAGAAATTCTCCTTCAAACATAGTACCACCAAGGATTTTTCCTTTCATATCAGTTATCTTGTACTGTCGTTTCCTCCGAAACAGAGCACACTAATTGACCATCCAAATTGGATAGACATGTTCTTAACCGATGCAATGAGTGAATACATATTATTCACATCGTATTTGAGCTAGAACCTGACTATGAAAATACCATTTGTTGAGATTTAAAATCCTCTATAGCCCAACCCAGGAGCCCAATATATAAGCCCAAAATGTAGTACCAAAAAATTAATATGTATGTTACAATTATTTTATCTAATCAATTTGAGACGGGGGTTGATGCCCCAATAGTTAATGCATATTGTATTTATCAATAGATTATTATATATATGTATATGAAAATAATGACTCTAATTTATCAATAGAGTAGATGGAACGGTTCACTAAGCTTGTATAAATGCCGCAAATTTTGTAACGGAATGAAATATTGAGTCTCGCACCCCAACAATGCATATTTGTTGTAATGTGTGTCCAAATTGAATCAATTGAAAATTACCGTTTAATAGGATAATGAATCCATTCTTATTTAATCCAATTAATTTTTATACAAAACATTTTCAAGTTCTAATTTAAATGAGTGGCTCCATTGTATAAAAATCCTTTAAAAAAAATATGATAGATAATTTCTTTGGTACAATAATACATGCAAGGAATGTGACTTTGGAAGACCTTTTTGGTACCTCCTTTCCAAGAAGATAGAATGTGAAGCAAGTGGTAGAAAACTGGACACTATATGTCTGGTCCCTTTTTTGTGAAAAATATATAATAACCTGTCTGTTGTCTCCGTTACATGTGTTTTTCTTCTTTATCTCATTTTCCCCTAAGAAAATGGTAAAACATTATGCAACAATCTAATCTTTTATTTACCATTTTTTTAAAATCTTGTCTTTCATGGACTAATTGTGATTTTCAAATTATTTTCGAGTGCTAAGAAAAGAAAAAGTCCCATGTAAAATAATGATTTTACTTCCATGCAAAACAATAATGTAAAATGTACACGTCGCCTATAACAAAGAGACAAGCCTAGTTACATCCATGTTTTAATTTATTTTTTTAACTCAAATCAAGAACCAATTGTACATAGACATATGTCGTCTAGCCTCGACCAAGAACCAAATCGGGCCTCATGTTGCTTCACTCATTATATGATTCACATAACATTTAAATAATTTTTTTGGTTGAACTATGATATTTATTTTATATATATGTGTGATCATAATAAGTTTGGAGGCCCCCCAGAGCAGTGAAATGACGAGTCTGGTGAGTGACATATCCCTATCTTTTTAGCAGTTCATTTTGTACAAGTTCAATTTAATTTAATTTAATTTAATTATATATATCTATATATATAATTTTCAAATAAAACACCATATTCATGCAACAATAAGTACGAACCTCTAAAGAGGTTTGTCTGGCAATGGACCCTTGGGATAGTATTGTATTGTCATGTGCCTCTATTTTTTTTATTTTTTTTATTGTCCTCTTATCAATCCGATACATTTGTCTAATATATATGTCAGTAGCTATTTATTATACACTATATATGTTACATCCATATTCCATTTTTTTTTTAATCGACATCCATATTCCGTATTGAATTATATAAATAATTGATATTGATCTTCAACGACATTCAATTATAACGTCATTCGCATTCTGTAATTCGTTGCAAGAACTCTTTTTTCCTTTCAACAAAAGGCATTTTCAGTAGCTCATCGGTTATTTTTACCAAGTATCAGAAACAAATCATGGCAACAATACTGTTTAAACAGTAATATAGTTATTTATGGACCATTTTTATATTCTATTTTTAATATTTGGATAAGATGTACAAATGAGTTCGGTTAATTGTCATAAAGTCAACTCTTGGTTAATAGATTAAGTAAAGTCAACTCTGCATTAATCTGTAACGCGCGAGATTAGGAGACTTACATTATTATCAAAAAATAAATTACTTAATGTGCTCAATACATATATATATACTGTAAATATGTAATTAATAATAAAATTCGATCTATATAACTAACTCATCTATATTTAGAAAATTGATTGTTCGTACAAAATATTGCTTCACCATTCACGCGACGTATAAATATAGAAATGCATCTTGAAGGATCCATCCCGTCACATACAGCTGCCCGAGAGAAATATATATATATATATATATATATATATATCTTCTATATTGCGTATTCATAAATATATATACATGTAGAATATACTTATAAATATTTAATATGTCAAGATTCCAATCATACCCGCTACTGGCACATCTTTGATGTGGAAGCCACGTCATGCCATCGTTTTTTCAGAGCAAGCAGTAGCCATATTGCCAAGGAAAAATAAACTAATTTTTTCCTCATATAAATAAAATATAAAACTAAAAAAAGTTAATAAAAAGTACAAAAAATGGCTTGTAGCTTTTGGCCTTTGTACTCTCTTCATCATATCTTTGCTAGCTGCAGTTCTGCAACTATCCAATCATGTAAATTTGGCCTCTATTGTCCACACATCTCTATAGGAAGATATTAATCAGGTACTCATCTATGGCATATATAGATATATATGTATTAATATATATAAATATATATTAATATATATTTCTTTTTACATAGTTGCATCCAGCTACTCCTCTCTTCATTCACCATATATATGCTCTCAATAGTAAATGCTAAACATCATAATAATCTCTATCAAATGTGCTTAAAAAATTCTAGGCTAGACGATGAAGGGCATTCGGGGGATTTCGCCAAATGTTATAATGTGAAATATGATAAATTGTATGGACAATTACATCTATTTATAAATTTGGAGCCGTAACATCACAATGCCCCTATGGATATATATATATATACATATGTGTACGTCACCATCGATCTATCGTTCTAGATGGCTTTCACCATTCCCGAGATCTTCATAGGCTAGCAAGTAAAGGAAAGGAAAGGAAAGGAAAAGATGATTTTTTATTGAAAGGTCATCGAGATTTTGAAGTCCACTATATTTTGAACAAATATGTTGAGTGTTATATAATCTCTATTGGAATGTGAAGATACCTCTACCTAAAAAGAATATTATAATATATATTATCAATTAGATTCTATCTTTAGCATGTCAATTATTAATCCCACTATAAAAACCTTATGAAGTGAGTTCATTGAATTGAATATGTGGTGATAAAAATGGAAGATGTTAATTATTACAATGATTTAATTTACAAATTATTAGGCATCACAAACATACATTTCAATCAATGTTATCCACGTCTTTTCAATAGCCAAAAACCACATGAAAGGCCACTGTGCTTGTCAACGACGACATTGATATTTATCGCGATAATAATATTATTTCTTGATATATATTTCTCTATAAAATTAAACATAGTTAATAATAATATATAATATAAGTGGCCACCATGTGGCATATTAAATCTTGGCTAGTACTCTCCAAAATAACTGATTGAAAGGACCTTTATTGTGCTGGATTCGAATGCAAGAGTTGTTAGAATTGCATATCAGCCTTTTGTTTGTTTCCAATGTCATCAACAGTACCATCTAATAACCTACCTATGTAAATTTCATTTACTATTTATTATTATATTTTTTTTTTAAAAGGGAGGGAATATCTTTTTGGTGGCTTCAAGATATCACTCAATGATTTGTGGTACTTGGCTGCATTCGAAGTTGTTATGCTTTTATTGAATCTCTATTCTCTGCAGACCCTCATTTATTGTTATTTTCTTTCTTGAATTGATGTGCTGATCTTAAAACTAAACTTAAAATGAAATTATCATTTTTTTCGGAATTTGAGTTATGCGAAATGAAAAATAGAAAACTATAGCTGTTGAAGAGAATATCATATGAATATATTATCTAGCCATCGGAGTAATGTTGCTAAATATAAATATCATAACTAATTTCATGCGAAGATAAAAAACTAATGTTGGGAAAGCAACAAAGTAGACGACGTACAATTGTTTCCCGATAACCAACAAAGATGATAACGCCAAAGGGAAAAACTATTGTTTTGGATGAAGTGAATATTTAAAAATGAATCTAACAGACAAAAAAGAACATAATTTCAAAATTAAATAATAAATAATATTTGGGAACAGCATTGGATTTGTCCGTTACTATCGATTTTTTTGCGGCATGCTGTCCTAAGCAAATATGATATCCCGTATGTAATAACAAAGACCATATCTCGTTTGACGTTTCAATAGAATAGAAACGAAATTAAATAAGAATTTTTTGTGATCATAGTGCCACAAAAAGATGTGAAATAAAATACAATTAGGAGTAAAACCCACCCTGAATTAAAGCAATGTTTTGTCTCTTTAAAACCATGCCAAGCTTTTCCTTCACTATTCTCTGCTTTTCAGGCACGTATGTCCTTTTCTTCTTGAAATCATTTTTCATGTCCTTATTTCTCGGTTTATTCACGCATCGATCAAAGCCCCCATACGGTATATAAAAAATCAACATTTATATATATTTTATTTGGACAAGAGCTCCAATAAATATCTCGTATATTTTAGTCATCAATTGCAAAATAAATCAAGTAGAATATAAAAACCAACCAGGCCCAAATTTTTCAAATTCAAAAAATACATATATAAATTCATCGGCTGCCTAAAGAAATTTTTTTAGAGCTCATAGTCGATCAATATCTTTGTTCATTACTATGTTTTTATATATACAAACTATAAGTTAATCTCGTACAAAACGTGATTGGATTAAGCCCAAATAAGAAATGGGCCGTATTGTATTTGAGAAAGGCCCAATACAAAACCAACAAAGCCCATGAAATTTAATCTCTCTATTCTGTAGTCAAGTGATGCATGGCTTCAAGCAAATGGATGTGATGTCCAAAAAGAATTAATCCGTATTCCTCAACTATGATCAGATTTAAGACTTTTACACCACAATAGAAATACTTTTCCGAAATACAATCATGCCTGAAAACTCCATAGCGGTCAAATTGATTGAATACTGCACTTAGACCGATATTTATAGATATCACAATGGACTTGTTCCCAAATAAATTCATCAGGTATTTACGTTTAAATCCTTAAAATTCCACACAATTATTAATAAACCCCACATGCATTATTTAATTTCAACCGACCCCTCTAAATATAATTACCAAATGAGTCATTTAACATAATTACAATGTTTCTTATAGGATTAATACCACAACACGTATACGTCTACAAGTCTGAACGTTAACGGTGCTTTTAATACACACAGTCTAGTGGTCCCAATCCAACAATGGAGGCCATCACGAAATGTCCTCTTGCAATTTTTGAAGGCTATGTTACCTTAGGTTGAGCAATTCAAAGGCTGAAACACTGCAGGGTTTGGATGCTCAATAACCTATAAACATAAGCAAAAGGCAAAATAAGTGTTACAAATACATTGATGGATAAAATAGGGCACACAAACATTACTGAAGACGTTTATTAAATCCCAGAAGTCCAAAGGTTAATTACCTAAGTTACAAACATCTAGCTAAAGCTTTTTGGTCAATGAAAGCAAGCAAAGTTACTCAAGAATATACTTTTGGTATGTTAAAACCACAAGTTTACTAAACAAAATATATTCTGAATGCACTTATGATAGATTGGGTCTTGCTCTTAATATTTTTTTACCTTAAAAAGATGCATGAAGGCGCCCCACTTACATTCTCCCATTAAATGAACAAGATGTGTTTATTAGCTAGCACATAACAAGAAAAAAAGAGAGAAATATAGGATTGCACCTCCTTTATTTCTTTAATTTGCTGATCAAGTGGAGAACATAGCTATGATTAGTCATTACGCAAAGCAACCCTCGTTGAAGGAGTGATCTCTGTGATATCAATCTTCTTGTGGATTCAACTAAACATTACCCTTTGGTGTACCTATGCAGAATATTACACAAAGAAAGAAAAGATCAAGAGAGTGGATCACATAGAAAGCTACCCGTATCAAAAACACAGGCTATAACCGAATTGGAAACTTTTTTCGTGAAATATGTGTGATTGCTATTGTGCTTTTGATTACACTCTGCTCATTATATTATATGGGAGCTGCATATGATTCGTTCTCAGTATCTACTGTGGGGAACCTAAACACCTAAAAAATTGGTTGCTGACCAAAAAATAAATATCCACGTCAAGACCCTGTTTTTTCCTTGACAAATTTATCATCTTCCACATTTCACCTGCTTGAATTTTGCCATAGCTCACTCCAGCGAAGAATTCAGCACTCACCAATGTACTCAGGGAACTAAGAACAACACAATCAACTCGCATTCACAGATAAATCAAGTTGTGGACGTAACGTGCATTTATCTAAATGATTAATCACAAGAAAAAAAAAATTCGAGAAAATCAACGAACACGCAACACGATTCACCAGCTCATCCACATGCTAGTAACAGCGAAAGCCTACGCCCAAAAAGCAGAAGCCGTTCTCTACGGATGCACATTGAATTGAGTCGACACAGACGAAGCGTGAAAATAAAGAGAACGTTTAAAGGCGGAGAAATTAAAGAGACCTCAGGGGTTTAGGTCGTTTCGTTGAGGGAGATCGTTTGGCCTTCTCTGCTGATAGTATTGGGGGAGACCTTCTCCCCGTTCCGGCGAGGCTGTTCGGATTCTTCCGTCGAACGTGAATCAGGAGCCGCCGTTGCCATTTTCAATGGTACGCTGTCGTTTGGATCCTCAACTTTGTAGATAATATTCACAATGACCCATTATTTCTTAAAAGAATTTTTTTGTTTTTTTTAGTATTTTAAATAAAAAGAAAATTAAATTAGAAAGCCTTGTTTTGGCTCTTATAAATTGACGACGCGAGTCCCATCACAATCTTGCGCTTGCGCCTAGCCCTATACTCGTCTTCCATTCGATTTGATTTTCCTGTTTCTTCAGATTGTAAGAAGGAAATAATCTGATCTATTGTTTAGGGTTAGGAGGTGTGGATCCGCGTCGCATTGATTTTGCAGAAATTAGGGCTTTCCCACCTGTGTTCATTGCCGCCACAGCACATACGTAGACATACCATATATATACAGAAACGTAGATGTACTACTTTTTAATTCTGCACCTTCAAGAACGCTTTTGATCTGTAGAGTTTCAGTCTGTATTTTTGTGTTAGATATCAAAAATTGGGAAAAAGATCCCGCTGAATTCGACGATTTAGGGTGACTTAGGTGGGTCCCTTTATCGAGGAGCTGAAATAGTTTGGAGAAGTGAAGAGTAATCTTGTTGTTGTGTTTAGGATTAATGGATAAGAAGAAGGCCGTAGCTCCGTTGGTTTGCCACGGGCACTCTCGTCCGGTGGTTGATTTGTTTTACAGCCCAGTTACCCCCGATGGTTTCTTTCTAGTCAGCGCAAGCAAGGGTAAAAGTTTTTTTTCCCGTTATTTCATGTTGCCGTTGTATAAAATCGTGTGCTTGTTTTTCCAAGTGATTCTCTATTTTATTTTTTTTTTAACTTGTGTGCATTTTTTGTTTGGTGAGGTATTTGTGGGCATCACGAATTGTTTTTCCTTTTTATTTTTCTTTTTTGCTATGGATTGTCATAAAGGCCTGTTTCATTGTTGTTGATCTGATATGATTGTTGCAGATACTGATTAGCCTTCTTTTTTAACTGAGCTCAGTTGAGGTTTTTGTTGTATTGAGATTTTGGGAGGTAGACCAATTAGTTGAAAGAATCATTCCGTAGGTGCGACAAGATTTTAGTAATCGGATGGAAAACAGCTTGGTGTTACTGTAACTGTAGAGACACGCGTCAGGCGAATAAGTCTACCGAAGATGTTTGTATTTATTACCAATGCACTAAACATTTTGCGATAAAGTTGTGTTTTTTTTTTGGGTTGTGATTTGATACTATTTAAGTATTTCATTGCGGTTGCCAGTATTCTCCTCTTATTAGGGTCCTTAATCTTTGACAACATCCGTTCATTCAGTACCTAACTTGGTTTTTTCTTTTTATGGAAGAAGATATAATGGGAGGCGTTTAATTTGTACGATTATTTGTTTCACAATTGGGTCAATCCTTTGCTGTTAAAAAAGAAATCTATGCAAATTAATTCGAACTACTTTTTTGTTATCCTATTCCTTTCTTAGATTCCACACCGATGCTTAGGAATGGAGAGACTGGGGATTGGATTGGCACATTTCAAGGGCATAAAGGTGCCGTTTGGAGCTGTTGCCTCGACAAGCCTGCTCTTCGCGCAGCCACTGCATCCGCCGATTTCTCTGCGTATGCATTGAATTTGTTTTTGCGCCTTTCAATTCTCAAAAATGGAATTTTTGTTGTTGTATGAAAAAATCTTATCTGAAGTCGCAGTTTATTTATTAATATGTTTTCTTTGAGTAATTGAGTACATAATCTTATCTACTAGCAAAAAGAAGCTTGAATTTTACCCAAAAAAAAAAAGCTTCAACTCCATAAGTTGAAATATTTGATCAGCTTTGGTCTTGATGCTATTGATTTGTTGTAGTAAATTATGGGATGCTTTGACTGGAGATGAAGTTCATTCATTCGAACATAAGCACATAGTCCGTGCTTGTGCTTTTTCAGAGGTATTATTGACCAGTAAACTCTCACTTTTGCTTGTTAATTTAATCGCAATTGCTCACTCTTGTGTACGAATTATCCAGTTGCATTGAGTTCATTATTATATACAATCTACCAAACTCTTCAGTAAATCCATCCATTGATATATATATATATATATATATATATATATATTACTCTTACACATCTCGCTGCTACTTATCTGATTTATATGGCTGAGGAAACTTCCTTAAAGCTTTTATTTTGTTTCTTTAATACTCAGGATACCCGATTTCTTTTAACCGGAGGAATGGAAAAAATCATACGCATATTCGACTTAAACCGCCCCGAGGAGCCTCCTCGGGAAATAGAGAAGTCTCCCGGCTCGGTGAGAACGGTTATTTGGCTCCACAGCGATCGTACGATACTCGGCACCTGCACCGATATGGGTGGAGTCAGGTACACCAAACAATAGCCGGAACCGCCGTATCTTGCTTACTTTTGTCGGCATAAAAGTAATTTGATACTATTTTACTGCACGTATAATTTCAATTTTCTTGAATGAAACGATTAAGACCCATAAGTTTATTATTATCGAGATCCATTATTACTATTATTAAAACAATAGTGACAATGTACTAAGGTTATGGGATGTGAGAACTGGAACCGTCGTTAGGACACTCGAGACGAAGTCGTCTGTGACCAGCGCTGAAGTGAGCCAAGACGGCCGCTACATAACAACCGCCGATGGGTCGACCGTGAAGTTTTGGGACGCAAATCAGTGCGTTCTTTTTTTTTTTTTTTCCCGTGGATATTTTTTTATTCGACGATTCATAATACGCATCAGATATTCTCAATTAATGATGCTTGAACATTTTTTTTTTCTGATAGCTTTGGATTGGTAAAAAGCTACGACATGCCATGCGTCGTGGAATCGGCTTCGTTGGAGCCGAAACACGGCAACAAGTTCATTGCCGGCGGTGAAGATATGTGGGTTCACGTGTTTGATTTCCACACCGGAGCTGAAATAGGTAACTCCAATCAATCTCTGTGTGTGAGTGTGTGCTTTTCCTGTGAATGTCGGTCGTTGTCTGTAGGGTTGACAACGGGTTCTTATTGGGTCTTTAATGGGCGTAGACTTGAGCTAGGCCCATTCGGACCCATTGGGTCTAAGGCTTAAATCGGGGCCCGTTAAGGACCCAATTAGGACCCGTTGTCATCCCTAGTTGTCTGTGGGATTTGGGTTACGGTCGCAAGGAGGATCAATCCCACTGAAAGCCAGCCGGGGTCATCTCATTGCTGACAGTTAGGTTCAGATTTGTTTCAGACTGAACTTAATCAGAGTGTGGGGACTGCAGTGACTTTGTGTGGAGATAATTTTATTGACCGAAATAAAAATGCACACACACGTTTTTTTTTTTTTTTTCAATTTCCGACATCGCGTGTAGGATGTAATAAGGGGCATCACGGTCCGGTGCATTGTGTTCGGTTCTCGCCGGGCGGCGAGTCGTCGTATGCCTCGGGATCCGAGGACGGGACGATTAGGATATGGCAAAATGGTCCTCATTTGGCTGCTGAGGAAGAAGAGAGTGCTAATAATGGGCCGTCACAGAACGTTAAGGATGTAGTAAACGAGGTTGCTCACCAGATGAAGAATAATGCTCACATCGTCGAGTGAAAGCAAAAGCTAAGAAGCGAAGAACAATCTAAAGGCTTTTTGGATTTTGCGTTTTGTTGATATCGGTGTGTGTGTGTGTTTTTTCTTGAGCTTTAGATTTTACCTGACTTTCGGTTGAATTAAAAGTTTTCAACTATGACTCGAGTTTTAATATACAATAATAATATATAGTAAGAACCCCTAATCAATTTGGTATGTCATTAAAATTATCATTTTTAACCACATTGTTTTAGTTGTGGATTTCATTGTTGAGGTTATAGACCACTAAACAGTCCCATCATTGGAGTATATGGTGCAAGATCATAGTCAAAGATTGAATGGATACCTCAGATACGAAAAAAAACAAAAAATAACACAAAGTAAATATAAATTTCCTACATGAAACAATGAACATATAAATTAGTGAACATGCGTGGAATGATTGAAATAACTACTAGTATAGTAAGTAATTCTAATCCCGACCAAGTCTCCGAAGACTTTTAGGCAAGTAATTGATTCCCCATAATAGATTAAAAAAAAATTCATATGAAAGAGGACACCTTTATTCACTGGGACAGATATGGAACCCAATTGTATTTGCAATACAAAGATATGGGTTCTCATGTGTTTCTCTGTCAAGTCCCATTCATTCCCATTATAGGCAGTGAAGCACAAACGAAAAAAATTGAAAACAAAATATAAAAGGAACACATACCATTACAAATACAAGTCCTTGACAGAGGAAGAAGAAGTCACGCCTTCGTGGGCCAACTCGCTTGAGAAGACATGATAATGCCCACGATAACACCGAACAGCCCGAGCGCGCTGCCAAATATCTCGATGACGAGGATCTTCACGAACAGGGTCGAGTTTTGTGCATCAGACAACGCACAGCTGCTTCCTATGATCCCCACGCATACCCTACGTGTATGTAATAAAAATCTCGTTTTGATCTCATGCGTATATATAGAAACAATTTGATGCGAGAGGAAGGAAATGGAAATGAAAACACGCACCCACAAACGAGATTTGCAAAGCCCACGATAATCCCGGAAGCAAATATCGCGTAGCCAGCTCTGAGAGATTCCGGGTCGTACATCTTTGAAGAGGGAACACTCTCCAATTTCGTCTGAAGAATGATGGCAACGATGACTCCGTATATAGCAACAGCCTCGCAGAAAATCACACTGAAGGTTGAAGAATGCATTTAAGAGTCATCATAAAGAATAATTTCGAAATGAACAGCACCGGTCGATTCTTAAGACAACGAAGAAGTAGCATTTACACAACGGGTTTGTAAATTTGTGTATCAATCATCTTGAGCATAGATGGACAAATCCAGCTCTCAATTAACACTTTTGATGATTGCAGAGTTTCTTTCCCAAAAATTTCTCACATCCGGAGAATTTAGCACGTCTCGTGCAGCAGAATAGGATATAAATACAGGAAATAGCTATATGTTTAATTTTTATATTACTAATATCAAGTTTTTTTCGATGGGGATTCCTAGCAGCCCAACATCAAACATCTATCCGGCAGCTAAAAATTACATATCAAACACAAGGAGGACTAATCATCCATCCTAAGAACCACATCAACCAACTAATTGCAATGCAACACTATCAACAACAAGAAACAAAAAACAACGATTAAGAAGTAAAAAGTAATCAACCAATAGCATCAACTATATCTTAATAGCATTGTCACCAAATATCACCATCACTTTTTGTACAATTAACAGTATCTGATAAGATGAAAAGGAAAATGATGCTTCAAAAAACCTGATTAAATTTTTCGAAGTGATGCGCGGAGCTTTGATTGCAGCACCGATCAAACTACTCCCCGTGATATATATTCCCCTGCACGCAGAATAGGGAAAAAAAATAAAATCAAACACAGTTTTTCCACAACATCTCATCGGCAAGCAACATCTTACCACGCGGCTCCGAGAACAGAAACACCGATAGAAATTGCAATTCCAACGGCCGAGAAAGTGTACGGTGAGATCTGAACCAGAGCTTGCGACCACGACGAGCTCGATGACGTCACCATTTTCCGTCTTCTCTAAACGAATACTCCTACAGGAACAGCACAGAATCCTTCCTCCTTCGAGACTGTAATACGTGCGAATGACGACGATCGAATGGGTTAGAATTTAGATCGGAGAGAATCGAATGCCGAAGAGATCAATCAATTCATATCTTAGTTCTATGGTGATTATGGGCCTATTGGGCCTGGTTCATATTTCTTCTTATTCACTTTTTAATATTTAAATTAAAGCCCAGCCCATAATAAAATGAAAATTAACCCAATAAACACCGACGACGATACATAAATCAACTCTCAGTCTTTAAACGCCACTTCGCCGCCGCCGCCGCCAACTCCAAGCTCCTCCTTCGCCCTACGGTGAGTTTTTTTTTTTTAAATTTGCCGATAACACATCGTTGTTTATCAGCTGCGCCACCTCAATTATCTCCAGAAACTTCAAATGGCCGGCGACAGCGAATCGATCAAGCTAGTAGACATACCCAACAAAGGGAGATCATTCATCTCCTCAAGGCCACTAAAAGCCGGCGAAGTAGTCCTCAGAGACGCCCCAATCCTACTCTACTCCGCCGCGCAACCCGGAGCTACCTCCGCCGCGTACTGCTCCCACTGCTTCAGGACCGTCCCACAGAACTCGCCCACCTCAATTTCATGCCCTAACTGCTCCAATTCGATCTTCTGCACCCAAAATTGCGCCTCCGCCGCCCAATCCACTTCCCACGCGCCGTTCGTCTGCGTAGCGCTGACGCGCCTCCACAATCTTCCTAACAAAACCCTATCCAACGAGCTCACCACCCAAGCCCGGTTCCTGATTTCCTCCTACAACCTCGCCACCGTGTCCCCTTCAAGCTTTCAAGCCCTTCTCTCCCTTCAAGGAGAACCCACCGTGGATGACGTGGCAGTGTCCCTACACTCTCTAATTTCTTCCATCTGCAATTTGGGCCAATTTAATAATCTCCAAACGACAGCTGCCCTACTCTCCAAGGACAAAATCAATGCCTTCGGGATAATGGAAGCTCCCTCGGAGGGCAAAGGGAGATCGGTTCGAGCCTACGGGATTTACCCGAGAGCATCTTTCTTCAACCACGATTGCCTGCCGAACGCGTGCAGGTTCGACTACGTGGACTCGAGTGGCTCCTCCAACGTGGACATCGTCGTGAGGATGATCCACGACGTTCCCGAGGGGAGGGAGATTTGCCTGAGCTACTTTCCCGTGAATTTGGAGTACAAGGAGAGACAGAGGAGGCTGAGGGAGGACTATGGATTTGATTGTGACTGCGATCGGTGCAGGGTTGAGGCGAATTGGTCAGATTATGATGATGATGATGATGATGAGGGTGGGGACGATATGGATGAGGACGGTGGTGGTGGTGGTGAGGTGGTGGAGGGAGATGAGTGTGAGATGGAGGAGGAGGAGGAGGAGGAGGAGGGTGGTGGTGGTGGTGATTTTCCTCATGCTTATTTCTTCGTGAGGTATATGTGTAGTAGGGAGGATTGTGGCGGTACTTTGGCTCCTTTGGCTCACGCGTCGGACGTTTTTGAGTGTAATGTGTGCGGGAATTTCAGCAAATCTGAAGATAGCTGAGGGAGAGAAAAAAGTCTACTGGGGAATTTTGGAGTCGAATTTTGAAGGGAGATTTATGATCATATGTTGCAGGTTTGTCGGATTAAGCTTTGTTTGGCTCTAATTTTTTTTCTAGTGGATACATCTTTATGATGAGTTAGTTGATTTAATAGCATTATAGGCTTTGTATTGTAGAACGTGATAATATTATCGCGGCGAATGATTCTGAATTCAAGGTAAACTATAGGATATTTCCGTTTCTCCCAGCTTTTGTTTCCTCTTACAAGAGTTTTTTTCTCCCTTCAAGGACTTGGAGCAGACAAATTTTGAAGTTAAGACAGAAAAAAAAATCGCTTAAATTATGATGTTTTTGCAGTTATATTCGTTGATTTTTTTTTCGAACTTTCATAATGTTTTTTGTTTTTGTTTTTTTAGTGTTTATTTGATGGTTGGGTTGCCTTCGCTGTAGAAATTGCTTCCCAACCGGATGTTCGATTGTATTTACTCTTGTATCTTTTTCATTCATATATTAAAATTTGAAAAATATATATTGAGTGAATAAACACGACAAAAGGGAGACACATTTATCGCCATCATCATCATCAAGGGTTTGAAGAAGCAGACGGACAAGACCAGAAAATTTGTTCTTACATAACCAAATAATATTAACAGAGAACGTAATAAACTCACCTCAACAACAAGGAAGAATCCCAACAAACTTTTTTTTAAGAAGACACGCACGCACCATGATAAAAGTCTCAACCGGACAAAACCTGCATCAGTGGCGAAAATTAAACTCCTTAAGCTCTCCTTTTCAATGTGTGTCTGTGTGTAGACAGGCAGAAACATACTTACAAAATTAAAGAACGGGAAACCGTCGGTCGATCAGCTGAAAAGTTTTCTTCCTCAAGTAGAGCAGCAAATATCAACTGACATTTTACCTATCCACCACCATAGGAGGCCAATGGAACAGTAACAAGTGATAAATAATTTAGCATGAGACTGTAAGAAAATGGTCCTGAGCATCAATTCAAAATTAAATGATGAAATGTCAAGAAATAAAAAAGAAAAAAAAATGAAGCAGCAGCAGCAGCAACATTACCTATTTTATAATGGAGAATACAGCTGCCCAAAGCTTCTCCAGATCGGGAGCTGGAGAACTCAAGGGACATGGAAGAGAACCCGAAAAGGACACACCGAGCAGACTCAGGAGCAGAACGAGCAAGCAACAGGTAGAAGAGATAACATAGTTGGTAGTATCCACTTATTACAAGGGGGGCAACCTTACTAAAGCTTCACTGACTGAACTTCATCTCCGTATATCTGCAAACATTTTCATAATAGTACCATACAGCAATTTAATATCGTAAATAGGTAATATGCCATTGAGATGTATAACACTTGTTACTGACCTTCTACTGTTCTTTTGCCTTGCTGGCCCCATGTTTTCAGTCCCAATATCTGGCAAGAAATATATATATAAAGAGGGTGGACGATTTCACAAAGGATTCTATGAACAGAAATTTGATTGATCCCATCTTACCAGGTCTCCGTGCTGGCATCAATTCACCACCAACTTTTGCTGCATCGTTCTCATTACTGAAAAAAATAATAAAAATTTAAACCAGAAAAAGGACTGTTATCGAAAACAAGGTTACAACAAAGAAGAAAAAAACATAGTAGTTCCAAATATTAACAAAGCAATGGTGGGTTTCAATGAAACCAAGTACCTTGAAATAGACGTTGCAGCAGATGAAGTCTGCCCCGGTGGGGGAATATTATAGGAGCCATCAACGGTGATATATGGAGGACAATAGGAAGCACCCAGTGACCCAGCAGCACCAGCAAGCACCGGTAGCCTGCATGAGAATGACACCTTAGAATTTCGAATCACTAATAATACGGTAACTTGAATCATAAAAAAAAATGTCCTCAGAGGACTAACATATAAGTTGATTTTCTGAGACTCCACTTACAAATAAATAATAAGCCATCTCAAAATTAAATGGTAAAAAAAAAAAAGTTGTAGTTACCAAGTCATTTCAGAATTTGCTCGACCGTGTTGTGGCTGACCAACGTATCCAGGGAAGGCCATGCCAACAGCGGGAACACCAATGCCCCCAGGATGCTGGCCCCCAAACTGCATGACTGTTGAATAAACAGGAAGCAAACATAAGACATAAACACATAAATTGGATACACAGAAATAATCGGGTTTTTTTTGTTTAGTTCCATAAGTTGGTCTTAAAGAAAATTCAGGAAACACGGTTGTAAATGTAATACACTAAAGATCAAAGAATAGACAGGTGCATTACTCGGCAAGAATGCTGGAAAATTTGGATCACCGCGACCACCGGCGGTTACATTACCAGGGCCACCAATGACCTGAGGTGCACCATATAGGAAGGAGCCTTTACCACTTCCTTTGGCAGCCAAAGAAGCCTTAAAATCACCTGATGCAGAAGGAGACTCCGCCCCGGGTTCAACGGGACTCGCTGCCCCAGCAGAAACCTTTGGTTGAGGAGTTTGAGAACCATGCACGGAAGATTGATTGTGATTCTGATAAGGATTCGTCTGGAAATTTTGCAGCTGATTAGCTGTAGTAACCTTGTTGGCAAAGTTATTAGAGGCAACTCCTCTGCCTTGACCTCTTAATTGAGGCTTTCCACTCATTGCAGAAGTGGATTCATTAATTGAGAGCTTCTCCATGCCAACAGAGTATCCAATTTGCTTACCATTTTGATTCGCTGCATCAACTTTCGCATCCCTCTGCTCTACGCAGCTATTATCTTTGATGGAAGAAGAAGAAGAACCGGTAGGGTAAAACGGTGGAGAAGCTACATTCAAATTGGAAGCAACTTGTTTTCTTGGTGGGCCACTGTGGGCAGCTGCATTAGACACGGGCTTACCACTGCCACTCACGGAACTAGCACGAGAGAGTTTATCAACGAATTCCCCAGATCTACAAACAAACAATAACAACAGTCATAGCCCGCGTAGACAACATAAATTTCTTTAACGTAAAAAGTAAAATTAAATACTCACTCTCTGTTACTGGTCACCAGTGCCTCATCTTTATGCTTATTAGATGGTTGATACCTTCGAGGTCCTCTTCCTCTGTCACTCTGTTTCTTATTGTTCTGATCGATATTATTAGTGAATTCACGGCGTTCAGCACCACTCCTCATTCTACCGCGACCTCTGTAATGACCACGAGAAGCTGTCCTACGCTGGAATTCTAACTCGTGTAAGAAGACTAGATGTCTTAAAATACTAATTAGACTCCGAGAAGAAAAGAATTTTTTACCTCATGATGCCTTTCATGTGCTGTAAGCTCCTCAAACTTGTCATGTCCCCATTTCCTATTATCTCTAGACTCCCATAATCTTCTTCCTCCACTAGTTCGTCTAATGGAAGGAAATAAAAGATGTGATTCATCTGTAGAAGCTTCAATTGTCCCCATAACAGCATTATAACATGCAGACACGCGGCTCCACTATCAACTTTGATTCCAAAATTACTTGGAGCAAAGATATCGAGTAAAAAAAATTATCAGTGAGCAAATTTAGAGCAAGCTACGTCTAGAGACCATCCCACGGGTGGTAACTAAAAACTTCCGCCTGATTTGTGATTTTTCCATGGCACTCATAACAAGTTTCTTCACAAGCAACCAACCAAATGTAAGTGAAAACCTCCTCTATATAAATATTGTCCTAAATATCAAAACATGCCCTAAAACCCTACCTGTTCTTTCCACCACCGGCGTTGTCTCCGAACCTGTCATCATGCATATAGAAAGCTCCTGCCGTAGGCACAGCATATGGCTCCACCGCAGCTTCCTTCCTCTCCTCGCCACCACCACGGCCACCGTGCAAATTTCCATCTTCACCCTCTGTCACCGCCTTATTCCTCCCATCGTCGCCCGCCACGTCATCACCCCGATCCCCACCTCCTTCTTCAAAATACTCCTCACCATATTCACCCTCCCCACCATATTCTTCCTCTTCCAGTTCTCCTTCTTCAACGTGGTCCACGTCTTCCACCGATGCATCGTCGTATTCGGCCACAGCTCCCTCCGATTCGCCCTCGGACGCCCCAATCCGACGCGCCACCCGCTGATTCGTTCTCATCTCATCCTCGCTGCGGTGCTGCTGCTCCTCGTCTCCATCTTCGTCGTCGCTCGCTTCCCTGCGACGAGCTGTGAGGGACAGCTTTGACTCCTCCGGATCGCTCTCGTACTCGATCTCTCCCTCATTGCCGTTGCTGCCGCTGTTCTCCGCCATCGAAATTCGAAGCGCACCGACAAAGCAGTCAACCCACTCCCGAATTAGCGACCCAAACAAAATTAGAAAGGAAAAGAAACCCTGTGGATATTTTGAGGAATATTATTTATTTATTTCCCTTTTCTATTTTTGTGTTCGAGAACTAAAAACTGCATCTCAACTATTTTGTTCTACTACATGTACTTTCCCTTCTCGTTTGCTTAGGGACACGAGGGCATTTCCGGAAATTAAAATTTGATGGATCAGGACTATCAAACCCGGCCCAAGAAAAATGATCCATTTACATTTCTCGTTTACATATTTCAATTAAGTTCAATTTGAACCAAATTCGAACACAATTGGACAAATCCATCTTCCAAGGGAAATTTCGGCCCATACCCATATACTTCTTTGAAGTACTTTAGAAGCTCGGCCCGAGTTCAAGTTCACGATTTCTTAGCTCGAGCTTCTCCTCACAAAAACTCAAAGGCTCTCGAGACGTTTTTACTTTAATTTTTTAGCTTGAGCTCACAAGCTCGAGTCAAGAAAGTGAGCAGAGCTCAGCTCATTACAGCCCAAAGCCACACTGATTTAAACCGATGTGTGACATGTTCACTCAAAGTATTTGATGGGCTCAGATTCGAACCTGACACCTTCCCTCCACAGACCAATGTCAATTTGACCACTAGAACAGACCTCATTGGCAAACCTATGATTCACTGACTACTATTATTCTTAAATCTTTTGCTAGTTTTTCTTGGTCCATATCTTATAAAGTGACATTCTTGCAAGTTCACAACTGAATGTATAATCAACTCATATGGCTGGCTGGTTTAAATTTGAATATGTATTCAAAATATGTATATATAGGTAAAAATCAACTACGCTGCGTCTAGTAATCTCATTCCAAAATAATCTCTTATCATTCCAAAACTTTGCCTCGCAAAGGGAGAAAGAAAGCCATCTAATAATCTCTTTCCAAGCAAAATCTGGGAAGTACCTGAAGACATATAATACATCATCTCACAAATTTCCACAGCTCTGTCATAAACATATTACACTACACAGCTTTTCACAAACTTACCATGAGAGAATCCGCCGTGAACGACCTCACCGGCCCGGTGTAAGCACTGCCAACACAGCGAAAAAAATCGGGAAAAGAGATGAATAAATACATCCATTAAGTAATTTAAAAATCACGGTGCAAAAATATGGGTGAGTCGAAAGGATAATTAATTAACGGGGAAAAAGAAAAACAAAATTGATCACCACCAACAAAACTAAGAAAGAATAATGGTCGAACCAATTATTTGCCTTTAGGCTGACGGTAACGGTTTCCCTTCACTATTCGTACCCCACTCCTCTTCCTCCTCAGCTTCATTGGCCCCATCGGTTGAATCAGCATCCACAACTACAGCCTCCTCTTGGCTCCCATCGTGTTCATCCTCGGGCTGTGCTTCTTCATCATGGGTGGCATCATCCTCTGGCACTGATTCTTCTTCGTTTGGCTCGAGATCCTAAGTAAAATTGGGAAACAATTACAAAGCGTTGGTGTACTTAAATGTGCCGTCAAGATATAAAAAAAAAAACATTAGGGAGATTCATAGCATATGTAAAAATATCTAGTGCACGTCTTCTAAAGAGTTGCATTTAAAATTGCGACAACTCTGATGAGTTCATAAAATGGAAAATGATCGTGGACGAAATGAATTAGTTTGGTTTCACATTCACCTCATGATTAAAACCTCCATTTTCTACTACAGGTTCTTCATCTTCTTCGATTTGCATATTTCTGAAAAGCTCTACAAGGCTAGCAGTTGATCTATCTGCGTGCTGTAAATATTCATCTGCTGGAGGATATTTTTCCCTGTAAAGCAATAGGCACAAAACTTGGAACTCATTGGATGGAAGAAAGAACAAATGTTTCAATAGCAAATTTATCACAAAGTATTACCAATGACCAACGACATTAACAATGAGAGAAAGAGAACAGAATAAAATGATCAAAGAATAAAATTAAAATGATCGACCTATTCTCAGCAGCTTTCGATTCAACAGCAAGAGCAACTTGCCACTCGTCAAACAAATTTGGATATTCTTCTGGATCGGCAAGAGATTCAGCAGCCTTCTGATTAATCTGCAAAAAATTAAGACAGTTATCAGATGTCGAAAAATAATATAGAGCCAATGATGACAAGTTAACTCAGCATACATTCACATTTTTTGACCGAGAATATACAACTGCCACCTAAGATGTATTAAAAACTATGACGACGGATAACATATATATCGAAATAAAATAAAAACCTTGCTGAGGTCCTTTCTCCAAAGAGCAACAATTTCTGATACTTTACTTGGAAGGTATGACCGAGCCATCAAAGCAGCTTCAGGTATCCGATGGCTGCAGAAACTCGTGTTTCGGTAAAATCCAACAAAACAAACAGAGATGCAAAAAAAAAAATCATTTCATATGATACCTGTCAACTAATAACTGAAGGCAATCTTCCAGTTTACCCAACATAAATAGACAGAGGAATGCGACATTGTTCTTTCCGTGCTCTTTTGCCAGAGAAGCAAGTTCAGTAATTCCTTCAGCATCACCAAGCGAAGAATAGAGCAGCAACAAACCACTCAAGTCATTTGCTTGCTTCAAACAGTCTTCTGCCATCTCCAACTGGAACCGAAAAATGTATGAAACTTCAGGGAAAACACAAAATATGGATCAAACAAATGTATCAACAACAAACGTTTCGGCAAGATTACTGCAAATATATTTGGGAAAAAAAACACGTTGTGGGAAGATGATGGGCAGTAAATATGGCGGTTTCGGAGGAGAAGTGCTGCCTTGATTTAAGCATCTGCTTCATATTTTACAGGCCGTTTTCATTCAGAACAAGACAATACCATTCCAGTAGACATAGCTAATTCCCCCAGCTGCTTCCACTTTGACTCACTCCGAGCTACTATGGCAATTTCCTGGAAATAAAGTCAATAGTAAGAAAGACTGGTCCATACAATATTAATTTAGTAGAGGGAGACAGAAGCAGTGGAGCACCAATATGTAAGTTTTATACTACAATATTCTAAGCAAGAAATATTAAGTTTTTACCTTTGCAATTTCTAGTTTGCCTAACTGTATAGCTAGCTCAAATCTGTAATCAGGGTCTGTAGCAATTTTGAGCGCTTCTTCCATCATTCCACGAGATTCCAAGAAACGGGCCACACTGTACATGGATTTAATTCATATGCCAGATCATACTACTCTTGAAATTACGGTGTGGGATCGAGATGAGAAATTAAAGAGGAAAAACTTCATTCAGATCGTTTTCATCTAGGCCATCTAGCACCATTGATTTTCTTGGCGAAATCAAAATACCACAGATTAACGATGGTTTATTTCACATATTGATTTTAAATGGATTACAATGTTACAGAAAATCAAAGTAGAGCAACAAATAACCCGTTATGATGCTCTTTTGGAATTGATGTAAGGACTTCCTTAGCCCTATCAAAATCGTCACGCATGACCAGAGTCTTGTACTCGATCAAGCTGAGCAGCAATGTGTATGCTATGACACTGAAATATAGAAGCCATAGACAGACATTAGACACGCTGCACAATAGAATAACAAGTCCATTTTTCCTGGACCGATTTAGGAAATAATACAATAGCAATGGAAAATTGACAACATACACATGCGAAACATATTATAGAAATTCCACCAACTATGAGAACCTTTCAGTAGAGACTTACTTAAATTCTTTATCAATGAGATAAACACGACTCTGATTAGCAAGATATCCAAGCAGGTACATTGGCCTGTCTAAATGAAATATTGTCGTCACCTAGAAAATCATGAGAAATATCAGATTCCCAACCTATTTATTTCTCACATGCTACTTCAAATTAAAGTATTGCAAAAGCATATAGGCAATGCAAACTTTACCTCTCCACCGACGCAATAATTTAATCTCCAGGAAGAATTGTTGTAAATGAAGCAATCCCCGACCCAAAGTCCAGTCCGAACTCGTTCATTAATTTCGCGAATAAGTTCAAATGCATCTTCAACACCTTGTTCATCTACAGATTTCCCACTATCTAAGTGTGCAGAAACCACATCTCGCTGCAATACGTAAATGAATCGGCAATCAATTAAACAAATTTCCCAAAGGAAATTCTAGCATTCAAAAACAATCAACGACGTATAAAATGCTTACATTATACTTGAGTATGTAGAATGATGTATCACTAGCAATGGCCACCAAGTCACCACTGTCTGCCCAGTAAAGATTCTGGATAGTTATGAGCAAGAAATATACAGAATCAGAATGATAAAAATTAACTCCGTTTTGACAATAATGGGCTTCTCATTCCTAAGCTTGCTTACTTTAACAACTACATCAATTCGTCGTATCAATCTGCACTCGGACCAGTCATAAAAGCAAATAAAATCATTTGAACACATGGCCAACAAATTGCCTCCGTAGATGTGCTCAGCAAAAAAAGTGGGACGGATGCTTTTCTTCTCCTGAAAGAGAAAAAAAAAGTTCAAGCTTTAATGGTAGATAAAGCTTTATCCAATTACTGGGAGCTTAAGTTTCAAAATAACGAGAAGCGCATAGGATATCATCTTCAGAATCACGGCATTATGGAACTGAACCATACAGAGGAAAAACAGTGCAAAAGACAGAAGTTACTTTCCTATGAAATCAAAGAGCCAATGAAGTAAAGAGGAAAAACAATAATAAAAGCTGGCAAAGGTGAAGGATGTAACACAACACAAGTAGGAACCCCAAGCAAACCTGAAAATTTTTACTATAAATTTTTATCTTTGATGTGCTCTCCCTAACAGCATACTCCCCATCAGTTGACCAAACAAACTCCAATGCTGAGCCAAATGATCTGTTCCTCCATGCCAGAGCTGTATAGATTATGTACTCACCATCTCCACACACCACAACAAATCTACCATTGGGGTTATGCTTCAAGCTCTGCAGGGAATATCCAAAAAGGACAGGAAAATTAGAAATCAACACCTACCCAGGACACCGAGGAAATGAACGATTTACAGACTTTACTTTATATAGCCAATCAACGAAGTGGCGCAAGAATAAAAGAAAAATCTTAGTATCAATGTTCTACACCAACAACGAGGCACCTAACAATCCCTCAATACTTACTAACCCAAACGAGACAGAAAGAAGTAATTGGAAATTTCTTTTTTTTCGCAACTTCAAGTTTATATGTTTGAAATTAACGATCTAAAAGAAAGTTAAACCTAAACATGGAAAACAAAATGATAAATATTGATTTCTAGAAAGTGGATGAATTTATAAAACATTTCCTCTCTATGGTGACTAGGTGATTATCTTACAAAAAAATGTGAACATGGGAGAAGGCAACACGAACTGGGTGACTTCTACTTATACAGATATAAGACCATGAAGTTCGTTTATGAAACCTGTGGGTACAGATCGCATGTTCCCAATTCCTTAACAGCCAGGGGGAGTCTCTCTCCATCAGCAACCTAAGAACAAAGGTAAAGTTAGGCAAGAGAAATTGTACCTATAACTGTTTACTAAAAAACAAGAATACCTCATAATCTGCTCCAACACTTTTAATGTTGACAGTTTGTATCTCATTATGCTTAGCCCAAATAATTTTCCCACTATTATCCATGCTGGCAATGGGTATCTCACGTCCAAGCTTTACCATAATTGTTCCTTCATCGTAACCAATCACAAGCCTGATATTGAATCCATCAAATGATGATAAAACTCCAAAGATAGTGGGATTTTACGGAGGAAAAGTGAAATTATCGGGTCAGATTAAGCTTTAAAAGAGATCATCATGCAGCAACTTATTCTCAAGTACTTGAGTGTACAACAGAAGTTTCAAGCCAGCTGCTATTCAGATACAAGTCAAGTGCTGAAGAAAAACACGTTTCTATGCATGACATGACTTCCAGATATTTGGCTACAAACTACTACCAGCACACAAATAAAACCTGGGAAAGAGAAAATTTTCAACCAAGCATGAATCAACAGCAATAACATTACCTTCTCGATCCTTTTATGTAACCGATTGCCCATACTCTTTCAAGTCCATAATTTAGTGTGTTCTCAAGCCTGCAAATAGACAATTATATGAAAGACAATCCATAATCTCTAACATTGTGAAAGCTTTTGATAGATTAAAATATATTCACGCTTCACAAAGAATCTAAGACATGTTCTTACAGCCTACAGGTCCCGCCAAAACACATATTTACTGTAACAAAACATTATCATTCACGATGCTGAAATGACTTACCTATAAGTGGTGGAGTGCCATATGCGGACCGTACCGTCCTCAGAACCTGTTATTACAATAGGAAGTTCAGGATGAAAACAAACTGCAGAAACATTGTGTGTATGGCCTTCTAGAGTTTGGATGCAGCTCTTTGTCTGATAATCCCAGACCTGTTTTTTAACAGTTTATGCAATCTATTTAGTTGTCATACATAAAACATATAATCTAGAGTTGAAAGGTGAAGTGAGGACAACCTTAGCAGTGTGATCATCAGAACCAGTAATAATATAAGGTTTGTCACCACCAGTAAAGTAATCAACACAATTCACTCCTTTCAGATGAGCATCTAATGTAAAGTTTGGATCAGGAGATCCAAGGTTCCAAATCTACAAAACAATAAATTAGAGGTTAGACATAATAAGGATGACAGTCTTAAATAGAGAGATTACTAATTTTAACCAGTACCTTAATAGTACGATCAAGAGATGCACTGGCAAAAGTGTTCGTGTCTTTGGGATTAAATGTTACTTGCATAATATAATGAGAATGACCCTCAAAAATTTGAGTGCACAGCCACCCTTTATCCCAGTCCCAGAGCTTGATAAGCATATCATCTGAGGATGACAATACATACGGCAGGGTGGGATGAACAGCCACACACCTGATATAGTCTGTATGGGCCTCAAATACTTTGACTTTGTCCATTGTATTGTAGTTGTACACACGAATACACATGTCATCGGCTCCAGCAACAACCCACTGCTTTCGTGCTACAAACTTTGCAGATCTAACTGGAAACGTGTAGTATAGTTTACATTAGACATATGCACATACACAACTACTAGTCAAGCTGGTTTTGAACTCAATAATAAATATTATTCCAAAAGTTTACCTGGCAACTCCGTCATTTCAAAAGATTTAACCATCGTCTGCAGCAGTCCATGAAACCAAGTATGGATCAATCATCAATACAAAAAATATTATAATGAATAGCAAGATCAGAAAATTCAGTGCAGCCATAGTAGTTTGTATGTATTAGTGATAGTAGTGACTAGTGAAAATAGAAATATTTCTACCCCGCACAAAAAGTGTGTATCTTAAAGCTGTGAAGTACCAGATCATGCAATAAAATCTCCCATACATATTTGGATTGGTGAACGACTTATAAATTTGATTTGCAATCTAATAACAGACATTACACATAGTATGCGATTAGTTCATAAAATAGAAGAAATTGAGAAGCATCGAACATTAGAAAATCAAATGCACTCTAATTTTGCAATTTCACGCAAGTAGGAAGTCACATAAGTTTCATAAAGCAGAGAACGTTTTAGCACATCTAGGATGTGCCTTCAGATATATATGAGGTGGTAATAATCAAAACAGCCCTGTATTAGTTGGAGATGTTTCAACCATAATAATAGAGTTGGTTTGGGATGTGCCCAGTTCTAAGGCACATGATATGCACCTCGAGCGGTATGAGATAGGCTCTCGCCATATGCGAGCTGCCTTGTGCCTTTAAAAATTTTGATTTATAGGCTACAAAACACGCGCTACAGAAAGATCTAAACTGATTGCGTAAATTAACCAACAAACAACTACTTGTATCAGCCACGTGTTGTATACCTGGTTCTGATAGTTCCAAATACAGACAGTCCCCGAATACAGACTGGCCAATATCCTGCAGAGAGAACAATTCATGAAAAAAATCACTTTGAATCCTAAAAATTAATTAAAACATATACAACTTCATTTCATAGCACAATCCAAGAACCCTGATAAAACGATATTTGATCTTCCAAATAATCATTGGACAATTTCATATCTTCATTGCAAACAATCAACTTTTAGCAGCTTTTGATGTTGATCACTTCAAGAGAAAGATAACTGATATGCTTGTATATTGCCCGATGATTGTGTTCTTTGATATTAAACAAATCAAATATGCAACAGTAACTAACGATTCAAATTCAGAAACATTCAATTTCATGATGAAAACATACCATGGCTCCGTGGGATGCAGATCCACGGACTTTACTCTCTCCGATCTTTGAGCAAGTTTCCTCTGAAATAGTGCCAATAAAATCAGCACTGAAAATCACAAATACACCGCACAACGCGTTATAAGTTGACGCAAATGCATAAATTACCTTGATTTCCAATCTGAGAGGCTGCATCACGCCAACGGCAGCAGAATCCAGAAAACAACAGCACAAAGATGAATTAGCAGATTCAAACACAGAGAAATCTACCAGTCAACTCAAGACCCGCCGACATGACAAATAACTCCCGAAAATTACCGAGAAATCAAATAACAACATCAATTTTAAATGGAGCGCCAGATCTAAGCCCCAAATCAAGAAGTTTAATCGAATCAACAAGTAAATCGAAGCCAAAAGACTCACCATTTTTCCACTATAATTGACCGGAGACTAACAGATTCGATCGTGAGATGACAATAGACGAACTGGCACTCTAGGTGGTGAGAGAAGTGCGTGTAGCGTACGTAGTAGAGGGAGGGAGGGAGGAGAGAGAGAGAGAGAGAGGGGGGGGGGGGGGGGGGGGGTCGGCAATTCACTTTAAGAATAATGCTGAGGTCAAAATTGAAATATAAATCGGAAATATGAAAAGAAAGATAATAAATCAATTACATCTACTTTTCTTTCGAAGTCCTTCATAACTAATTATTTACGATTTCACTACCCAAACTTGAGGCTTTTCCGCTCACTTGCACCATCACTCCCATTTCCACTTCTAAGTTGCACCACTGTTACCCTCATCTCTTTTTTTTTCTCTTTCAAAACGAATCATCCATTGCAAAATCAAAGAATCTATTTAGAGCTCATTTTCTAAAATGGGAATGATGTATAGTTCATTTTCTTCTTGGCCTAATTTCGTGAGTGCCAATATATAAAGGCGCAAAAAGGTGATAAGAGATCGTCTTGTCCAATTATAATATACCTTACTTACTAAGTTCTACAGTCCAATTATAACGCGAAAATGCTGCATTTATGTTTGCACATTATATCATCGTGATACCTTCATACGAGCGTAAAGTTACCATTAACTCGTGTGTATGTGTGTGCAAAGTACCAATGAAGCCAGAAAAAATACCGTGTAATATAACGAAAGACTATATATAAATGGAGAAAGTATTCACATGTGTGAAGGAAGATGATGAATAGGAGATGAGATATGTATGGGTTGTTCGTATGTGAACTCCATGGATGAAAGTGAAAAGGCCTTGTTTGAAAAGACGCTTAAAAGGATAACATGAGTGTTGTTTACTGTTAGGGTTTTGAGTTGTAAATGTATTACTCTATAGAAGAAGCACCCGTTCGATGGAATGTTTGTTGTTAATTAGGGTGCATCAAAAACATTTATAAATAAAAATAATTAACTTACATAATCTTTTGGTGGGGCACCCGAAACAAAATTTTGAATTTATTTTCACTAGTTCTTCCATTTGCAGCAGATCATTCACATGAAATTGAAGAGTAACAATGTGAGACACATGATTAATGCGGGTTAGGGATAAACTCTACAACAGTTACCTTTCAATTTTGTCTTTTATAGTTGTAATATTTGGTGGAAGCTGTGCTCGAAAACGTTTGCTAGCTCATATTTAACTTTTTTATTTCCGAGGTATTAAATAATAGAAAGAAGAGGCGAAGATATTTAATTTAGTACAATGTTGAGATTAACTGGTTTTAGTTGGCGAAGACACATCACTATACGACTTGAATTTTACTCTATGAGGTATATGTGTGCAAATTGTAATATGATATAGCTTACAACGATAATAAATTATTAATTCTCTTAAGTTACAATAAGGCTTAAGGATCAATTGAAATTAATTATAGGCTTGAAATTAAGGACCATAAAATCTTTTTTTTTTTTTTTCAGAAATCATTATTTCACATTTCACTACCCAGAATTAAGGTTTTTCTGCTCGCACTGTCGTTTCCAATTTACATTGCAATTTGAACCACCATTGTTACCCTCAATTTTTTTTTTTTTTCATAATATCCCATAACCAGGCGTTGATTTACATTGCATATGAAAGGAAACAAGTTTAACTGAAAGTTTGAAATTAAGAAAGATAAAAATAGTTAGACGATGTATTTATATTTATTTCAATCAGCGAACTGAATTTACGAGAAATATCACTGCAACAAGCTTAAAATTAAATTATTCGCAAACAATGAAAATTAATTACTATTCATAAATTATCTCATGCACACGTATTATTCCAATAAGTATACTTCTTGATAATTATAATTTAATTTCCATACGTATATCCCACCATTGGAAAACTATGATAAATGGCATCATCATGGCATTATTAAATACTATTTATAACTAATAATACACTTTCCAATTTCCTTCAGTATAAAAACAAAAAATAGTGATTACAATTTCTCAAACATCCTCTTCTACAGTCTAATTATAATCCAAATCATCAACCTCTCCCATCTCCGGCAAATATATTCCTTCGCGCAGGAAATACTCCTTATTTTCCTCGTACCGGCATTCGACACTGCAATACGCGTGATCCCTGTTCAATTGAACACAATATTTACATAATTAGTATTAGTAATCATATAATATATTCATCTAAATGTAAATGAATATTTAACATATATAGTTTAATGTGCGCCAACCTGCACATGAATATATCCATTTTCTTTGAAAAGCCCTTGTGACAGTAGTAACAAGATGGCTTGCGCTTCGTGAATGATTGTGTTAGGTTTCTCGTCTTGAGGACAACATGCGTTGTGTTTAAGGATGTTGTCCCTACGATTAACCACCGTAGACCTTGTAATGCATCCTCTTCTTTCCTTCTTAACAAAAAAGAGCTGCAAATAATTCATATGATAAGGCCATCATATAATAATAGTTGAGCGAAAAAACATTTTCGAGTGGAAACGAGCGCAATACGATTTTAAGCGCCAAATATATGTTGTAAGAATAATCTAGTGAAGATGTTATTTTATTAAACCGCGTAATATATCATCATGGAAAACCTTGTGAGCATAAAGTTGAATGTGTGTGTGTGTGTGTGTGTGTCTATAAGTACCAACGGAAGCCTGAAAAAATATTTTGTGAATAATGAAATGATATAACAGGGAAATGATCGATTGTGTAAAGAAAGATGGTGGATATAGGAAATGAGATATACATGGGTTGTATGTAAGTGAACTCCATGGATGAAACTCGAAAGGCGAAAGAAGCTTGAAGGATAAGAACACAGGGTGTTGTTCACTGGTTAGGGTTTGTGAGTTGTAAGCGTAAAACTCTGTTGAAAAGCAGCCATTATATATAATAGAATGCTGAGGGTGTATCATAACTTTTTGTGTGAAAAAATAAAAAGAATTAAGTAAAAAACTTACATGGTCTTTTGGTGGACAAAAATTCTGTATTTACTTGCAGTAATTCTTCCACTGACATAATGTGAAAAAGGCAACATTCACATGAAATTAATTAGGGGTAATAATATGGGATGGATGATTAATGAGAGTTAGGGATAAGCTCCATAATCATGACACCTTACCTTTCAATTTTGTCTTTTATAGTTGTAATAATGAATTTGGTGGAAGTTGTGTTCGAAAACGTTTGCTAGCTCATTTTTACCTTTTTATTTCCATAACAGGTTTTAGAGAATAGAAAGAACAGGAAAACATATTTAATTTAGTACAATTTTTTGCTTATTTGGTTTCGTTGGTGAAGACATTAATTTACTTCTTGTATTTACTATATGAGGCATATATGCTAATAATATAAATTTATTGTAATATAATGTAGTTTACAATGATAAAAACACCTCTAATCTACAATAAAGTTCAAGGTTTAATAGAGTTTGATTATAGCTTGAAATTAAGAAATGTGAACTCACATTAAAAAATCTAAATTATCGAAAATATTTTGATTTTCGTCGAAAAAAAGGAAAAAAAAAAAACGATAACAATTTAACGATTACGCACTAGAAGACAAGTTAGTTTTTGCAGCGCAAATGCAAATTTAAAATAAATGCCGCCGCTAGTAAGAATTAACGGCGCACCACGCACACGCACTATTGTGATTATCCGTTAGCAACAGTCTTCCTTCTAACAGTTTTCAACTTCGCATTGCGAAGAGTGTATTTGCGCCGTTAAAAAATCAATTTTCTTACAGCGACAACATAACCAAAAATTTAAATCGATTATCTTCGACTACACCAGCCTTTATCTTCTTCTTCGCGTAACGAATTCTTTTTGTTTAACGATTTTTTTAACGCCATCGGTAATACCATCTCCATTTCAAACTCCGTTACGTCGCAATCAGAATTTCGGCTCGGCGCGTCGCCGCTATAAGAAAATCGATTTTAACGGCGCAAACAAACCTCACATGTTACAAAGGAGAGAAATAATCAGAAATTATAATTAAGTAGTTTGTTCCATAATGAATTTAAATACATGGTACAATAGCAGCTACCATGTAATAAGATGTGTAGGTGTATAATGAGCAAGTGTGCTTTAAGAACAAACCCATTTCTTCTCCTCAAGCCCCATTACTCTTCTTCGACTTCGCAACGGCAGCCCTCAAATTCCCATACATATTCGAAGAAGCGATCGAAAAATCCAACAAAGCCCTAAAAAGCTCGGGCAAATGGCTCTTGAGGCCCGCGAGAGACTTGTCCCTAACACTCTCACACATCCTCCGATAAGCCTCTTCGTCTTCCTCCAACCTCTGCTTCGCGGACTCAACAATCACCTGCCTCTCCACGACGAGATCCTTATCCACTTCCTCCTCCGCCTCTCTCCTCTGCACGTGCTTGCGGTGCCAATTCTCGAAATCCCGAGTCTTTCTTGCAAGGTCCCTCCTCGAATCATCGCACCGGTCCCTCATCTCCATCTCCTCCTTTTGGTACTGGTAAATGGCCTCCACGATGCCCGCGAAATTCTTGATTCCCGCCCTCGCGGGCTCGTCGGGGATCCTCTCGAGGTGGTCGTGCCATGCTTGGACGAGGATTTGGACGGGCGGGTTCGCGGGCCGGGCCGGAGACGAGGCCCGATTCGTGTCCGTGGGTGCGACGAGGCTTAGCCTGAGCCAGGAGTTGAGGGATTTTATGTACTCCTTTTGGTGGGCCATGAGCTCGGTGAAGTTCGCGAGCCAGTCTTGGACCACACCGGCCAGCTGTCGGGTGCACGAGTGGTGGTGGTCGGTCGTTTCTTTGGTGGACGGTGGGGATTCGATTGATCTTAGGGCTTGGACGAGCTTCGATTGGCTCTCGTGGTGGGTCCTCATCGTCTCCCACATCGTAGCCATCCTGCGGACCGAAGTCGGGTAAGATAAACCGACGAAGACTCGGGCAAGAAAATATATAGGGAGAACGCCGTTTTTGGTCCCCCCCCCCATTGTTTATGGTATCAGCCACATTTAGTCCCCCAATGTTTTACTCATTTTGGGGGATTTTGGTCCTCCGGTTAATTTAACCGTCAACTTGGACGGAATTACGTACCAGCCCAAATTTTGACGGCCAAAGAATGAGGGATCTGACAATGACCCGTGATTCCGTCCTAAGTTGACGGTTAATTTAACTAGAGGACCAAAATCTCCCAAAATCGGTAACATTGGGGACTAAATGTGGCTGGCATCTTGGAACAGGGGGACCAAAAAACGCTCATATCCCAATCATTTGGAGACCAAATATATATCTCGTAAGAAGGCAAAAAAGGCATATTAGCGAAGCTAACCCTTCGATGAGAGAAACGAGCCTCGGGTAAAGCTGTTGGTCCCGCAGGCGGTTGATTTCGGACACGGTGGAGTCCATCGACTGCATGTCGACGATGTATCTCGTGTGGAGGTGGCTAACGGCCGCTTTCGCTCTCTCCAGTGCTTCGGAATTTGAATTCCGCTTCTTTAGCTTGTTGAGGGACGCGACCTTCTTCTGATATTCGAGCTTCATCTCCTCGCCCGCCTGTCGAATGGCGCCAATATACAATAAAAGCAATAAATCAAAGAAATAGGTTTAACTACTTCTTTTTCGTTCGTTCTATAAGTTAGGGGGTACTTTTAGACCCCAAACTTAATGACTTGCAATTTAAGGACGCTAACTTTCAAAACTGAATCAATTTAAGGAACCGGCTTTCAAAAATCAACCGACTATAACGAACATAAAATACATAAGAACGAAATTTTACCTTTGTTTCATCGTAAAGCTTCTTCTCCCACGCAAGAATCTTGTCCAAAACGGCCGCGTGAGTCTCGTGCTCTTCGGAATCAGAGTCATCCTCCGCGCCGTCGTTAGGATTCGCTAAACCTCTGAACGATTTATTCCACGTTATCGCACGCATTACCCTCTCCGAATGATTAATATACCCTGCGAAACGAACGCATAATTACACGCCAAATTCAATACATTCCCGCGCGAAATCTTACGAAGAACCCATGATATACGAGCATGTATCGATCAAGATAAAGAACTCCCAACAAAAAAAAATGCAATCTTTGAACCATTAAGCCTACATTTGCACAAAAATCACAAAAACCCACCTCTCTTGTCTGCAAAATTTGAGTGGTAATGCAACTTTGTGGCCTCAAGCATCCTCGAAACTTCGTGGGCACTCTCCGAAGCCCTTAAGAAATAATCGTCAAGGTCCACAAATAACTGCAACAAGCTCACAACACCACCGCCACCGCCGCTGCCGTCAATCTTCTTAGTCTTGCCTCTGACCCCTTGATTCCCTCTCTTTGCCTCCCTAGGCACAGCTGCCTCCGGTGGTGGAAGCCCACCGCTCACCACCTCCTCAACCACCGCCTCTTTCTCCTCCGCTGTGGTTAATGTGGGCCTGGGTATGTTTTCCGTTGAGAAAAAGTAGTCCCAATTCGAGCGTCCCCTGTTTTCAGGCACTGGTGGAGGCGGTTTTGTCTCGTAATCACGGCGGTTGTTTGTATTCCTCCGCCGACGCAAAACTATGTCTTGTTCCTCCTCGTCTTCGTCTTCTTCCAATTCCCCATCGTTATTACGGCCGATTTTGCCGGAATTTTTTGAATTCGAGCTGGATATGGCTCTCCTGCCGCCGCCGCCGCCGCCAAAATTGCGTCTTTTCAAGGCGTAAGCACCCTCGTCGTCGGCCTCTCCGTCCTCCTCCTCGATAATCGGATCCGCCGGCGTCTTGCCCGCGTCGTGAGGTCGTGGGATGGCGATTTCCGGCATCGTAGAGGCGCGTTGGAGCGGCGGCGACGGCGGGGCGAACGCGGCGGGCAGCGGCGGAGGAGGTGCGACGAAGCTGTCGTACGGCGGGACGGGCGGGGGGATTCCGGATACCGACGAGGGCGCGGCGGACGAGGCGGGGGCCGACGCGGCGGTGGAGACGAAGGCTTCGCCCTGAGCGAAGTCGTGCAGGGCAGCGCCGGCGTTCTTTAAGGAAACGGCGTGGGCCGAATGGGCCGCGGCGAACTTGTTTCGGGCCGTGACGGCGCGCTCCATGATTTGCTTGCGCTCTCTGCATCTGTTGACGGTCTCTTCGTTGTCGATCTTCGACTGCCCACAGCCCATGATTGAGGAATCAGATGAGCTTTTTATCTTTTATTTGCTTCGAATTAGGCGGTGCCGGCGCCGTCGCTGGCGACGGCGGGATTTGATTGGATCTTCGGAGCCGAAAGATGGGCGGCGACGGGGAGACGTACGACGATGGATGGTGAACTGGTCTCCGATGATTCGGTGGTTGCGTGTGTGTGTGTGATCGTTCGAGAACGAAGCGAAAGTCGTAACAAACAGTGTAGTTGAAGTTGGCAAGAATAAGATTATAAAGAATTTTATTTCGGAATATTAATTTTTTTTTTCTGAATAATAAATCATGAGTAGTTCGAAAATCTAGCAGAAGAGACCAATTCACGGATTCCATAGAAAATCGGAAGAAATTTCCGATTTTAAACCTTATATATATATATATTAATATTCACAAGAAAATTCCAATTTTGCACTTTATATATATGGCCATATGTCTATTGACAAAATCACAAGAAAATCCCAATTTTACACTTTGTCAAATATTATATGCGAAAGTTTAGTACGTGTTAGACATCGACATTGAAAAGAACAAATTGATGCCTTGTTTCGGCCTAAAGAAACCTAAGATGCTCCTGGCCGTACGATTGCTTTCTCGGATATATTATATTTAATTCCCCGTTGTGAAATTAAATTTAGTTGATGGTTATAACACAACAGAATTTCAATCCAAACGATATTACTCTCAAAATTTTGAAATAATTTACAGTAAAAATTTGGAAATGTAGAGTCAATACAACCATATCTTTTTTGGTTCAATTAATTAATATTCCATGTGGGGAATAATGGAGATTATCTCAATATCGAAACTTAGTTCGAACAGAAACTAATCCGAGCCTTAGATTAACTAATCAGACTTAGTAAATGGGTCAACATCTAACAAGATTCTGATGTCCAAATGTTTAGCTCAAATGTTTAGCTCAGTTGTTATTTTCTAGTTTAAATATAGAACTAAATAAATCTCTTATTGATTTCTCTTTCTTTTTTTTTTTGTCCCGAGGTATACCCACTCAATCTGGCTATGAGCTAGCCCCTAAATACAAGTATGTACTTGAGTAACACAAACCTGACGAAAGCTTAATTGCGTCACACACTCCAAGTGGTGGGACTAATCCTCGGGGCCAGATAGATACGTTTCAAACCCACCTGACCATAGTCATAGGCTATAAAGCCCATGTGGATTACTCAAGGAATTGAGGGAGGAGGAATTCAATCACACGACCTAACCCACAAATCCTTTAGGTATCCCCACGCAAGGCCACAATGTAGTTCTCAAACTCCGATTAAGTTCTTACACAATCTCGTCGGAGTCCTCACGATCTGACTAAGCCTGAAGCAAATCTGAAACTCAGCATTGGCTATGGGACACCATGCTTTCTTGCGGGACTGAATCCTTCTCGCATGTTTGTATCAGACGATCACATAGACAATGAGAGTTAAGGAGTCCAAGTCGAAATAAATTTACCTCCATATGGAATGTCATATGTTGTCTTTCCCGCACTACCATTAAGTTAAGCCTGGATTAAATTTGAAATTCAATGTCAATTATGAGACAACTCGTAGTTTCAACGGTACTTATCCGCCTAACTTGCGTGTAGCATCCCAAGTCTGCACATATAATGAAAGTATAGAAAATCCGGTGGATCGAACCCATTACAAACATATGGAGATATAATCTATTGGGCTAATTGACCTATTTCTCGAGGACATAATAAAATATATGTAAATTATGATATACCTCCAAATAGATTTATTAAAATGCACTTTACTATACTAAGTTTTTTTTTATTGTGTGAAACACTCTTGTGTTGTCTAAAATTATCATTTTACCCCGGCGGTGTTGTTTAATACTTAACATTGTACCCCGCTCAGGGGTGTAAATGGCAAGGCCCGCATAATTAAAAAATCACGAGGGTGCTTTATTTTTGAACCACGATTGGGTTATATGCAATTTAGCTTAATATATATAGGTGTGTAAAATGAAAAACAAAGTTGACAAATCCCATAAAACTTTCTTCTCCTTCCATTCAATTGCTTTCATACAAGGTGAAAATACAAATATAATGGACATGAACACATTGTTTTACTACAACACACTATGATAATCGACGAATGAAGAAATAATCCACCTTCACTTCCTTCGAAGCTCAGCCAACCTCGCCTCAAACTCATCCCACTCCGGCAGCTTAGGGTGCACATGATTGCAATTATAATTCCTATTCAACATCTCCGGCTGAAACGAGGAAGCCCGAACCCGCCTCTTCATCGGCCCGTTCGGGCCGCCCGACCCTTCCCCGGGCAGCTGAGGACCAACCCGAACCGGGCCACCACCCTCTTTCTTCGAACCGCTCGAGCCCGTCTTAGCGGGCCCGTCCCTCTCGAAAGGGACCTTAATCCCGAAATCCGATCGAACCCTCGTGTGGGTCCCCTTCTTCCTACTGTAGTGCCTCAGGAGCCTGTCCATGGCCCGCTCCTCCTCGTCCGGGCCCTCATCGTTGCCCATGTCCAAGAATCTCAAGACCCTTCGAGCCTGAGCAGCTAGTTCCTTGTTTGCTGCCTCTTTCGCTTTCTCTTCCTCGGGAAGAATCTCCCGAATGGGCTCGAGATGTCTTCTTCTAACGGGCTCGGGCTCGGGCCCAGCCCTCGGCCCGTGTTCATCGCGGTTTCCTTCCTCGTTACCCAGGCTTTTTGAGCTCCACGGTAAGCCCGATTCCGCAGCTATCTCTTCCAATAGCCTAATCTTCTCGTCCCGTGAAGGAACTCCGGGCTTTAACTTCTCGACCAGCTGAGAGAACAAAAGCACACAGACAAACAACGTTGTTGCTCTTACAAGAAGTAAGTTGATGAGGTATAAAGAAAGTCTTAGCATATGAGGGGATTATATTTTTTCCCCAATGTTTGGGGTATTTGCGTTTTTGGTCCCCATGTTTCGAGATGACACTTTTAGTCCTCAAATTTTGGGTCGTATTTGGTTTACCTGTAAACTTAACAGTTAGTTTGGACGGAATGGCAGACCCGACCAACAAATATTGCGGGCCGGGCCGGGCCAACCTGAGTTTCACTGGTCGAAGACCTGGAAACCAAAACTGCCCGTAAAATCGGGATTGACCCGGCTTGTAAATTCCATCCAAACTAACAATTAAACCAACGATTGGATAAAAAAAACGATCCAAAATTGGTAACACTGGGGCAATAAATGACATTTCGAAATATACCGACCAAAAACGTCCATATTCCAAACACCAGGGGACCAAAAACGGCGTTTTCCTGCATACGAGTGAATTAATACCTCTTTACTAGCGAAGCAATCGAGAGAATTGCCGTATTTTTCGGAGAATACGTTTCTCAGCTCCCTCAGCTCGGGCAAATCGGCGATTCTCGCTGCTGCGAACACCAGAGAAGATACCGATTCCTTGCACTCTTCGGGGCAATCTCTGCAATAAAAAAATTAGCACATTTAAGAGAAATTAGGACGTAAGTTGCTTTGAAATATGTTTGTAATCGAAGCAGTTGTTATATGAGAGGAGAGAGACCTCTGCTTGTCCATTAGGGGAAGATGATTCGATAGGAGGGCACAGCATTGATCGATGAGCTCGTAGCATTTCGATCTGTTTATCTCAGTCAAGAGTCCTTCGACCTGTTGATCGAAACAATAAATCTAATTTCTGGGCTTTTTCCTCTGTATCTTTGGCGATCTGTTAATTATTTGTTAGTCACGTATCTTTGGCGAATCGCATTTTAAACACGTCTAAATTAAGGGTTGACAATTTTAGGAGTATATGTTTCGAAATTGAAGCAATTTTAAAGGGAACTAGCGATGAAAATTTAATTTCAGCACAGAATTAACACGCGTGGGTCATGCGTGGCAGTTGATTTGGGAAAAATTCAATGTGGGCGTTGGGAGAATTTTGATTCAAACGAGCATTGCAACGAATTGAAGCGATTTGAGGATATTTAACATCGAAAACCTAACTTCAAGCTGAAATTAGTACATGTGAAGTAGACATGACAAATATTTTCGGAGAAAAGTTCCGCCCTAGAGATGGCAACATGTCATAATTGGGTCCTTAATGGGCGTAGATTTGAGCTAGGCCCATTCGGACTCATTGGGTCTAAGGCTTAAATCGAGGCCCGTTAAGGACCCGTTGTCATCGATATTTAGCCCAAATCAACATGTCTAACATCACGTCCTATTTTCTCCCAATTTTAATTGTTGCGTGCGTATCACGTGTATTAGTTACATGTTAAAATTAGGTTTTGATTTCTAATTGTCCTCAAATTATCGAGTTATTGTTATGAAATTGTAATCCTTAATTTAATTTAAGTGTACTTAGCATGCACACTCTTCACATCACGGAAAGAATTAGCATTAATCTCAGTATCTCCATTGGCTTTCGTTGAAAGAAGCTGAGAATTTCTCTGTTTCATTTTCCTTTATATCCCACAATCATTTTTCCTCAAAAAATAAAGATATATCCCACAATCATTGAAATTGTCGAAGGGTTTGGGATTCAAGAATGCACAGACCAAGAATAATTAAAAAAAAAAAAAACTTGAAGAAACCCATAAAAAAGAATCAAGAATTCTCACCCTGTCATAAGCATTCATGCCCAATCCATTCTTGAGAAGATCAGAGACATCGTTCCTCAGATACTTTTGCATTGCATTCCTCTTCTTCTTTATCATCTCTATTCTCGTCCTCGTCAGCTTAATATCTGATTTGCTGTTGCAAGGAAACCCATCAAGATAAAAATAAATAAATAAATAAATAAATAAATAAATTCACCTGAAAAAAAGAGAGAGAAAACAAGCCCAAAAATGTCTATACCATTTGGCGAAGAACTTGCTTTTCAACAGACCCTCAAACATTTTTCCTTTTTTTCTTTTTATCTTCAATGGGCTGCGAGTAATCTTAACGAGATCGATTCAAAAGGAACGGTTTTTCAAAAAATGATTCTTATTTATTTCAGAAAGATCCGGCGAGGAAATGATAAAGAAAAGAAGCTGTTTTCCTCAAAGAAGAAATAATCGAGCAATTATAATTTCCATGGCAATGGATTCACAGCAGAATTAATGAGGGAAGAAGAGATTTGGACGGGTTTTGTATCAAGAAGAAGATGGGAATTCAAAAGGCCATTCAAAGAATTTCAAGAAAATCGATCTATATAACTTAGCTGATCGGTTTATTATACAAATATATATATATATATATATATTTATATAAACACGTAAACACGAGCATACGAGCGAATGGTTTCGTCAGACCAAACCCATAACGTCGAATACGATATTATATTTGTATTATTAGCTATTGCTTACCATTTTTCCGAGATTTACAACGGAAATTGAACGAATTTACGATAGTGGGCTTCAGCTGTCCGCATGATAGCCGCAGCATGCGAGGGGTAAATCGGGAATTTCACGGTATTTAATGAGACGGTTGGTACGCGGGAGAAATATTTGCCGATTCCTTTGTTCGTAGGGTTTATCTTTTATTTCGGATAATCACTATATATTGCATTGCATCATCTTATACATCCACATGCAAATCTATTTATTTTTCTTAATATTTTACGTCTCATTTCTCTTTATAGACATAATAAAATCATTGCAGTGGATTTTGATGAGCTCATGCTAAGCCGACGGTTGGGAAATATGTAATCATTATTATCTATTTATTTTAATGTCAAGAAATTAATACTTTTTTCGGAGGAAAAAAAAAAGTATTAACACGTCGATAAAATAACACGTCCAAACTGGCTTGTAATTCTTCCACAGTAATTAAACCTAATTCCATGTGGGTCTCATCTTTGTTGCTTTCAGAGCTGTAAATTAATGATTCCATTCGGTTAAATTTCTACTAAAGAGTCAATAGCTATAGTTGAAAATAGAAAGGAATAATTTAGTTATTTTATTTTATGTATTATGCGCAGTTAACTAATGGCTATCTTCTAGATACTTTGCCAACTAAAAGCTCAAGAAAAACGCGATCTTTTTCGTGGCCGTTGAGAACGATCACGTGAAGTTTAGAACAATTCTCTCTTTTTGATTCATGCTTTAGTAAAAAAAGTTGCACTGCGTGTGATTTAATTTAATTCTCTAACTGAAATTGCATTAACTAACAAAATAAAGTCGGTGGTTAAAGCGATCAAAAACTCGTCCTTCTCATGCAAAAATTAAAACTAATAAGAAAATATATAAAATTAATTAAATAGCAATATTTTATTTATATGATTCTTTATTGCTCTCATACCCGTATTTCTGATAACGTGAACCCAACCCAACGCAAGCCTCGACAAGCCCATTTTTTGGGCCCAAACCACAGGCCCTTTTCATTTTAGTTGGGCTTTGAATCACGGGCCTCATAGAGGACAACAACAACATTGCTCTATATACTTTATTATATTCTATTAGCGCACCAGAAAATTCCAAAATCAGTGATTGGCATCCCCCAATGCCCAAAAAAAAAAAAAACCAACTACGATGAGACTTTGCAGAAGCTTGCGTAACAAGACGCAAATGAAATGCAAAATCTTTTTGTAAGACCAAAATTCCCCAGAAAGACACAGGAAAACATATGCTACATTACACGTGAGAGTATTTTGCTCAACATCCACCTCCAAAGCTTAAGGCATCGATCGTAGCAACTTACTGTTCTTCGTTGTCTGGGTTCTCCTCATCGGGATCTTCTTCCTCCTCTTCCTCCCCCTCCTCCTCTTCGTCTTCCTCGGGAGGATCCGTTGGCATCGGAGGCGGTAATGGAGTCTTCATCGGGCTGAACTTGGGGAAGATATCGGGTCTTCTCCCGGGTTTCGGCCTCTCCCACTCCTGTAGAGAATCATTAGTTGAGCTTCAGAAATTCAAATAAAAAATAGGCTCGTAAACACATCAGCAAGAGGTGGCAAATATGCCAACAGTTGTGTTAGGATATTCTCGATTCCCGATAATTTAGTTGCCCGAGAAATGACGATGACAAATAAAATGAAGAAAATAAATGTGACAGTGAACACGAGAATTTACGTGGTTCGGTCAGAATGACCTACGTCCACGGGCCGGAGGGTAGAACTTCTTTATTATTTGGAGTGATTACAGACACGTACACCGAAAACGGTACACAAAAGAGGATACAACAATATTAGGAGTAAGCTACAAAGAATTAATCGGAGAAGAAGATCGATGTTGTGGTGTTGTTTCTTTGCCTTCACTGAGTGCCTATTTATAGGCGAGCTTCTGCATCCACTTTGCATGTGAACATAAGAAAATATAATCCATCACGTTTCTTTTGACATCTCATTTCGGCAGCCGAAAGCAAGGAGAAATGAAACTCCTTTCATTTTGCTGACCCACGCTAAGAAGAGAAAGCTTCTTGAAGTTGATTGTTCTGACAAAAAAAAAAACCTTATATTTGAATATTCAAAGCAAATGTCATTTTAACAAGTTGAGTAGCTCATATTATGAGCCACATTGATCATATAATTATTTGCATTGCATATGTGGTGTCCCAAAGGAAGTAATGCTGATACAGAGAAACTCTACTTGCTGCAAACTTCAAACAAAATCCCAAGATGAACTAAACATCTTGCACATTATTACACACATAAAAGCTAACGACATAGTAAGCAAATGGGAGGTAAGAATTTCATAATAAAAATTAGCAGCAGATAGTCACATGATTTGATTCACCTCCCACCATGAACACATGGTCACTCGAATAGGTAGGTTCAAATACACTGAAGTTTTCTTAGTTCTACTCATGGAAATTAATCTTCTCAAAGCTGTTATCCGAAGATTGTTTGCGTATAACAACATTCTTGTGCTAAATAATAACCCACTTCTCTCTAGAGGCAAAAAAGAGGGAATAACCAGAATTCTGGCAGTAAAATCCTCCAGAGGACAATTGATTACAACAGCAGTTTTCAAAACTTTACGGGTACAATTGCTTAATCAGAGTTCAATACAGTTTAATTTCTACTTTACCCTTCATTTTTACTGTTCTTCCATTTCTAAGCCAAGCAAAGCAGACCTAAGCTACGTCTACGAATCGATTACCGGCATACGATAATCAATTATTAAGCTTTAAACCCTAAACAGTTAGGTGCAGAACGCAATTCGATCATAAACTCCAGAAGGCGACGCTAATTCCTAGAATATCGATAAGAAAACTCAAAAGAAAGGACGGAAAAACGTACGATTGGAAAATCGAGAGGTGAGCGGCGAGTCATCCTCTCTTCTTCGGGCGCCATACCAACCACAAACGATCTACCTCTTCCGCGCGTGGACTCCACGCCCCATGTCCTCCTATTCACAGGCCGCAACGCGTACAACTTGCACACCGTCGCGTCCGGTTTAGAAGACGGAGCTAAAGACGACACCGTTGCAGGAGCTGATGTCGACGGAGATACAGACAGAAGGAAGAAAGCCATGAACTTTGCCCTCTGGGAGACGATAATTTTGAGCTACGCCTCAAACAACCGTGGCTATAAATCCCCACCACTCACTGCACCGCCAATGACAGATGTATTAACCGCCGAAGTCTTAACAATTTCATTACTCTTCGATAAGTAAGTTTAGAAATACAGTAATACATACGATACAACACGAAGATGACTAAATCAAAAATTTGATTACAATATTACAATTTGAGAATAATAAAGTTCAAAATTAAAAGTAATATTAAATTATTTAAGGACACCTTGAGTTGTCCTTGTAAAAAATAATTATACCTTAATTTAATTTGATATTTTAGTGGGCTAAGATGGGCTGATCTGGCCCAATTATTTCCGACCCATTCATAAGCTCAAATATATTTTATTTAATATCCCGAATAAATACAAAATTAAAACAAATCTTGTTATAAATACGGAAATTAACATCTCACAAACTCTCATCCGACTCTTCAAGAACATCAGCATCATCATAACCATCACTGTCATCCCATTCCTCGTCTTCGTCGTCTTCGTCTTCGCTCTGCAATAAAACAGAAAGAGCATCGATTTTTTTCCAGTTTTCGAGAAACATACATTATACTATTTAACATATTTGACATTTTGCATTAACCCTTCGTCGTGAGCAAATCTTAAAATACATAACAGATAACGCATGATGATCATGAAGACACAGAAAAATCTCTTACATCGGTCAGTTCCGAAATATGATTAAGGTGGCCAGCGCCCTCCTTCGTATCTTGAGAATCCCCCTAACACCATTGAAGAGCGACAAATCTTTACTTAGCAATGGATAATTTTTCTTAGGATTAATTATTTCTTTTTGCCTGGAAAAAATCGATGCAATTTAAGGACAACGACGTCTCTTCGATGACTTGGCAATCCAACTGAACAGTACATCACCTCTTCTAAATGACGTGGCGCCCAACTGGCTTCCACGCCGTCAGAAAATGTGACGAGACGTACAGTCGGCGCTCGTTGTCCTTAAATTGCTTCGATTTCGAAAGTCGGTGTCCTAAAAACTGCAAACAGTGCCCTAAAAATCCCACCCCTCTTAACTGGTAAGCATTTTCCAAACAAACGTAAATCGACGAACAACAACTCACAATTTCTCGCCTCGTTTGCTCGATGTTCCTCTCAAGCTCGGATATGTGCTCACTGAGAGCCTACACGAAAAGACGATTTAGTCCTCATACAGAGCTCAACCGAAGCTCGAAAACAAAAGGAATCGCTAACCTCGTAACGTTGCAAAGCGACCCTGCGTTTAAGAGCCTTTGCCTTGGTCAGAAGATTCCTCGGCCTCAGGGAGATGGGCCGGCGATAATTCTTCCCGCGGTAGTAAATCAGTGCGTAGCCTTTCGGGACCCTTTCGATCGCCACTAAAATTCCTCCGCTTTCGTACTCCAACAGCCTCGCAGATTCCTCGACGTAAGAGAGCTGCTTCTCTTTCGATATCAGCTTCACGAGCTCTCTGTGTTTCCAGTGTAGGTGCATGTTCTCGATGACGCCGTCGAAGACGCCGCGAATGCCTGTGAGTTGCCATAATCTTTTTTTTTTTTTTTCTTTTTTTCGAAACGATAGCTTGTCGTAAAATGTAAAAGCAGTACGAACGGGCTAAACAGCTGGCAGAGCCCTCTGGTCACATCACAATTGCCAGTAGGAAAAGACACTCCTAAAAAGGAAGACAAAACCTCTCGGGGCCAACCCAAAATACACCAAAATATAAGAAATTTAATGATCAAAGAAAATTAATACGATAAGCAAGCACTATCTGAATTAAAACATATCATATTCGTCAATTTCTCAACCAAAAAACTTTAAATAATTGGTCACTAAACCCCCACTAAGACGGACTCAACACCCCGTAACAAAGACAATGAGTCCCAAAAGGGTGACAACAACGAACAACCCCAAACAACAGCGTTAATACTACCATAAATAAGAGAAAACATTAAAACAAAACAAAACAAAAAAAAGCACAGATTGGAGGCAAATAAGCTTTTATTTTTTATTTCCTAGAGCGAATTTGTTCTTTTACCACGTAAGAAAACTCACCGAGAGGCAAATAAGCCTTCATACGGAGACCGACCCGACGAAACATGGCTCTTTCCTCGTCCGTAATGGTCTCTTGGTCGTCGGACGGGTCGTTAGGGACCCACGATTCGACGATCTTAGACAACAATTTCTCAGCTTTGAGCTTCTTCGTTTGAGACTGCGAAGAAAGCAAGTTTTATAATAAGCCACCCGTAATTTAATTACACAGAATACAGCATTATACTTACGATGGATAATTTATGTTCGAGCCTCCTGATGACTTTGTCCCGTTGGGCTCTGAAGGCCTCTATCTCCTCTCTTTCGGCTAAGGCCGCTTCGACTGTTGGAGGAAGAAAATCTTTCCCCCGGTACATGACGATGAAGTACTTGTTTCTCATGAGCAGCACTCCCCCAGTTAGATTCTGTGGCATACAGGGAAATTGTGTTACGAGGTATAAATGGTAGCGGAGGAAAGACGAAGTAACTGAAATGAGGGAGAGTTGACACGAATCCGGTCTCTACTTGAGTGTAAATAGGGTTGTTTTAAGAAATGGACTTTGACCTAGTCGACTTTTAAAAACTAGCCTTGTTGGCCGCTTTTTTAAGCCAATGGCCTCCAGTTATAAGGTTACTTTCGTCATTTTCCATAATAGCCTTTATATATAGCACTGGCCCCCTACTAGAAAAAGAAGTGTTGTATTCGGGAATTGAACCCAAATTTATTGCTTGTTGACCGCTTTTTGGCCTCCAATTTTAAGGGTATTTTCGTCATTTTCCATAATAACCTTATATATAACACGGGTGACGGGACCCCTAGTAGAAAAAAGATTTTTTGTATTCAAGAATTGAACTCGAGACCTGGGTGACTGACGACCCAACCACTGAGCTACACCCCACCACCAGCCCTTAAGCGCTCCGCGCTTAATATAACGTTTCTATGTGGGGTCAAATTAGTACGGGTAAAATATTCATTTTACACTTGGAGTCTATATTTCTAAAATTATATCAGGCGGGACCTATTTACCTAATTGATCCGTAAATAATAAGCCATTGAATTGTACTTTCTTGCCTTTCAAACATGAAGAAAGCTCCAAAAATAAAGCACAACGCTCGTGGATGCATACATACCTTTAGTTCCTCCGCCATGATCTTGTTGTTCGTATTCTGAATCCCACGCTTCACAGCGATCTTTACAAGCAGACTTTTCTCCCAAAGCTTAACAATGGCAGCCGCCAAACCCTGATGATTTCTATTCCTCCCTAAAAGACCCAAAAGAAATGAGCACCATTAAACATAGGGATGGCAATGGGGCAGGTATTTTTTCAATATTCGAAAAATGGGGCGGGTTACGGGTCTCAAAGGACTCAACCCGGCCGGAGAACGACGAAGCAGTATCACAACAAATTAGATTACCGAGAGCAAAATGGCAAGGCAAAGACTTCGAAAGCTTTCTGAAATCGGTCATCTCCGCATTCGTGAGACGCGAACGCATCCCAGTGGGGAGCATCCTAAACGGGGTCTTGTATCCCGGGACCGTCGGGGGAAGCAAATCGGCGTCCACGGGGAGAATTCCCGTCCCCCACCAATCTTCGAACCGCGGTCCTAACCCGTCTAATAGCCTATTGTATTCCATTTCCTCCTCGGTCACGGTTCTGACCCGGGAATTAACAGCTGGGCCCGATGGATCGAGAACCGGGATCCTCTTAGCATCGATGCTTCCAACCGAATCGTCGATGGAAGAAACGTTAGGGACGAAAAGGTCATTTTCTGCGGTGCTTGGCCTTTCGGGTCGCGAAAATGGGCCTTCGTAGTTGGCTCCTCTATATACTACCATAACACTCCCCGATCTCCACGTAATTAGGCCACCCGTTCGACGCTGATAAGCAAAAAAGCAACTCAGCAAGGTCAAATTAGAAGGGTAAATTCCGTTATACCCCATGTGGTTATACTGAAACGCACATTACTACCTTGTGATATGGTTATTACGCGAAACCCCCTTATGGTTTCTAACACTTAGCATCGTACCCCCAATTAGCACCTTCTGCTCAGCAATGCACTCGTAATTCGACTGAGATAGACTATGACCAGGGATTTTTTTAGATGAAATGACCAAAACAGACCCGAAAATTTTATATTCTTCCCAACAGCATATCGCACTACACATTAAATGCTTTCAAACAAGAGCGACACGAAAAATAAATTTTTGTCCGTAGACATTGGATACCGGAGCTTGAGTTCGAGACATTGAGTTTCAAGACAATTACCCAAAATGTGTCTTAAGTTCGGTCAGTCACATTACGAGCATGTTCAATTCATTCGCAGGCAGAAGCTGCTGACCGGGGTAAGAGGGTTTCACGTAATAACCAAACCACAAGGTAATAATATGCAATTTGGAAAGCAAATTGCAGACACACTCAGTAACTAAACGTAACTTCAACGAAAATCATATTCACTACCTCAACGATCTCGTGGGCTGTTCTCATATCGGTGGCCAACTCCTCGTGAAACTTCAGCCTCACGAGCTCACATGTCCTCCACTTATCGTGAATCTTCTCCAGCACTTCCTTTGTAACCCCAGCTTTAGGAACGTTGACTCTCTCCCTCAGCGTCATCCCCATTCTCCTCAGCCTCCTCAGCTCCTCGTCCTCTATTGTTAGATCTGCCAAAGTGGGAGCTCGAACGACCTTTTTCTTCAGCCCCTGAGAATTCTCCGCCTCGTTGTTCACCTCGCCCGCGTCTCTCTCCCATGGCAGTAACTCGGCGTCGCCGTCGCCGTCGTAATCGTCCTCCTCAGCTAAAATCATGTCGGGTCTAAGCCAATCTCTCTTCAGCAAATCGCCTAGCTTCTCATCCCCAGATTCAGCATCCTTCGGGCCGTGCAATTCGGAATTTGGATCTCCCAATTCCAAGCCCAGCCCTAACTCTTCGTCCTCGTCGTCGGAGCCAATGCCTAGGTTACGCAGCCGGAGGACGATTCTGTCGATGGCGGTGGTGTTTGTCCGGACCGGTTCTTCGGGCTGGGGTTTGGGTTTCGGGTCGGATCTTTTGAAGCTGGGCTTGTAATGGCTGCTGCTGGTTTTGCTCCACGAAGGGGGCTTTTCGCGGATATCAGTGTTCCTGGGTAATCTGGTGGAGGAACAAAATGGCTTGAGTAAATGGGGACGGTGTGCGTGTTTGCGAAGCGGAAGCGATATGGATGAGAAGAGGTGCGGCGGCAGTTCTGTGAACTTCGCGGCCATGGTGACCGGCGGTTGATTGGTCGGTCACTGTGACAGTGAAGTTGGAGCTAAGCTGGTGAAGACGATGGATGATGATAAGGTGATCTTTGGCATTTTTACTTGGGATATTTTAGGCCGGACGACGCCGTTTGCTCGCTTCTAAATAATTCTTTCAAATAGTTTAAATATTTTTATAAATATGTGATAGAAAGATTTGTGATAGAAAGATTTATATATAGTTTCGTTGTTCATACTTATAGGCCCATTGCAAACCCCAAATACCAATAAACATAAAACCCAACAGTTGACGAGATTTTTCCTCTTTTTTTTTTCTCAATTTTGGTTTCGTGTTGGAATATTGAGTAGGGACCAAACCTGTTATTTTTAATTCGACGTGTGACCTAACTTAGATTCTTGATTTAATATTGTTTTATTTAGGAAAAATGGTATATTAGTTTTAATTTTGATTACATTAAGGCTAATGTTATACAACAATGAAAGGAACGACTACTTGTACGACTTGTATCATTATTGATGTGAAAATATATGATGATATTAAAGTTATGCAGGTCCACAACCTATATAAAATAGTACTATAATTAAAGCTCATTTAGATTAACATACTATATCAAAGAGAAAAATTGAAATTTTATTACGGTATATATATAGACGTCCCCAATGGTTGTGAAATATTTGGGGTTAGTTTGGTTCCACTTTTGATTCAGAAGCACGTCTGGTAAATGGACTTTTTCAAAATGTAGCTTTTATAAATGTAAATTTATTTTTTTAAAGTGTTTGATGAACTTTAGCAAAAGTTGCAGGAAGTAATTCTGAAAAGTCATTAAAAGTTGCTTCTCTAAAATGAACTTCTTGAAAAGTAACTTATTTTAAAAGTCCATCTCAGAATTTTCATCAAAGGTATTTTACTTTTCAAAATGAACTTTTAGGTTAGAAGTCCATTTCATAAGTGCTTCCAAACACACTTGATCTCCCTCTATTATTTTACATCGCAATCGACCTCGAGCTAAACCCAACAACAAAAAATGATAATTTCTTTTTATGATTTATTGGTCGAACTCATTATTGATTTGCTTCTTGATGATTTTTTGGCTCGATAATTGATTATATATTCATGCATGAACTTTCCTTGATAACACGAATGTGAGACACGTCAACATCACCCCTTTGTTTCTTCCTTCTCCTTCTCTTAGTCAAGAATCAAGATACCTTTTTTCTTTTTTTTTTTCCCACAATACAACAATATCGTCGGAAAAAACAGCAGAATTATTTTAGGCCTCACCATCTCTATCCGTTCAAGCATGACGTCATATTTAACCATTATCCTTAGAAATTAATTAATTAGGAAAAAAAATCCCATAAAGTGAGGAGAAAGAGGACATAAATAGATGCCTAAGCGCAAGAATCCCACGTCAATAACTGTGACCTCCTACGGGAAGACGTGTAGCGCATCTCTGCAAGACACATTTCGTCCTTTGCAAGAGGCGATGTACGTATAACACAGCTCTCTCTCTTACATAGATCCCAGAAAAAAAGAAAGGAAAAAAAATAGTGAAAAATATAGATTTTAGAAAAGAAATTTACCTTGATCATCGTACGACGATGCTTGAAGGAAAGGCTTTAATAGAGGACACCGACATGCCTTTGAAGATGCAGGTGCAAGCTATGGCTTCAGCTTCACAGGCTTTGGATCTCTACGATGTTTTGGACTGCACTTCCATTGCAGGCCACATCAAGAAGGTGAATTATAGAAAAAAAAAGGGTTTTCTGTTTTATATTATTTTTCTTCATTTCTTTTTTATTTGTATATTGTTTTTCTTCTTGCATAGGAGTTTGATATGAGATATGGAAATGGATGGCAGTGCGTTGTGGGGTCGAACTTTGGATGCTTCTTCACTCACAGTAAGGGAAGCTTTATCTACTTCACTCTCGAGACGCTCAACTTCCTCGTGTTCAAGGGCGCTTCTTCTTCTTCTTCGCCGCCTTCTTCCTCGGCTTCTTCAGATGGCTGAGGCTTAGAGAGAGAGAGAGAGAGAGAGAGGAACACGTTGACCTTCGAGGGTTCTTGTCTGTAAAAATGTGTTCTTTGGGGGTGTTTCGCTTTCTTTTCTGAAGTTTAGAGAACTTTAGTAGGACTGCACAGTGATGATGATGATGATGATGTGATGGTGATGATGATGATGAATTCTTTTCAGTTTAATTTATTGCATGGTAATTGCAGAAATTACCGGTATGAGTGGCACTAGTCTTATCAACGGGGCTCCGGCGGCCGGTCGAATCCCCATTACCGGCCCGTTTATCTTTTTGGGATACCCATACCCGGAATCAGATTCTCTGTCTTGCGTGCCGCTTTTTGTGCCATTTTACAAAATATCATTAGATCCCGCCCGAGCAATGTTAAAACACCCGCAAATAATATTACACAACAAATACTATTGTACTGAGTGATAAAACACACGAAAAATTATATAACATTAGTCGGAACACAAAAAAAAAAATATAACACAAAAAAAATATATCGAGGGCTTATCAATGTTTTAATATTTTTTTTGTGTGATTAAGCACTCGATATAATAATAATTAAGGTGTAGTATAATTTACAGGTGTTTTAACACTGATCGGGACGGGATATAATGATATTTTTGTAAAGTGACACAAAAAGTGCCACACAGAAAGTGAGACAGAGATTTTGAACCCCCCATCCCCAAACCAAATGGAAGCTTTTGATTTCACGGTGCATATTGCTGCAACTCCGACGAATTGGGAATTGGTATTTTAGATTGTGCGAGGAATATAACACCGTAAAAAACAAAAATTAAGGGCGGGAAACATGTCGGGAATTTGGCCCCGTCCTGGCCCACTGGATAGCAAATCGGAGATTTTTTTTTGTATCCCGAGGTATCTCCCGATACACTCAGAGTGTTGATAATCCTCGGGATCAGGTGAAATTCGTTCCAATCACTCGACACTATAGTAAATAGTACTCATGAACTAAGGGTTAGAAAGGTCACTTTTGGGCCTAAATTAGGGACTCCCTTAAGCCAAAAATGGGGTCATATTTGCTTAATATAGCAAATATTGAAGGTGTCCGAAAAGAAAATCGAATGAAATCACATGTCCCATTTGTATGTCTCGTGTCCGTCTTTATAATTTAATGGTGATGATGGATTCAGACTCAGAATGGAACGTACAAAATGGAAGATGCGATTTTATCAGAAAAAAATCACTAAAATGAAACTATTTTTTTATTACATTTTAGACCAATGCATGCTAAATTTCCATTTATATCTTACACCGCATGTGGTCAGTGGTCTATTATAATAGCGGCCGAAGGCCCAAGATCTGTTGGGTTTGTTGACGGTAGTCATATTCATTTCATTTTTGTTTTCTTATTATGAGTTTATTTTTTTTTTCAATAAATTAATTCCCAATCGCGGGATCGCTTGTTCTTGTCAAAATTGCTAATCTATCACCTCCGATTCGATCCGCTCGATTCTCATGGTTTAAATATTGATTTAAGAAGATCTTGATTTGATTGAATCCTCGGATTTAATTTTGTACAATTGGCAAGCATTGCGGTAGGAGGATCAAGGTAACAATTGCATTGTGTTAAGAATTTTCTTTTTCCTTTCTGCTGTAGCGAAAGCCAGTTGAATATAGAGTATGGTGCGTTGTTCTCTATGCTTTTTTGACAGTATGCTGAGGTTATCGGTGTTGTTATTTCGTTGTTTGTTAGGTTCTATGCGTATTTCAAGTCACTGGCACAAATCGCTATAGATCGATGGTGTTTGAGATCCTTCTTACAAGCTTTTAGTTTCTTTCCGTTCTACTTCTTTGATTTAGCTTACTTGAGCATGAAAATTTATATTTTATTATTGATTCGTCCGGGAGATTTATTTATGGAGCTAATTTGTACTAATGGTGCATGGCTCCTCTGGTTTCCACTGGCGTCCAATATTCCTTTCAGGAATTATTTGATCATTGCTTTTGATTAATGCGTAAATATCCTTATTTGGCATTCGATGTGCTATGATTGTTTAGCTTATCTATTATGGGTCTTGGATTCAGGTGATGACGACGTGATGTTCTGATTGGATCAACGTGTATGATTCGATAAGATGGCGTGGTTTAGTGGGAAAGTTTCATTAGGCAACTTCCCTGATTTAGCTGGAGCAGTTAATAAGTTGAGTGAGAGTGTTAAGAACATTGAGAAAAACTTTGATTCTGCCCTTGGTCTTCAGGAGAAAGATGCGTCTTCGAGCAACGAAGGTATGAGATAGCTTTGCTTTGATCTTGTCCAGGGATTGATCTCATGTCCTTGGATGGATGCCTCATCCTTATGAATTTTTGTTTATGTCTAATGCAATCATTTCAGTTGCTTATTATGATTGTTGGCAAATGGGAATATTGATTGTGCAGTAACTCTTTTTGATCGTACATCTTTATTCGTACTGTTTGCTTTGGTAAATAATCTCAGTCCGCATCTCCTTGTCTAGATACTGTACCAGTGTGCATGTAATAAAGTTGAATTCATCACAGTATTTTATCCCATAGTATGCATGCATACATGGGTTGATAGTTTAACAAGTGGAACCTGTGCAGAATCTGGGTTATGGCCACTACCTACTGACAGGAAGGCTCTGTTCGAACCTATCATGGGATTTATGGGCCAGAAAAATGAGGAAAGCACAGTTGAGGAAAATAAACCCAACACTGATCTGCCTACATCTCCCAAGAAGGACAAACAAATAGAGAAGGACGATTCTACTGATCATTTGGGTGCAGGTGCTCTCCCCAAAGAGGAAACAAAAGACGATATCAAAGAAGTGGAGAGCCATCCCGTAGACATACAAGATTTCAGCGGGGCGCAAGATGACAGTTCAGCTCAAAAACACAGTGAAGTTGAGGTCATTTCAGCTTCAACTCCTGTTGCGGTATATGAAGATGAACCTTCGCAAGCTGACATAACTAAACTCGAAAACATTATTGAACATGAGGAGAAGAATGAAGAGAAAGTGCCAATACCAGACTCAATAGTCCCCAAATCAGCAAGTCCCGCTGGGCAGTTACAAACAGAAGCAGACAATTCGGCGAGTCATCATGAAACTACAGGATCTATGCCTAGTGTTGATGATGTTATTTCTGCGGCAGAAAGCAAAGATGAAGGGGGAGAAGAAGACGTGCACATTAAAGAAGTTCTCCAAGCTCAAATTTTGGATACTTTGGCAGTTTCTCATCATGGAGATGCAGTGGATGTTTCCGTAGCGAACTTAGCTGTTTCGCAACTTAATGATGAGCCTCCAGAAGAAGCAGTCTCTAGTTTGGTTACAGTTCAGAATGATCAAGTTGCCAAATCACTTGATATGAACCATCCCTTGGTCAATGATGGTAATGTAAAAGAACAACGTTTGAGTACAGAAAGCAATTCATCTGACATGGATGATTCCTTGAAGGAGCTGGAGAAAGTGAAGAAAGAAATGAAAATGATGGAGACAGCATTGCTAGGAGCCGCTAGACAAGCTCAGGTACTCATCAGACACACTATGGTGGGTCTTTATTAGCCTGCATTGAAAATGATCTCATCACGTTGAATGTTTTTTACTGTCATGTTTGTTATGATGCTCTTGATGTATTTTGCATATTATTCCTGTGATATGGATCTGGGATATACTTTTTGTTTTATCACATTCTTTTGGACTGGTCATCGCAATAGGAGGTTGCTTGTTATATTACTACTTGGCTATCTTTTCTTGCGTTGCCTTACCCTTGCTTTTAATTTATTATGCTTTCAGGCCAAGGCTGATGAAATTGCAATGTTAATGAATGAAAATGAACAGCTAAAAGCTGTGATTGATGATTTGAAGGTGAGTTCTCTACTTCCCATTACCACACAAACCCGAACAAAAGAACCAGAAAAAGAACTTACTGGAAGGACTCCAACTTTCTAGTCTGACAGATATTGGGATGTATTAAGATCACCAAATCTTAACTTATATGGGCTTGTATGTTCACCTAAAATTGTGTGCCTTATAACTGTTTTAATTGATTTGCAGAGGAAAACTAATGAGGCTGAAATTGAATCTTTGCGAGAAGAGTATCATCAAAGGGTTTCAGCACTTGAGAGAAAGGTATTTTGTTCTTGTATTTTATTAAAGCACATGAAGGAAAGCTGAATTGTGCGTCTTAATGCCAAGCTCTTTATAAACAGTTTGTTGCAATTTTTCTGAGTGGCTAATGATGTTGGTTGACTTGCATTTCTTCAGGTCTATGCTCTAACTAAGGAAAGGGACACGCTGCGTAGAGAGCAGAATAAGAAAAGTGATGCTGCAGCTCTCTTGAAAGAGAAGGATGAAATAATCACTCAAGTCATGGCAGAAGGTAGCCAAATTGCTTTGGATTGGGGGTGTACCTAGCGTGTTGGACAGTCTATGGTGTCAATTGCCTTGTTTGTGATTCATATCAATCTGAGTTCACTCGCGTCCTAATCAAATTCTAAATCCAAATCACGCTTCAATGAGAATTACAAAAATTACTTTAAAGATAAGAACCATTGTATCATGAGCTAGCAGTGGTTAGTCTCACTAGAACTACAAAATAATGAAGGTTAACTTAGATTGACTTTCGGGTACTTCTCTTCGTGATGGATTTTTCTGCAGTACTGTAACGAATATTGGTAACTTTCTCCTTGCATTACTGTTCAGCATTTGTGTCACATGCTATCTCTCCATGAATTGTATGAATCTTAATGGGGGATTCCCAGTTTTTCGCCTTTTTAGTGTGACCTTTGGAGTTAACTGCAGCTTCCTTGCTTTGGTCTTGACAACCACTAGGTGAAGAGCTCTCCAAAAAACAAGCTGCTCAGGAATCGACAATTAGAAAACTAAGGGCACAGGTAAATGTAGCTTGGATCAATGTCTCATTTTTTAGATTAAATTGGCACAACCGTGGCTTATTTTTTGTTCATATTTGCTTTTCTTGAAAGTTAGGTCCGAGAACTCGAGGAAGAGAAGAAAGGACTGCTTACAAAGCTACAGGTTGGTTATCCTCAGGATTTTAGTTATATTCAAGAAACACTAATATATTGTTTCCTTCTAGATATTTTTTGTTTATGTGAATTTGTCATGGTCTATTTGCTGTATGTTTTTCCTATCTAGTGCTCAATATTTTGACTTGTTACAGAAGACTTGGTAACTGTCCTTAGTCCGTGTAAGATCTAGACATTCAAGGGATGAGGGCTTTACTATATTAGCAGCATATTTGCTAAACAATTTGCTCGCCTTTTTACGATTTACACTGTATTTGAATGGGCACATAAGAGAGTTTGTCGTGATTTATTTTTTTTTTAGAAATTAGAAGGATTTGCATCCGGTACCCTTTGAGCTTAAGGTTATGAAGCCGTGGTGGTTGCTTACAGAACTATTTGTCAAAGGAAGAAACCACAACTTTATCTTGGTCATAATGCTCCCAGTGTTATTTCTATTGGTATAGTTGTGTCTCTCTCTTTGAACATTTTCCAAGCCCCACTGTAATAGATACTAGCATTCTTTTTCAAAAAAAAATAAAAAATAAAAATTACCAGAAGGTATTTGATTTATGCTTAGGTTGCTTTTACGGTTAATACTTTCTGTTATTTGTATCCATCCTAGCTTATTTGAGTCGAAATAGATTTGTTTGTGTAACTTTCCCAGGTTGAAGAGAACAGAGCGGAGAGCATTAAAAAAGATAAGGCCGCAACTGAGAAGTTGCTCCAAGAGACTGTAGAAAAACACCAAATTGAACTTTCTAGTCAAAAGGAATACTACACTAATGCTCTGAACCAAGCAAAGGAAGCCGAAGCATTAGCACAGGCACTTGCAAATAGTGAGGCAAGAACCGAACTAGAAGTCCGTCTTAGAGAGGCTGAGGATCGTGAAAGTATGCTAGTGCAAACGCTTGAAGAATTAAGGCAAACACTGAGCAGAAAGGAACAGCAGGTTACTTGTATTAATATAAATGATTTGTTCATTCTCGATTAAATTTAATATCTTGAGACCATCTTCATTCTTCTACAGGCAGTATTCAGAGAAGATATGCTCCGCAGGGACATTGAGGATCTCCAAAAGCGGTATCAAGTATGTAACTTTTGGTGTAATTCATTTAATCTTTTAGGCGTAAGTTTATAGATCTCTGATATATAATAATATCTTCAGGCAAGTGAGCGTCGTTGTGAGGAATTAATCATCCAAGTTCCTGATTCAACGAGACCTCTTTTAAGACAGATCGAAGCTATGAAGGTTTTACAATTGTCTTCACTCACATACGAAAGTATTACGCATGTATGGATAGCTTTTAATGTTTGGTTGCTAAAAACATTCTTAGGAATCATCATCGAGACAAGCTGCTGTTTGGGCTGCCGTTGAAGAATCCTTTAACTCAAGGCTTCAGGTTTCATGGATAATCTGAGTTACCCGCTTTCGAGTTTCAGTTTAGCGTCACATTTAATTTAAATAAATTTGATTTACTTTTTAGGAAGCGGAGGCCAAAGCAGCAGCTGCAGAGGAAAAGGAGCGTTCAATAAACGAGCGTTTGATGCAAACTCTATCTCGAATAAACGTTCTTGAGGCTCAGGTTCTTTTTTCTCTCTGGTAAATTTATTTAACCACCAACTTGAGTTTAGTCAATGATTTGGCCTACATTTCAAAAATGATGCAGATATCATGTCTAAGAGCAGAGCAGACTCAATTAGCTCGATCCCTCGAAAAAGAGAGGCAGAGAGCAGCTGAAAATAGGCAGGAATATCTTGCCCTCAAGGAGGAAGCTGATACGAAAGAAGTCCGTGTGAATCAGTTCGAAGAAGAAATTCGCGAGCTCAAGAAGAAGTACAAAGAGGAGTTGCATGAAGCAGTGATGCATCAGGAGCTTCTGCAAAAGGTAATGCACCGTCACTTCGAAATTTGAAATAGCAAATTCTAACACGACTTTGATTACTATTGAATTTTGTTTTTTTTAATGGTGTAACTAAATTAAGTTCATCTATTCGGTTAACAGGAGCTAGACCGTGAAAAAACTGCTCGCTTGGAACGAGAAAGGGCCGCCAGTCTCCAGGCCCCTGCTGTACCCGATCAAAACCCCATCGCGAGACATAATTCAGCACCATTCGAAAATGGTTCTTTACATTAATTTTCTTTTCTTTTTTGCCCTTTAGCCTAATCGATTTTATCTACTTATTTTATTTGACGGTATATTTCGACAGGCTTGACTCGTAAGCTCTCAAGTGCTGGAAGCCTGAGGAGCGTGGAAGAAAGCTATTTTCTGCAGACAACTTTGGACTCGTCTGAAAATTTCTCGGAGCGTGGAAGCGTAGGGGAAGGCACTATGAGCCCGTACTACATGAAAAGCATGACATCGAACACTTTGGAAGCGGCCCTTCGTCAAAAAGAGGGGGAACTTGCATCTTACATGTCAAGATTGGTACGAAATTAAAAATTTCATTTCTTAGTCTGATTTATTTATCTCGTAATCGTGATGGAAATCGCGTTATTACTTTAAGTTTCTGGAGCTTGGAGGTAATTTGCTAAATTCAAATACAACTATTGCTAATCCTCTGCAGGCATCAATGGAATCTATTCGTGACTCTCTTGCGGAGGAGTTAGTTAAATTGACAGCACAGGTTAGACTCAGAGTAGGGAGTTGTTGCTATTTTTTTCCATTTTCAATGATTAGCATAGGCTGAATATTTCGTAAGCAATTTATATGACTGCAAAAGAATTCATGTAGCTATTTATCTGATTATTATTACTATTCCTTTTTCAGTGTGAAAAGTTACGGGCAGAAGCTGGTGCGCTCCCCGGGATACGAGCAGAATTGGAGGCTCTTAGGAGGAGACACTCAGCGGCCTTAGAGTTGATGGGGGAACGCGATGAAGAGGTATCTTTAACTCATCCACTTTGTTTCTTGTATCCTGCGAGAAAATCAGTTTCTTAAATGCTTTGATGATCAATTTAATTGTAAAAAAATTCCCGATAAGAACTTACATTAAATGGCTCCGGTGTTGACATGCACTGTTGTTTGCTTATAGTTGGAAGAACTCAGGGCAGATATAATTGATATGAAAGATATGTACAGAGAGCAAGTAAACTTACTTGTGAACAAGGTACGTCGTTTTCGTCTTGCATCTTTCAGGGTGTGTTTGGTTTGAGGAAATTAGCAAGGAAAGGAAAATGAAATGGAAAAGGAAAATTAGTTTTTGTGTTTGGTTGGTTGAAGAAATAGATAAGGAAAAGAAAATCTAGTTAAGTTTATACTTAAAACTAAGGTTTCTTGACCAAATTGTGAGGAAAATGAAAGAAAAACTTACGAAAATCATTTTCTCTTCGATTTTCTTTTCCATACTACTTTCTTCGTTCCAAACACAGCCTTAGAGATCATTCATGGTGATTATTACGTGTATTTAGTTGGTCTTTAAACGTCGCTATATTCTTTTTGCAGATCCAAAATCTGAGCTCATCCATGGCTGCCTCCTCGTAGTCCCATCGATCGCAAGCTTACTACAATTTCTTCAATCAGAAAGTGAAAATGAAAGTCTTATGACAATCCATTCTCTTGTCTAGTTTATTTTTATGTTGTATATTACATGAGTGTGTGAACCTATGTGATGTTAACTCTTTTTGCTTATTTGACTCTTCTGCTCTAGAAGTATAGTAAAATGAGTGACTAGTTACTGGGGAGGAAGGGGTCGTTTCGTTTATGAATGTTTTTTAACTTTCTTGATATCAGATATGCTCTTATATTTATACAGACATGTGCATAATTATATTTTTAATCGTGTATATCTAGGGGGGGGGGGGGGGGGATTTTAAGAAAACTTAAATTATGGATTTGACAATTTTTGGATAAAAAATTTCGAAAGGGAAGCCATTAGAGGATAATTAGCGCGGAAATTTTAATTTCAGTTCGGAGTTAGGATACTTAGACAAGTAAACTTTTGAGAAATCCCAGTGGCATTTGAAAAATTTTCTATGCAAATCAGCATCTCGGACGTGTTCTTTAATTTAATTGTTAGGTATGACTTATTTGTGTTAATTCTGCATGAAATTAGGTTTATAATGTTACCTGTTCTTTAATCGCTTCAACTTAGGAAATGTTTGTTCTAAGATTGTCACTCTAATTTATTTATCATTAAAATCACGAACTAAAATAATAATCAAGCCTAATAAAATATCAGTATTATATGTCGTTAGAGTTATTTTATTTCATTGATTGATTAATTCTTTAATAAAAGTTCATATATCATCTCGAGTCTATCCCATCCCAAGCAATGCAGAGAATGTCTGTTTGAGTGGAAACACTGGTTACTAAATTAATCTAATGACCAATTAATCAAAAACAAATGATAAGAGTAGTGAACAATTCTTATATAATAATAAAATTACTACTAAATAGGACCGACGTGCTATGATACGCCATACACGTGGCAGCGTTCTCTATGCCCAACATAGTTGCTTGTGCTTCGTTAACGACCAACCTCCCTCTCCAGAGATTCATCTCCGCTAAAATCCTCCCCCGCGGCGCAAATCCCCGTGCATTGTTGAGGTAAAACTTTAAATGCTGTAGCTAAAGTGCTCATATGATGAAATCAATGTAGGCGTGCATCTGTTTTGTGCCCGGGATTAAGAGTATGCGACATTGCATGCTTATTGTAGATCGCGACGAAATACTGTCAGTGCGTGCGTGTGGGTGTCTGTGAGTGAGATGCATATTAGGTTGTGATTCTTCCATTTTGTCGTCGGTACAAAAATTGCTGATCGAATAATAACATTTGTGTTGTTTACTGAGCTATTACCTTACGATTTTGGTATAGTTCACGGCCTGTAATTTCTTCAGTTTTAAATCGACGACACTTTACGGATCATTTGCTGAGAACTGATACTTTTGTGGCAGAATTGAGTTGCTGTCCACCTCACCAGTACACAGTATGCGAGGGCGACATTCCGAGACATCCCTGCACAAGCGTACATCGTCTAAGGAATATCTAAATGTTTTTGATCGAGAAGGAAACATAGGTAGATGGAGATTCCACTTTCGCTTTTAATTTTGTAGCATGTTGTAATCTCCTTTTGCATCGGGTTTTTTTATTCTCTATTTTATTTAGTGTTGTTTATCTCCTTATATTCATGGTATAATATAATGTTTCTCTGTTGAACTGCTACATATGGTTGGCGTTGGAATTTAATTAAAAAGATGCTACTTTCGATCCAGATAGTTTACAGATTAGAATTATTTCTGATATGCCTTCTTCGTATGAATTTCAGTCCGTTCTTCGTATAAAGATACCGGGAACCCTTCGTGGAAGAGACCGTTACCACATATCCTGGTGGCAACGCTGTCTTCGTTTTTGTTTGGATATCATATGGGGTTTGTTCCACCTTCTTTAAAAAGTTTTTTTCACTTGCTTGAAATAACCATACTTATCACTCTAGCTTATTTTGATGTACTTATAAATGAATGCCATTCAGGGTTGTTAACGATGCACTGGAAAGCATTTCTCTCGATCTAGGCTTCAGTGGTAACACCCTAGCAGAAGGTGGGTGCGGTGCCCTGAGTAGTTAAGTTCCATTTTTTGAACTCAATGCTTTTGATTGCCTTTTGATGAGTCTTCCACTTTGAACCATAGGTTTGGTAGTTAGTATGTGCCTAGGAGGTGCATTTATTGGCTCCGTATTCAGTGGATGGATATCCGATGGGCTCGGCCGTAAGAGATCGCTCCAGTTATGTGCCTTGCCAATGTTCTTGGGTGCTTCATTGAGGTGATCTTTCTTTCTTCTGAAGAGTTGAATGATTCCCTTACCTTTTCATTCTTCAATATTTTCATGGAATCTTCTTCCTCAACTTTTAGTGCCATGACAAGTAATCTCGAAGGTATGCTTCTGGGAAGATTGTTAGTCGGAACCGGGATGGGTCTCGGTCCCCCTGTTGCCACTCTCTACGTGTCGGAGGTACTATGACACCTTTGGCTCCTCTGCTCAATTATGCTAGTTTAAGACAGTTTCATTTGTTTTCTTTTTTTCTTTCTTTTTTTACAGGTCTCACCAGCTTTTGTGAGGGGCACTTATGGAAGCTTCACCCAAATTGCAACGTGCCTTGGGCTTATGGCAGCTCTGTTCATCGGTATCCCGGCAAAGACTACCATTGGCTGGTAAGAAATATAGTTACATGCTAAAGATGGTAAGTACTTCAGTGGTCTTAAAACGATCGTCTAATGATGAAAGCTCACTGGTTTTGCAGGTGGAGAGTTTGCTTTTGGGTAGCTGCTATGCCTGCTGCATTACTTGCTTTGTTGATGGAGTTCTCTGCTGAGTCTCCTCAGTGGCTTTACAAGGTTTTGTTGCCTTTGCATTACTTTGCTTCCTTACTCTTGCCTCCCCCTGAATTTATTTCTGAATTTATCTTTTGCTGACGTTATTGAGCTCCTTTTGATTCGAATGACCAGAGAGGCCAAACCTCTGAAACCGAAAGGGTGCTCGAGAGGCTCTTCGGAGCATCGCACGTCAAACCAACCATGGGAGAATATTCAAAATCAGACAAAGGGGACGATGGGGGATCCATTAAATTCTCAGAATTGCTATGCGGGCGACATTTTAGAAGTAAATATATATATATATATATATATTCGTCTTTGTGCTATTGCTGATTGTTTTTTGATCTTTTGGCAGTGCTATTCACAGGGACTGCCCTGTTTGCTTTCCAGCAGCTATCGGGCATCAACGCTGTGTTTTACTTCTCTTCAGCCGTATTCAAGAGAGCTGGTTTACCTTCAGACATCGGAAACATATGCGTGGGATTAGTAAACATATCAGGTGATTAAAATATTCCTCAGTTTTAACATAGACATTGATAATTAATTCTTCCTATTCACCCTAACTATTTGGCCTCAAATTTTTCTTCAGGATCAATCATAGCTACGATCCTAATGGATAGGCTCGGAAGAAAACTGCTCCTCACCTGGAGTTTCTTCAGCATGGCAAGTCCATGGTTGCATTATACATTATTCGACAGTTAAATTGGCTAATATTATTTTTTTGGCCACTTATCTATTTTCATTTGAATTTGATATACGTAGGCGATGGCAATGGGCATGCAAGTGATTGCTGCTACCGAATACGTCTCGGGTCCCGAAAAGTTGTATCTATCCGTCGGCGGCACGCTACTGTGAGTGCATCTTATGCTGCCACCTATGTGTTATATGAAAATTAATAATAGCTTACAGCTTCTTGAAATAAAGACCAATGATCCCCCTATTATTACATGACAGTGTTGTCTTGACATTTTCCTTGGGTGCGGGGCCCGTGCCTGGTCTTCTCGTGTCGGAGATATTCCCGAGCCGGATTCGGGCTAAAGCGATGGCTCTCTGCTTGTCCGTACATTGGGTAATGCACGTTCTTACTTTGCTATTTTCTGAACCTTAAGGATGTGTTTGGTTGCGAATATTAGTAGGGAAAGGAAAATGAAATGGAAAAGGAATACTAGTTTTTATGTTTGTTTGGTTGAAGAAATAGATAAGGAAAAGAAAAGAAAAGAAAATCTAGTTAAGTTTATACTTAAAACTAAGGAACACTCGTTTCCTCATCAAATGGTGAAGAAATGAAAGAAAAACTTATGAAAATCATTTTCTCTCCGATTTTTTTTTCCACACTACTTTGTTCTAAACACAATGGAACATTGTTTTTCTTCTTCTTTTCCGCGTACCAAACTGAGCATAAGGCTGTGTTTGGTCTAAAGATTACAGTGTGGAAAAGAAAAGGAAATGTGTAATGTTACGACGCTTGAAGACGTATCATTGGTTGATTCCTTTGTCTTTTCCAATTTCTGCGTACCAAACAGAGCGTAAATAAATAGCTTAGAATGTTTTGATCATATGGAGTTAAATGTTTGATATGTTACTACAATTATTATTAGGTGATCAACTTCTTTGTGGGGCTGTTATTTCTGCGCCTGCTGGAGTTGGTAGGTCCGAAGATTGTGTACGCAATGTTCGGCTCCTTCTGCTTGATGGCCGTAGCCTTCGTGCAGAAGAATGTGGTCGAAACAAAAGGAAAATCATTGCAAGAGATAGAGATGGCATTTCTTCCCAATTGATGAATCATTCAATAAGGAGGAGGAAGAAGAAGAAGCCACGTTATCATCATTTGATTCATTTATTTTTATCATTGCATTTGACGTCTTCTTCCCATTTTTTTGTCTTTGGCAACTACCCTTCTCAAAACCCACTTCAAAAAAAAAAGAATATATAGCAAAACTTTACTCTCTTTTTTTTTTCGGCCGAGTAAGGTATCTCCACGCAATGTTACTGTAATTTTCACACTCTGACTAGGTTCAGTATGAAATGAATCTTAACATCATTGTTGGCTATGTCCAACGGAATTCCTCCCTGATTTATATGACCTACTCCAAATCCAACAAACAATGGGGGTAGCGGTTTTGATTCAGATTTCGGGGAATCTGCCGAACAATGTCAGCACGGGTTAGTGGTCCGGTTATGATAACTCCATATTAAGGTCATAGATTCGAATTCACACTTCTTGTTTGTCGTAGTCTCATTGGACTTGAGAATGACACATAGGTCAGAGGATCAGTCCCCCGCGCTGGAAACCGAAGTTTCTCATAGTCAATAGTAAGTTCTGAATTCGATTCAGATTGAACTTATTGGTGGTCGGGTAATGATATCTCTGGATGGATGTCATGCGTCCTTGATTATTGTAGCATCTTTGGACTTAGGGAAGTGACACATGAGTACTAGTTATTCCATTGAAAACTAAGGTCGTTGAATAGCCAACAATGAGGTTCATGTTGATTGAAATTTTACTAGGATTGTGAAGATAAGAGTACCATTGCTTGAAGATTAAAAAGAGAAAGAAAGAAAATTACAAAACACACAAGTAACCATATACGGACAATTAATATCAAGAGGTTAAAGACCTTTTCAAAAGCAATAGAGGACAAGCCATCTCTTGTTTAAGATCGACCATTTGATGACTTTGTTGACCTTTCATACCCCACTATTTCTCACCTACTCCCACCCTGAGAAAATGAGCTTTTGGAGAAATTTAAATATGTATATATATAAAAAAAAAAAAAAACTTTCTTTTGCGAGTGGAAAACAAGTGGACTATATCAAGAAAAAGTAGATTAAAGCAAAGAAAACATGCCCTCGTTAAAAAAATAAAAATATTAAGGGGTCCCTCGATTTTAAATATTTGTACGATCAATCGGATGGGGATGAGTATGTAATGTACTATATCGTATGTCGACCCATAAAATTACAAAATATGTAGGTAGCTAGCTATCAGTTGATGATGGGGACCGTCGCATCTTTGTTTATGCGATCATTGAAAATGAAAACTATACATGAAAGGGATCTTACCACTAATGGAAATTCTTTGTCTATTTATCTGTTTTTTGTGTCCATTTGTGGTTGGTTGGGGTATAAAGACTTCTCTACATTATACATTCCTTGGAGTTTATTCGATTACTATATTTTCGACGTGTGACAATTCGTTCTAAGCTTAATGCATGTTCACTCAATTTAAATTATTGAATTATATGCGACGTGGTTAGGTATTATATTACTAAAAATTCGTACCGCAGTTCTTGCAATAGCACTATCATACAAATTTTAAGGGATATGTGTTTGTAATACTTATTAATAAATATTATTACATAAAACCCTATAAGACAGACAACCCCAATAAGATTACTTTTCCATATGTAAGAATAAAAATACACATAACTTAGAAAGACGGAGAGTTGTGAATAAGAAGCTATATCTATGATTTGCTGCATCAGAATCAGTCACAAGCCTTCAAATTTATTTTGGAAAATGACTGCTCCAGATGTTGCAGCAACATATATATAAAACAAAATATATACAAGTTAATCCCCCATATATATATATATATATATATATATATATATATATAATCAAAAGCCACCACCGAGAGCTGGCTGAGCCCAGTAATCGGCTCCGTTATCGCTCGATGCCATGTTTTGGGTGCACGAAATCGGAACTAAGCAAAGCCCTCGACTTCTCAAGTCCTTCACCACCGTGCCAATCTCGTACGAATCAGCCTATGTTCATTAATATTATTTGAAAAAAAAAAATCATATGTCAATGTTTATAAATATATAAACGAAAAGAGACAATGTATTTGCATAGTTATTATTCTCATATCATTCGATCTGATCTAATAAGAATCTTTATTTAGTTTAATTAGCGGTTCATAAAGCTGAAATTATGCCCTAAGTAAAAAAGAAAAGCTACTTTTGTCCCAATTAATAAATACGCATTAACACACACTTTATAGATATCGAAACCCTATTTGAACTAGTATATATAGTTACAGAGAGAGATCCAATAAAGCATACGCTATATATATATTTACCTGGACATGCCCTTCGTGAAACATGCTATTTGTTTCTTGAACCTACAAAGACGTTTTCTTGATTAAAATAACTTCACAGTTATACACAAACCTAGGTGAATTCAAATAAAACTATAAATGCATGCGATGTAATATATTTAAGATGAAATTATATGCATAGGAAAATGTGAGCACGCATGTGTGTGTGTGTGTGTATATATGCATGTATTTGAGTAGAAATATTTACAGAATGTTGTTGGCGATGGCTTGTACGTCCCGATGATCCATTGCGCATGTAAGGAGAACTTAGGGCCTGCTGCATTGAATTAAATAAATAAATGGAAAATTCATAATATGCTTAATCTTAACAAAATACAGTACAAGAAATTATATTACCTCAATTTGTCCTTGGAGGAATCCAATGTAGCCAATGGCTTCTGACAAGACAGAGGCCGTATCAGTCTGCAAAAGGAGAGAATTATTCCATTAACAAGCCCGAAGAGATAGTTTTAATTTCTTTGTTCTTTATTATTTCTTGATAATACCCCAATAATAATCAATAATAATAATAATAATAATAATGACCAAAACCAAGAAAGAAGATGGGCTTCTATTATATTTTATGTTCTTCCTATATATGATCCAAATGATTTTTTTTTTCTTTTTGATCAATGGCTCAAATTAAGATTTATAAAAACTTATTAGAAGGATTTCTGCAAAACTTACCTTCCCAAATGGCGAAACTAGCTGGTGAAGTGCTGTTATTCTATCCCCTAACTTTTCCTTTCTAACCTGTGCGCCAAAAATCAAGTGAAAATGGAAATATGTAAAAAAAAAATAAAATCAAATGATAAATCGATATATAATATATATATATATATATATATGTGCTTGGTTTTCTTACTAACCTTCATAACCGGCTGGGTTGAAGACTGCTGAACCCTAGCCTTCTTAGAAACCCCACCACCATTATTATTACTCATGTCGTTGTTGCCCTTTTAAAGAAACACATACAATATAGTTAATTCTCTTCAAGATAATCTTAAACATGTAATAATAACCTCACACACACACACCTCGCGAGAGGATCGATCTTGATTATGCTGCTGCTGGTTATTACCACTCCTCGTTCCCTGTCCAGCAGAATTATTATTCGAAGGTGGTCGCTTGTTGTTGTTGTTTTGAATAGCAGCAGAGAAGCTCAAGATGCTGCTGTTGTTGCTCAAGCTCGTGATGCAAGAGGTAATTGGAGAAGAAACTAATGGCATGAGTTGAGTCGTCGTAGGCCAGCAATAAGCAGCAGAAGAGGAAGAAGAAGAAGATGATGATGATGATGATGATATGTTCACGTTCCCTTGATGATGATGATGATGATGACGATGATCTTCTCCGTGGTGGCTGTAATTAATAAGCTGGTTATTGCAGCTAATGATACCTTCTTGCTTAACGACGTCATGATCCCAATGATTATTATTATTCAGCTTTTTATTATCGAGCTGCAAAAGACTCGATGATTCCAATCTTTCTTCTTCTTCTCCTCCTCCTCCTCCTCCATGGCCGCCCCTGGTGATTTTTTAAAAATTGAACTGAGTCAAATATATATATATAGAGATATGTATGTAATATCTTTGTACACAGAGAGAGAGAGAGAGAGAGAGAGAGATTACAGAAGTAGCTGGCTCCAAGACCTAACTGGGAAATCTTGGTTTTGATGATGATGGACAACGGGAGACGGGTTCGACGATGGAGAGGCACCGATCACAAAGGGTGAAGAAAGCTGTGGATACATACTATTGATGTTCCACCAATTAGGGTTTCCAGACATCATCTAGTTATGGCTAAAAAATAGTTCGACTGTAATAATATGATGACCCTTCAAATAGAACAACGGACACACATACAAAAACACAGATCAACTTTGCTTTGCCTGCCTTTTAATTTTTGGTTTTTGCTTTCTTTTGAGCAAATAAAAGAAAAAACAAGGCGAGCCCTAATGAAGGGGTGTGTGTATAAGGGTTTGTTGAGTTTGCTTTATTAAAGAAAGTAGAGATGTAACCCCATTATGTGTGTCAATGTTAAATATAGAGAGTATTTTATGCTTGTGGGCTAAGTCAGAAGCCTCATGTATATTTGTTTTTCTTTTTTCTCTCATCTTTAGCTTGAAAATTAAAAAGGTTAATTTATTGCAAATTGTTCCTTTTATTCTTGCCTTTAGCTTTATTGTAAAAGTGTGGGACAGTGGAAAAAAAGCTGTAATGGTGTGTGTTTCCAGGCTGAAACTTAAAATTAGATATACATCCTTTTGGAGCTCATAAATTCCTTGAATTGGGGTTGATTAATTATCTATTTGATTGAATTAATCAATATCAAGTGATCAATCCCTTTATTGTTCAGCCATGGGCGAGGAGAACATAATGATCTTAAAATAACTTTCACCTGTTCTTTTTATTTATTTTTTTAGTACGTACCTATATAATTCCTTTTATATAAAAAAATGCTCTTCGTTTGGAAATGCTTCAAGCCCGGGATTTAATGTTATAATGTTAGAAAAAGACAAACTTTAACCTATAAAATCATTACACTAATCCCTAAATCAAAGATGGAGCGTGGGGGTCTTTTACATAATACTCGATGAACTCCACAAGAATCATGATTACTTAGTAGAAATGATGTAACTTTGACTTTGAGGTTGTTGGAGGGAAGTTCAACGTTTCATATCATAACATAACTGTAGTTAACGGACTATCTTACGAGTATATATAATTATTATACATAAACGAACAAACTTATAAATGCATTTAAAAAAAAAAAAAATGAAAGCTGTCAACCTAAAGAAAGCGATCCGCTATTTCAATCAAAATAATACTCTTTTGGGCTGAAACCTTGTATCCATTTCATTACAGTGAAGGTCATTGAGTTTTGGGCCTAATTAATATAAAATATTTACTTCAATATATCATGTAGAATTTTTGTCATTCAAAACGTCATCACAAAAAATATTTAAATTTGTTAAATAATATAACCATATGTATATCTTCATAAAATCAACGATAACCGGCCACACAAAAAGTTTATGAAGTAGATTAATTCGAAAAAAAAAAGCTAAATCGAGAAGCGTTAGTGAGAATGATTTGGTATATGGCCATAAGAATATCATTGGAAACCTAAAATAATAATATATAGCCACGTCAATTTTCTATACATTTGGCTTTTCCTTCATTATGTAAAGTGCAAACACGATAAGCTTTTATTAAATTCGGAATCAAATCATGTATCCCACCTTTCTCTTGTTTTACATGCCTAGTTTTATAACAATAAGAAACTAGTATTTCCCGCACTATAAATATTTAATATATGAATATTATTTTAAAAAAATACGAGGGGATGTAATTGTAATAAATATAAAACTAGGTGTACCATGGAAATTATTCTATAAAAGTAAAGTATAAAAAGAAGGGTTAAATTACGATAAATTTTACACACCAAATTGATTTTTATAGCCACCCATCGCCATCTAGATAATAATAAGAAAGAATATTACTTTCTCAAGCTTTAATTATAGCCGTTGACCATGGTCAACCAACAACTCGCCAGACCACACCTCCATTGACCCTTTATCTCCGAATCATAGCCGTTGGATTCGATCCGCACGCTTCTTGTCCACTTTTGTGTTTCATCGCTTTTTTACCAAATGGATAGCAGATAAAATAAAAAAGGAACAGTGTGACTTAGCAATAGAAGGAAGAAGAGACAGCAAAAGTACAACAGTCCTTCGTAAGATGCTTGTCTTTTGATCTTATGTATTAGTCTATTATCGTACTTCTCTTGTCTCTCATTACAATTTTTCAAAAACCTCTATTTATTCTCACGAGGGTTTTCTACGTTTGCAACGTGAATTTGATAATGATCTTTGCAATAAATAACTCTATAAAAAAATTCAAGTGATTAAAACATATTTATTAGATTTATAATACATATAATGCATATCATCATATCAGAGAGCCATCATTATCATATGAATATTGTGGTACATATGCACAGGGGATGTTTGTCTCTGCCTGCTCAAGAATCTCACGATATCTTGTTTAACAGCTAGCTTTCATACAAAGGAAGGAAACATATATATTGCCGCATAATATTTTTATACAATTTCCGTATAAATTAATATAAATTGTTTCTTTCTCATTTACCAATATATGTATTATATTATACTTCAGTTCATCTTTTAGCTTTGCTGTTAGGGCCTCTCTAATGCAGACAAGAGATCCTCTTTGATTTTTTGCCCTTTGCTTTGTCGCTCTTTTACCGTGCGGATTGGATCTTTTTTAATTTCTATAACATATTCATGTATATATTTGTTATATTAAAACAACATAGACATGTAGCCCCTATTCATATGATTAATAGATTTGATAAGATAAAAGAGAGTTTTAAAGAGTGTACCATATTTTACCTTTATCCAAGAGGCGCACCAAGGCTAATTATTTTTATTATTTAACGTTATATATGTGGATTTTTTTTAGAGAATTCATAATCATGACCTCTATAAAGTTGAGCTATGATACGTTGTATTATCCGTTCACCAAGGAGCCTAAAGCTTAAATAGAGTGTAACATAATTTAATTTTGTCATAAAAAAACATAATTTAGTTTTACATATTCCATAAGAGAGATTCTATTGGTGAAATGATTTTGTTATATAGGTAACTAATTTGACCCTATTAAATTTCCCCAACGAGCTCGTGCGAAAGAGATAAGATCGAGTTTTTAAATGATTAAAAAAAGATGCATGTGTGGTGTCACTAATGAATTGGACTTAAATGTCTTTGTAGGTCTAATAAAGGGAGGATTAGACAAGCTTTTGTCTCCTGTTGGGCCCGCAGCTTGCAATAATGATTCGATTTACATGGAATAAAATAAAATAAAGGGCGGAAATTATGCCAATCCGTGTCACATTCAGATATATTAATTATATAAGGTTAATTTTGCCATTTTATATTTTCAAAATCACGCCGTAAGAATAAAAATTTGCTCTCAAACGATCCAATTTCCGTAAAGCTTAAAAATATGGATACAAAAAATATTATATAATGTTATATGAAAAGGTATCAGCTTTACTCTTTGTGTTACAGACTTATTTTTATTAATAATGAAAGGGAATTTACCCTATAAAATTGAGTCTTTAAAACTAAATATTTTTGTTATGAGGCCTGAATTTTAAATTAATTAAGACAGGAAAACAAAATTATAGTGATGTCATATCGAGAGTTGGAATTGGGATTTGGACTCAGCTAGAATAATTGTTTTCTGTCTGTCCCACTTCAATAAAATAAAATTAATTATATTCCGAGGTAAAAATTAGGGAAAAGAGTAAAAATAAAATAAAACCCCATGAAAAAAAAGAACTAAATCCGAACATAACATTTCACTCCTAGCCTATCCTTTCACACTTCATCGAAAAGATTCCAACTTTACTCAATTTGTTCGTTCATTCAACAGTTATTTCAAGTTTCAATCTTTCTCCCAATAATCGAGCGAAGAGAGCCTTTTTTTTTTATGTCTGCACCTCAAGAGCGCAACGGCGCAGGCTTATTACAGCCTCCGCCCTGCGAAAAACAGGCGAAAACCGAGCTGAACTTCAAAGAAACCGAACTCAGGCTCGGCTTGCCCGGCTCAGATTCACCGGAGAGGAAAATCGCGGCCGGGGTTTCGCTTTTCGGCAGGGATTTGAAGGATCAGAGCGGCGGCGGCAGTGGGTTTCTTCTTCAGAGCTGCCCTTCGACGGGCTTCGTTTCAGGTGGGAAGAGGTGCTTTCACGATGCTATTAACGGTAACGGATCTGACGTTAAAACCGAGACAAACGAGGCTCTGTTCGCGGCCAGAAGAGAAGGGACTACTAACAACGGTTGTCTTAAATCCGCCGAGGAGAAGAAGAAGAAGGAGAATGAAAACGGCACCACTAGCCCTGCTTCAAAGTTTGTGTTTCTTCTTCTTTATCTTCTTTATTTCCCTTCTTCTTTACGTTGAACTCTTTTATCGATTGTTCGCTGTCGGAAGTTTTTTGATCCCATGTACAAATCTCTGTAATAAACTCCTCTACGTTCTTGAGAACTCAATTATTTTTCATAAAAATCGAATCTTGAACAGGGCTCAAGTAGTCGGTTGGCCTCCGGTGAGATCTTTCAGGAAGAACAACACATTAGCCTCTAATTCGTCCTCCAAAGATTGCGATAAATCGAAAACCGGTGGCCTATTTGTAAAGGTAAGCATGGAGGGTGCACCGTATTTGAGGAAGATCGATCTCAAACCCTATTCGAGCTATGCAGAGCTCTCCTCTGCTTTAGAGAAGATGTTTAGCTGCTTCACTATAATAGGTCATCATCTCTCTCCCTCTCCCTCCCTCTCTCTGTCTCTCTCCTTATCTCTCTCCCTCCATTGAGATTACAGGGCAATGTGGGCAACAAGGGCTTGGAGGGAAAGAAGGGCTTAGTGAGAGTCGGTTAATGGATCTCCTACACGGGTCGGAGTACGTGCTGACGTATGAAGACAAGGACGGTGATTGGATGCTCGTTGGTGATGTTCCGTGGGAGTATGTTGCCCTTTTTTCTTACCATGTTAATTCCCGTCTTTTTTCTTTTCTTTGATCGTTTTCGTGTATCAATTTTCTCAGGATGTTCACCGATTCGTGCAAGAGGCTGAGGATCATGAAGGGCTCCGATGCTATCGGGCTAGGTTCGATTTCATGCCCTTTCACGAGCTCGATGATTATATACATAATTCATTCGTTGTAATGAAATTTATTGTCTTGTATCTGTCTATCATATTTATGTTTCAGCTCCGAGGGCTATGCAGAAGACCAAGATTCAGAAGTAAAGCAGCCATGAATGCGGACCAAATAAGGGAGGAATCCTCTTATGCACTAAGGGTTTTTCCAAGTTCAGTAGATTTGTGTCATAGCTGTGTTTTTGCCTGTGTGTGTTTTGTGCTCAATGTTTCTATGCAAATCAAGTAATGTAAGGATGTACTGTGGGTGCTATATAAATATTTGTGGGCATTGAATGCCATTACTTTTCTTTTTGGGGCGATACGGGGTATCCCTACTGATCGACTATGAGCTTGTGCCACATGATCCTGTAATTTAATTGAATCCCCCGGGGCCTGGTGAGCAGGTTCCACTCACTGTTCAACAACGATAGTCAAAGTCAGTAGCAAGATTCGAAACCTGAGACATATGCGGTTCGAATATCAACCAACCCAACTTCTAGGTCACCCTTTGGGCTATGTTTATTGGTTTATTGAGAGTAAAAGTATGATGTTTTTTGTATAATGTTCAGTGTGAGTTGGATCTGAACTCTATTATGACCATCCAAAGTTCAAAAGAGACTATGATAATCAAAGAATTCAAGTGGGATTGAATCGTAAGCTCTATCCTGATTTAATTGGGGATGAAGGATCAAACTTAAACTTAAGGGCTTTTTTATTTATATGTAATGAATCATATTTGGTGTAATTGTTTTAACTACTAAAAATTGCATTAGCCTTTACCATTTTATTTTACTAGGCTTGGTTTTATTTACTTCAAACTAGAACCCTAACATGCTATGGGTATTATATGGCCCAAATCAATATTACATGTTAATCTTTTTTTTTCTTCATATTTTGCCACAGTTTTCACATCTCAACTAAGTTCAGTTTGAGCCAAATGTGCACTCTTATTGTCTGCTATGAGACGATCCCCTAATATGTCTGCTTCAAATTCAAACAAACTAAAAATATTCAAGGAATATAAATGGGATAATAGCATTGAACAAAATTATATGTTCATTAATTTAATGTGTATGGGAACTTTGTCTACGTGTTGACATTCGCATGCAGTAAGTCTTTTTTAAAGGTTAATCGCATATAAATATAGTAGTAGTTAAGATGCTAATTTGTTTCGCGATCCTACATCTAAGCTTATATTCGCTATTTAATTTTCTTCTCATCTCATTTATATCGTTACGTTGTCCCTCATTCGCGTAACTGTGAAGTAGTATTGAAATCAGCGAGAGACTTATTTTAAGAATATATTGGAGTTTGAAATAAATTGAATTTGGATCAACTAAAAATGCCTCCGATGATGGAATTTGGACGCGGCGACGAATCGCTGGGCTTGGGCTCAATGAGGGCCTACGTGGCGGAGTTCATCTCCACGATGCTCTTCGTCTTCGCCGGGGTCGGCTCGGCAATGGCGTACGGTAAGCTGACCTCCGATGGGGCCCTCGACCCCTCGGGGCTCGTGGCGGTGGCCCTTTGCCACGGGTTCGCTCTGTTCGTGGCCGTGGCGGTCGGGGCCAACATCTCCGGGGGCCACGTGAACCCGGCGGTCACCTTCGGCTTAGCCGTCGGCGGTCAGATCACGATACTCACCGGACTCTTCTACGTGGTGGCTCAGCTCCTCGGAGCCACCGTGGCTTGTTACGTGCTCAAGGTCGTCACCGGAGGAGGCTTGGTAGGTCAAATTTCATTCGATCGAGTACTTAGTGTTGATCAGTATATATTTTATACGAACTTGATGCGTGTGCTCTAATATATAATATATGTAACACGAGAATGTTTTAGGTTGTTTATATTTCTAATTTTTTAAAAAATAAAATTATAACCTCAATTTTAATTGCATATTATTTTTAGATGTGAAAAAATTGATTTTTTTTGAAGATATTATTGGAATAAAACATAAATGGTAGAATGAAATTACGGATTAACTACCAAACTAGTTTGAGATAGTTGATAGCACGCTCGACGGCGCTATGATATATTATATTATTTTGTAGTAAAAATATTTAATATATAAAACCATAAATTTATTTTAACCATATACTGTTGGTATGTATATAAAAAATTTGTAAAGTTAATATTAAAACGAATTAAAGAAGTAAGGGCGAAATAGTAATTACACATGCCTTACTAATTATTTAGAATGAAGTTACTATATGCCCCTCGCCCTTAAAATAATGGAAGATTAAAAAATATAGTATAGATCCAAATATATATTTATATTTATTTACTCTCGTTAATACTTCAGGCTATTCCGTTGCATAGCTTGGGCTCTGGAGTTGGGTCAGCTCAAGGAGTAGTTATGGAAATAATCATAACATTCGCATTGGTCTACACAGTCTATGCCACCGCGGTCGACCCGAATAGGGGCCCGATCGGCACGGTCGCACCGATGGCTATCGGGTTCATCGTGTGTGCCAACATTTTAGCCGCGGGCCCGTTCTCCGGAGGGTCCATGAATCCGGCCCGGTCGTTCGGCCCGGCTGTGGTCAGCGGGGATTTCACCGGGATTTGGGTCTACTGGGTCGGCCCGTTGATCGGTGGTGGGCTCGCCGGGCTTGTCTACGGCAACATGTTCATGGAGCATGACCATGAACCACTCACTAGTGACTTCTAAGCTGAAAATTAATTTTCGTTTTGAAATATTAAGAAACGAAAGGGAATTCTTTTCCTAGGGGATAAAGAGTATATGAACTCTTCGTGCGTGCTATATGAAATTTGAGTGTGCTGATTTTTATTTTTTCTCAATTGGAGTACAATTTATTGTATTATTTTCATATTCATTCACAATTTTTGCGCATATTGTACGGAATATTACTTTGACAATTATGTGGAAAACCAAAACAATTATTTATATCATTAGATACCCTGAATATTCTGAGTATTACAAATATTATTTTTTTCCAACATCATTGTCACAACCTCTAACGTACACTTTACAGATATTTGTCTATCAAATTCAAAACCAGGCACACACAAATACATACAATTAATTCATTTCCATCACACCTCCTCAACTAACCATTGTTTTCTTAGCACTATGTCTGTACTATATAGGTATATGCATATTATATATATATATATATATTACCTTGCTGCTCAATTGATTAGCTCCATTTTAATTAAATATATTCAAAATTCATTATGACCAAAATGCCCATCGATGATAATCATCATACCACTAAGGAAAATAACGATAATCCCAAGAAAAGCAGCACTAACAGCGGCATCAAGCATCCGATATACAGAGGCGTTCGATATACAGCGCGTTATTAGTGATTGAATTAATTGGGTCATAGTGAAAAATGAGCTGCGCATTGTGATGCTCATAACATAACATATAGTAATTCTTGTTTTTCCTTTTCTTTTTTATTATTGTAAATACTACTGATTGCATTATCGCGCTCGAATACATTTTGTTTTCTCGTTTTAAAGATCTCCTTTTATGTCTTTCGCGTTTTTCATGATCTTGTTGGTTATTTCCATCTAACGAAATGGCAACACATGTGAAAATTATAAAACCATTTGCTCTTTTAATTTGTATAATACATTATTTTACCTTACCCATGCAATGTAGGTTAATGTTTCTTTCAAGACTGCGATTATCTTTTCCTAGGATCCATTTTTCAATAGAAATGCATAAAAGTATATCAACACCTTATCAATAAGTTTAAAATTATATGATATTATTTTCCGATTATATATATACATATCTCATATATATGGTACATTTAATTTTAGCTAAGAGCCTCCCGCATGACTTTTGGCTTCGTGGTGTAAGTGACAAAACAAGATAGTAGCAATTTAGATTTTATTTTTTCTTATTTCCTAAAGAGTTGCATGTATGTAAAAAAATATTAGGATGACGCAATACTTTCGTCATTACATAGTATACTCAAGCTCCCAAATAAAGATTCATAATTCATCCGAAAAGTAAAGATTCATAATGACGTAACTGGCTTATCGTACAAGATCCGTCTATTACGTAATGCTTAATAAATAAATGTGCTAATCTTTTTCCTAAACACTTACAGTTAAGATGTCATTAGGTAGTCAAAGCTTTTGAAAAATCTTTGCATAATAATTTTTTCGTTTTCTCCCCATGTATTCATTTCCTTGTAATGATTGTAGATGTCGATTATTTTGATACATATTTTTATAGGTTAATGTGTTAAATAATTACTAGTTTTCTAGATCTATCTGAGTGTTATAATTAAAAATATATATTTTGTGCCCTAACTGTTGACCATTGTGAACCATGATATCCTAAAATGAAAAGGCCACCAATTATTACAGAAAATGATAACGCAATTTACGACATGTAACCACTACAGGGAGAGTATAATTTACAGAAATATATGCTTGTATATGTGATATTAGCTCATAGGATTCATTTTCATAAAAATCCTTTTGAAAAATATATATTCGTAAAATACTGTAGTAGTAGTAGTAGTACTTGGAATGATTCTCGAATCGGTGAGTATATATAAGAAAGAAAGATAATAAATAAAACAAGTGAACTCGTGAGGATATAGAGACGGATCACAAATTGGCTTTCAAATATTAAATACTGACGATCAAGTGAGAGGCTCTCTTTCTGTGCACATTTTTTAAATTTTGTATCAGTCGTTTTCTTAATTGCTGGCACTGTTTATTTATTTGGTGGGGAAAGGTCCGAAATTAATTACAAGACGTGAGAAAGTGACAATTAAATAAGTTTTGTTTAAACAGTGAATTATTTTAAGAAACCCTTGTTTTTCTTTTGACCAAGAACTGATATACCCAAACGAATCATTAATGATATTTATTACGAAAAGTAATAGCGAACTAAACCTATCATTAATTTTAGAAACTTCATAATCAGTAAATTCTTAGTGGTCGGGCTTGTGTTCGTGGGTTCGTGGCCCGTTATAACTATTTTTGTTGTCGGGCCGCGTAGACTTTTTACAGCCCATGGGCTCAAGCCCGAAATCAAAGCACAAAAAGATGGCCGGGCCGTAATATTAAGTGAAAAGATTATAATAAGATATTATTTATGTAATCTAAAAAAAGATATTATTATGTAATAAAAATCTTTATGAAAAATTGAAACAAAATTATAGTATGTGTGATGGAGACAAGAATAATTGCAGCCCGTTGCCTAATAACATGGAAAGATCCCTACAGACACCGACATATATCTGACATACATCTCTTACTTATTTTAATTACATATTATCTATAACAACTACTCATCAAATTAAATATAAACATTATTTATCTTTTCACACACACACACTTTTTTCAAACTCACAACCTTGCATGTGCTCTCTTCCCCACTCCACATGCAACGCTCCTACACGTAAATATCAATACTTACACAATATAAGTATATATATATATATAATGGTTTCTGTATATATGATCATTGAGGCTACTATTCCTGTGTCGTGCACATACAATGTACTTGCAAGTACAATTATTTTCATTGCAGTGGTTTTCGTTAAACTAACTAAGGTGGGTGCAATTGGCCATGTTTGCTGTGGAGAATAGATTTATCATTTGTTAGCATTAGATGACATATCACCAAAATAAATTTATACATATAAATTTTTTATTTTTCCACTAGATAAAAAGTTGTTTTTTTATGTATTAGAATTAGAAGTTGGACATCTTTTATCTATTCCTAACTTATTCCTAAAACAAGACTTAAAGTATAGCATAAGATATCATTTAATTGAAAATTCACACATATATATATTTAAATTAATATTATTTATCGGAGGTGGGGACAAATATTTTAGATTATTTCATCATAGAAGAAGTGGACCTTTGAGGGTAAGATGTCTAGCATGGGGCAGACATTTATATCCCCCCAACGTTTGTTACTTCACAACTAATATTTGGTAATTTAATTCAATGCTACGTGCTTGAATAACAAACAGAATGCCTTATAAATATTGGACATATGAATTTCTTTATATATATATATATATATTATGTCGGCATAGCATATAAATATACGTTAGTTAATAATAAAACTAATATATAATACATTTTTTTCGCTTTTTTTTTCCTTTAAACAAAATAATTTCTTCGATGTGCGATAGAATTTACTTTTCCATGTACGTTTGAGTGTAAACCGCAGCATACTCTTCGTACGCAACACTATGTTCTTCGATTCTCTCTTACAAAATCTAATATTTTAATTAATCATGTCGATTCTTCACTGAAACCCATGTTATATTTAAATATATTTTATATTATTTTGATATAGTTATTATATTATTATTATTCATTCAAGGTCGTTAGCTTTACACACAAATCACGCCCCACCATCAACATTGCCATAATTGACCTCACGTGCTGGCTGTTTTGTTGCTAATCACCAAGTAATTAATAACAAATTAACAATAACCCTTCTTATAATAACGAAATATGTTTATCCATCGCGACAATTATCATGTAAAGGGAATAAATGAAATTGAGATATTAATATTTATTAACGTGGAATTATCTCTTTTTTTCTCCCACCAACTTTAATTCAAAATTCAAATATTTCAAACCAAAATCAACAAAGAAAGTTTTTTTAATTGGGTGAAACTCATCGCTGAAAAAAAGAACTAATTCCAAATTAGTAGTCATTAAGCTACTACTAAACATTCGTTATCAAAATCACAGGCTAAAGAGCTACATCATCTGGCTCAAATCTGGACCGTTGATTTCGCTGCGATAGCAATGATGATGAATGAGGAACTCATCTCCACCGTCGAAGATCGAACCACCGCCTATCATCTGATGCTGCTGTTCCTTCTGTCTCCGCAGCTCCATAACCTTCCTGTGCGAGTTCGAGTGTCGGGCCGAGAGGAACGTCGGGCTCGCGGCGGGCCGATACTCCGGCACGAGGCGGCCCGACTTGTACCGGACTCCACAGGCGTTGCACAGGGTCTTCGGGCCCATGGGCCCGGTCCGCCACTGAGGGGTCTTTTCGGAAGCGCAGTGGAGGCATTTTCGGCCCGACGGCTCCGCCGACTGCACCGCCCTCTTTTTAGAAGCGGCGGCGGTTTCGGGCTTTGGAGCGACGGTCAATAGCCGCGAGGACCAGTCACATGGGGCGGCGCGTGGACGCCTGCTGCGTGCTTTTCCCGGGACTGAGACTTCGGAGGGGACCCTGAGTGGCGGCGGTGGTGGCGGTGAGTAGGCGGCGGTGGAGAATGATTCTTCAACGAATGTTGATAGCCACTCGAGCTCCGCTAAATCATCGTGCTATTCGAGGCCAAAAGAAAAAATATAAATAAAATATTATATATAAATATAGCAATCTCAAATTTAGAGACATATTTTATAAATGTGATATATATGGTACCCTTTATTTAAAGTGTATGTGATATATTTGTACTATTAAAATTATTGAGTGTATATTCCTTAAAGTAGCCGGTTAGTTTCGACGTACTAAAGTGCAAAAATATACGACTTATATAATAAAGTAAAAAAAAAAAAAAAACTTGCTAGAAACTGTCGGTGACGCATTTAATTTTTCTAACCTATATTTAGTAAATTAATATATAAATAGCAATACCAATAATCGCAAGAATAATAATAAAAATAATTTGATGACACACACGTCTCAACGACGTCGTATTTGTCATGCACGAGATTTGTTGAGGACAAAGCAAGTTTTCAATTCTTACCGGGACGCAAAGCTCGCTGCCAGTAAAGAGAGAAGACTCGTTGAAGCTACGGCAGCTGACGTCTCCGTTACACTGCCCGCCGTCTCCTCCGCCGGAAGCCGACGAGTTGCAGCTGTCAACCGCCGTAACGCCGGAGGAGTGGCCGGAATTACCTCCCAAGCTGTCAAGAAACGAGCCTGCGGCGGCCATCTTCTCGTCACTGTTGGAAAAATCCAGCAAATCATCAACCATGAAATGAACATTGTTGCTGTTGTTGTTATTAGAAATATTCAGATGATCTGCGGATGAAAATTCCGAATAATTTTCGAGGAAGTAATCCATGGATGTTCAAAAGCTCAGAGTTCAATGTGATAAAGAAGAGAGAGTAACGTTTAAGAGTTGAAGTTTCCTTTTTTTTTTGGTGCTTTTGGAGAGTGGTTTTCTTTTGGCGTTGAAAGTAAAAGTGAGAGTGAGCGGCTTTTTTATTAGTGGGGTGAGGGGGTGAAAATGAAAATATAAGAAATTTAGTGGTCAGTTTTTATATATATTAATTATTGTTGTTTTCTTTTTTATTTTGGTACTGCATTTTTTTTGAAACAATAAATTAATTAATTTTTTGTTTACTCAACAATAAGTTAATTAATTGGGTGGGTACAATGTATTGCATTTGCTATTTCACTTGCAGTTAGTTACCTGTCTTGTGCTAAAAATAGAAGGTCCTCAGTATATATTTTTCTAGGAGCAATATTTTCGAATAATTTTAATTTTAGTGTCGTAATTTGCAATTTCACTATTTTAACTCGTTTTGTAATTTCCTAAGAAACAATGTGAGAAAACAGTGCCATTTACTTGGAGCAAACGTTCTAATAATAATTACTAGTATTTGTGCACACCCAACGCAGTGTGCAGAAGAAAATTAATAAGAAATAAATTGAAAAAATTAATTGACAAAGTAAAAATGTAGAAATAGTCATTTGAATCAATTATTAATGATGAAAAAATATTGACAAAGTAAAAAAAAAAAAGAAGTTATTTGAATCAATCATTAATAATAGTGGATAGTTATGTTTGTAATAATTATTTATTGTTTATTTAATAAATAACAAAGAATGAAAAACCATCTGTATATTACATCATTTTTATAATTACTAATTACAAAAAAAAATTAATTGGTGGATAAATATACCAATTGACACTTTTTAATAAGTGCTCGTCATTAATAAAAGAGTATTAGATGATTTTTTTTATCAAGTAATAATAATTTTGATCTGTGATAAAAAAATAATTATTATCTAAAATGTTATAGTAAGAAAAGAACTTTGCTTCACATGATAAACTCACTAACTTCCACAGAAATTGCTCTGCATGAGAAAACTTCTTTTTAATAAACTCAGCATTGGGATTCTCAACAAGAAAACAACTTTTAATATACACCTCAAGCCCAAAATTTAAATAGAGAGAAATTATTTATATTATGTACGTATATCCTATGCTTCATTAGGGGACATAAATGTCAATTCTCGTGGATAATAGAATATATAAGTAATATTTTCGTAATTAAGTAAATAAATTCAACTCCTTAATTATCCTTAAAGAAGCCATTTATCAGTTTTTGTCGCTGTGCTCTACCATTAGTGTCCAAGATTACAGCTCGATTCCCTCTCCACTCTATCTTTCACTAATTATTTTCCCTCGGGAACTGCGTTTCAAATTTTTATTTAATCCAGTAATTTCTACACTCTAAATTTAATACTCTATTATCGTTAGTCCTTTCTAAAGCCCAACACAATTAGTTATTACACATGTTATAATATTCCTTAACCCACGTTAAAGCACGATGGTTACAGCTCTATCTTGGTTAATAGAGAGTTCTGATTGGCTACACTAATAATCCTTTGTTCTATAGTGATGGGTAAAGCTACTTGAGAATTGAACATTTCGTCTTTGCCTTTTATCCTTTTTATCATATAGCCGTTATATTTTAACATAACGATATTATTATTGTTATTATTAAAGAAAAAAAACGAGATGGGAAGGCGCATTTGCTCGTTTGAATAAATTTTCATTTTTTTTCTGAAAAAAAAATTCATTTTTTTCTTTAATTCCTTTTATTTTTTTAAAGTTCATGGGGTCCGACTAAGCACGTGACAAAGGTGATGGAGTGTTGTCAGCGCTCATGTGACGACTTTATATACCATCCATGTTCAATTTAATCCTGCCATACGTCTTATTATTTAATTACTTAACATTTAATTCGTTTATATATGAAACTAATGCTGCTTTGTTCTTCGTTGAGTGGTGTGGTACGCCATTTCATGTCCGTCTTGTGTTCCTTCGTAGCCGACCTTGGCGGTCGTCAATATTCAGCTATAGGCTGGATATTATTAATCAGAACCAATCCTACTTCTCCGATATTTTTTATTTATTATCAAAATATTTATATTACAGGATCGAATTATGCCTTCATCCATACCATATGTAAAAAAAAGCATTATGAGCTCTTAACAACTGCTAATTGTCAATTTAATTAGACATGTCTAACAGAATCACTATTTTATCAATTTAGCATTCATTTACAAACAAAATTACTATTATACCATTTGCATACAACACTACGTAGTTTTCGTTATTGTAAATAAACGCTCTTGAATACATCTTACGAATTTCGTATAGAAAATCGAGTCGAGAACTTCAGCTTCTTCCTCTCCTTTTTTTCCTACCAGACCCAAACGTGGTTGCACGTGCCTAACCCGTGAAAATTTGATATTCGCTTTGAATCATAAACCAAACAAATATGCACTATACTTACGATCACGAACACTATAATCCTATTTTCTTTCAAACAAAATGTTATGACAACGTCGTTATAAGAAAGCACTAAACCAGTTATCCCTTCACTTAGATATCAAAGGAATCTTAAAAGACAAACGAAATGCAAAAGAATTGTCTAGCAAAGGTGTCATTCATAATAGTATAAGCAGAAACAGTTGTATGAGATTCATAGGTCGCATAAACAAGCAGAGAAGTCAACGGTAAATAAAAAAAAAAAAGGCAAAGCAACCACCAATCACCTTCACGGCTCAACGGTAGTCACCTGCTGCCACTCTCCATCAACCGCCTCCTTCCACAGCGTCACGTTATTGTTCCCATCCGCCACCGCCAATATGTTCCCCGTGAGTGACCACGAGACCCTCCAAACCGGGGCCCCAAAGTCCTTCAAAACCCGGGGGCGACCCATATCACGACCCGCCCGTCCTGAGAAGCACTGGCGATCGTGGACTTGGGAAGGCCCAAATTCGGGGCCCACGCGACGTCCCTGACCCAATCGGTGTGCATGTTCAGGGCCGGGAAGCAATCCATCCTCCAGTTCCCGTTCTCGAACTTCCACACCTTCACCGTGTTGTCGCACCCTCCCGAGGCCAGCTTGTGGACCGGTTCGAGCCCGCCCGAGCCCACGAGGGCCCCCGGCACGGTCGACGGGGCCCACGACACCGACGTGACTCCGAGCGGGTGGGCCTGGTCGATCCTCGACCGGTCCCACCCCCCGTCGGGCCTCTCCGCGAAGACCGAGATGTTCCCGTCCGAGGAACCGCAGGCTAGGCAGAGCCCGAGCTCGTGCGGGGCCCACGAGACGGAGTTGACCGAGGACTTGTGGTCTTCGAAGACGTGGGCTTGGGCCCACTCGTTCGGGTTGTTGGTTTCTTTCCAGATGATGACCTTGCCGTCGTAGGAGCAGGAGGCGAGGAGGGACCCGAACTTGGGGTGGGCCCACGAGACCTGCCACACGGGACCCGCGTGGCCCGTTAGGGTCGCAAGGTGCTGGGAACCCGAGTTTGTGACCCCGATGATCTTAATGGTGCTGTCGGAGGATGCGGTGGCGAGGCGTTTGCCGTAGAAGTCCATTTGCACGTCGTGGACGACGTCGTGGTGGCCGGTCTCGATCTTTTGTCCCGGCATGTTTTGGTCCCGAGGTGGATGCGGAGTTTTGTTGATCGCTGGAGAGGAAAGACGGAGAAAGCTGTTAGGGGCAAATCATTTGGAAGTATCTCACTGGTGGAATAGTTTCATTTGGTCCCAAGGTAGGATTTACATTTGATGATATTGGGAAAAGGATCACGTGTACTCGTGTTGTGAGTTGAAAAATTGTATCCATTGTTTTGGTGAAAAAGCAAAAATTTCTCAAAAGTCCATATGCATATCTAAGAATCTAAGAACATCTCCATCTTCAGTTCATTTAAGCTGATTTCAGATTATGACGGTGTTCCTCCAAATAAACAAGAGCACAACCAGGAGAACACCCCTACATAAAAGAACCATCTGTATCCAGAAGAAATCAATAAATTTTGCTCGAAAAGAAAAGGCAGAAAGAACAACCATCTGTAAAACAGAGAAGGAAGTAACTGACTCTCTAAATCAAACAGAAGGGTACAGGGAAGAATTTCACGTCCATCCATACAATCCAACCATAAGGCAACCTTATTGTAGGTGCATCAAAAGAAATCATCATATTGCCATTAAAGAAAAACCCAAAAGAAACTCTACTGGGAAACAATTCAGATTTGATCATTTAAAAGATCCCACCGAAAACAAAGACGTGGTGTTGACATATATCACCATCATAGGGTTATGCAAAGTTAGCTGCATTTTTATGTCCATTGCACACAATTATGCAAAACACCAACAAAACTATACAAAAAGAGCTTATATCGGATCCTCAAATGACCGTTTTTACCTCGAACTGATATTAGTTTTCAAACAAAATGCTGAACCCTCTCACTATAGCCGGGAACGAATCGAAACAGATGAGGACAAAAACTCGAAGAGAACAAAACAAACAATCGCGAAGGATTGAGACATCCTTCCAATTCAATCAATCTACTAACACCATTCCAATTGCTCGAGAAAGTCCAAATCTAAAACCAAATCATCGAAACGTTAAAGCAAAGCAAGCATAAGAATCAGCCATAACATCAAGTCGATTCAGCTAAGCGAAACACTATTTCTAAATTAGTCGAGGACATGGCAAAATTTATCGCTGACCTGAAAAGTCGAAGATCTCGTCGAAGCTCGGAAAAAAGTTACGGTTCCCCTGACAGATTTGAGAATTGATCGAACGACCCTGCTGTACATCAGAGGTTTAAGTGCTACTTGGGCCGATGAAGTGGGCCAATAATAGTTAAATGGGCTGTTTTTGACATAACAAAATTGTTTTCTTAACTAATAGTTTAATGGGCTGTTCTTTGACAGCCCAATGTATAGGCCCAATTCATTTATTTTATTGATATATCTATTATTAAAACAGATTACCACAAATTCGATGTCCGCGTGACGAAAAGCATAATCGAGGGATTAGAGACGAAAGTATTTGCTATTCATTCCCAGAATAGAAAAGAGAAATTTTTGGTATTGTTTTTTCTATAATTTTTGTTGAATAACTCCCGTGGCGTTGATATTGTGCAACGATTTGCTTTTGAGAAATCTTCCATTTTCAATCAATTATTTTAAATAATTAGAGTAGAAGATAAGTAATTTCTATTTAGGCTCCATTACCAGTTTGCTTATTTCCTTACAAAAATAAATTAAGATCTCTTTTCACTTTCCTATGATAAAAAAAAAAAGAAGCCAACAGCAGTAACAATGAAAAATAATTAATATGATAAAGGTAGAAAAATGAAAAATCCAAACATGAAGCCGTTACAAAATATCTATATTCAAAAATATAATCCACGTGGGTGGACACCCTACATACCAAGACCTGGCAAACCAACGGCTCAGATTTTCATTCTCTTAAGTGTAATGGTGTTTTCGTCATTTACTCACGTCGGATCTCCGAAGTCATAAATGGGAGGTAAATAGTTAATTTTGTTTAAATTCTTTCGTCAATTTTAATAACAAGAAAATAGAGGACCAATTTATTATAATGCATACAGCTATAGATACAAAGTTGGGCCTCCGTCTCAATTCCTGAAAATCGTGTCTTTGCTTCGATATCTTGTAGATCCCTAAAATTGTTGTTCTCTCTCTGTTTCTCTGTTCATGTTATTGTTTTCTAACAAAAGATTTGACGATCGGCGTGCGTAGTCGTCTGGTCTGCTCTGTGATTTCATCGTCTATCCGCAGCAAGTATCATACCTACCCTTTCTTGTTGGGCTTGAAAGAAAATTATTGGTGTTTTCGCCGATTCAATTTGCGATTTTTCGAATGAAGTATATTGATTTTATCTCGTATGCGGAAAAATAGCGGCGAGTATATTATCTGCGTCTTTATGTGTGTGTTTCTGGTGTTTGTTTTGAATTCGAGGCTTCTTCCTGATTCAAATGGGTTATTTTGTGACCGAGTAGCTTCTTTTTGTGTGTGTAGATAGATTGGGGCGGTTTGATATGATTTTTTGGGGCGTGGGATAAATTTCTCAGCATTATTTAGATGTTTCTTCGTTTTGATTGCATCTGTTGTTGGAGAATGTATTTTTGCTGTTAATGATTGTGATTTATGTGGTATAGTAGAAAATAACTTCTTCAGTGGTGTGTTACGTTTTCTTTGGATTGATTCATTTATTTGATCATATCTTGATTTTTAATTCTTGTTCTTCTGTTTTGCTGAGAAGTTAAGAGTGGAGGGGAGATGAGAATTGGAGGATGAACCATGCCGGTGGTCCGTGGTGGAGGACGCAGAGGCCGTGGAAGGACACAAGCTAACAACAATAATACTAGAAATAACGTCAATACACAGAATCAAAGAGGGAATATTGGTAACAGTAATCTTGGACCCGAGGAGAACGCAGCTATCGCGACAAGAACTCGGAGGAGGAGAGCTGTTGCTGCGGTGGAAGTGCCTGTTGATGACAATATAGCTCTGCCGGTGCCACCACCAGCGGTAGTTGAAGACAAGGGGCTGCTGAGAGAGGCTGTGGGAGAGAAACCAATGGATCGTTTCAACAATGGTGGGAGAAGTGCTGATAAAGCAAATGCTGCTGATGACGAGTTGGCCTCCTCACCTATCCCTGAGAAGGTGAGTGCTTTATTGTTTTGCTTCGATTCTATAGGTGCACAAGCATTTAATGGTCCCCAAATATTCGTTTTTTTCGTTGGTTTCTTGTTTTTTGTTCATGAGTTCATTGTGATTGTGTTTTGGAAGTTAAAGGTTGTCGTTATCTATGTCCTAGACGGTTCAGAATGTTAACGTATCTTTTGGGTACTTTATTGAAACACGTGTTTTGTGTGTGGGAAACATACATGCTGAAGAGTTGGAGAGCGTTGACGTGGCAAGTTTCTATATTGTACACTGTGAGTATTGAATGCGTGATGTTTCTAACATCGTAATCTGTTGATGGCATTATTATGATCTTTGGTTTACATGACGTCGTCTGGAGATAGTATTTTGTCCGTTATCCGTTTTTTGCGTGGCATAGTGGAAGTGGGAAGCATTTTGTAAATGTGATCGTTGAGATATGTTAAGTAACCTCCTTTTGTTGTTTTCTGCTCCTTTTAGTAGATAAATTGACAAGTGAATCATTTCACCGTATTTGACTGTATTCTTCCATATTTGATGGATGTTAGCTGAAGAATTTTTAATGATATCCGGGAGTCTTAATTATTGGGTTCTGTCTTTATTCTTTTGTTGATCCCTATTTTAATATTCAGTGATATGTGAAGCATGCAGCACCTTTTTGAAATAACATGATTGTGTGTTAACATGGTTGATTTAAAAAAATTTTATGCCCTTTCAATTGTCTTGGTAGGGCCTGGTACCCACAGAGAGTATACAGGTCCAGAAATTTAAATAGTGGGCTAGCTGATAAATTTGTGGGCTGAATTTTATCTGCATGTCAGCTTATAATGTCGTCTTAAATATTTGATTCCCCTAACATAGCAATTGTCTCTTTTTGGCCAACTCAGTGTCTGTGACGTGCTCGTGCATCTTTATGACGCTTTCCTGTTTGCTAATCTGATTTTCCTAACTTACCGTAAGAGAGATATAGTGTACGTTCAGGTAGCATTATGAAATATTTAATTCCATATCATTTACTCCATTCTCGATCTTACTTGGATTGCTCGAATCGACGTAGTCGTAGAGCTTTCCTTTTGAAATTGCTTCTAAGGTGTAATTGATTCAACGCTTCATGCCGAAAACATGTGTTTTCCCTATGAGGTCTATGCTTCACTTTATTTCCTTTTTTCTCCTTAGTTTTTCCTTGTTATCTTCCTGCATTTTGATGTTCCTTTTTTATTTCTTCTTGCTATTTCCTGAAGTTGGAATCGATATATTCATTTTCTTTGTTTCATCATTTTCATCCCATGCATTTCTCAGTTTGATCCTTGTCGTATCCTATTCGTGCCTTTTCTATTTGAATCACTCAATAACCCTATGTAATTTCTAATTTGTGTTACAGGTGCAAGTTGGTGGCTCACCAATGTACAGAGTTGAGAGGAAGCTTGGTAAAGGTGGCTTTGGACAAGTATATGTGGGCCGCCGTATATCTGGGAATACTAATGAAAGGACAGGTCCCGGTGCCATAGAGGTACTCTTTTTAATTTTATCTTTAAGTTGAATATTTGCATGTAATCTCGTATGAAATTCAACATGTGTGTGTACCCTTTTGTGACAGGTGGCCCTCAAACTTGAACATGTTAACAGCAAAGGATGTAATCACGGTCCTCCATATGAGTGGATAGTGTACAAGTAAGTAAATTGGTCATTTCACTTTTAATATTATGCGAAATTGGAGAATAACTAATTCTTTTCTCTTGTAAATTGCACCAGTACACTAGGAGGAAGCCATGGTGTACCACGGCTTCATTTCAAAGGGAAGCAAGATGACTATTATGTGATGGTAATACAAGAACACATTTATCTATGAATCATGTTTCTATGTCTTCTCACTAAATAGTTACTGCATCTAAATTTTTATGAAATGATTGCAGGTGATGGACATGCTGGGCCCGAGTTTGTGGGATGTTTGGAATAACAATTCTCACACGTGAGTTTAGTAATCCCTAGTAAATTTGTTTAATCCTCATCGGTTAGATCCCCAACGAATTCTTGATTGGAATTATAGAATCTTTTGTGATTTTAATTGATTCTTTTATCCCCAAATTTCCCGCCTTTGGATTTTTATACTCAAAATGTGGAACACAGAATGTCTGTTGAAATGGTGGCGTGCATTGCTATTGAAGCAATATCCATTTTAGAGAAGGTGCATTCAAGAGGGTGAGCTTTCTTTTATTTTTCTTACATTTAATTATGCAGAATCTTCCCGGATTTCGTTTTTATGCATTTCTTCAACTGTTTTTTGCCATGTAAACCAACTGACACCATTTTCTTTCTGTCTCTTTTTTTATATAATCCATGTTAATCTTGATATTTTACATTACAGAAGTTTTTGAAGAACGTCCTTTGTTTTATCTTAACACATTTCTCCAAAAAACAAAAACAGGTATGTCCACGGGGACGTCAAACCCGAGAATTTCTTGCTTGGTCCACCGGGAACTCCAGACGAGAAAAAGTTATTCCTGGTTGACCTTGGTTTAGGTAAATAAATTAAATATTTCGGAGATCTTCTATTGTTGCACCCGTATTTTTTTTCTGAAGCTATTTGCTTGCTTAATCAGCAACTAGATGGAGAGATGGCCAAACTGGTCTGCATGTTGCGTATGACCAACGACCAGATGTTTTCAGGTACAAATGTCACTTTTCTGTTGACTCGATTGAAAACACCCGAAACATAATATATTATTTGTATCTCATCGTGAAATATTCTTGCTTATACGGAATTTTATTTATTTATTTATTTTGGTTTCAGGGGAACTGTTCGATACGCTAGTGCTCATGCTCATTTAGGAAGAACAGCAACGAGGAGAGATGACTTAGAATCTCTCGCTTATACTCTCATTTTCCTCCTACGTGGACGCTTGCCTTGGCAAGGATACCAGGTTTGTTTGTACCTTTCTTCGCCTCATTATCGTACTTGGCAAAAAAATTATACACAAATGAGGGAGAAAACAGAGAAAAGGAACCCTAATAATTTTTAAAGTTTTTTATCTTTCTTGGCCCAACTGATTACCTTCGTTGTTTTTTTGTAGGGTGAAAACAAAGGTTTCCTAGTCTGCAAGAAGAAAATGGCAACATCACCCGAGACACTTTGCTTGATGTGCCCACAGCCGTTCAAGCTCTTTGTGGAGCACGTGGTGAATTTGAAGTTCGACGAGGAGCCTGATTACGCTAAATGTGTATCCTTCTTCGACAGGATCGTGGGCCCGAATCCAGACATCAGGCCCATTAACACCGAGGGTGCCCAAAAGGTGATTATTTGATAATTCTGGTGGAATTTCTCACTTATTTTTGGCTTTTTTTTTAATCGTTTGGCAAAATGAAGCTTATCTTCATGGTGGGTCACAAAAGAGGGCGGCTGAGTTTCGAAGGTGAGGAAGAAGAACAGCCTAAAAAGAAGATTCGAATCGGTTCTCCTGCAACGCAGTGGATTAGCGTCTACAATGCACGAAAACCCATGAAACAAAGGTGCAAAGTTTCCCCCAAGTTATGTTTTTTATTTTTAATTTTATAAAGTGCTGTTGAATTTTGATTTCTTCGACTTTGATGCGTTGAAGGTATCACTATAACGTGATGGACACGAGGCTATCGCAACACATCGATAAAGGAACAGAGGACGGGCTCTTCATCAGCTGCGTCTCTTGTTGTCAGAATCTGTGGGCACTGATAATGGACGTGGGAACCGGTTTCACTTCTCAAATATACGAGCTATCTCCGTTCTTTCTTCACAAGGTGCGTATCAATTGTATATCTATCGTATTTCGAGCTCGTTGAGGTTGAGAATTTGTTGTTCGTTCGCTTAATTTTATGATGCTTTATAGGATTGGATAATGGAGCAGTGGGAGAAGAATTATTACATCAGTGCAGTTGCGGGAGCTACGAATGGTAGTTCGCTGGTAGTAATGTCGAAAGGTACGGAGTGAAAATGATATTATCTACGTTTCGTACGTCACTCTTACCGAGGGCAATTGCGTAATTTCCTCAGGTACTCAGTACTTGCAGCAATCTTATAAAGTGAGTGAATCATTCCCATACAAGTGGATAAACAAAAAGTGGAGGGAAGGCTTCTACGTTACCTCCATGGCCACGTCGGGGACTAGATGGGCCGTTGTTATGTCTCGTGGTGCCGGATTTTCCGACCAGGTTGGTTACTTCCCAGATTTTTTATTTTTTTTTATTTTTGCGATCTGAGGTATCCCCACTCAATCGACTATATGGGACTGCCTCACACTTCTAGCTCTTTTGGTACAAGGGTTTAAAATTTTTAAATGTGGGATATGTTGGTGGATTTATATAAAACATGGGTTTATATATCACAACTTGGGGTTTTTTACATTTTTGGTCCCCGATTTTTACATTTTGGTCTCCCTTTCTTTGGCCCACAAAATTCGAGCTGGCCCGGCCCGGCTCGTATTTCCGTCTGACTTAACGGTTAAACTAACCGGGGGACCAAAAACGCCCAAAATCGACAACATTGAGGATTGAAACTGTAACTCAAGTAAAATGCGAGACCAGAAACGCTCATTGGCCAAACATGTAAATATCCCTCACAACTCTAAACCCTGTTTAAGGGTTTAGATAGACACACCTTTCAAGTGGGGAAACACGCATTTTATTTTATACGTATTAATCAGTTTAATAAGCGTTGATTTTTTTTTAAACCCTCCTAAATATAAACCAAGATGCGAAACAACAGTCGGAGGTCCTAAATCCCAATCCTCAGGGTGGTCAGGTTTGAATGTCCCAATCTCCACACAGCAACAACAGTCAGAGGTCCTCAAATGGAATCGAACCCCTCCGAGACTCAGACAAAATTAACTTGCTGCTAACAAAATGCGAATTTGGTTATCGAAATAATCTTCTTTTAATAATAAATAGGTGGTGGAGTTGGATTTCCTGTATCCGAGCGAAGGGATCCATCGCCGGTGGGAGAACGGTTACCGCATAACCGCTACTGCTGCGACTCCCGATCAGTGCGCGTTGATTCTGAGCATACCGAGGAGAAAGCCTGCAGACGAAACGCAGGAAACTCTACGCACTTCTGCTTTCCCGAGCATGCACGTAAAGGTCATCATCGTCCTTACTCTTATGCCTCCCTCCATTTTTGTTTTTTTAAAGGAAAAAAACCTGCTAATTAACCGGTGCTAATGTTAATTTATATCTACAGGAGAAATGGGCAAAGAATCTGTACATTGCATCTGTTTGTTACGGTCGTACGGTTTCTTGAATTCTATGTAATGATAATAATGTCTGATTTGGATAAGAGGAGAAGGTTATATGATGTTTGTTCATGTTTACCGTATTACCATCGAATTTGTGGTTTAAGTGTCTTTCGTTTGTACTCTTCCAAAATATGTAAGGATCTCTCTCTCTCTCTCTGTTTTCAATTCTTTTTTTTTTTTATTATTATTGTCGGGCTATTGGCGCACACCATAACCACTAATCTCGGGGGCTATTGGCGCACACCATAACCACTAATCTCGGGACCAGATGAATACGTACATGTTGGCTTGGCTGTGGAATAACTCGTTTTCGATTTTACTTAAAAGATTCGGGTGGCTTTTATTTTATAAATTAAATGTTGCCTTATCTCAGTTATATCCCATGTAACTTTTCTTGTAAATAGAAAAAATCTTATATAGAAATAAATAAATAAAGAACAATGGCCCCACAAGCTCCCTCGAGTCCTTTATAAAGAAACACCCCATAATTGTTTTGAAACCATTTTCCATCAACTCATTGTTTTCCCATTCGGGATGTCAAGAATTTAGTAAAGAGATATAAATTCACTTTTCCTTGTAATTAAGAATCATATCTTCAGTTTAGTGCAAAATATGGGAAAAGCTGGAAGGTGGCTGAAAAATCTCCTAATCTGTATGAAGAAAGGCGGAGAAGAAACCGGTAAGAACGCTCCGGTCGCTGTTGAGAAGAATGAGAAGAAATCCCGAGGATGTAACCGTTTCAAGACGGGGAAAGGCCCAAACAGCTTCAATCATGATGTTCTTACGCAAAATGTTCGAACAAGTAAAGGCTACGACGGAGAAGCTCACGTGCCTCGAGCTGTTAGAGTTGAGACTTGTGCTTCTGTGAAGATTCAAGCCGTGTTTCGTGGATTTTTGGTACGTGGAAATTTACAATTTATGATGTTTTTATTCCATTTTAATCTCGTTTCGAGGCTCGTTCTTGCGTTCTTGGTAGCATTGTTTATGTGACAACTTCATGGTTTCTAATTTCATCACAACTTCCAATTTCATTAGAATCTTCACACACTGAAGTTTCTGTATGTTTATTTCTTCACTTGATTATCTGGTATACACACTCTTTGTGTGTGCTGACCTGTAATAATGTGACATCATTACGTATTTGAAACTATTGCGGTATCTCCACGTGTTACTACGCCCCCGTCTTTTCCGGATTACGCCATTTTGAATTTTGAAATCTCAAAAGAATATTTTCAAAATTGTCGCTATTCGGGGCGATACCTTTCGTAATAACTAAAGGTAATTAAAAAGGCATGATAAATGCGAAGTATATGAAACAAAATGTGTTCGTCTTTTTCGTGCCTTTTCCCCGCCCATAAATAATTTTCGTACAAACGATTCACAGGCTCGAAAAGCATTAAGCGCCCTAAGAGGAGTAGTGAAGCTGCAAGCCCTTGTAAGAGGCCACCTTGTAAGGAAACGCTTCGCAGCGACTCTTCGCAGCACGAAACCTCTCTCTCGGGCTCGAGTTCCCTTTCTGTGGCAAATGGTCCAAAGCTCCAACGTTAGAGATCGCATGATAAGATCAAGAAATCCCATTGTAAGGATATTACAACATTTCATATATTTTTCGGTATTAATGATATCTTTTTTTTTTATGGATTTTGTAGGAGCAAGAGATCTTTAGCAGGAGATCCTTATCTTCTAGGGAAAACCCTTATTGCGATTATGATCGGTGTCTCATTGAAGCTGAAAGTACTCCTCGGTTATCGGTTAAGAAACTGTTGTGCGATGATTGCTCGGAGGATGCAAACCCTAATTATTATAGCTATTTGGGGGGGCCAAGTTACATGGCGACTACAAAGTCGTTCAGGGAGAAGCTGAGGTGTAAGAGTGCCCCGAAGCAGAGGCCCGGGGGCCCGTTTTCGAGGGCGGGCTTTGGTTTGTGGAACGCGGAGGTGTTGCTCTCGAGCTCGGGAAGGTTTTGAGTGGTGGAAATGAAGGAAAAAAAGATTGGTTTTTTAGGGTTTTTCGTTGTTTGGTTGACTGTGTTTTTAATTGAGCTTTTGTTGGATTTTATTTGAACATGTCTTTTCTTTTTCGTTTGTGAAGTGTTGAGAATTATTGGAAATGATGTGTTGCCATTCAAACAATTAGGGTTTGGTGGAAAATATGGCTGATCGTGAGAGAAGTACCTAAAACACCCTTTGACAAACTGATGGTTAGGATTCGAAATCGGATCCGACCCGACCCGACCCGAACTCATTTTGTAGATATAGATTTTAGTATTAGGCTTTTCCACAAATTTAACTCCCATTTTATTTTCATAATGATGTGGTCTCGATCATGTGGTGACTCTATTCTTAGTTGCACATGGTGAGAAGTACAACAAATTCATTATCATAATCATTGTTGTAAAAATCGGCCTAGGCGTTAGTCGGAAGATTAATCTGTTCATGAGAAAGATTTGTTTTTTTTTGTAAAAATTTAAGAAATAAAAAAAAAAGCTTGTACTAAGAGTCCGTTTGGTTGGAGGGATGAGTTTAGATGGTATTAGTTTAAGTTGGTTTATTTAATGGGGGGTATTAGTTTTTTTGGATGTTTGGTTGATGTGATTAAGTAATGATGTCCAATATGTTTGGTAGATAGATTTAGATGGTATTAAGTTTAAATAAACAAAATTACAATTTTACCCCTTCACTTAAAAAATACGGTATTAAGAGAGAGAAGAAAAATGGAGAGAGGGAGAGAGAGGGAAGACGAGAGAGAGAGAGAGGGGGGAGAGGGAGAGAGAGAGAGGGAGAGAGAGAGAGAGAGGGAGAGAGAGAGAGGGGAGAGAGGAGAGAGTGAGAAGGGAGAGACACGGGGGAAGACGAGAGAGATAGAGGGAGGAGGGAGAAAATTAATAAAAAAAGAATAAAATAAACAAATAAAATTTAAAGTAAAAGGATAATTTTGTCCAAAATGTGTGGGATTAGCTAAAGGGGGGGGGATGAGGGTTGCTTTAAATAATACCTTATAGGGGGTATTAAGAGGGTATTAATTAAACCTCCCCTTTAAATAAACCCTCTAACCAAACACCCCTTTAGCTAATCCTAACCCTCCTAATCCCTCCTAATACCCCCAACCAAACACACCCTAATAATATTGTTGGGACTGCCGTTATTTATTTAGAATGCTCGGATTAATTTCATGCACATTTATTTTGATAGAAGGTTAGCATTTTTGATATATGAAAAAATAATAATGATAAGCAAGTGTATCGTCTAATTTTTGCCTAGAAACTCTCTATGTCCCTCCTAGGCCATCTAGGGGCAAAATTATAAGATTAGGTCACTAAGTATACATGATTTCGTTTTTGGGTCACTATGTTTGATAATTGCAAAAGTAGGTCACTAACTTTGTATGTTAGAACAATTTTGGGTCATATTTTCAATTTTAGGTCACTAAGTTTATATTTTTCGATTTTGAGTCAGTAAGTCTGCATTTTTCAATTTTGGGTCACTCATTTGGTAACTAACTTTGTAAACATAGTGACCCAAAATTGAAACATGTATATTTAGTGACCCAAAATCGAAAAATATATACTTAGTGCCCTAATATTGAAAACATGATCCAAAATTGTTTTCACATACAAAATTAGTGACATACTTTTGCAATTACCAAAACTGATCCAAAAACAAAAACATATATACATGATCTTATAATTTTCCTATCTTCTAGGGCTGACTTTGACTTACAACTAGCAAATTTCATAATATCATTGATTGTAACTCGTAAGTATACAAACATTCTTGGATATACCCTTATTACGACAGAAACGGACGTACTAAACAGTAACAGATACAAATTTCGTAGTAGAAAACAAAGAGAGAAGACGAAAAGTGGTAAACATCTTATATTAGAGCAACACAGTGGTGACGAGATAACCAAAAAAAAAAAAGAAAAAAAAAACAATAATAATATAATCAGCCAATCAATGCAATTCCCTGAAGGATCAAACTGTCGGCAAGAATCTGATTAGCCGCCTCAGAAGGATGAACGCTGTCCCAAAACACGTACTCCGTCGCATTCGGACAAGTCCCTATCGACTTAGGGTTGCACAGCAACGACGTCGTTTCCACCCTCCCCGTCCCACAGCAGCCCCTCGTCGCCTCAGTAAAACCTTCGCAGAAAAAAAGAACCCGCAAACATAAATAAAACTCAGCGGAAGTATATATATATATATAATAAAGTAATGCCAGCAAGAATCAAGAATCCCACGAAGCCCGAAATTCGATCTAATTAATTAATTTACCGTTCTTCTTGGGATCTGCTACGATGTCGTAGAGGGGCTTGAAGACGTCGAAGATGACGAGCTTGAGCCCGGGGAGCTGCTTCTGCAGCTGCGCGGCGGCCGCCGTGATCTTCTTGTTGAACTGCTGCGAGTCCGTGTTGAGCCTCGACACGCACCCCCGCTCGTGGAACCCGAACAGGGTTCGAGCCGCCGGCACGCAGCCCAGCGGCGGGAGGGAAGTGGCCCCGATTCTCCGAGCTCCCGAGGCGTAAAGGTCCTGTTCTTATAACAAAATTAGCTACTCAACTATTTATAACAATAAATTGAGGGCTTCACTATACCGTAAAAAAAATTAAAAAAAAAAATTGAGTTCCTCCTTGGTATATTAATTGACCCGGGTGACTTGAATTATCGGATGTGGCATAGAAATCTCGACACTACCCGTTACTGAAGACCTAACACGTCGAAGACATGTGAATCGGGTGACGGTAGCTGAATCACGCGCGATAACACGAAGATCGAATTCGCTCCGAAATCATATTAGAAATTGAGGGCTTCAACAAGCTTTTAGGTTAACTGATAAATTCAATGGTATCAGAGGCAGCCCACCGGCCACAGAAGTCTGTCCTAATCCTCACAACCACCCGTTTAAGAAAAACTGCACGTATTAGGCTATGGCAGATAAAAGAAAATCAGCAGTGGGTTATAAAATATATAAATTTAAAATATACCTGACTCTCCTCAATATTTAAATTTTTAGGTAGAAGGGTCATTCAACCCTATCCGTACACCTTGTCTAAATCTAACATTGATCACGGTCGGCTAGTGATTAGAGAAAAAAATGATCATATATATATGTATGTATAATATGATATATATACTTATATATATATATATATATATATATATATATATATATATACCTTGATGAAGTTGTTAAAGATGCCGACAAGGTACGATGAGTACTGATCGGGAGTGAAGGCCTTGTTGAGCAAAGGGTTCACGTAATAATTCTGTATGAAGTCGCTGCTACCAGCGGAGACTATGTAAAGTGCGTCTTTTACGATGGAAGCAGCGCTTTTGCTCCCCGCAACCTTCGCTAGCTTGCCTTGGTACTCCTTGAAGTACTGCAGCTGCTGAGACAATGGAATCACATGCTGCAATAAAATCAAACAAACAATCATTAATCCTAGGCCAAATTACTAATTTAGGTTCCTAACCATAACAATTTTCGTTTTTGTATTACTATTTTTTTATATGTAAGCTTAAATCACTAAGTAAAATATCTTATTTATTCTTTGTTATCGGTGAATTTTTTATCACTAAATAACGTATCTGATTTCGGATTCCCGACAATTTTTCATCGGAAAATTAATCGGTGACCCAAAAAAATCAGATACATTACTTAGTGACCTAAGTTTGCCATTATCAAACTTATTGACCTATAAGAACACAAGACCCATAATTAGTGAGCTAATTTAATCAGCTAATTATTGCATTTCATGTTTTTCTTTTTAACTTTGAAAGAGTTTTTCTTTTCTTTTTCTTGCATTACACTTAGGTAAGACGTGTGATCATCGTAACCGGCGCCGGCCGAAGCAAAGTTGGCTCCCAAAAGAAGGTTCTTTCCGGAGGCTTGTGGGCTGAGGTAAGGCGGTGCGAAGCTGGTGAACCCAAGAGTCTCCGCTGCAAATTGAAGAAATAGAAATAAAATAATTTCATTACACTACAAAAAGAGACGTGTATAATATGTAATAAAAATTGAATCTTTATTAAGTGCTATTTTAATAATTACCCGTAATATCGGTGGCAAGCTTTCCATTACAAAACCTCCCGGTGGCTTCTTTGTTCTTGAAATCCCTCCCGTAAGGTGGGTAGTTGGCCTTGAATATGGTGGCCACGTAGTCATTGTTTCCCACGTCGACGACCGAATCTCCGAAGGTAATTATTGCTGGGACTAATGTGGTTGATTGAGAGGCAACGTTGCTGCAAGAAACGGCTAGTAATAATGCCAATGCACATATGGTGAAAACCCCCATTTTTTGTGTGTATGTTTTTGGTGTGCTTCGAGTGACTTGGGAGGAGATCTATATATATAAATATTATAATTGATCTGCTAATATTTTGCTGATGAGTTTGGTGCCAAGTCCAATGAAGGGAAGATGAGCGTTGGGATTGGCATTAAATGGTTTTGCTCAAAAGTTAGTTTTGCGGCATTAAAAGCCCCTTTTGCATTGCAGCTCATTAAATACACACGACGACACACCTCTTATCTTATGAATTTCTTCAAGAGCCACAGCAGTGAATGAAATCAAGAAAAATAGCCTGCAAGAAGACTTGGGTCGTCTTATTTATAGTCATAGCTGTTATTGTTATAATCCCTGGTGTAATTTTTGGATTTCCGAGCGGAATTCAACATAGTAATAATGAGTTCGTCGTATTATATTTTCATGCACGTATGTGGCATTACTACTAATAATAAACCCATGCTCAGAAATCGTCAAAAATCAATTTTTTTTCCATGTCAAAACTCAATTCAAATGTGATCGTACAACTTACAATCTCTGATCATACCACTAAGATGCCATGTAAATAAAGTAGTTGGGGGGGATATAATATATAGATAATATAAAAACGCACATATATATATATATATATATACAATTTGTATGTAAGAACTAAGCATGTGATCAGAGTTAATACGTTGACAGCCATATAGTTGACGGAGAGAGACAAATAATCCCACTGCGACCTGTCGTCTAAAATAGATATTATTAATCTGCTGCGCCACGGTCAAGAAGTTGACGTTCAACTTAACCCATTAAGTTGCATTAAAATGTAATAATATATTTATATATATAACACGAAAGAGCTAAATCTTTAGGTATAGCATTGAGTGCAGTGTTGTTCTAATGTTTAGGTGTGTTGCGTGTGAGGAAATTCTTTAATAATGTACCATGAATTATTTTAGGCTGTTTGGGAATTAAGAGGGCTTATAATAATTTTATAACCTTCGAGTTAATGCAATAATAAATGCCGAAATGAACCGAAGCACATGCAGTGGGCTGCACAAACTTTGAATTATAAGCACATCTATACATGCGTTCTATGATTCAGTTTAGGCAAGAAATGGTTTTTCTTGAGTACTCTTAGGGTGTGTTTGGTATGCAGAATTCGTGCGTGAAAAGTACGACAAAAAACTAAGTTGGCGCATCAAACAATTGTACTTCACGCTTCGATCGTCGTACCTCTACACCTTTCCTTTTCTTTTCCTTACCGAATTCCACAAATTAAGGTGCGTTTGGTATGCAAAATTCTTGTGTGTAAAGCAACACAGAAAACTAAGTTAACGCATCAAACAGATGCACTTCACACTTCGACCCGTTGTGCCTCTATACCTTTCCGTTTCTTTTCCTTACTGAATTCCGCAAGCCAAACGCACCTTTAAGCTCACCAGTCACTAGGAAAACTCAGGTTTGACCGGGCTCGGGATTGGCCTGAATGGGCTTGAGTATACTCGGTCGTCGGATTCGAATGAAGTCGAAGATTGAGCCATAGTGGCTAGCGAGAAAAGCTTAAATGTACCTGCACGTAGGATACATATTCAAAAGAATCGAAATACTAGGTAAGTCTATCAATAAATTAACCCGCCTCAGCTTCTGTTTCAGCAATGGTCTTCGTTTCGAGCCCGTGAGTTTACTTATCCAAGAACTATAAATTTTTTTCTGTCTCGGTTTCGTACATCATCGAAAAGTACACAACTGATTTCAGAGCTTTATTCTTTTCGATGGTCCTTGATCGATGATTGGGTCGACGGTTGTTTGTTGATCTGCTTGTTGGGTTTCGGAGCTTCTATCTCCCTCTGCTGTTGGAGGGGTGTAGCCTTCGGGGAATGGAGGCGGAGGTGGAGCAGGTGGTAGCTGTGAAAAAATTTAAAGATTTAGCAGTAAAAATCAATTTAAATCAAATAGCACCACAAAATTAGGGATTCTTTTTTTTTTTTTTCCAGTATTCAGATTACGGAGTAAATATCTACCTTGCTGTGCAGTTTTGTAAGAATCTGATCCACGCGCATCAGTTCTTTCACGTCGATAGTCTCTTTAGCTGCTTTCGGCTCAGAGGGCGCCTCCTTTTCATCAACTGCTTGGAGAAATATTATATAAATCAATTGTTAACAATACGTAGAAAGCCCAAACTCATATATAACCACCATGTATAAGGTAAGACATCGAGACCATGAGTTATGGTTAGTGCAAGCTCAATCTTTGAGGTTAAATTATTCACACTGTCTCCATGATACTAAGAAACTTGAGCGTTGTTGAGTTTTTTGCCAGACAATAAATTAGCTGCAATAATCGTTTTGATACGAAACATGGGCGATGAATAGCGAAAAGTATTTCAGATTCCAACGACCAACAGAAAAAAAAGGTGTAGGAAAATATTCAGTTTTCTTCTTCTTTTAAGCGGGAGTATGAATCGCATAACGATTTGTCATTGAAGTACGAATGGAAGAAACGGATACCGTATCCAATTTTCTCCAATTTGGATTGCACAGTGTTGAAGGCTTTAGAAATGTAATGCAATGCACGCCCCTGCCAGAAGAAAGAGACAAGACTGAAGTTCAGAGACAAATAACTGAAACTCTGATGTTCTCAAAGTGTAGTACTTTAAACAAATATTTAAGGATAAATGGTAAAGGGAAAGAGTATAACCTGCTACCATGATCAACTGTCCAAAGACAAGTCAGAATATAGGCATTAATCACTGATTAAATTTATTAACACTGTAATGATGAATAACACCCGCATCAAATTTTGAAATCTCACATTCAAATAAACCATGAGAACCTATTCAAAACCCTCCCAACAACTCTAATATGGATTAGCACATAATTACTGCTATAAAAAAGAATTGGACTTCAATAGTAAATATTGATCCATGCCCCTTAATGCTAAGAGCTGCATCTGTGCTTGTATATTTACGTCTAAGAACATTGAAGGAAGCAGATATCTTCAAGCATATCATAACTAATCCCACCATTCAAAGTTATGATATAATCTCATATGCGTGTAAGAAAACACAACAGGTAGGAAATACTAACAACTCGAGATGCAAAGACGTTGCAAAGCTGTGGTGCTTGGTAAATTGATCCATCCAATATGTAGTAAGTCAGCATAGGTGTCACTTTCTCAGGGCTTTCCCTCTTTTGCTTCCTAAAGACAAACAAATGAGGCTCCAACACTTCACTCAGCATGAACTCTGTTCCAGTCATCTTCCTTCACGAAGAGTAAATAGTAATTACTGATAAAGTTACGCATGCGTTAGTGTGCTTTTGCATACAAATGGAGTGAGGTTCACTAAATGCAACCATAAACGAGAAGACAATTCTATCATCAATCATAAATATAAAATTGGTCTCCGCAACCAATCACTACGCTTACGAGAGGTGAGAGACGTCGAGTGGGTGAATCGCGCGAATACGAAGCTGTTCGTTGTTGCAAGAGTAGTCGTAGAACGGCGACAGCGCGAAGTAATCGAAAACTAGGTTCCGATCGAGCGGAAAAGTGTTGAGCCACAACTGATCTCTGAAGCATATTCCCGTCATGTCAGTTCCCGGAGGCGGAGGGATCGGTTGAGATCCTCCGTCAGCTGACGGCGGCGGCGGAACCATCGGCGTCGTCGCCATTCAATTTTGGCAGAGAGCGGACTTCTACTTCAGGACTCAGCTACAAGTTAATTTGACCTGTGACTGAATGGCAAATTGGAGCTGAGCTTGATTTTTCTTGAAATACGTTTAGGTCCTACAAGTCTTCGAAAGTTGACATTCCCATCCTTTTATTACCAACAACAGCCGTTGATTAGAAAAGAGATATGATATAATGATTTTTTATTATCATCCCTTATTTTAAAACTAATTACAAAACCATCCATTTTATTTTTTCCCTTTCAATGTCATCTTCCTTGACAGCCCTTATTTGCTTGTAGGACTCAAAATGGGCCTGACGGCCCAAACTGAGGCCCGTAGCTCGTCTTTAACAGCTCGTTAGGGTTTTATAGTACCTCCATCGCAGCACTGCCATAACCAATTCAACACAGCTCGTAGCCGTCTAGCATCAAAACCAGAAGGTGACATCTATGGATCAGCATGTGATGCTTGATTCCAGCTTATTTTAAGCTTTTTTTTTTGTTTTCTGGTGACACTTAATCAGCTAATTTGAGCTTTTTGTCGGTGGAAAAAGGAGGAGAAATGGCGACGGTTCCAGGTCAGCTGATATGGGAGATCGTGAAGAAAAACAATTGTTTCTTGGTGAAGGAGTTTGGAAACGGAACTCAGAGCGTTAAGTTCAGCAAAGAGCCTAACAATCTCTACAATCTACATTCCTACAAACACTCTGGTAATTTTCTTTCCCCCCTGTTTCAATACAGCGTTCTTTTCGGGCAGATGCTATGCGTGGGTGATGATCTGTGGTACTTGATTCCGATATGTAGTTACAGTTTTGGAGATTAATTTTTCCCTTAAAAAATTGAGCTGAATATGTTTTTGCCATGTTTTGGAGATTGATAGTTCTTTCATGTGGTTAGATCCACTTGAATAGTTGAATTGAAATAGTGCATAGTCATGACTTATCTTTGGAATTGGAATTATTAGGGAAATGGCCTCCGTCCAAATGTGTTTTAAAAAAAAATAACCTCAAGTGTGTAAAGAATTTTATATCCTTACTAACCGAGCCCATAGTAACGGGATGTGGTTATATTAAAATGCGAAACATTTAAGATTGGGGTGAGATGTAGAATAGTGGTTGCGGGTTCAAATCCTTATTACAACAATTTGTTTAACTGAGAACCCGTTGTATAGTTGAGAACACCCGGTGATAATGTTGATTTAGCTGTCATAGTTGATTCTCAGCAATATAGTGGGACACAATGGGTTCTCAGCTATATAATGGGTAGTTTTTCATACTGTAAAATGCCAAAATTACGACTAAAATTAAGGCCATTGACTAAAAAGGTAGTCGACGAGGCTATTTTTTTAAAATCCTTTCTAGTCAAATGCTATATGTTAGAAAAACCCCTTATCTTTTTTCTCTCTATACTCCTCCTCGTCATTAGGACTGGCGAACAAGAAAACAGTAACCATTCAGCCCGGCAAAGAGCATTCGGTGGTGCTAGCTACAACAAAGACGAAGAAGCAAACCAAGCCGTCTAGTGTTCTTCACAAGTCCGTCATGAAGAAGGAATTCAACAGCATGGCCAAGGCTGTTGTGAACCAGGTACAACATGATTTATAATTACGTTAGTCCCGATTCCTAGTTTTTTATGCCATAGACACCTTCATCTACCGATGTTTGAATCAAGTTATCCTCATGCATTGGTGACACGATTAATCATTTAGATTGATAATTTCGGCCATAGCCATCGATCTTCTAATAATTCACCATTATCAACAAAGCTGTTACTGTCACTCTTCACAAGTCCTTTCTCTCTTCACAATTCTTTACGTGGGATTTTTCTTAATTTTGTTGATTTTTCGGGTTCCTTATTACCTGCTTCTTTCGTGTCATTTTATTACAGGTATCTGACAACTACTACAGGCCTGATCTGAAGAAGGCTGCCCTTGCTAGGTTGAGCGTGGTGAACAGAAGCCTCAAGGTTGCAAAGTCCGGTGTCAAGAAGAAGACCAGACAAGCTTAGGTTGTCTTCTGATGATCTGCTTCTTTGTTCCGTTTCTATCTTATCGAAGATTGAATCATGATGTTTTTGGACATGAAGTACTCTGTTTTTTTTTCCCTTTTACTTCTTTGGTTGGTGTTTACCTCTTCAATCTTGCTGTTGTTTCTTACAGAAGGTTTTACTTAATTTTGAGATTAATTTCATGTGCCCGATTCATGTTAAGATCAACAAAAGGACCATTAAGAGTTATAAATTGACCGAAAAGATAGCTTTTCGATGGGATAACTTAGGGGAATAAGCCTGAACATGAGGTAAGTTGTCTCCATCATCAAAGTTCAAATCTTTATTACAACAAATTCTTTTGTAACGGGAATCCTATCATCCAAGTTCAAATCTTTCCGATTGATAAACATCGATAAAGCTAAGGATATTGACTAAAATGATGTCTACTTTGAAAAACCTTTTTTTTTTGTCAAATTCGATTTAAAAAAAAAAAAAAACGATTTTGATGCATAATTTCAAGCAAAACTTCAAATAAACAAATTCGATGCAGCTCCGGAATAAATGTTAGCAGTAACTACAGAAATGCGCGGGACAAAAGACATCGAAAATGCTGATAAAGCATTGTGCTATAGCATCTTTTCAACGATCGTCGAATGCTTTAATAAAAATACCCCAGAACTTGGCCACCTGTGTTCTGTCTAATGGCTTCCTCGTGGTCAAGCACTCCGTTGGGCGTTGTAATAACGACGTATCCCCACTGCGTACGGAGGAAAAGGTACAAGTGGAAGTTAGGAAGTTGAGTTGATAAAAATACTAACAAGTGAAGATAAAGAACATTCGAGCATTATGTAAGAAAATGAGTTTTAGCTTTCAAGCAAGGGAATTATAAAGGCAGTTTGGTAAAAGAGCCCGAGCCAAGAAATATCAGTAGTAATGCAACTCGAAAAAAGATAGAAAGATTGAGCAGAGAACAAATCTAAACCGTATTTTTCATGAAAATATTACAGCACAGCTCGTAAACAAGCTCATTGAAACATAGTTCGATCCCGAAAAATTAGGTTAAAAAGGGGGGAAGAGAGCAAAGAAAGAACCTGATGGGTCGGCAGCATACGGGTTTTGTAATGCTCGATATACTGAGCCTTAATGTCTTGCCTGTAAGTGATAGCACGGCAATCTTTAACCCTACCGAGCAGCTGCACGGTTATCTTCCCCACTCTATGTGGATCATGAACTTGAAAATCCTTAATATAACCTGTCATTTAACCACCAATAACATACACACATTTCAATCAAAATTCTCATCTCTTAAACCCTAAACGTAAATCATCAAATCTTGAACACTCTACTACAATGGGAACATCTCAAACAAGGCAGAATTCAATCCGTTAATGAATGCTTCGGAAGGATACTATGTTGCAGCGTAGCTTCATTGGCCCAAGTTTCACAATTAGGTCAAAGGGAAATAACTAGCAGGACTTTACAATTTCGAGATATCATCCAAAACCGTATTGATTGAATTCTAATCAATTTCTAAGGGGCTGGAATCGATGAATAGCTTTAAAAAGGAAAATTTGCTGAAATTCCAACGAACGACAAGTAAGTAACAGCTGCTGATACGCGATCAGCTAATGCGCGCTTACCTCTGTATTTCATGATGTGCAAGAAAGAAGAAACAACGTTGGAGATGGGCTTAAGCTCGGTCGAAGCGAAGCCTCTCTTCTCCGCATTAACGATTGTTCGCAACACATCGTTGAGTATTCTTCTTCCCATTTTTTCCTCTTGTTCAGGCGAAAACCCTCGGAAGAATTCTGGTCATCGTTCGAGGAAAAGAGGAACGCATAGGATTTGGGCCTAAACCCAGTTTCGAATATTGGGCTTTACTCGTTTTCGTTTGGGCCTTAGTAACATATTTTTGAATAATGGGTATTCTCATACATATCGGGCGAAATAGATCCGACCCGCACCATGTATTTTTTTTTTTTAGGGTCAAGTTGTATCATGATACTGTAGTCCTCAAATATCGATTGCGTTCATTCTTAAACGAATCTGAACCTCACTGTTGGCTATGACGATTCTGACTCGCAGCGGGATTAATTCTCTCTGGTTCATGTGATCTACCACAAATCCCTGAAGACAGTTACATGATTTTTTAATATATGTGAGTTACGAACTTAATGAACTGGCACGATAATGCCTCGAATCAAGCACATATCAAACTCATGACTGTCCAGATCGAATTTCTTCGTGTCTATTCAAAAGCCCATGAAGTGGGCACACATGCTTTTATATTTATTATTATTTTCAAGTTTGAGCTCGAACTTAATTTTATGCACATTCAGACGTGAGTTCTATGAAGTTATTTAAAATTCAAAATGTTTAATATATACAGTTATAACTTAGTTTAATTGTGGATTATTTTGAAGTTTGTAATAAAAAAGTTGATTTTAAGAATATATGGGCAAGAAAATAAAGGATAAAATGAGAATTATGTGTGATTTACCAAATTAATTGGAGGTAGTTACTATACGCCAGTCATCATTAATATATAGTATAGACAATCAAATTTGAACTCAAGAAATAGATTGTCGAGTTCGACTCGTTTACACCGCTAATCGAGCCGCTTGGGACCAATTGAGCTTTATATATTTATTTTTACATTAAATATTATAGAATAATAAAGTGCTTTACATATTAAAATACAATCACACGCACAAAATTGGAAAAGATAATGAAAAGTATTATGAAATATTATATTAAGATGTGAATGTTTTTAATGTTGATAAGATTAGGTTTATTAAATGTTGCAAAAATTAGTTGATTGTCGATGGGATGAGATAAGATGTATTTAATGTTGTAAATGTTAGATGAAATAGTTGAATTTTTTCTACTATAAATAGAGCGATGTATTTATATTGAATCTTATTGAAAACATTATTATCTCTCTACAATCCCGTTTTTATATTTCTGTTCTTGTCCAATTATAATAGTTTTATAACAAAAAGTATTATAAAGAAAAAGGAGATATCGTGGAGATGAGAGAGAAAAAATATCAATCAGACAAAGAATATAAATCAAATTAAATGTAATAATTTCTCCATTCTTTTATATTTTATGCATTAACATTGTTCATATGAGAGATCTCCCAGCATAGATAGAGAAAATCTAAATCATCGTTTTCCTCAGACAATAATTTATTATTATTAATTCTGTTTGTACTAATCGATGTATGAGTCCACACACAGAAACACGCACAGTTTAACAATGGTTGAATCTGAATCCAAAGCATTCCGATCTCCTAAGCCTGCGTCGCCCTTTCGATGAGCTGATGAAATTAGGAAGCTGACGAAGTGCACGCTCCTGAAATTGAAGCTGAAGGAACAGTTTTTTGCCGATTGTTTTTCATTTTATTGTTTTTCAGGAATTTTTTGTTACAAGAATGAACATTGGTGACGGTGGAGAGGCGCAATCAGCTGGTTCAGCTGCACCTCTAGAGTGGAAATTCTCTCAGGTGTTTGGTGAGAGGACGGCTGGTGAAGAAGTGCAAGAAGGTAAGAGAAACTTAGTGATTTGATGCTTTGTTATCGAGATCTTCTATTTCAGGTTAGGTCTTTGCCGATTGTCCATGATCTGGTGCCGTTTGGATGTTTAGTTTTGTGATTTGGCTGTAATTGGTATGTTTTTTATGGGGTGACATGGATGGAATAAATTAACTTCAGTGCTGTTTTTTTAGCTTTAATGTGGGAGGTTTCAGCATGCATGTGCTAGAAATTGTGTTTTGATGATGCTGTGTTCGACTTGTCTTGTTTAGTATTGGATTGTGGAGTTTCATTGTGGATCGTGAGATCTTGTTGTGGAGTCTGTGTCATGCATTGGTTGAAATATTATATACTGATAATAAAAACAATTGAGAAAAAAAATCGCCTTGATCCCGGTTGTAAGAAAATGTAAACACCGTTTCCGTAAATGCTGTTTCATTTATCAGTGAATGGCTTTGCATCAGCCAGGTTTTTTAGTGGACAATTTTTGTCGTTGGAAGAACTTTACACCTTGTCTTGGGCTTTGAATTGATTTCTTATTGTAATAAGATGGGGTGGGTATTGAAATGCGTTGTTACTGCATTACCTTTGCGAGCTATTTTCTGTGGATGACTTATGTGACTGCAGAGGAAATAGGATGCCACCGTTGAGTTTAGGCTGTTGCCTAACTCAATTTGCTTTCGTGGAAAAAAAACATCGCATGTCTAGTGGGTTATCAAATGTTCTTATCCTCACTTTTGTTGTTGAACTAAATAGAGTTTTCTATTGTGAGTAGTTGACATGTGAATGTTGTGTTTCCCTTTAGCTTAAGATGCTATCATGTTTCCTTTGATTGGCTGTGCTTATGCTACTTCACGGCCAAGACTTTAATAGATGCAACTCTCAAACATGATTTTTAACTGTTGATCTACCTTATTTGCAGTTGATATCATCTCTGCCATTGAGTTTGATAAAAGTGGCAGTCACCTAGCGACAGGCGATCGCGGTGGAAGGGTGGTTTTATTTGAAAGAACGGATACAAAAGAGGTTTGCTCGTAACCTTTTTCTCAAGCTTGTTGTTCATGAAAATTCCATTTGCTAATCATTTTAGCATTAAATAAATTGTAGCATGCTGGAAATAGAAGAGATTTAGAGAGGACTGACCGTTCCATCACCCGTCACCCAGAATTTCGTTACAAAACTGAATTTCAGAGCCATGAACCTGAGGTATTGGTTACGTATTTTATTTTTCCTTTGATAGCTTGTCTAGAAGTTTAATTTCAACTTTAGTTAATAACTTGTGAGGAACTCCGTGCTTCCTCTTAGGGAAGAAAGAAAGCAGGTACTGACAGTTTAAGGTTAGAATGACACTGCATCTTTTTTCTACAGTTTGATTATCTCAAGAGTTTGGAGATTGAGGAAAAAATTAACAAGATCCGATGGTGCCAAGGAGCAAATGGTGCCCTTTTTCTTCTATCTACTAATGACAAAACTATTAAATATTGGAAGGTAAGATTTGAGTTTCGCAATTACTGTTGACCAAAGAAGAAAAGCTCTGAACTCTTATTAGATATGAGCTCTTATTCTGCTCATCTTGAGGGAAAGTTACTTTGCATTTTCCATTCTGATACCTTTTTTACCTTGCTAGTGGTCTTTGTTTTAGGTGCTTTTCTGTTTACCTTTTTCACATCATGGTTAGCCCAACATGTCAGCACCAACTCATCACGCCTGGGCTTTAAATCAATATACATTTTTTTAATTTCCTGTCCTGAGTTAAATAATAAGCTTAGGGTCTGTTTTATGTTTTTTTTTCTAATTTTATATTTGAACAGGTCCAAGAGAGGAAAATCAAGAAAGTTTCTGAGATGAATGTAGACTCGTCCAAAGCTGCTGGAAATAGTACTTTATCAAGTTCTAGTGTTTCTTCGAGTCCCAGGCACATTGTAAACGGTGGCAATTCTGAGAAATCTTACAACAATTTGAACAAAGACTTCTCATTTCCAGCCGGGGGTGTTCCCTCATTACGGTTACCAGTGGTATCTTCACTCAGCTTGACATTTCGTGAAATAACGTTGTGTTTCAGTAGTTTTTGTTAAGTGAACGGCACAGCTGCTTCTGTTGATTTTGATGGATTGCTTGTTAATTTAAAGTTTTGCCTATTTCATCATATCTTCAATTGAGGGTTTCTCAATTTTTAGTGATTTTTATTGTGTTGATTGACTTTTGCTAACCACTGGTACCACTTTTACCATTTCTTGTCAAATTTCTCATCATTTGTTCTTTTGCTTTATCTCTTGACTGGGTTATTTGTAGGTTACAAATTATGAGACGAATCTTGTTACTAGATGTAGGAGAGTTTACGCCCATGCTCATGATTACCACATCAATTCAATCTCAAGTAACAGGTTAAGTGAAGATACATTAAATTTGGAATTTGCTTTTCGTTCTCAAATCTTTCCCAACATGCATTGCTGTAATTACTGAATTCACATCCCTGATTAACCATCTGCAGTGACGGAGAGACCTTTATATCGGCTGATGATCTACGTGTCAATCTTTGGAACTTGGAGATTAGCAACCAAAGTTTCAATATCGTTGATGTGAAGCCAGCTAATATGGAAGACTTGACTGGTAAATGATTGGTTCTATTTATTTCTCGGGTTTGTTAGCTTTTTCCTTTCTGTTTCTTTATTTTCTCTCCCGTTTCTTGCTTCCAACTGGTCTTTGTTCTTATTGAAGAGGTAATAACATCAGCGGAGTTTCATCCCTCTCATTGCAATACGTTAGCGTACAGCAGTTCTAAAGGGTCGATACGTCTCGTTGATTTGAGACAATCTGCGTTGTGTGATGCACATTCCAAGCTGTAAGTTCTTAAAACCATTGTGTTGTAATGGTGAAGTTCTAATGGAATATATTAGATTCCCAGATTATTCAATGGCCTCACTATTAACAATATTTTAATGATTTGTTGACAACAGATTCGAGGAACAGGAGGCACCTGGCTCGAGATCGTTCTTTACGGAGATAATTGCTTCAATTTCGGATATAAAATTTGCAAAGGATGGCAGATATATACTAAGCCGTGACTACATGACCCTTAAGGTTCTTTCATTACTCTCACTTTTTTCTGGTCATTTCAAACTATAATCTTCGCCACGAATAGCAACAAGAGTATCACCTTTTACTGAAGAAAATCTATGCATAATTATTCAAATTTCTTGAAATTGCATGTGTTTAATAAAATAATAATCTGCTGCAATACTTCAACGGATTTCAGCTATGGGATATCAACATGGACTCGGGTCCAGTGGCAACCTATCAGGTTCACGAACATTTAAGGCCAAAGGTGAATGAATCATTTATCTCTGTTTTTTCTTACAGGAAACCATTTTCAACCAAGTATTTGGTTCTTGGGCTCTGATTATTTTATCACTTTTGACCATTTTTCAGCTGTGCGATTTATACGAAAACGACTCCATATTCGATAAGTTCGAATGCTGCTTAAGCGGTGACGGTCTCAGGGTAGCAACTGGTTCTTACAGGTAGTTCTTTCTGCCGTTTTTTCGCCTCCATTTGTATCTTGCGAACAAAGAAATGAAATGCTTTGTTGCCTTCAGCAACCTTTTCCGCGTGTTTGGCCGCGCAACGGGTAGTACAGAGGTGACTACTGTCGAAGCAAGCAGAAACCCGATGAGGTAGTTTTCGAAATTTAAACTTAGGACACAAACACACACACATGCTTGTTGCTAAGTACCATTGATGGGCTTCTCTCAGGAGACAAGTGCAAACACCTACAAGGACTCCCACGAGATCCCTAGGAAGCAGCATCACTCGTGCCATGCGAAGAGGTAAATAAATACTCGGTCCCGAGAAGAAAATAAATCATATAATTGTGGGAGAACGCCGTTTTTTGGTACCAATGTTTGGGACATGAGCATTTTTGGTCCCCATGTTCCGAGTTGCCACGTTTAGTCCCCAATGTCACCAAATTTGGAGAATTTGTTAATTTACCGTTAAGTTTGATGGAATTACGGGCCAAACCATCAAATATTTCGGGTCGGCCGGTCGAAGTTTGCGGGCCAAAGAATGGGGGATCTGACCCGGCCCGTGATTCCGTCCAACTTAACGGGAAAATTAACCGGATGACCGAAATTGCCTCAACTCGGTAACGTTGGGGACTAGATGTGGCATCTCGAGACATGGGGGGGACAAAAAACTCTCATATCCCAAACACTGGGGGACCAAAAATAGTGTTCGCCCTATAACAATCGTTGTTAATTTCGTTAATTTGGTCTTCTATTTTCCGTCCCGATTATTTAAGAACGGCGTGTTTGATTCTTCGACATTTCAGGCCCGGAGAGTCCCGTAGCCGATGCCAACGGGAATTCGTTCGATATCACGACGAAGCTGCTGCTTCTTGCTTGGCATCCATCGGAGAACTCCATTGCTTGTGCTGCTGCAAATAGCTTATACATGTACTATGCATAGCTTCACCCTTATGGTAATACCTCCACCATATGATGCAACGTGTATTTTTATTTTCTTCGTCTTAGATTTTTTTTTTTTTTTTGGCTGCTTCAGTGTTGTTATATTTATTTTATTTATTCACCTTTTTTTTTCATTTCTCATAGTTGTATGATTTTATTTGTTACGATGGTTTAGAAATTTGGGAAAAGATAATGTTTTTTATCATTAGATCTTCCCATGATCCGAAAATAAGTTATATAGTCTGATGAATTTCACATCTCGAAGTCATAGTTTTCAAATATATTATCTACTCTATAATAGGACATGTGCACATAAACAAATGTGAATTGGTACATTATTTATAATTTTTTATTAAAGTTATATTTCAACAACTCAAGTTTTTATACCTACGAATAATAAAAAAATTAAAATTAAATTTTTATTAATTATATTAAAATATAAATAATGTACTATATGTTAACATTGTGTGTGTTTAAAATAAAATAAATGAAGCATGCAATGTAATGATGGGGCTGCCATGTGCTGGGCCTTCTCATTGGAAGACTGATCAACCCAAACATTACGACACCCATGTTCATCTTAAAGAGCAAATGGACGGCTGATCTTTAGTGGGTACACAGATCGACGGTAGAGATTTCGCGTTGGATCTCAATGATGATTTTTCTTGATATACTACGCAGTTAGTTCACCACTGCTTCGCCATATTAACATGTGGTTAGCGACTTAAATCGAATATATAGAGTGATAAAATATCTTCGGCCATCAAGACAAGTTTTTTCTTTTCTATTGTTATTATATATAAATCTATGAACTGTTACTATATTTTAAAGAAGATAGAATGTTTGTGTGTTCTATGCTCATGATAATCTTTTTAAGGTTACGGGTATTAATTTAATCATAGAAATTCAGCCTCTATCACAATCCAATTACATTTTAATAATCATAATAGGGTACTGCTCACAGTAGCAGCCAAGAATTACAGAATCTAACAATTATTATTAAACTCTATTATTACAAAACAAAAACATTTACACACATCATCTCTCAACCCTTTGCCTCTGTCAAGGCGTGAGTATTAAAACTCCCAAAGAGTGATTTTGCAAATGAAGTCAAGTGGCCAAGTCTTTTTCAGTGAGGGTAAGTGAGAGAACTCTCTCTCTCTCTCTCTACTATATATTCATGTCTGAATTCTTGAAACTTCAGATGCTCTGATCTCTGTTGAGTCTCAACTAAGCTAAGCCCTTTCTTACACAGATAATCTCAGTCCTCATCAACCACTTGTAGGAGAACAAGCTCAGTTTCTTAGTTATCTTCCTTGATTCTCTCTCTTTTGTCCCTAAGCAGAAGGCAAAGATTGGATTTTTTTTTTGTTGCCTCTTTTGATCCCTTTTTAAGTTGTAAGCATCCAAGAACGAAAACCAAGCACAGAAAAATAAGAACCCTAATCACAGATCTCCAACTTTCTCATCTTTTCTTAGAACCCTAAAACTCTTTCAATCAAATCACAGAAAACCCTATTTCAAGAGAAGATTAATAGGACTATTCGATCGCAAAGATCCAATCTTTTTGCCCAACATGCAAGACCCATCATCGTCTTTTTACTCTCAGATCAAATCCCAGGTGCATCTTGTTCCAAATCCAAACCCTCAATTTCCCGAACATGAGCACCTGAAATGCCCGAGGTGCGACTCCACGAACACAAAATTCTGCTACTACAACAACTACAACCTCTCTCAGCCGCGCCACTACTGCAAGGGCTGCAGAAGGTACTGGACGAAAGGCGGCGTTCTTCGGAACGTCCCCGTCGGCGGCGGCTCCAGAAAGAGCGCAAAGCGCAGCTCCAGGGACTCCGGCGGCGAAGGAGGAGGAGGAGGAGGGGAAGCGGCGGAGCCCTCCGCCAAGCGTCAGGCCTCCGTTGGGACCAAGAAGAAGAGCGGTGGTGAGGCTGAGACATCGTCGTCATCGGGTTTGAAGAAGGGAGTAGTAGAGAGCGAGGCGAACGATGCGGGGCATTTCGGTAATTTGATGGACTCGAGCCTCAGTGCTCTTCTGGGGTCTCCGAGTCCGAGTGGAGGGCATTTCGGTAATTATGCCGATGGGCTTGGGTGTTTTGCAGAGCCCGGGTCGGGTCCGAATATGGACGCGGTTATCTTGGAGAGTGGCAACAGCAAGAACGATGGTGTTGAGTTCTTGAACGTGGAAGGCCGATGCTGGTGGTGAGAGCAACGGCGGTGGAGATGAGAGGTGGAGTGGTAATAGTAATGAGTGGTCAGGTCTTGCTATGTACACACCGGACTCGGCTTTTCATCACTAATTCTTCATCAAGGTAAGAAGAAAAAGAAAAAAAAACACAAGTGAAATTACTGTTTTAGATTGGATTTGCACTTATTAATTTTCTCCTTCGAAGATGATTTTAAGTTATAGTTATGAGGAGTCTAATTATAGTACTCTGCTGATTGAAAACATGATCAACATATTATATATATATATATATATATAAAGTTTGGCTATGTATTTTTGGGTGTGTGTATGATGAAGTTTTATGAATATTTGATGTTGGAAGTAATGACGTATTTTGCAAAATGGTTTCTTTGATTTGTCGATATCATATGAAATGTTTGGATTGTTTTGCATATCAAAATCTGAATCCAACTTAGTATTATGATTTTCTGAACATTAAGGCTGTGTTTGATACGAGGATTTCAGTTAGAAAAAGAAAAGAAAATGTAATTAGAACAGTCGAAGCACAAAGTATCATTGTTCGATGCCGTTATCTTACTTTTACGTCGTGCTTTGTGCACATGAATTTTGCATACTAACACTAGTCTAAATATTGAAAATGCATTGTAATTTTTTTTAAAACCAAATTGTAAAGGGTGGATTTAAGCTGAAAAGGAGAGCGAAGTCGCAACTTCTGATTCAATCCTTCACTTAGTGGGCCAAAAAGGCCTCGAGGTTGAGCCCATGACTATGTGGACCACTATAAGAAGTGGGACCCACCTACTAATTACGAAAACCTTGTCACTGCTTAGATTTTGCGCACACATTTAAATTTCGATGATGTTTCGAAATTTAACGAATTAATTGGACCAACATGGTTGAGTAGTGGTAAATGAGCTACGTTTTAAAAATGTAAATCATTTGGATTATATTCAACTGTGTAGGCAAGACCTCGTTGTCTGATATTTCTATCAAGTGATCTGTAAGTTTATGTAATGACTAATATATTACTAGAATTCCAAATTTTTTAACTGAAGAAAAAGGAAGATCAGACATTATGTTAATTGTATTAATCACACATAAACGTTAAATTTCTTGAATATAATTTTGGGATTTAGCTATGGCTAGATATCATCGAAGAATGTCAACTAATAACAACCATAGACATAGTCATATAAGATTAGCTTTCACCATTCTTTCCTTTCGAACAATCTGTAACAACATGAAAATAATAAATTACACCAAACATGAAAAGATTTTCAAAAACACTTCGAATAAGTTTATGAAAAAAAATAAATTGTATGCTCATATGAGATGTGAGCTGGGAAACAATTTTCACTGCGATAACTCGGAAAATAGAAACTTAGTGAAATTTTCATGGAGACTTCAAAAACTTCGAACTACCCTCTTCCGATAGTCCGATTGATAAAAGTTCTCCGAGAAATATTGTATGTGCCCAATAACACTTCAACTTAACGAATCAAATTGAGGATGATAATGTAACTATCATTCGTTTAGGCTGTGCTTAGTATAAAGATTACGATGTGAAAAAAAAAAATAAAAATTGTGCAGTGATACGAAACTCTAAGTATTCCAGATACCAAACAGCGTGTGACAAATGACTCAAGTAGTTTACGGGGTACTTATCCAATTATTTATATTTACTATGAATCACATTGAATGCATAGTTGATTGGTGGTAGGGGTCTAGAAAAAAATGAAACAAGAGAGAAAGTCTTTGAAATGCACCATGAATTTATATCTATTAATGGGTTTGACTTCGATTGCCCAACTTATAACATGTAATAAAGTTGACTTTAGGACACCTATTGTCTCTCACTCTCCATCTGTCATTGTATTGTAGGTGCAGTTTGCCACAAACTTCTACTCTACCCAATTCATTGTTGACCATTTTAGAGCCATATAGAATAGTTTTCACCGCAATGATTTCGTCTACTATTTGATTCAGATTACTATTGACTCTTACTTAATCATTCTTAAATTGCTAATAGCTGATATTCAAAATAATAATAATAATAATAATAATAGGGAAAAAAAAAAGAAGGCAGAAAACCCACCTCCAAAGAATGAGCGAGACCACAAATGAGCCAAAAGACTCCTTTCTTTAAATCATCAGATTATTTAGCACTCAGCTTAGCTCCCATCTGCAAGAAAAAAGGCAGAACAAATGGGCAACTACGTTGGATATAAATTCTTCAAACATGAAAAACTGATTATTGCAGTCACACAAAGGCTAACAAAAAGATAAAACCCAACTCATGCAATGATAAACTACCTGATAGGAGCAGAAAATATCAGACTCTTAAGCCACAAAACCACACAGTGTATCATCATATCACAGCTGCTATTCAAGTGAACACTACAGAGAATCATCTACACCTTTCCGTTCGAGGCATAAAATATTTCCAAACATGCAGTACAAAAGACTTGCATTATCCACAAGCCTCATAATTGAAGATTTCCAAACAATTCTGCCACAAAATAGCAACTCAAATTGTGACAATTTCGGCATGCAATTCATAGTTGGTGCCTTCTCAAAAATCTTAAGCAATGAACTATGTGCCACCAGCATACAATGAAAGCCAGTCATCTCTAGCAATCTAGATTCTCCCAGAGAGAGAATAGGGTCTCCCTCTCTATAGAACAAAATCGCCTCCCTCTCTCTATTCGTCTTTCCCACAATCTAGTACATATATATTCAGATGTAAAAGCACCCATTTAGGACCAAAGCAGATTGCTTAATACTATGCAGATCAACTCAGTCAATTTCATGGCCGCTCCCTATATCTCCTTTCTTATCTGCCAGTTTAATCATAAAAACTATCGGGTGTGGAAGGAAATGGATATTCATAGAATATGGTTGGCCACAGGACAACAAATACTCTGATTAATATTCCACAATCAAATCTCTAAGTTAATAAAGTCACTGCCATTTGCCACACTCAGAATAACCCCGAGAAAGTTCCAGAACAAAGACACGCATGTGTATGGGAGTGGGGAAGGGGAGGGACACAGCGTCATCGAAAAGAAAGTTAAAAGAAACAATATAATAACTGCAGACTGGTCAGAGATAATACCTATATAATCGGAAGGAAAGTGCCTCTTCAGCAGCCCATCACCGATGACCCAAATGGATCTCATTTCCCGCAAACGTAAGCAAACAACTTATCACACAACGAAACATGAATATTAGCCAAACAAAGTTCTCTTGCTTGATACAGTCCTAAAAGGTTGGGGATTTGATGGAAATAGCTTTTGGGTTGTTTTTCAACCAAAAGGCTGTTAATAGTCGACACTGAAATGTGCTAAGGAATCCATAAGCAAGTTCTTTTGATTCCACACAAATGGTATATGAGTGCCCTCCATCATCAGCTTCTCAGTGTACTAAAGACATGCCTCCCAATAATGTCTAAACTGTAACTAACTATACTGGCCACAGTGCACACTGTCGATGGCAATAAATATAATGTAACTGATTATGCTGATATACCTCTTCAATGTCCAATTCAGAGCACATTGGCATGACACTGAATCATGATTGGACGATGAGCTTCCAAGAAATTCAACTGATACAGTGATACATTTTGAGAGAGTAGATCTCCTTACAACCCACAAAGAAATTTACGACTCAACTCGATCATGGACAATAGACAAAAGCAGAGTCGTAAACTTTTTTCATCCCCAGTCTTCCAACCATAACCTAATTTAAGGAATACTTAGTTTTCTGTTCGAGACAACTCTATAAACTGCAACGGTGAATGATATATGTTCCCAGCCATGCAATAAAGTCCTCTGTCTGAAGAGGTCGAAGTGAACTAAAGATGCAAAATAGAGTGTAACTAATCGTCAAAGACTAAATAGGAAGTATCTACAGATTTCAAAAACCGAGCAAACAGGAGTATGACACCCAAGCATAGAGTACTCAACTTCAAAGCAATGAAGATGTGTCGAATCCAAGAAAGCTTTCCCACAAGTTTTGGCATTAGATCTTTTCATCCATTGTTCAAACTATTGAAGTGTTGAAGATGGCCCTAGATATAATCAGCAACATTTAATCAAGAGAAGGAAACTTAGCTTCAGAAAAACTATCTCAACACTAACAGTTGAGTTTTTATATAGGGCAGCTAAATCTATCAAATGAGGTAATCACGCATTGGCATATTTTAGTAATAGGGTGCTTCACACCCCATGGCAAAGATACCCCCTCCACCAATTGCTTGAGATCTTAACTTGCTTCATTTAGTCAGCCAGGTCTACCTTTCAATTCTATTGTGGAGCTTATGACGGAAGTATTAACTGATACCTTATTAACTAGTTCCATATGATATTTAAAACCAAACAATAAAATAACATATACGCAGGACAAGATTGAACAGTCAGAAAATAATCATGGGTAAAAGATGCAGAAAGGACAAACTCCATTATGTGCTAAAGGGCCATTAGCCAAGAAAGACTTATTTGTCATCACCCATAGAAACCAGTATCCCATTACATTTTCTAAGAGAAAGGAATATAATACTAGACCTTAGGGTATATTATCACACCGTCGACGACTATTCATTTTCTCCGTTCTGCAGGAGATAAAGATAACTGCGACATGTGCTCAGATACATTTCAAGCGTAACCATCCTTATCATAATTGCGACCAATTCGTGGTTTCCCATAACCACCTTGAGCAGTAGAAGTTGAACCATACGAATACCCCTTTTCTGTGGCACCCTGTAAAATTGGCAGAAAATGTTACCCATATATAAATAACCCTAAGATCATGGTAACCATAATTCCTTGAAATGTCTTATTAGGGCTCCATACCTGATGAAGCCCATATCCATCTCCATAGGAAGCAGAAAGATTTGCATCTGGATAGCTGAGATGTACCCCGTATGGGCCACCTAGGAATCATATATAGCAGGTACAAAGAGTTTAACTGAAGTCCATCAATTTTTTGCAGTCAAGATACGCGACAATTTCAAAAGAGCCCAATTTACGAGTAATGTAGGAATCATAATAAAAAAGAAATTTTTCTTATCTAGTTGAAGTTTAGGTTAAACGTGGATTATTACAAGGGTTAGCTTAGCTCCAGCAAACAAATGCAAAATTATTAAGCAATTCAACAAATATAAGAATTAAATGGATATATAAGCATCCTTCAGAGCAGCCTGATCCATCAATTCTCAATTTGTAGAAAAAGAAAATCAATGCATGTAAAATTCTATAACGAATGAAAAATGAAACAAAGGATATGCTAATGTTTACAGGTCAACTACAGTTTTCCTTTGCAATTGATAACAAAATCGGTATGACTTCACGAAATAACAAATCAGAACCTGAACTCCATGCTCTGGCACCTGAACTAGCAAGCTCCGATCGGAGCTTTTCAACTTCGCGAGCCATGGTGACCATATTGTTCTCCAATGACTGTCTCTGCCCTAGCAGCTCAACAGTTGCATTCTTCTCATATTCAATGGCAGATCTGCTCGAAAAAGTAGCTTAAGCGATCAGAAAATCGTTGATAAACGGGAACAAAAGTTGAGAGTTAAGACCTAGCATATTCACGGAGCATTATAAATGATAAATATAAAACACAAACCTAGCCCGCATCAGTTCCTGATGAAGACCATCGATCTCTTTCTTTAAAACAGGCATTTGCTGGTTGTCATCTTGTAACTTGCCAAGATCTTTAGAGAGTGTTTTGACCTGCACGGACAGATCCTGTCTAATAGTATTCAGTCTCTTAACCTCAGCTTGAAGTTTTGCTGCCTCCTTTTTAAGGGGCTCAAGGTCACGAAGCTCAGCCTCCAGCTTCATGCCTCGTTCAATAAGCTCCCTACATTGAAGATCTTGATCAGCCCGCATATCATGAATGTGGAGATTCATCCTCCTTAACTCTTCTTTTACAGAACGCAGTTCCTGTTCCAAGACGACTTGATCATCAACAAGTCTCCGGTTTTCTTTCACAAGCCTATGAAGCTCAACATGACGAATCCCAAGTTCTTCCTGTAATAAAGCAGGGTGAGGAGGCAGCATTCGTTCCAAATGACCTCTAGGGACGCGCTCCTCATAGGGAAAAGCACGGCGGTGTTCGAAAAGTTCATAAGGAACTCGATTTCTTCCCCCCATTTCCACTTTCCACTGAAAAAAAAGTCATCATATTTATAGTACTGGAACCGGATAGATAATAAAGCGATGAAGGATATCGACGAAAAGTTGTTAACTTTAGTAAGTTATATGGAGCAATAATCACCATGACATGCCCTGATACAAATTTCAAAGCATATTTTATCGTTCATCGCATTCGCGTGAGGCCAACAACTTATATTTTGGAAATTAAATACGATTTAATGAAACAACAGCCACTCCAAAGAACACCTCTAGATTTTAAAATGGTTGTTATACAACCTTAGCACTTCAATATTCAACCAAACCTCAAAAACTAAGGCTCAGTCATATCATTGGTGGAAGATAATCCACCGTATGAAATACAATTTACAAATAGATGTAACAGAACGATCAAATAGGGCTATCAAACACGACAATTCCTTGCGTAAATTCGCATTTAGCATATTCACAATTGATGATGGTACACGAAAAAACTAGATATTAATCAGCATCGTATCAGAGTAGATATTGAAAATTGAATCCTCAAAATAAACTCAAATCCGTAAAGAACACACCCTAGACGAATCAGCGCAGCCAAAGGAAAAACACTGAGGAGCAGGAGACATGCATACCTCTATCGAACGAAATCGCGAAAAAGAAAGACAATAAAACGTAAATTCGTATTAGAGATCAATGCACAGTAATAGGTCTCGATTTGTTTTTTCTTGGCAGATTCCGGTGCGAAGAAGGGCACATGTGAAACAAACGATGCCGTGTAGTCCGTTTTCGACAACATAATCCGTTCATAAATGCGACGAGGACGATAACAAATAACAATAAAATTGGCCCAATTTATCAGCCCATTTACTTATAATTAAAAATAAGAATAAAGAACAAAAATATAATTGATTCAAAAAGATTATTAAATTAAAGGTATTATGCTTTAATTACCCTTATTACTTAATATATATTTAATGAAGTCAGATTGTTTTGCGCGAGCTCAATTAGTTTTGGCTATTGTGGGACATACAAATATTTATTATTACTGTAATAAGATGAGTGTGGGTAGGTGCTGATACCATGATTTACCAGATATGAACTGTCATATTTTTAAACTGAGAAAATAAAATATAATAATATCTAAACGGACATTAAAAAGGGAAACGATTAGTCATATATAATTGTCTAATAACACTCAACATGCATGCATTGGGAAGTAAATTAATTGGAATTTCATTACTTATAAATGAGAGAATAAATATAAATGCTAAAAATGGTATGTCTTCAAATCCAGCGCGCGTTGTTAAATTAAGATGATAATGACATTCGACGACTATATTACATAGATTTGAATGTGATGACACGAATTTGATAGACCAACATTCTATTAAAACATCATTTTCCCTCAAGTATTATGAGTACGAGGCATAGATTGGAGTGCATTTTCGAACATTTCGTCCCATATATTGTCCATAACAAGTTAAATAAAATGAAGTTAATTTTATAACACGGACTTCACCAATTATTTTTGGGTGTTGCTATTGACACCCCTTTGGGGTGGAAAAAACATTGAAACTTGTAAAAACTAGATTAAAATTCTGTTTTTTTTCTCACCTTTCATTCAACAATGTAACTTTAACTTTAAGCATTAATTTCTTTATTTATTTTATATTAACACATTGAATTTTTTTTTTCCGAATTAACACATTGAATTCAACACCACTTAATTAACCCAATTTTCAACAACTATTAATATATATATATATATTATTACACAAATTTTAAAAATAATATTTACAATTTATTAACATTGATCTTTACGTATTAAAAAATAGATTAACTTATATAAATATACTTGAATAACGGACAATTTTAGTCTTAATATTTCAATAAATATATGAAAAAGGCTATTTAATTAAACTATATTTATTTATTATTGGCACAATCCTCAAAATAATAAAATATAAGCTAGGATTCAATATAATAAACTTTAGGAGAATCGTGCTATTTTTTTAAATAATATTTTACTAAAATAATATTTATATTTTCCAAAAATAATTTTGATTTATTAATTGTTTGTTTGATAAAATAATCATATAATTCAAATTTTTCTTATTACCTACGTAGGTAGACTTAAAATAAATATTTAGGAGTTGAATTAATAAAATACATAATTAAATACAAGTAAGAGTTTGACTAAACAAGTGTAAAAATATTGATCTTAAAAATTGAGTTTTACTTTTGTAATAAATATGGGGTGTAAATAGAATCCAATGGGGTATGAATAGAATTACCCTTATTTTTTCTAGGACAACGCTAAATATAATATATTACAAAAAAAAATTGTATGTGTATAATATAACGAATAAAATTCGAATGAAATATTTTGTCATAGTTAATGCATTTGTTCCCAGTTGGGCAGGTAATAATTTAATAACATTCTATAACATTAAATATATACATATATATTTTTTCCAGCTGTTTATGTAAATAAGTTCTCATGTGCATTTGTATGCATATAGTGAATGTGGCAGGTTCGGACATTGAAATTACGTATCAATGAGCACGCATTCAATGTCCTGTTAAAACAATTTAATGTTAGTTACCAGTATTCATAGCAACATTGTATTCTTTATTTAGATGAAATTTTAAAAAATATACTCCTAGATCTTATAGAGATAAATGGAAACTACTTAAACAGTAATTTGTGACTATTAGTTCGGGGAACATAATTATATTTATATTGACATCATTTAACAAATTAATAATAGGGATAATAATAATAATAATTTACCTGTGTTTGAAGGTGCAAATTGCAAAGCCCATAAATGTAATCAGCATAACCTATATAATTTTACACATTTAGCTAACTAATTGAAAAATAATATCGACTCCATATCTAGTAATATAGTGACTGATAATTGCTTAGGTCGTTTATTACGAGTTATACCATTTTCAGTGGCGTAGCTATATATAATTATAATACATATATTCTGAGTCAACCCCTACGCTTATCATCTTAATTAATTCAATAAATTAACATATAAGTTTGAATTGTGGTAATTTCCAGTATAGACATAAACATTTATGACACAGCTTATTCATTCACATCCACATGTTAAAAAGAAAAAAGAAAATTCCCTAACAATTTGTGACCAGAAATGTGGTTCTTCAGTCTCCCCAACATATAAACGTCCCTGAATTATATTCACGTGCATGAAATAAATTAAAATATAAAATAATAACTTGAAAATGAAAAAAAAAACAGTAAGTTAATTTTATGGTACCGTCACATGGATATTAAATTACATAACATTACAATCACATAAATGTTTGGTGGAGTATTTAACACTGTACTCGGATGTTTTTCTTACATCCAATAGTGAGTTGGTTCTGACTTATATGAGCTGGTCAATATGTACAAACTAACATATACAAGTGTTTTTTATTATTCACACCTTTTTAACTTATTAATTAACAAATGTATTAGTTTGTATATTTTAATATACAAGTGTTTTTATTATTCATAGCATTAGTTTTTCGTCTTGCATCGGAGGGTTGAAAAGCCGGGAATTTAACAGCCTGCTCCGCGTCCGCCATGTGGTGATTAATGACTACGAAAATACATATTTATTTATTTTGTTATCGAACCTATTTTATTAATTGAACACGTTAAAAAAGGTTAAATATCAAAAAGAGCCTAAAAAGTAGTAGTAATGAACTTAGAAAAACAAGATAAAAATTGTGGATGTTTGCAAAATATCACACGCATCATACTTAGAGAAAAAGGAAAAAAAAACAGCGTGCATGAATTGATGACCTCACCAACCGCAGCATTAACTGTTACTGCCTAAACGAAAAAAATGGCAAAAATGTGAAACAAATTCAACAAATTGCATCATAATTCATCCATTACATTATGCTACCTAAGAATTATTATGCTTTTCTTTCTTTAAAATTCTATATTGATTACACCAACCTGCAAATAATAAATGCATGCATGGCCGCCACTATCTCTGCTGCTATCATTACATACACATTTACTTACGGTGTGTGCATAAGTGTGTGCAATTAGAATTATTATAGTAAATGGCATTTGATTGGGTCAATTTTAAAAAAATTGCCTCCATAATGTTTGAAGTCTATTCTACCCTTACTAACTCAGGGAAAAAAACGTCTTTATCCTTATTTAACTCATTCAACTACACAAAGTAAAATTAATTAGGTTTAATCGATTCCATCCACTGTAGCGTCACGGGTCTTCTTCTTCTTCATAACCGAATACAATAATTGACAGTTAAAAGTGAAGAAAGACACATAACGGAAACGAAGCAGTAAATTTCCAGATCTACGAAACAACCTTTATCCGAAGCAGAAAATTCTCCAAACCGACTACAATGGCAATGAACGCGCGTCCCGAAAGAGTGCGGTAATTTCACTGTGATTTCGTCTTCCTCAGGAGCAGGTCTCGTGCGTCGAATTGGTTGGGTCCGGCGCATGGTTTCCCAATTGTGCAATTTGGACACTTGTTCGCAAGGAAACCGTGCGTCGAACCAATTGGGATCCAAACAGTCGCGCAAATCAGGGGACCCGTGATTGCATGCTTGGGACCCGAGCACAGTCGCACGGTACCCATACGGGCGGCCCCTTGCGATTGTGTGCGGGTACCATGCGATTGCGCGCGGGTACCATGCGATAGTGCGCGTGGGTATCGTGCCTGCGGGTATCCTGCGCGCATGCACGGGTACCATGCTCTTGTGCGCGGGTACCATGCTCTTGTGTGCGGGTACCATGCTCGCAAGCGCGGGTACCATACTTTTCTGTGCGGGTACCATGCTCTTGTGCGCGGGTACCATGCTTTCCTGTGCGGGTACCATGCTTGCAAGCGTGGGTACCATGCTTTCCTGTGCGGGTATCATGCTCTTGTGCGCGGGTATCATGCTTTCCTGTGCGGGTACCATGCGAATACTAATTGGTTATTTACTCTTATGATTCTCAGGTTGTGCTGAAGAAGCAATTGTCATCCCCGAGACGTTGATTTTAGTACATCACATCTCATTATTAAATATTTGGTTGTTTTCAGCGGCGATTGTGGGGTTCACGTGTTGCGGGCCGCATTTTCTATGCTATTCCGGGGCGATAACGTCGCGGAGCTTACCGGGCGGCAAGTGACGCAATTTCGTGAATTTCTATGTATTTCCATTCGCATGAACGATTGGGCTTCTTGGTATCAATAATTTCTATGTATTTCAATAATTTTGTATTCGGGAATTTTGTAAATCTGGATAAATTTTATGTAATAATGGAATTTCGAGTTGTATATTCGGGAAGTTGTATTATGTTAGAAGTTGGATTTCGAGTTGTCTAGGCACGGTACCCGCACACAAGCGCACGGTACCCGCACACAAGGCGCAGGGTACCCGCACGCATGGCGCACGGTACCAGCACACAAGGCGCAGGGTACCCGCACACTAGCGCAGGGTACCCGCACACATGGCGCACGGTACCCGCACACTAGATTATCAGAATAATTGGTTAATGATTGCCCCGATCATTTGATATGACTGATAAACAATACAACAAACCGAATATCTATATCAATTATACTTACCAAACATTTGACAACATACCGAATATACATATCAATTACACAATGTCTAATACATTACATTATACTTACCAAACATTACAACATACCGAATATTCATATCAATTATACATAACCACATGTACAAATCAAACTCATAGGATTTACCCCCTCCTACCGAATTCTCCGACGGATGGCATTCTATTTTTTTGTGCTCTTCCGCGTTTTGGGTCAACGAGTGGTGGTAACATATTCACAATTCCTTCAACGCGCTCGGTGACAGGCCATATGGTACCCTCGTACGCTAATTTCCATGTCTCCAAACTGTAATACGCATGGACTAGTGAATATACCCCTACATTAGCGTGTCCACAAGCCGCAATGGCGTGCGCACATGGGATACGATCGATATCAAACATCTTACAACTACATGACTTCGTCTCGATATCGACCACCTCGTTGACTCCATGCCCGTATACATGATACCGTTGAATGCCAATTTCCGAGACGTGTAGATTTTGAGAATTTATGTAGTGAGACCGTAGGATTGACTCGACCTTTGGCGTAAATGACGTGACATTGCCTGTCATCGAACATGGGATCACGGTACCCGCACACAACGCAGGGGACCCGCGCATAAACGCAGGGGTCCATGCGCATGGTACCCGCACCTATATCTCACGGTACCCGCACCTATATCGCATGGTACTCGCACGCAGGGGTCCCATGCACAAAAACTATACCTCAGAATATGTATTTTTAGGTCCGATTTCTCGTAATAACCACTGAAATATCGCTACTCTAGCTAGTACACGTGATCTAATAAATAACCCATACATTTTAGGGGGTAATGGACTGGAAATTCACCATTTTCGACGTTAAAATTGCAGTTTTCATGTAACGAATGCTTACTGGTAAATATGCTGAAATGCTTGCTGTTTTCTTAGTTTGAGAAGTTGTTTTCCGGCACTAAATTAAGAGAACAGCTCGCGTCGCTTTAGGTTTGTGAGAGAGGTGTGTGTGGTTACCCTTTGTTCTTTAAAATGGAGAAGATAATGCATTCATATCGATTGTAAGGTTATGGTTAAAGAGGGAGATGGACCCATGTTCAGTCAGTTATTGCATCTGTACGGCGGCCATATTTTCGTTTTTTTTTTTTTTAATGAGTTAAGTATGAGAATTAGTTAATATGGTTAACGTTTAAACAAAGTGAGGACTATTGACAAAAAAAAATCGTTAGCGAGACCATTTTTTTTAAATTGTTACGGTGAAAGACCATTTTTTTAAAAGAACCGTCGAATTACGCCGCATCAAATATATAGATAGAGAGAGTGCTTTAGCTCATACACGCATAACAAGGCCAACCGGAGAGAGCCACCGCATCTCTGCTGAGAGAGAGAAAGAGTTAAAATAGTAAGTATCGTATTTCAGTGTGTGTTCTGCGTGTTTTCTGCCGCCTCCAAATGGCTTTGGTTGGTGGTGGTTTCTGTGCAGCAGCGAGATTTGTTCCATCATTAATACTATTTTGGATTACGCTCACTAATCTTTGTCAAGGTAAGTTTCCTCCGTCGTCGTCTTCTTCTTCTCCTTCTTCACAAGCTTCGACATGCTCTGTTTTTCTTTTGTCCTCTTCCATTAATGCTGCTCTGTTTTTTGTTTTGATTACTTAGCCACGAAATTTGAAGGCCGCCGAGAAGAGTACCGGTACCCGTTCGTCGTCCCGGCGAGCTCGTCCTCGGGTCCTCTGTCGTCCGCGGCCCTCCACGGCGCAGCCGCGGCGTACGACTACATAATCGTCGGCGGCGGGACCGCGGGGTGCCCGCTCGCGGCCACCCTGTCGCGAAACTACACCGTTTTGCTGCTGGAGAGAGGCGGGACCCCCTTCGCGAACCCCAACGTGTCGTTCATGGCCAACTTCCACCTCACACTCGCGGATTTGTCGCCGTCGTCCGCTTCTCAGATGTTTATCTCCACCGACGGAGTATTCAATTCCCGGGCTAGGGTTTTGGGCGGCGGAACCGCCATCAACGCCGGCTTCTACACACGTGCGAGTTCGAGGTTTGTCAATTTTTTATTTTTTTTATCTTTATAGAATGTTTTTGAGTAAAATAACGACATGAAGTTAGGTGCATTAATTACCGACGTTTGTAGTTTTATAAAGAGCGTGGGATGGGACGAGAAACTGGTAAACGAATCGTACCCGTGGGTCGAGAAACAAATCGTGCACCGACCCGACTTCATCCCGTGGCAGAGGGCCGTGAGGGACAGCCTCTTAGAAATCGGGATCTCGCCGTTCAACGGCTTCACCTACGACCACTTGTATGGGACGAAGGTCGGCGGGACCATCTTCGACACCGCCGGCCGCCGCCACACGGCGGCGGAGCTCCTCGCGTCGGCCGATCCCGAGAACCTCCGCGTCTTAGTCCGCGCGAGCGTCCAGAGAATCGAGTTCGACACGTCAGGTAATAATTGTAAGTTCGTAGCATAAGTCCTACAAAAATGGTCCGTCATGTGCCAGTGAGGCCTTGGCTCGATGGTCAAGGCTGAGCTCTTAATATGTTTTGTCCCAATTTTTCTTGAGAGCACAACGCACATGGACATGTCTTACTGTGAATTGTTTGGTTGACGTAATTTGCAGTCTATTTTTGGTCAGCCTTCAGGATATACTTGGCTGTTAAACTCATGATTCATGGCAGTGTGAGACCCTTTTGCCTTAAAAGGTTGGCATGTGTGAAATTGGGCCCTGATTTGGCTCTAATTCAGTCATATTGAGCACTGATTTTGTTATATTTTTATTTTAGTGACAATGTGTGATATTAAGCCGATTTTGTAGCCATGTGAAATAGGCCAGGTGCACAGGCCAAAATCCAGCCATGTACAAGATTAAGTTATACATGCAAAATATGTTGATTGATGGCAGGAAAAATCCCGAGGGCGGTCGGAGTTGTGTTCAAAGACGAAAATGGGAAGATTCACAGAGCCGCTCTGTCGAATAAGCCCAAAAGCGAAATCGTCGTGTCTTCGGGTGCGGTTGGGAGCCCACACCTGCTGATGCTCAGCGGGATTGGGCCGAAGAAGGAGCTCAAAAAGTTCAACATACCAATTGTGCTCGAAAACGAGTTTGTAGGGAAAGGAATGTCCGATAATCCCCTGAACACGATCTTCGTCCCGAGCGATAAGCCCGTGAAGCAATCGCTGATACAAACCGTCGGAATCACTAAGCTCGGAGTCTACATCGAGGCGAGCAGCGGCTTCGGGCAGTCCGGAGACAGCATTCACTGCGACCACGGGATTGCTTCGGCCGAGGTAGTAATACAAGCTTTTGATGTAACGATTTTCTTTTTTTTCATGTTTTTTATTTACCGAAGTCGTCGTACTACGATTTAGTTCAGTAGGAAACGAATATGAACCTAACCATTGGCGATGGGACGACCACGGCTTTCAGCGGGATTAATCCTCCCCGAATCACGTGACATTGAGTGCCCCAAGCCCCACAAAGTGGCGGAGCCAGAATCGTGTTAGTGGGGTTCGGTCTAATTGGCCCCCATACTTTCGATATTTTCTAAAATTTTCAGTAGGTTTCTTTCACTTTAATTCTATTCAATTTTAGTCCGATCACTGAAAAATTCAACACATATTATTAGTAATAATTTTTTTTCAATGGGGTCCATGGACCCTACTGCCAACAAGGTAGCCGCAAACAACGTCAGTCGCGGGACCCGAAATCCATGATCAGAGGGTTTATATCCATCCTGACAACCCTGAGCTACTACACCCGTGGGGGCAACGATTTCTGTTAAATTGAGAGTTCCTTCCTAAGATCAATTGGTGTTAGGAGGAGGGATCTCTTTGATTTATATATTGAGTCGGGTGAGGTTAATTTTTCGATGTGCGACAAATAATCTCAACACGCACCCTCACGTGTGGCACAATTCAAAGCCTAACACGTGGACATATCAAATCGGGTGGCGGTGAGTCAAACAAGCGTGATAACACGCAAATCAAACCCGCTCTGATACCATGTGAAATTAAGGGTTCCTTCCTAAAACCAATTGGTGTTAGGAGGAGTGACCTTTTTTATTTATATATATATGTGAAGTTAATTTTCCAATGTGGGACAAATAATCTCAACAATTTCCTTTTTTTCCATGCAATAAATTTGTACGTAACTTTCCTCACCCTAACAGATCGGACAACTCTCGACGATCCCGCCGAAGAAGAGGACCCACGAGAAAATACACGCATTCAGGAGACGGAAGAAGGACCTTCCCCGGGAAGCGTTCATGGGGGGCTTCATCCTCGAGAAGATCGCGAGGCCATTATCGAAGGGGCATATAAACCTCGGGAACAAGAACATTGAAGACAACCCGTTGATCACGTTCAACTACTTTCAGCACCCCGCCGACGTGGCGAGGTGCGTGGACGGGATACGCATCATCGAGAGGATGCTCAAGTCGAAACATTTCGCGAACTACACGCACTACGACCCCGGGGTTGTCGACAAGCTTCTCAACATGAGCGTAGAGGCCAATGTGAACATGATCCCGAGGCACACCAACGACACCAAGTCGTTGGAGCAGTTCTGTAAGGATACTGTGATCACAATATGGCATTACCACGGGGGGTGCCACGTGGGCCGGGTCGTGGACCGCGACCATAGGGTTGTGGGTGTGGATAGGCTCCGTGTGGTTGACGGGTCGACTTTTGAGGATTCCCCCGGGACGAATCCTCAGGCGACCGTGATGATGATGGGCAGGTATGGTTAACGTATTCGTATCTATACGTGGAAATTGATGTTTGATAGGTTTTTCTTGCTCTAATAATGACATGAATGCACAGGTACATGGGAGTGAAGATTTTGAGGGAGAGACTGGGGAAGAAAGCTGGAGTATGAAGGACGAGGAGATGAGGACTTTGTCTTAGGGAAGATAAGATGTGTACTAATTCTTTATAAGTGTTATTACATTAGCTAGTGATTAGTATGCAGAGTGGAGACCTCTTTTTTCTTTTTTCTTTTTTTTTCTGTTTTAACGTTCGTGCTTGACGATGTAGTAAACATGGCTGTAACCTCGTATGGGTTGTGTTCGTGTGATCCACTCCGCTTTTCAATTTTTCGAATTCTAAGTTATCCACTTTTTTCGTATATCCATGGTTTGTCGGTACGACAATATGTCGGCCAGAATTGGACGGTAGCATCGGTGTCGACGTTATGAGTTTGATGAAATTTCTTTGTCGCCGACAAAACGGCGATATATCGGGAAAGTTGTATAATTATAGTAACGATAATGATGCAAAGTTATGGAACACATCACATACTCTATTAATCTGTTTTTCTTGCGGCAATAATTATTATAATTGTACAATGACTTTATGAAGATATTTGGGATTAAATTGAGCGGCATATCACATATGAAGTCAAAGAGTTCGATTTTCAATTGACCTCGTGGATTAGTTTCTCCCTAAATTTGCTGATTAAGTCAATAACTGGTTGAGTGGAGATAGCCGAGTTTCTTAAAGAATGATTAACAACGAATGAACAGAAATAGGGAAATCATATTGTCACGGGAAGCGTTGACGATTTAATTATAAGGTTTTGTTTCATACAGATAGGTCTAATTTAAGTTCGACAAAATTATCAGATTATGTTACTAAGTATGCATGTTTTCGTCTTTGGGTCACTATGTTTGATAATTGCAAAAATAAGTCACTAACTTTGTATGTCAAAATAATTTTGGGTCATGCTTTCAATTTTAGGTCATTAAGTATCATGTTTCAATTTTGAATCACTATGTTTACAAAGTTATTTACCAAAAGAGTGACTCAAAATTGAAAAATTGTTACTTAGTGACCCAAAATCGAAAAATATATATTTAGTGACCTAATATTGATAACATGACCAATATTGTTTTGACATATAAAGTTAGTGACCTACTTTTATAATTATCAAACATAATAACCAAAAAACAAAAATATGTATACTTAGTGAACTAAGTTGTAATATTTGACAAGCTGAAGGGTTTGTGACATGCTCCCTTCACACGCTGCCATAAGGTTTATTCATGATGTTTTAGTTTTCTCCATATAATCATAAAAGCAAGTCTTCAGTGGGTTGTCAATACCAATGATTATAATTTGGTGTATATTTATTTTCTATGTATACAGGTAATTATTGCTCCAGGCAATTTTTAATTTTGTTAATAAATTCCACCGACGCAGGCCATATTTATTCATTCATTTCACCTCACAAACGTGTTTTTGCAATTTGTCCCTTAAATATATTTCCGTGTGGGGGGGCGTCTTGCTTATATTAATTATTGCTTCGGTATAAAAATAAATGCATTGCAACTTACAAGAGTCAGAAATAAGTGCAATTAATATTCACATAGAACTTGAATCATAAAAATTTTAAATTTAGACTGAATTTAAAAACAAATAATTGAGTAATTAAAGGCACAAAAGGGAATTAAAGGACATCAAATATTAATGAAATACTAACCAGTAACCAATATAGACGATCTCAAGGGTTAATAACTGCATCCTCAATCAAACCTCCATCATTATTATCACATTATTCAACTAAGCACGTAATAAATCAGATTAAACTCTTAATCAACTCAAGATTCAAGCTCAGTTGGTTCAAATGAACAATTACAAACATAATTAAAAGGCAATCAAAAACCCAAGAAAGACTAATCACATTCTAACAACAAATCATGTAACAGATCAACCAAAGAAAATCAAATTCTAAAAAAAGAAAAGAAAAAACAAATAGAAAACCACCACAACACACCTGTGATTGAGCTCGAGAAATTCTCACCTCAGAGAGTGACGTGCCATTTAATGATCTTAATCCTCGGATCGACCTTGCACTTGACGTTCGCTCTCGTAGCTGACGTCGCCGTTTTGCCGGTGGGCGGAGAAACCCTAATTCCGCCGCACACCGCCCTGATTCCGATCCTCTTCGTCTTGATTTTCCCAGCTTTCACTCTCACCTTAGTATCCAATCGGATCTCGATCGGCAGACTCCTCCTCTTCGCGCTCGATTTCAGCGCCGTCACGTCGGTGCCGTCGCTCGTCGGGTTCGTCGACTTCGTAACCGCGCTCTTCAGGACCGTGGCCCCCTTCTTACCCTGCAAGAACGCCGGAAATTTCCCGTCGCCGATTGAGACACCGCCGGAGATGATCGTCACCGAGATGTCGTCGTAGTAGAAGGATACCTTCGAGTTCGGGTTGCGCGCGGCGATCGAGACGTTGAACGCCGATCTGAGAGCGGTGTCGGTGAGGCTGAACTGCGAGAGCTGAAGGGAGTTGACGGTGAACGAAGGCCGGTGGGGTCGGTAGAGAGCGTAGAACACTGCGCCGGCGACGGCGACGGCGACGAGGATAAGGATGATGACGAGCGTCGTCCATATGCAGCACGAACAGAAGCAGCTGCGACCTTCGCGGCGTCGCCGCGGCGGAGGCTGAGGACGATACGGCGGGCGCTGCTTATTATAAAGATGAGATTTGTTCTCGACGCCTCCGTTGGCGGCCGGAAGCTTCGCCGACGGGGGAACTTTGTCTGCGCCGTTCATCATCGCGTGGTGGTGGAATTGGAGGCAGCAAAATATATTTATTTCTTTTTTATTGCATGAAATATTAATTTTCGTTTTCGAGTATTTTGTCTGCGCGCGAGTTTGTATATATGTATGAACTGTATGTATTTGTTTCTGCTTATATATGTATATATATATAGCAACAGACAGGAACAGCCCAACTACTGCTTAATTACGATTAGTGACAACTTAATTATTTTTAAAGTTTCATAAAGTGCTTTTCTGACATTCTCGTGTTGACTGTAATGCCAGAATTAGGTTTCTGGCATATAAACATTAGGTTTAGTGCACACCGTTTTAACATTTCGGTTGCTATAGGACTCGTAAATCATTTAAATATATGTACATACAGCTAAAACATTTCAAATCACATTTGAAATATTAAATTTGAACGGAAATATAAAAAGTTAAAATGATGTACGAAAAAAGGAACATGATGATTGAAAATGTTATTGCGTGTGTAGTAGTACTAGAGAATGATTTTGGACCTAAAAGAGATATTAGCTTCTCACCCACTTACTTTTTGATGAATAAGCAACAAATACACGTAAGACTAGTGGTTTTGATAGTATATTTTCATCCTCTTTATTAAGGTTCCAATTGAATGGCTATAATTAATTTACATGAACTAGAGAACAATAGTTCTACTAGTATCTGATTTGTTTCATACTAAATAAAGTGTGAGAAAATGATAATATTGTGTGGGATACCGTTGTGAACCGATGATTGTTGGCCTCAATCACTTGGAGCTGCAGCAATTTGCAACGCGGGTCAGGGACATATGGGGGATTGCTTGGTGGAGACGGGAAATGCGGGCCAAGGGACGAGAATTAGACCCATGACCCGATCCGCCCCGCGTGCGCTAATGGATTTTATTAAATGTGTGGACCAAAGTTTAGATTTTGGACTATGCAATTGAAAAAATATATAATACCATTGCATAATAGCAATTCAAGCTACATCAGTTCTTCTAATAGTCGTAAAAAATATTAATCTCTCAGTTTCCCTATATTACATCAAGGTGAGAATAAATCGAACATATTGCGAATTATTTTCTCTAACCATCATATATCGTGCGTGGAAAACGATATATCTATCATCATCATCATCATCATCATCATCATCATCATCATCACATGTCGTCGCAGTTTGTGAGGCCGAAGAAAGTAGCCGCAGCCTTAAGATAGTTGTCTTCCACATAGTGAAAGCAATCGTCGTCGTCGTCTTCTTCCTTGAATGTCACCTTACTTTCCTCCGGCGGCGATGTAACGCCGCCATTGTTATTGCTGCATCAACCAATCAAATCACAGATATATATATATATATACACATATTATGAGCTGTAAGATTCATATAACAAACAAAACCTCGTCACAACGTTCCCATCGCAATCAAACTTGATCATCTCATCTCCTCTCAAATCATTACAATCATCGCCGTCGTCATCACGCCCCAGCTGATCAAGAATGGGCCTGAAATCGTCATTATCGCCTTCCGCCGCCGAGAGCCCCGTTTCCCGAGGGAAAAACGAGGACGACATAGACTCCGCGTGCTGCAGCAGCTGCCCATCATCATGCATGCAGTCTACTGAAAATAAAATATATAAATTTTAATAATAATACACTCCCTTCGAACTTTAACTTTTATCTAAAATTGTTATCAGAGCCCACGTCAAGGAGATCACGAGTACGAATCTAACGACCACCCATTTAAGAAAAATTACACTTCTAAGGCTAGATAAAAAAAATTAATAATCAGGCCGACCGTGTGCGGTCGGTCATGTTGGAAATGCAATATGTAAATTTACAAAACGTGATACAACCCCTTCAACCTTATGTAAATTGATCATTCAACATGAAATCAGAGCTCGGATCAAGAGGTCAGGGGTACGAATCTCACGATCACCAATTTAAGAAAAATAATACGTCTAATGCTATATTTTTTTTAAAAAAAAAAAAAGAAAAAGAAGAGAAATCGGCTTAGAGATGAGGAACGTGTTAGCCATTAAATATATAAATTTTAAAAAATGATACACCCCCTTATTCTTCAAACTAAAGAAGCTTTTTGAAAAAATGGTCATTCAACACAGTCATTACCCCATGAGCCATCGACCGCCCCGGCACCACCGTCCGCCGCCACCTCCGGCGAAGGAACCACCCCGTCGAGGCGGTGGTGGCTCTGGGCGGCGGCGGCGGAGGCACGGAACATCTCGAGGTGGTAGAGGACGAATTCGAGCTCGGCACTGGCGAGGCCGATCTGGTGCTCGAGGTCCCTGATGATGCGGTAGCATCCCCCGACGGGGTCGTGGGCCCTCGCGTCGGACTGAAACATGATGGTCCGCATGGCCTGGTCCTTGGAGCACGGATCGAGGTTCTTCACGATCTTGACGATGTTGCTGACGCCGAAGAGGCGGTGGGCGTTGAGGAATTGCTGCTGCTTGTCGTGGGGGAAGTAAGGGGCTAATATGCAGTCGGAGGCGCACTTGCGGCGCTGGTACTTGCAGGCGGCGCAGGCCTGGGTGGTGGTGGGGCCGTGGTGGTGGTGGTGGCGGTTGGCAGCCGGTGGGGCCTTATTGGTGGTGGTGGTGGTGGTGGATTTAACGGCGTTGATGATGTTGTGGCGGTGGATGGTTTTTTGCTGCATGAACATGTTGTGATGATGATGCATGGCTGTTGTTTTTATATGTTTGGTGGTGGCGTGTGCATCTCCGGCGGGGGAGGAGGTGGAATGCTTTTGGTTTTTTTAATGTTTCTTGATTGAATTGTGGCTTCGTTTTTGGGGACTTTTTTTTTTGGGTGTTCGTCCCTTATTTTCGAAATGGGAAAATGGGTGAGGCTGAGGTATAAAGGGAGAGAAATTATAGTTGAAAAAAAAAATTACTAATTAAAATTTAGATCTTTATTTTCTGGTCAGGATTGGTCTCTCTCTCTCTGCTATAAACGGTTAAAACAATGGAAAAGATAACTAACGTAGCTGCATTTCAAGAAATATATTCAGAGTGGAATAAGAAACACGTTTCAAATCTGGGGGTTGATGAGCTCTTAAGCACATTTAGGCATTTCGAAATAACATCCCCAAAATCAAACACGTAAAAGATGGGAATCATCGGAACGAAAAGAGTTCGCAGTTCGGACATTTTAGGGTTCTATCCAAGAATCGGTTGACAACATAAAGTTGACAGTTCAATACTTTTAGGGTTCTATCCACGAATCGGTTGACAATATGAACAGAGATCACATTGATGTTTCCGGTGTGGGATCTCAAGCAGAGAAGCACCAAAGACTACATTACATTACATACCTTCCCCGAGCCCAAAAGCCATCGAATTCCTCCAGTTTTTGGTTTATGTACCTCTACTGTCTGCAAAATAGGAGGAAAATCGTAAAGAACAAGCTTTAAAGGGAAAGGCTCTACAGCATATTTCCTTAATATAAAGAACTACAGTGATGCAGACGAAAAGACATCGATGAGGCAGGTGACGAGGAATGATATAGTTGGCCACGGAGATTCCCAGGAAACAATAATCATGATGAAATTCAAACGATGGATCAGATTATTCAAAGTACAAGAATTTAGATCTATCGAACACAACGAAACCTTGATGAGCAACATGCTATTATAAGCAGTGGGGAAAAAAAGGAAGCGAAACATAAAAAATCCCAAATCCACCACACAGTATCATTTGAAAATTATGAGGAAAGCACAATCGAGAACAAAATTATCGTGTAGTATACCCCTTTCATGACTGGAAAACAAGCATCCAACATCCCTCAGCAATCATCAGAATGTAGCATAAAAATCCATTCGATAGTCGATGATTTCGTTTTTATGGTGTTAGTTACTGATAGAGAAGCCTCAGTTAACAAACACATAAAAATCGAAAATCTACTAACCATAGCATCGGTTTGCTGTTCTTAATCCCATTTTCAGCCACTTCAGCTAATTTCTCCCCCAACTGCAAAAAAAAAAAAAAAAAATCGAAACCGCGCCGGATTCAAAACCTAATTGAAGATTAAACGCACGAAGAAACAAGAAATTCCTGGAAAATTTACCTGGAGGACGTGAAAATGAGAAGCAAGAGACTGATTCTGAAACTGTAACTGTTGTTGCTGATTGAATTGATGCTGCTGCTGCTGTTGTTGAAGGAATATATATTGTCTTGATTGGAGGGCGCAGCTGGGTTACTGTGAGGTCGAGCGCTTGGGATCATTCCCCAGTTCCCTCGCTCGCTCCATGATCGTCACGGCGTCGTCTCTCTCCGGCTTGCCTCGGCTCAGTCTGTTCTTTCTATTGCACTGTAGATTACAGCACTGTTCTTTAATTACATATATGGCCAATGGGCCTTTTATGATGTTGGGCCTAAATGATATTTCTAGCCCAATGACTCTGAACTGAAGCGACGACGTTTTTTTAGCCCAAAATTTTATTCCTAAAATGAATTACAATGGGCTAAAGAAGGAACAAACACACTTCGTAAAAAGAAAGAAAATTGAGGAAACCAAGATTACAAAATTGAAGAAACCAAGATTAAAAGTCCCAGCAAAAAAATAAAATAAATAACATACTATACTACAGATCAACCAACGTGATGCTCACAAGTCATAAACATGACTATTAAATAATTACTTATCTCTCTTTTTTTTTTTTTTTTTAAATCGTAAAAAACTTGAAAAAGGATAACTACACTTAAATACTCGCGAGCTAAAAATTCTAACACATAGGTACCACCTACCACTTTAAAATTTTTAAATAGAATCGTAAAACTGTTATTTTAGTGAAAACAACAATAATTAAATGATCACAATTCGTTATTTCGGAAAAGAAATATGGAAAAAGAACAAAAGTCCACAGACGATCTAGCTAGGGCTGCTCCATTACAGTGACAACACAATGTACCTCCTCAGTTAGGTCAATTTCGATCCTTAGCTAATGTGCTCTAGCATGTTCCCACCTACTACATATATTTCTTTTTAATTTGCATGTGACCCCTTTTGTCTTATAACTTAAATAACTAAATTGGATTTATAATGACCACACATGCAAGTGCAACATATTATACTTCAAAATAGTCTTGCGACGTCTTTTTTTATTTTTTGTAACATACATAAATTTCAATTCATGCTGGCTAAGACGTCAAATTAGTCATTAGCCCTTTTTCTTTAATGATTTAAACACGGAGTCTACTTCAAATCAAAATCAATCAAGTAATTTTATAATAAATATTCCAAATGTCTAATAATTTAATAAAAGAAAACATAAAAGGGGACAAAATATAGATATTACTTGACACGAGACTTTTACGCAAAAGGGAGCGTTTTGTAAAATATTGAATTGTGTATGTTTACCTGGCGAGAGCTCGGACGGAAAATCAAATAAAATAAAAAATAAAATATTGAAATTTTAGAAAACGACACACATATAAAGACAAATTAAGCATGATACCCTCATTTTCTATGTACCACTGCTTATTTAAAATACTTATAATACTTATCAATATATATATATATATATATACACATTTATATTTATATTGTTTGTGGAGACTTGCCAGCCTTATGAGCACATCATTTCCTGATTCATCCTTGGGATTCTATCCCACATAGCGTCGATCGATCATATTAAAATTTCAGAAAAAGTTTATTTTTTATTTCAGTGTCTCACTTTTTATAATTCAAATATTAATTAATTTAAACATTTCTTTTTCATAATGCGTTGGTCGGGATATCAAAGTGGACTTTTGATGTCACACCATCCTATAATAGGATACACTTATCATTCTCTTTCGCAGACGTAACGATTCAAGATTCCAAATATGATAAATGCCTATCAACTTTAGGAGGCAAGTGCAGTGCAGTGCAGCAAAGAGATAGACATATACAGATTTAAATGCTTTGGTCTAAAAGCACATTGAATATTCAATCATGAGGATATTAAAGACAAGAAATACACTTCAATAAATACGCATTTTTTCTCCAAGGTTGCACTAAATATGAACAAGAACTCAACATCAATAGGTTTTCGACGGATCATATAGGGTTTTTTTTCTACTTTCAACACTGATGATTTAAACAGCGTGGAGATGAAAAAATAGAAAAAAGAAAAAAAACAAGCAGCAGCATTAATTAATTTGTAGTTCGAAAAGGTCCTCTAAAGATCTTCCCTAGCTAATTATTACCTTGCCAGCAACCAGTTATGCTCAACATGTCGCTCTCCGACAAGGGCCTCAATCCCAGGAAATCCCTCGTCATCATTCCATCATCAGCACTACTCTTATCTCTTCCATGGTCGGTGACGATCTTGTTGTTGTGATCGCCATTAAAGGCCCTTCCACTAAACTGCTGCTGCTGCTGATGGTTTTGGTGATTATTGCTGCCGCTATTATTACTAATCAAGATCGTCCCACCACCAAATGCCACGTCCTCAAAAGCCGTTGAACTAAGCGTTCCATAATCATCGTTGCCAACGTTGTTCATCATCATATCGTGCAGCAAAGAATTGCTAGAAGCCTCACATGCAGCAGTGGTATTACTATTTCCAGCACCAGAAGAAGCAGCTTTATTTCCATATGAGGCCAACCCATTGACAAGGTGGTCAAAGGAAGACAGATTCAGACCAAATTTACCAGCAGCACTTGTTGTTGAAGCATCTGTAGCCGACACCTCATTTTGGTGGGGTCCACTTGTAATAAACAATCCCCCACCCCCACCACCACCTTGTGACGACGGTGGTAATAAAGACTGATTCTTTGCAGCAGCAGTAGTAACACTGCTCTTTGAACCTAACTGAGCTGCTTTCTGCAGCAGTGCGGTTGCTGATATATGTGGGGTCGGAGCCGGTGAGGTGAAGGGGGGCAGTAGTGAGGTGGGCCCCATAGTATTATTGCTAGGGTTAGGGTTTGAGCCCTGATGACGATGATGCTGCTGAAGATGATGAAGATGATGGTGAGAGGCATTATTGTGCTGTTGAAAATCTAGGAACATCAATGATGATGACGACGAGGCGGTGGTGAGGTCCATGTGCTGCGGCGGCGGCGGGCCAAGGGTGGCGGTGGTTAGTGGCGGTGGGAAAGTTAGCCATGGTGGGAAGTTCTGTTGTTGTTGTTGGTGGTGCTCTTTCTTGATTTGGAAAGCGATTTGTTCTTGATTGTTGAAGTCATGCGATGATTGTAGCTGCTGAAGGTTTATGTGATGCGTTGTTGAAGGGCTTATTGTTGCTGTGGCTTTGTTGCTTTCTTCAGCTAAAGCGTCGCAGAAGGCTCTGTGCGTTATAAAGCTATCCCTCCTGCAATTATCAGATAAAAAGATGGCAGATTAAACTAACAAGTAACAAGGCGATGTTGTAATAATCGAGAAGACAATAATATAAGTAATAATATTAGTTTAATTTCTCTAGGGCAAGCAAAGCATCTTTGTTTAGAGGGTGTCTTTGATTGGTGGAGCCTGTTGATACGACATTATTGATGTAATGTAATGTATTGTATTCTATTATTTGAAGAGACAAACAACAAAGCATATCCCATATCTCTCTCTCTCCCCCTCTCTCTCTCTCTCATGTTTGAAATTTCAAACCGCCATTGAAGATAAGACCCTAAAAAGGCAATTGCAGAGAGAAGGTTAAATAAAACAAAGAAAAATAAATTGAAAAAAATCAAGAAAATGTCTCTCATTTCATTTCTTTGAATCTACATCAAAATCATAACTTTCATGAAAAACCAGTCCAAGAAAGCAGAAAAGAGGAAAAAAAAATAATTCAAAATTGCCACTAAAAATCTTCATTCACGCCTATCAATATCTCAAAATATTTTCTCGGTGGGCTGTCTCTTCTAATGCACAACGAAACGAATCAATTATTGAAGTACTGTAGGTAGCTAACATGCACACAACACAACAAACACACAGAGAATACATTAAATATATATAGATAAACTTAATATATTTTTAAAAAAAAATTAATTATTTACCTTGAGAAAAGGGTTCCACAATCACATCTATACTCCCTTGTGCCGCAAATCTTCGAATGCGCTTTCCAATCCGATTGAACCGCGTATTTCTTGGAGCACTTGTCGCACTTCCACTTCTTCTCGCCGTGTTTCCTCGAGAAGTGCTTCTTTATCCCCGTGAGGTCTCCTAAAGCCCTCGAAGGATCGTGGTGGACGCAGCTTGTTTCTGGGCAGACATACACCTTCTTCCTTATCACATCCTTGCTCATCCGCTGCTTGAGCTTCCATGGCAAGTTGTGCCCTCTCCTGTGGAGCTGCAAGTTTTGATCCCTCTGAAACCCTTTGTTGCAGACGTCGCAAACGAATCTGTTGGTCGCCATGAGGGTTCTTGGCGATAGGGCTATTACTTCAGCTTCTGGATCTGAGGATTTTTTTTTTCCAACAGCACATATATATATGATACCTTCCAAGAAAATTACAGACAGTACACACACCTTGAGGTTTAAATGGTATATATATATATATATATATATATATATATATATATTTACCTGGTTGACCCGGTTGACTTCTTTTTTTCTTGGTGGGTTGATGATTTGTTGGAGGAGGGAGGCTATGGTGGTGAGTAGGTGGATAAATATTCCCGGGATTCATTTGGTTGTTGTTGTCGTTGGAAACACTTGCTTCGCCGGAGGCGGAAGTTAAATTGGACATGTTTTCTTCGAGAGGAGTTTGCTGATTTGTTGAAGAAGTGGTCTTCATCATCATCATCTTCTTACAATACAAACTTGTCTTTAGTTACTTGAACAGCCTTAGCTATCTAACATCAGTGAAAGAGAGAGCTTAAAGATCTCAAAATTTGTTGCATAATGATGTAAGTCTACTACATGTATATATTTATATATGTGTATGATGAGATGATGGCAAAGATCTTAACTTTTTCTCATCAGCTAGGAGACGTAAATATCTGAGATCTAAAAGACAAAAATATATACTGATGACTAGGGTCTTGTAAGAAAGTAGGTGAAAATAAACTTGATGAAGTATGTAAGAAGAAGAAAAGACTAGAAAATATATTTCTTTGTTTGAACTCTCAAAAAATTTCGCTTGATGATGGCTTCTTCCTCTTTCTTGGTTTGGCTTCACCGCAAGAGACAATTTTTTGTGTTCTTTAGAAGAACAAAAACAAAATTTCAAGTATTGAGTGTCACTACACTTTCTTGTTCTTGCTTCAATGGCCTATGTTTTCTTGCTAAAACCAAGAAAATCCAATAGAAGGCATGCATGTAAGAACAAAGCAAGGAAAAACAAAGCCTACCTTCAACACAACGGCTTCATATTCTCTCTTCTCTCTCTCTATCTTTTCTTGTTCTTTCTTTCTCCGTTTTATTCTTATGAGAGAGAAGTATAGGGTGTGGATGGGAAGGAGACCCTCTATAATAATATATCTTCAAACTAGAAAAAGAATAATTAAACAATTTTAAAAAATATACAAATAAAGCCTCTCCTCATCCCTTTGGCTAACTCTGACCTGCACTTTCTGTCTTTACTTTTGTTTCTTCTCCAAAATCCCAAGATATATATATATATATATAATATATTATGAGAAAAAACTCATTTTTCTTTATAAATTACCCAATACACTAGACACTTTTTTTGCACCGCTGCAAAACACTACCAGGCTTTCCCTTATCTTACAAAAAGTAACGCAAAAAGAGCAAATCATGTACAAAAGATAGTTCGATTTGTATATGATTTGTATAGACATATAGAAAGGGACTTTGATTTGCATATTTCTATTGTTATACTAACTTTATTTTTTAAATATTCACAGTAGATTCCTTTTTAGCGTTCTTTGATGGATTTTCACAGCGAGCATGATTGAGTCATTGATTAAGAGTGGATGGAAAAGTTGCAATTATATATTTCTTACATATGCTGCATGATTGCATGGGGGAGACATCATTGAATTATTACTGCTATAGTTAATTTTATATAAACAAAAAAAGACGTCAATATAAAAATCAGTTTTAAATGTATGTATATCTACTACAAAAATTTTAATATATTATGTACAAATAGGTCTTCGTTTGTCATTATCCTGTTTTATTCTGCGATTATTTAACTCTTTTATGTTATTTAAATGGTTTCTTGCAGGAACAAAGCCCCTGTTCCAACTCATATGCTCCAATAAAATGCTGATATGTTTTGGTATAAAGATTAATTAATTCTGAGGGATGGGTTGATTATTATATGTATGGGCTTTTATTATATTAGACCGTCTTTAATTAAAAATTAAACTAATGAGGCAACTTCAGGTCTATGCTGACTAAGCTTGTTGATTAAAGAAACCTGTCATGTCCACCAAATTAAATTTTTTAATCAACTAATCGTAACTTTAATCTTACAATTAGGAAATATATTAAGTTTTTATGAAGATATTTTTTCTATTAGTAGAACTTTATTTAAATAATTGAACCAATTTTTTCTTTTGTTATATTATTAATTTGGATTGTTACATATACATACTTCCATCAATGTTTCATACATGACTAAAAATACAATAGGTAAACTAAATTTGTCTCGAAGTTAGTTAGTGAACTATTTTATAATTATCAAATATAATAATTCAAAATAGAAATTAATGGACTTGTTTTATTACATTACCCACAATGTCACTTCCAACTAAGTTCAGCTTGAAGTGAATATGAACTTTATTATCGACTATAAGATAACTCTAATTTTCAGATAATAATCCCTTGGTTGTGTGCATTATCCTAATTTCACACATATTACATGACCAGAATCCAATGAAATCAAAACATTGACCTCCATAAAAAAATATCTAAGAGTTAACAACTTGATTTATACTTGTAATTCTATTTACTTAAAAGGGGAGAAAATTATGATGTTCACCTTGAATACCTCTTATGTGACATTGGCAACATATCACATCAACATAAGATGTATCAATTAAATACTACGTAAAATGTGTCAATCAATGTAGCGCGACTTCTTATGTTAACGTGTACTGTTGATTTGGTATCAATAAATGCCACATAAGAGGTTTTAAAAAATGGTGCTCACCACACTAGAAGAATTTTCCTGAAAAGAGATTCAGTATTTATAATTTTGCCCTTTATTTTTAATTTCAATAATAAATAAAGTAATATAGTTGCTATTAGTCACGAGTGGTACCAAAAGGCTACAGCTAGCAATGGAGGCCATGTAAGGCCCATAACTGATTGACAAGAAAACAAAAAGAAATTATTTTTTACAAAAATTCCATAAAAAGATTAGCAGGAGACACAAATCTGCAAAAAGCTTCTTCAAATTTGCTCAAGACAAAAAAACACAGAAAGCAAGAAAATGATCTTCACATGCATGAAAAATACATGCACATGTGCTTGCAATAATTCCAGCAAATCACATGTGTGTACCTGTGTTTTTTTTTTTTTAATCTAATCCTAAGACATACTCTAAAACAATGGATTGATTCTGTATTATATGAATGGAAAAAATGGTTTAAATTGAGATTTTGGTTACTTGAAAAGGGTGATTCCGTATTGCTATAGAGTCACCGGAACTCGAAGCCCGTCGAAGCTAAGTTGAACATCGAGGCCTTCGGTTTCCTTCAACTTTGATAGATCTTCATTTACCTTCTCATGATCCATCAAGTGCATCATACCTTCAAAAGAGCATATCGTGATCTTGAATATAGCAAGGTTTATTTTTATGGTTAGCTCCTTTTTTCAGGACACCCAACTAAAGTGATTGCAATTAACGGAGATTAACTTTCAGAATTGAAGCTCTTTAAGGACACAATTTATCGGAAACCTAAGTTTTGACCTGACATATCCGCACATGCCAAATAACTTGGGGATTAATCCTACATGGCATCGAAGTTGCTTATTTAGGGATAAATCCTACGTGGCAGTTTCAGGACACCCAACTTATGAGGTTTCAATTTAAGGACACCAAATTTTCAAAATTGAAGCAATTTAAGGACACCTTAAGTTGGTGTCCTGAAAGTAAAACCCCTTTATCTTTATTTCCAGATATTACGTGATAGAATCCCAACATGCAACTCTTAACAACTATGCAAGAACGGTTAAATGGGCGGAAAAAAAAATAGATTTCAGGACCAGAAGGCATACATACATACCGGTGAAGAGTGTTCTTTTCGGTTGGATTTTTCTAACTTCTTCAATAGCCTGGAAAGATTGCAGACATCATCAAGAGTCGCCATTCATCGATTTTAGACATTTTAGTAAATGTGTGTTAAAGTTCGTGTGTAATCACGCAGAATACCACAAAGGCACCTGGACATGATTATTCCATGTGCGTATATGTATATACATAAACCAAGATAAAATATGTAATAGAATTAACTTACTTTCGGAAGTCCAAAATGAGTTGACGAAGATCGGTCCGGTCTTAAGGCGTCCTAAATGTTCAGACGGTCCGATTAATAATCGAAGATGAAAGCTGTCTGTGCATGATATATATATATATATATATATATAAGCAGAGAGAGAGAGAAAGAGGGAGAGAGAAAGAGGGAGAGAGAGAGACCAGAATGAGGATGTCACAGTTCTCCATAAGAGGGTAAGTCTCCTCTGGTATTTCACTGGCATCACTGCAAGATCAAAAATGCAATCAAGCAATGTTGGAGTAAACAAAGCTACTCAGAAGTCAGAAATTTTAAACCCATTACCTAATATAACAGATATTACCAAAACGAAATCCTAAAGAACGATAACCTCGACCATGCCAAACTGGTAACGGAGTAAACTGCATAGTTTCAAAACAAGAATATTAATCATACTAATTTCACAATAAGATTTCATCTAATTTTCCATGTGCTGGGCTAAAGTTAGCAAGTCAAGCCATTTTTTAAACCGGGATGCGTGTGTGCGTGTGTGTGTGTGTGATGAATAAGACTCTCACCCGAAGATCATGAACTACGAAGGGTTCTTCTTTGATTATGTTGAACTGCAACGCCGAAACTGCGGCTCCAGGTGTAATTCCGCTCTTATCAATCAAATAATAATGTGTTTTCTTCATTACCTGAATATTTTAACATAAAAATAATATTAAGCTTGCAGGAAAAAAACAAGAGCATGAAATGTACATCAGAAATATTGAATGAACCTCAAAATCGCGTTCTGCTGTATAAATTGGAATAGAAGGTTGAACGTTGTTTGTCCAATCGCGCAGATCATCCAGACCTTAAAACAAATAAATCTCATAGTGATTAAAAACTACAAAAAAGGGTTCAATGAGCTTCGAATTGTACAATTAGAGCAATAATGCTGGAGACCTCCAATTGCATCAGCATGTGAATGAGTAATGATAACCGCATCAATAGTTCTTATCCTGACAAAAATTCAATAAGTCACTAGAAGAAGCTCTCATGGCAATATTAATTCGGCATGTAATAACCATATACGATGAGAAGATAAAAGGGTTAGTCTTTAACTTGATAACTGATGCACAAGCACAGGAACATCACTTAAACAGAGTAACAAAGAAAGCATAGGACAAACAATTAGTACGAAATCCAAATTGATGACATAGAATATGAATGTTAATGGATGTTGTAAAACAAAATCCCTTTAGGATGTTGATAGAGTAATCGCAGTTAAAGGAACAAAGATCAATCATGCAAACAGCATTAAGAAACTCTACTAAATGAACAAGCAATATTATGACGGATGTTCAAGCTCTCAGACTATCAGAATTTATGATATCATACCCATAACTCGGGAACCATTTCAGTGCGCTGTGATAAAAGAACCTGCACCATGAAGCATAAAATAAATATGAATATAAGACATGCTTCAGCAGAAACATTTCTTCTCCTTTTCATCAATCTTTTGGAACGTTAACTCAGAGAGAGAAATAAAATAAAAAAACAATTTCGGCTCAATGTGTGGTTGTTGATACTATAAACTATATGGTCGAAGAGCAATAAAGTTGAACATACTTTCCAGCATCGATGAGGATGTTACATTGTTCAGATTGCTTAGGGAAGCGAACAAGAAGGCTTGTGTTAAGTCTCCTATTTTTGTTACCCGGTTCTGTGGCCTTGGAACAAACCTGATGATGAAAAAACGAGTTTGTATGATCTTATTAACTCCTCTTTATATAATGATCATAAACTAACTTAGTAATCTGAAAAACACATATATGAAATGATTTATACATATCTACTGGCTCACCGGGCATGTCTTGGTAGGATCAGTGAGGCAGCTCACACGTGGAATCCCTTCACTAGTACCGGTGCCCACGAAAATTATTTCGGATTTGAAATTGGGAATTTGTGCATTTTTCGTATCAGCAACGGAAGCTGCACTTACATAAATGTTCTTGGTCACTAGATTGAAAGAGGAACATACAAATTTGATAAATTGCGAGGGCCAACACAGTGTGCAAGCAATGAATGGCAGCTATGACAAATTCCAAAATCACGGAATTGCTTATAAAATTGAAACAAAACTTCAACCACAGGAAGAAATTTCCTCTTTCAGCCGATAAATCAATCTAATGAAACGTAGCTCCAAAACGCAACCACAAATTCCAAAACATAACGCATTTCGAAACCACGTGATATATACTCTCTTATAAACGTATGATCTGGGAAAGAAATTATGTAAAATGGAATGTAAAGAGAGATCACCGACACGAATGAGAAGAGGCACTGAAAACACGGTCAAAGCGGCTCGAGACGGTTCTTGTAATCGAAAACGAGCACCACTTCGGTACGTAGAGCGGGTTGGTGGATCGAGTTAAACGGGCCCACGATTGTGGAACTGGGCGTACAACGCCGATGGCGAAAGCTGCAACCATTTTCCTGGGAATTTTTTTTGGATGCTGAGGTGAGAGGAGCTCTGCTATTGTACTGTATGAGTGGACGAACTAAACAAAAAAAATCGCATTTCAGCTGTTAAGTTTGATTAATTATAAAATAGTCCAATAATTTTCGGCGAAGCTAAATAAATTCCCCACTCGTAAAAGAGAGAAACTAACTATAACCAGGTCAAAATTCATTCTTCCACTCTGGCTTGGCCCCTGTGAGTAGGGTTTACAGTGCAACGAGTTCATCTTAAAATTTCGACAAAGAAAAAGTGAGAAAAGAATGACGACCTCGAAAACCCTAGTTCGTACTGGAATATCGTTCGTGAGCCGATTCCTTAACCAGAATTCGATTACGAATCAGCAAATTGTCAGCCAGAGCTCCAAACTAATTGCTCCGCCGCAAAAATCTGTCCTCGCCCAAACGACGCCGCTTCATTTCCAATTGCATCCAAATGACGACTTTTCCCTGAGAAATCTGTCCGTGTTTTACCCCTCAGGCCTTCCTTCTCTCCCGTTCTTCTTGCCCGACGGTAAAAAGTCTTGAACTTCTCTGTGTAGTTTGTTCATTACTAGTTTGGATGAAATTGGGACTGTATTGGATTGAGCTGATATATTGACTTTGTATACTTTTCTGGGTTCGTTTTTCTGATCCCTGTGTCGCCTGATTGCTTCTTCTGTTGCTCAATAGCTAAATGATTTCTTGATGTTCTATGGATGTGGATTGTTTGTTGGGTTCTGATCCTATGAGAAATAGATTTTTCACACTGCTGCTTTCTGAAGATACGTTGTTTGGGCAAATGTTATAGCTGAACTTTTGATAGATTGTGAAACCTCACATGCTTATTATTCATCAGTTAATGTAGCTGTGAGTTACAACTATGGTTACTATCATTGAAACCGGCCAATGGTCACACTATAATCAGGGTAAGTTTTTCACGGTGGCACGGTTGCTTACAGGCCTCTGTTCTACGGAACACAGAATTAGTGGATGTTAAACATCTTTGCACATCTGTAAGCTCATTGTTGACCGTTGGAAAGTTGCATTTTCATGCTCAATTGAAGTTTGACATTTGTCGGGTATCGAAATCTTGGGGAACAGAAGTTTTAGGTGAAGCTACAAAGCAAACGTTGGTTGATGTTACCAATTGTCCACTTGATGCAAGTTTAGATGATTCTTTATGCACTGAATGTTTATCTTCCCCATGAATTGCTTCTCTCCGTACGATTGCAGAAAAAGCTCTGTATTTTGTCCTCAATACTGATTCTTTTTTGGCTCCATCACCTCTTGAGGGAATATATATATTCTGATATGTTCATATTGTTTTACTTGCTGCAGCTGATGATTCTTCATCAAGTGAGCCAGTGCTCTTACTTCCAAAGCGTACCTATCAACCGAGCAACATCAGGCGAAAAAGGAATCATGGTTTCTTTGCCCGGTCTGTCTCTCGCTCATCTATCTATATATAAATTATCGTTTTGTTAGCATGTCATCGCATTTTACATCATTTGAATACTTCCCTTATCAATATCCAACTACCATAGTTAAGAAAATACAAGAAATCTATACAATTTATGACACCAAATCATTTTTTTTCTGTAAAAGCCTACAGAGCTATGACCCGATGTTCACCTCATATGAAGATTCAGGAGCTCATTAAAACTCCTCTTTTTTTGGCTCTAAAACAGGAAAGCTACTAAGGGTGGCCGAAGGGTCATTGCTCGGAGAATCGCCAAGGGTCGGTCCAGAATCACAGCATAAATAGAAGCAGTCATCTAGTTAAGTCTTGACTGAAAACTCGACTGGTTGTTTCATCAAAGTTTAGATTTTAATCGCTTTTTTTTTTCTCTGTTTTTTTTGTTTTTTGGGGAATGACTTATTGTGTTGTTTCTTGATCACGAATTTGGGCCATGAAATGCAGACATTCAAAGAGTTTCAGCGTTTCGATAATGTGATGATGATAATAAGAACATGTATATCGACATTTGGTAGTGATGATATATTTATTTCTATTTATCCTTGCATAAATGAATATTTAGAACTATAAATTAATTAATAAAAAAATTATTCCATTATTACGCAACGCAATCGGACAGATGAATATACGTATAGAATAAAAAACTGGAAGAACTTGTCTCATGCGATGTCGTATTAGAGACGTTATTACGCAATCGGACAGGTGAGCAATCAAACGAATGGAAAGAACATATTATCCGAAAAAAAGAAAGAAGCATAAACAATTGGAAAAAAAGAAAGAAAGAAGCATAAACAATTGATTATATTGTTTGATTTATTTCTAGCTAGATGTGTAATGAAGCCAAGTCGATAAGATCGACGCCAAAAGGAGATGCCGATCGATCTTTATTGTTTCCCGTAAAGATTCGGCTATATAACCCACATGCTTTTCACTTTCTCCGAATTCCTTTTTTTGTGGGGTTCTTTCAAGTTTGCAGCTTTGATATGTTTTTTTGCATCGTAATTCAAAGCAAAACAGATTGAAAAATTAAATTCTTTTCTATTCGGATTTGGTGGATTCTGCTATGGAGCCACGTGTTGGGAATAAGTTTCGATTGGGGAAGAAAATTGGGAGCGGCTCGTTTGGTGAAATCTACTTAGGTTCCTTTTTTTTCTTCTTCGTTTTGATCTTTAATTCATATTCTCACGTTGCTTCTATTGATTTCGAATCATGACATTTGTTGCTCGTATTTTCAGGTACTAACATTCAGACAAACGAGGAATTTGCAATCAAACTTGTAAGCAATTCATTTTTTGTCTTCATTTTTATCTCTGCTTGTTACTGGCTTCATTACTCTGTGTTCTTTACCATCGCGGTGTTTCAGGAAAATGTCAAGACAAAGCACCCGCAGCTGCTGTACGAATCGAAGCTGTACAAACTACTACAAGGAGGACGTAATGATGATCTTTGTCTCCTTTTTTTTGTGGATGATACTTAGATCTCATCGAATTTCTAAATTCCCCATTATTGCAATCTTCTCATTTTATCAGAGGGAATTCCGAATTTGAAGTGGTTCGGTGTCGAAGGAGACTATAACGTTCTCGTGATGGACTTATTGGGACCGAGCCTCGAAGACTTGTTCAACTTCTGTAGCCGAAGGCTCTCTCTGAAAACCGTCCTCATGCTTGCTGATCAGATGGTTAGTGATCTTACGTGCTTTACGGGGTCAAATTCGCGGTTTTAGGGGCCTAAAAATAATTTTTTCTTTATTTCAGATTAACCGGGTTGAGTTTATTCACTCGAAATCTTTCCTGCATCGAGATATCAAGCCCGACAACTTTCTCATGGGCTTGGGTCAACGGGCTAATCAGGTGACCGTTAATTTTTTTTTTTTGAGATCATTATTGATTTATTATGATATGTTAAATGATCACTTTACCTAAAAGTTTAATCTTGAAGGGAATGTATCATATTTTGAATTTATATATTTTATTTCCAGTACTCCCTCCTCACGTTTAGGATGATTTATTTCCTATTTAGCCTTCTGAAATTTTTCTTGAACGGGTGGTCGTGAGGATTCGTACCCAGCCTGTGCTCTGATACCATTTTAAATGATTTCACCCCCAAAAGCGTAAGCTTGGAGGGGATCTATCATATTTAAATTTATATAACATGATCGAAACGAGCATGATTTTTAAATCTCATGCTTTTTTTTTTCAGGTTTATGCCATCGACTTTGGACTAGCAAAGAAGTACCGAGATTCAAATCATCAACACATTCCATATAGGTGACCGACCCAATAACATTGCTCGCCTTTCCATTTATATTTGTCACTGTAACATATAGCTAAAAAGTATTGTATTTGTCTGATGCAGAGAAAATAAAAATTTGACCGGGACGGCGAGATATGCAAGCACGAATACCCATCTGGGAATCGGTGTGCACGTTTGGCCAATTCAATTTTTTTATTTTTCTCGTAATGTTTGTGAAGGCGAATTTTATTTTCCTTCTGTTCATTTGGAAATCCGCAGAACAAAGCCGCAGGGACGATTTAGAATCACTTGGATATGTTCTCATGTACTTCTTGAGAGGAAGGTGTGTGTATATATATATATTGTAACTTCATCATCTTATTACATACATTTGCTTCTCGGTGATATTAATGCTCACTATTTTCATTGCAACAAACAGCCTTCCATGGCAGGGCCTGAGAGCTGGAAACAAGAAACAAAAGTACGAGAGAATTAGTGAAAAGAAAGTTTCAACCTCGATAGAGGTAATAATTTTTCCATTTTACGAGGGCTTCTAATTAAAAAAAAAATACCCGACATGTGACCTTGGATTGCTCTTCTCGTTCTCCACAGGTTTTGTGCCATGGCTTTCCTTCTGAGTTTGCTTCCTACTTTCACTATTGCCGTTCCCTGAAGTTCGAGGATAAACCAGATTACTCGTATTTAAAGAGAATCTTCCGCGATCTTTTCATCCACGAAGGTCTTCTTGGAACCTAACTAGCAATAAATAAAATTCCCCATTAATTATTCTCCTTTTACTCCATTTTTTTTATAAAAAAAAAAACCTTTTTTTGGTAGCAGGTTTTCAAGTTGATCACGTGTACGACTGGACGATTTTGAAGTTACAACAGGCGCATCTTGCGACCCCACCATCTCGTGCGCTTGTAAGAAAATAATTTCGCGTTTTAATATCTTTCGCCTTTGCAACTTTATTTATCTGATTAAAAGCATGTAAACAACAGAGGATCGGCGGGGAAACGAGTGCTGGGATTCCACGTGCGAATGTCGATTGGCAATCAGGTTACTCTTCAGCCTTCGTATCTCGTTTAATATCATTTCTTTTTTTTTTTCTTAATGTTTTCTAGAGATGATTCATCTATTTCCATTTCATAAGAAAATTACACGGAAGATTGATCCGTAATGCCCCGTGCACCACTAACTACTACTAGTATTCAAGCACACGGTTACACGTGTGCAGTAATAAAAAGATATATTATTTATATTTAGATAAGGATTAAAATATAAAAGGTAGTTATGAGATGTGGTTTTTGACGGATGATTGAGGTAGTTTGTGTTTTATGCTAATAACGTGGGTTTTATTTTTTAATAATTATTTATTGAAGAAAAATTATGATTGGCTAACAGTGATACACCAAAGGGTAATTTTTAACTTGGTCTCACAATTAATAAAAAAGTATAGATGATGCCTCGGACTATAGTTATTTCGCGGGCATAGCCCTCTTGTTTGTTCATTGTTGAAGAAAGTATTAAATATTTCATGAAAAGATATATATATATACTATCACTCCGGAATTTAAATTCCATACTAAGAGTGAATAAAATTTACATCTTTCGTATATATTTTCTTCGCAGGTGGTGAAGACGGTAAGGGGCAGGATCGGTCGGGAAACGCGACCCGCGGGAAGAGCTTTGTAAATTCCGGAAGCTTCTCTAGACACAACGGCGTCGGGATATCGAATGACCCATCGATGCCGAGAGAATCGTCGAGGATACAAAGAGAATATCGGCAGAAGAACTTCGAATCGACTCTCAAGGGCATCGAGAGCTTAAGCTTCAAATGATTGATGCTTCTCCCGCTTTTCGTGTTCGTTTTTTTTTTTTTTCGTCTGTAGATTATCAGAACGTCGCAAGCAAAATGAAGAAATATCAGTAAATATTGAGAAAATGTATCACAAAGCTCAACGACGACAAGGGAGGAGTTGGCTTGCTTGCTTGCTTGTACCATATTGTGATATTCTTAACACAATACTTTGGAAGATGACGATTTGTGTTCCTCGTATATCTTCTTGTGTGATATTTTGAAGCTTGTAATAATTTCTTTTATTAAATAAAAAGTAGACTAGTGACGCGATTCAACATCCTCCATATGAGATGATATTATCAACATGTTTTCGTAGAATTTTTATTCTATTATTTAATAGAATTATTTAAACGGCAAAATTATTTAATTGAGTCACTGATTATAAATATTTTCAGTTTTGGATCACTATGTTTGATAATTACAAAAATTTGCTAACTTTGTATGTCTAAAAAATTGGGTTACTGATCAATTTTTGGCCAAAAATTGCTTGAAATTCGACATGGTCGATGACACGTCCGCGACCACGTCGGATTTACAGCGATTTTTTTTCCAGAAAATTCAATGATGATCCATTTGTTTTAATTTATATAAAGTTAACCTATTTTTGCAAATATCAAACGTAGTGACCTAAAAACGAAAGTTGGTATAATGAGTGACTCGATCTTATATTTTCCCTTATTTTAATAACAATTAAAGTTTTTTTATTTTTATTTTTCTTTTTTTAAAGAAAAATATTAGGAACTAAACTATATGGAAATGTAATACGTGTAGTGTGTGTAGCTGACTTCCTATTTTTGGGCCCACATGCTATTGTTTTATTGCACGACACAGCACACATAGCGAAAATGAATATGTCTACATATCCCTTCTAGGATTGTTGAAAGCCACCATCCCTAACATATTTCCGTTATAGAAATCGAGCCAAAACAGCAGCGATTCGATTTGATCTGATAGATATAACGGCGTTTCGCGATGACCTACGCTGCACGGCTGTTCAGTCAATCTAAAGTGGTAGGTCATTTTTGCAACGGATGCTTGCAGCAGCGATAACGATTTGTGACGTGATTGTTCTTACTCTTAGTTTAGATGCTCGATCTATTCGTGCGTCGATATAGGATGCGGTTGTCAGTCTCGATTGACTTGTTTCTATGTCGGACGTTTTGAAATTTTTTTATTAGGTCTGCTTGATTTGAGCTTCATTTTCTGGTGTTAATGAAATGATTTGTGCTATATAAGAAATATGATGTCGGGGGCGTGAATTATGTTGAGAAATTGACCTGAATTTTAGCTTGATATGTTGCGATGCTGGCCTGAGAAAATTTGGCATTGATGAGGACTGGAGTGGATTGTCGTGCTATGAATGCCAAGATATATGGTTCAATTTGGACTAATTACGAGTTCTTCACATGTATTCTTGTGTTTGGAACTTTTACAGTATTCTTCTGTCTGAATTGAACTGTTAATGCTGAACTTTTGACGGCTTGTGGTTTACAGCTGAGACGCACCAATAACGTTTTACGAGATCGTGCCATTTCTGTTCGGTGGTTTTCAAATGACTCAAGGCCACTGGTGGATAATATAGACGGTAAGTTGCACGCTCTGCGACTCGCTAGAGTTGTGATTACGGTTGCTTCATTCAATTGAATGTCTATCTTTGATGCAGATATTTCAAAATCTAAAAACTTGCATGGCGTTTCCAAAATGTCCAAGAGACACAGTCTCAACCCCGGTTACCAATCAGTGAGTGGCTGGATGTCTATTAGATCAGTTGAAATTCTGTTGATTTTGATTTCTCTTGCGTTGTTTGTGGTTTAGTATTGATTGTTTTGTTTGAAAAGCTTTGATGAGGAAATAACTGCTTTATATGATTCAGGTGCCAACTGTGGGAGGGAGTAGGTTGAAAGCCCTATCACCAGGAAGCAATGTTGGTGCACAATCACTCGGCATGCTTTACAGAAGGTTCATTACTATGACTGATGTACATCTGGATTAATTTGTACTTATAGTATTTTTAACTGGCTCATGAACATTGTCTGCTTTCAGTCGGCAACAACATTCTGTCAGAAGCTTTGCAACAGATTCAGGTTAGTTTAGCTGTAAATCATGCTAGAAGACTCTGCTGGCCCTGAAAATTGTAATTTATGTGCTTTATTGTTTGATGTGGCATTATGGACGATAAAATTACTTTTGCCATATTTAATGCAATGTTGAAGTTCTGTTTAGTCAACTATCATCTTCCATGATAGAAGTCTTGAACTACCCTGCAAATGATAAAACCTATTATTAACCGTCCTTACCAATTTCTAGCTTTTTTATTTCCATCGGAGAATTGACATTTTGAGTTTTGTAGGTCTTCCACCGCACCAAGAGATCGGAATGCCTTCTTTGTCGCCGACCATGACGGAGGCATGCACTTATCAAAGTTTTTCTTGCCATCTCCATTTTCATCATCTGCATAATTTGTACCTAATTTTTATTCTTTTGATTTATGTAGGGTAATATTGCTAGATGGTTGAAGAAAGAGGGGGACAAAGTTTCCACTGGAGAAGTACTTTGTGAAGTGGAAACTGTGGGTCCTCTCAATTGTCTCTATTCAGTTTTCTATATTTTTTCCTGTTATTCCTGGTATTCCTCTTCTAAAATCTCACTTTTACTTATTACCTCCTCCTTATATTCGTAGGACAAGGCGACCGTAGAGATGGAATGCATGGAGGAAGGGTATCTGGCAAAAATTTTGCATGGAGATGGATCTAGTGGCATTAAAGTTGGAGAGGTATTGTTTCTCAGAATGTTATAAGGCCCGTTTTCCTTCCTATGTTTCAGCTATGCATGATTAGTCTGCTATGCATGACATTCGTTTCTGAGTTCTTTATTTGATGCAATTGGATTATCCGAATCTTGTTTTTCTATTTGAAAAATCTCATTTTTCTGCCGAGTATTCCTTCCTTTTTTCTCCTAAAATTGCTCAATGGCATGGCACAACTATAGTGCAAGCAACTAATTTGATTGTAAGTTGTATTGGGGTCAATAAATCTACGGAAGGAGTTGCTGTGTTCTTTTCTACATTTGTCGGTTGGCAAAGTGATTGAAATGGTGCTTGTTAGAGTGTTACTGTTGGCTGCTAATTAAATTATCAATTGGCTCTAGATAATTGCCATTACCGTTGAAGAAGAGGAGGACATTGCAAAGTTCAAGGACTATACTCCTTCAGCATCAGATGCGTCACCAGCACCCAAATCCGAAGCACCATCTTCACCGCCTCCACCACCCAAACAAGAAGTCCCCAAAATGCCACCGGTTAGCAGCGGACAAGAACCAAAAGATCCCAAGCCTAGTGCACCTTCAGATGGAGATAGGATTTTTGCTAGTCCTCTTGCACGGAAACTTGCAGAAGATAATAATGTATGTTATACATTGTCGTTTTATCAATTTTCGTTTAATTGGACATATGTTTGAATATCCTGAAGCAGCATGTTACACACTGCAGATACCTCTTTCGAACATCAAAGGAACTGGCCCTGATGGAAGAATTGTGAAGGCTGACATTGAAGATTATCTTGGTATTTATTCGCTTTCCTGTTTTGCCATGTAGTTTTCTGATCTTACCTAAGGATTTCATAATCACTTCATGTTAAGACAGATCTGCACGATTGCAGCAATTGGAAATAATTATAAAATGATACACAATCTTTGACAACAGTTCAACTATCATTTACATTACTCAATGACCCGCTGCTTGATTTCTTATTTACCTTCTTTATCGTGTAGCTTCTCACGGCAAGGAAGCCTCACAAGCCCCCAAGGCTGACCCGGGAGCCTCGGCTGCTCTTGATTACACAGACATTCCGATTGCACAAATTAGAAAGGTAATGCTTCCGGTGCGAACAATTCACTTAGTAACACAAAAATTGGACAAATATCCTACAGTTCAATAATTTGTCAATATGTCTGTTGTCCAATTTACTGACGCAAATAGATGGTTGTTTGTCATATTTTACGGAAATGCTTAAACATTGACAGCATCCATCAAAGTAGTTTCTGTTATGATATAACACCTTTGGTGTGGCTAATGCATGTTCTATGTCTGGCAGATCACAGCCGCTCGCTTGCTGCAATCAAAACAAACCATCCCACACTATTATCTGACTGTTGATACATGCGTCGACAAGCTAATGGAGTGAGCATCACGTTTTGTTCAAATGAATGTCACCAACCAAAAACATTTTTCTTACACCTCTTAACTTAATTCCTGCTTCTTATCTGCAGATTGCGAAGCGAGCTAAACTCTTTGCAAGAAGCTTCCGGTGGTAAGAGATTATCAGTCAATGATCTTGTGATTAAGGTATAACCAGTTCCTAATCATTTTAATGTTTTCCATCTCCCAATGGTGGTTTGAGGACTGTGTTGAGAGGGTCAGTTATGTAGGGAAAATATAATGTGAATTAGTATCTCTGTTTAGTTTCTTTACATCATGAGTGACCATCTATGAGGTTTTCGATTCATTAATTATTCGTTTTGTTTCCTTGGAATTAGAGAGCCTCAGTGTCGGTAAATGTTTAATCGCAGGCTGCTGCCTTGGCTTTGAGAAAAGTCCCTCAATGTAATAGCTCCTGGACAGATAACTATATCCGCCAGTACGCAGCTAACTCTCTTTTTAATTTCGCATTGGCTTCAGAACTCAATGGTCTTCTAATCCTATGAAAACAGGTACCACAATGTGAACGTCAATGTGGCTGTGCAAACAGAACACGGATTATTTGTGCCTGTTATTAGGGTACATTATATCATCCCTGTTAAAATCCAATCATTTAGTGCTTATTTCACCTAAAAAAGTATGCCCATGCCTCAATCGAATTTGCAGGATGCCGACAAGAAAGGTTTATCTACAATAGCCAATGAAGTAAAAGTTTTAGCTCAGAAAGCCAAAGAGAACAGCTTAAAACCCGCTGATTATGAGGTGAGCATCTGTAACATAACATCAAAAGTTTAATATCCACGAGCTTCTCTTAGATGATCTGTGTCTTATCGCTAATATGTAAAAATATCTTATCTTATTTCTTTAGGGGGGCACGTTCACGGTATCCAACTTGGGAGGACCTTTTGGAATCAAACAATTCTGCGCAATAATCAATCCACCACAATCTGGCATTTTAGCTGTGGGCTCTGGTAATTCAAATCCGATATTTCAATATTAGAATTTTTAGGATCAATTTTTTGTATTTATCTTTTACATTTCATTTTTGCATCACCCGCAGCTGAAAAGAGGGTTATACCCGGTTCTGGCCCTGACCAGTACAAGTTTGCTTCGTTCATGTCCGTGACTCTAAGCTGTGACCATCGGGTCATCGATGGTAAGCGGCCTTTGTTTTCATACACGAGAAATGAAATTATATTTATTTATTCATCATTTTCCGCTCGAATGGTTTTGTTGTTTTATCGTATTCCTCAATGGCTATGGTCAGGTGCGATCGGTGCTGAATGGCTCAAGGCCTTCAAAGGCTATGTCGAGAATCCAGAAACGATGCTGCTTTGAATTGGTTTGCGGTCTTTCTTAGTTTCTTGAAATTTCTCGTGCTTTGAGTTTCCCGAAGGTTCGGCCCGGCCCGTTCGTTTAATTATTGGCTCCTTGTGTTTATTGTGCTACACATGCTTGTTTCTTTTGCAGATTCTGCTAAAACATTAGCTTGCAAGAGTTTTCTGAATAATAGAGAGAGGCCTTTAGAGCAAGTACTAAAGGCAATAAACGTGACACGCATTCCTATTAACTCGTGATTAGGTTTCCTTAACATGAGATTATCTTTTGGTTTACTTATAGGGGGGATCTGTTCTCGGCTTGTCTGCGTAAACCACTGTCTAAACGAGCCTCTCGCAGAACTAAAATATTATCGATTTTTCGTCGATAGTAAAATGATCGTGGGTAATGGTTTAGGACGCAATATGTAACTAGATCTCATAATATAGTATTAAGAAAATTCCTATATTATACTTTTTACTCGATAGCAAGTTAGAGCTGTCCGTTCTACATCATCAAGTCTGTTTTAAAAGTAGCATTGGACCATAAAAAAACTTTTTTTTTTCGACAATAGCCTTCACTCTGATTACCTAATAATAATCTTTCCATAATCATTTTTAATATAAAAATAAAAGAAAAAAATGGTAACTTAGAAGAAAAAAAGATAGAAAAAGATATTACATAAAAGGCATTAAAGCCAAGAAGAACAACTCACGTCAACCATGGGTTGTTTTAAAAGTGGCCTTTAACATAGTCATTTTTTAACAATTAGCCTTATGGACCATCTTTTTTAGTTAAAAAGGGTTAAGGGTTAAGATTTTAGAATTTACGGTATCGGGTTTAGGGTATAGGGTTTGGGGTTTAGGATATAGGATTTAGGATTATGCGTATAGGGTTTGAGGCTTAAGATTAGGGTTTAGAATTTAAGATTTAGAGTATAGAGTTTAGGGTTTTAGGGTTAAAGGTTTTGGGGTTTAGGTGTAGGGTTTAAAGTTAAGGGTATATGGTTTAGGGTTTTAGGATTTAGAGTTAGGGTTTAAGGTATATGGTTTAGAGTTTATGGTTTATGGTTTATTAGTTTAAGAGTTTATGATTTAAGGTTTATGGTTTAGGTTTTAGGGCTAAGCATTTAGGATTTAGTGTGTAGGGTTCAGGGTTTAGGGTATAAAAATTAGGGTTTAGGGGTTAGGATTTTTGGCTTAATGTTTAGGGTTTAGGGTTTAGGTTATAATGTTTGGGGTTATAGGGTTTAGGGTTTGTGTTGTAGGGTTTAGGGTTTCTAGTTGAGGATTATGTTTAGGGTTTACGGTTAGGGTTAGGGTTCTAGGGTTTAGGGTTTGAGGTTTCGGGTTGGGATTCTAGGGTTTAGGATTCGGTGTTTAGAGTTTGAGGTTTATGGTACGATTTAGTGTTTGAGGTTTATGATTAATGTTTGGGGTTATAGGGTTTAGGATTTAGGGTTTAGGGTTTATAGTTGAGGGTTAGTGTTTAGTTTTTAAGATTTATGGTATAGAGTATAGGATTTGGAGTTAAGGGATTATGGTTTAGGGTTCAGGATTAAGGGTTTGAGTATAGTGGATATGGTTTATGATTTTGGGCTTAGGGTTTAGGGTTTAGGGTTTATGTTTCAGGGTTTAGGGTTTACATTTCAGGGTTTAGGGTTCAAGGTGTAGGGATAGGGTTCGAACGTTTTGGGTTTAGGATTTAAGGTTTTTGGTGTAAGGTATAGGGTTTAGAGTTTGGGATTTAGCATTTAGGGTTCGTGGATTTGGATTTAGGTTTAGGGTTAGGATTTAGGGTTTATGTTCATGGATTTTGGTTTAGGATGTTGGGGTTTAGGGTTTAGGATTTCTGGTTTAGGGTTGTGGTTCAGGGGTTTGGGGTTATAGGATTTAAGGTTTGAGGTTTAGGGTTTGTGATATAAGCTTTAGGGTTTATAGTTGATGATTATCGTTTAGGTTTATGGTTAGGGTTTAAATTTTAGGTTTAGGGTTTACGGTTCGACATTTAGTGTTAGGGTTCTAGGGTTTAGGGTTTAGGGTTTGAGGTTTAAGATTAGGGTTTAGGGTTTAGGATTTATGGTTTAGATTCATTGTTTAGGGTTTGAGTATAGTGTATATGGTTTAGGGTTTAGGGTTTAGAATATAGGATTAAGGGTTTAGTTTTTAGGGTTCCGGGTTTATGGTTCAAGGTTTAGGGCTTATGGTTCGAGGTTTAGGGTATAAGGATGTTGGGGTTTGGGTATAGGATATACGATTTAGGGTTTATATTTAGGGTTTAGGGTTTTGGGGTTTAATGTTAGGGATTTGTGGTTAAGGTTTGGGGATTAGGGTTTAGGTTATTGTGTCTAGGCTTATAGGTATTAGGGTTTACGGTAAGGTTAATAATTAAGGATTATTATTTAAGGTTAATGGTTTAGAGTTTAGAGTTTAGGGTTTGAGGGCTTTGAGTTTTAGAGTTTAGGGATTTAAGGTTTAAGGTTTTAGGTTTTAGGGTTTAGAATTTGGTGTTCATGATTTTAGGGTTTAGGGTTTAGGGTTTGGGATTTAGGGGTTTAGGGTTTAGGGTTCAGGTTTAGGGTTTAGGGTTTCAAGTTTTAGGGATTTAGGGTTTAGGGTTTGGGGGTTTTAGGGATTTAGGGTTTTAGGGTTTAGGGTTTTGGGATTTAGGGTTTAGGGCTTAGGATTTTGGGTTTAGGGTTTTAGGGGTTAGGGTTTAGGATTTAGGATTTAGGGTTTTAGGGTTTTAGGGTTTAAGGTTTAGCGTTTTAGGGTTTAGGGTTTAGGGATTTAGGGTTTAGGGTTTCGTGTTTAGGGTTTAGAGTTTAGGGTTTAGGGTTTAGGATTTAGGGATTAGGGTTTAGGGTTTGGGTTTAGGGTTTAGGGTTGGGGTTTAAGGTTTAGGGTTTAGGGTTTAGGGTTTAGGTTTAGGATTTGGTGTTTAGGGTTTAGGGTTTAGGGTTTAGGGTTTTGCGAGTTAGGGTTTAGGGTTTTACGGTTTAGTGTTTAGGGTTTAGGGTTTAGGGTTTTATTATTTAGGGTTTAGTGTTTAGGGTTTAGGTTTAGGATATTATTTAGGGTTTAGTGTTTAGGGTTTAGGTTTAGGATATAGGATTTAGGGTTTTGGGTTTTAGGGTTTTAAGATTTTAGGGTTTAGGGTTAAGGATTTATTGTTTAGGGTTTAGGGTTTAGGGTTTAGGATTTAGGATTTAGGATTTAGGATTTAGGGTTTAGGATTTAGGGTTTTAGGATTTAGGGTTTAGGGTTTTAGGGTTTTACGGTTTTAGGGTTTAGGGTTTAGGGATTAGGGTTTTAGGGTTTAGGATTTAGGATATACGATCTCGGGTTTTGTGGTTTAGGGTTTTAGGGTGGGCTTAGGGTTTTAGGGTTTAGGGTTTTAGGGTTTTAAGGTTTAGGGTTTAGGATTTTAAGGTTTTAGGGTTTATGGTTTTAGGGTTTTAAGGTTTAGGATTTAGGGTTTAGGGTTTAGGGTTTAGGTTTTAGGGTTTAGGTTTTAGGGTTTTTGGGGTTTAGGGTTTAGGGTTTAGGGTGTAGGTTTTAGGGTTTAGGGTTTAGGATTTATAGTTTTAGGGTTTAGGGTTTTAGGGTTTTAGGGTTTAGAGTTTATGGTTTTTGGGTTTAGGGTTTAGGGTTTGGGTTTTAGGGTTTTAGGGTTTAGGATTTAGGATTTAGGATCTCGGGTTTAAGGTTTAGGGTTTTAGGGTTTTAGGGCTTAGGGTTTTAGGGTTTAGGATTTAGGGTTTAGGGTTTAGGGTTAAATTCTCGCCAAACATACGATAAAGTTTATCGGGGGACCAAAACGCAGAAAATCGATAACATTGGGGATTTAAACTTTAATTCTTAAAAATGGAGGACCAAAAACACTCATAGACCAAACATTGGAGATCAAAAGTGTAAAACCCCTAAATAAGGGTAATTTTATCCTTAAAATTAAATTAGCAAGGGCAAGTATGTTTTTCGAAAAAAAAAAGAATGTGGAGGTTATTTTTTAAAAAAAAACTCATTGAGGAGATCACCTAATCGTTCCCCATCACGTCACGTCAATTACCACCTCACTCAGGCGACTATTATAATTGCTAGCAAATCACCGCCAGTTGTCTACTCGTCGGCGCTCTTTGATATCCCGAGGATTCGGTCCTCTGCTGTAAGCTGCCGAAGACATGCTGTTGAGGAAACCAATGAACATTATTTTGTTAGAAAATCACTCAGATACTGGGACAAGTTTCTACCAACGCCATCAGCACAAGTTTCTACTAATATATATATAATACATATATTAGTTTTGTTATTGTCGTTAATGGTAAGCCCCTACGGGTTTCGTAAAGTTCTGGCACTTCTTTACATTCACCATTGTGCTTGTTTTTCTTCTTTATGCTGCAGTTTTCAAGTATAGACATTATTTGGGGAAGGACTGGGGCCATTATTTTGCTGATGGGGACGATGGTGCAACTTCTGCGAATGGAAAAGTGTTATTTGAGGTGACGATTTTGTATTTTTTTATTTAGTATAATGGAAGCTTAATACTGCCGGATTCACCCCGAATTACGTTATTTTGACAGGCAAACATTTGATTTTGCTTGTATATGTGAATGCGCATGTTTGACTGGAAATGCAGTGTTAAACGCATGATTTTGCTTATATAAATGTTTAATGTCCATGGTAGCCGGATTACCCCTTGGCTTGGGCTAATTCGAATCAGTTTACTTGACACTTTGAGCTATTCGTCATCAATGAGATGGCTTTTGATTCTAATTTTGATTTTTCTCGATGAGTTGCAGATTGGTTGTGGAGCTGGGAATACTATATTTCCTCTTACTGCTGCATACCCAAATCTCTTTGTTCATGCATGTGATTTTTCACAGTTGGCTATCGATCTTGTTAAGGTTAAAGTGCTAAATCTTTTCGTTCTTTTTACCGGGGCATCTATTAGAGAAGAAGTTTAATGTTTTCTGCTTCTACTATGCTGAAAAATCCGGTTTGATTGCTCAACTATATGCAAGCATCTGAACATAAGCTTGTGGGGTTGTCTATTAAAAGCTCGAAGATGAGCACTTATTGAGTTTTTCGGTTGCAATGGCGGTGCAGTCTCATCCGAATTTTTGTGGGGATTGGATAAATATATTTGTTTATGATGTTGCAATTGAAGACAATATTCAACCATCTTCTGTCGATGTTGCCACATTGGTAAGTGATTTGCATATAATTTGGGTTAATTGTCAACGTGCTCTTTCTTAAATGATAATGCAGTTTCGTTTATCACTTTATAATTCTCTTTGCTCTCTTGTGAGCTTCCTGACTTGAATATTGCAGATTTTCATGCTATCTGCAGTTTCTCCTGATAAAATGCCTTTTCTGTTGCAAAACCTTAAGAAAGTTTTAAAGGTTGAGTGGATCTATAGCAACTGTTCATCTTTCCCTCCGTTAATCTTTTCTCCAGATTATGTTTCCCATGATTTTCACTTTTAGCTCTCTTCATTTTGCAGCCAAATGGTCAAATTCTAGCCAGAGATTGTGCTGTTGGAGATCATGCACAGGTAGGACTCCTTTTATTGATCAAGATACCTCTTGGAATTTGCAGATTTGTTGAAAGATATATTTTGACCTTAATGCATATAATTGTGAAAAATATGTTCCATTTGTCTCATTTTATAACAACTATGGAAAGTAAACGTTTTGAGATGTTAAATCTTGACCTTGGAGGATTTTAGCTACTCTGACACACTTTTCCAAGCAATGATATTTACATATTTGTTTGTGTGAATCCACTAGTCCTCTTTCCATAGTTTGTCTTTTTCGATTGTTGACTGCAACGTAACTGCATATGAAGGGGTTAAAAGTTTTCAGGTTAAGCTGGAAAACAAAAACCAAATCATCAGTGATAATTTTTGTTTTAAAGGGGATGGCACTGTGAGTTCGTACAATGCTTATTCTGTTTTTACTTGAGCTATTTCTTTTGTTTTATCTAACTTTAGTGTCTTTTCAAATTGCAGTGCTCATTCTATTTCTCCGAGGATTTCCTATCAGCTTTGTTTGCAAGGGCTGGTTTCAACTTGGTGGAGATGAATACATATTGCAGGCAAATAGAGAACCGTTCTCGGAATATGACATTTGAGAGGTTTGGTCCAAATCCTCGCTCTGCTTTTTGTGGCCTTTCTGCTTTGCTAGAAACGGAATTTACTGAAATAGGAAGTGTGTTTCATCAATGTTGGGAAAAAAATAAATTATTATGATTGTTTAAATATGTTTTATTCTGACAATATATGGTTAGGCGCTGGATACATGCCAGTTTCAGCAAAGCATTGATTTGAAGTGCCGTTGGCCAACTTGGTCCAAGGTATGGCCACCTTTTTTTAGGACCATGTTAGTACTATTTTAATGCAGTTTTGATTTATTTCTTGCTCCATGCGAATGATAATCGAAATATATGTATATTGCTTATGTACTTTATCTGATGAAACCACTGTGAGTTGATTAGTGGAATTACCTGCTGAAAGTGGCATTCAATCCATGAGTTGACATTTTCTGATCAATTCTATTGAATATCATGCCCATTGCAGAAAAATATGCATCCCATGTTTTCTCCTTTCATCTCAGTTCACACTTTAATTAACAAAATCATTCTTTTCGAAAATGTCTCCTTTCCACTGAATGAAGACGGACACTAGGCAATAAGAGTGATCTCTCTATATACGTTATAATCTGTGCCAATCGAAGGCTTCACCATTTTAAGAGATTCATATATATATATATATATATATATTATATATATATATATTATATATATATATATATATATTATATATATATATACACACACACACACACACACTATTACTATTTTATTGTGAAAGCAAAAGCATACGCTGAAAGATATGTTCACATGCTACTGGAAAAAAAAACATGTTTTTTTTTAATTATTTTTCAAAATAGTGAAGAGGAATATCTACAACACTTTCATTGTGACTCTGATATGTGCGTTATTCAGTTGCTTAAAAGAATTAATCAATCAGTCATGTCTGATGCCGTCATCGTGCTGCTGCTCCCATATGCATACTTGCTTTGAATTTCCATCTGTGTTTCTGAATTCCCATGCCTCATTTTCTGATCACTTTCAACTTCATCAGTACCACATTGTACAGAAAGACACACACACACACTGTTAACCGTTAATGTCTGAAAATAAAAACAACTCTCTAACCTGTGTGTTCCCTTGAAAGCATCCGAGGTCCCTAAGCCTTAGCAGTTCGGGCAAGATCACCTCTTCAAGATCCGGCCGGTCCCTTCTCCTCAGTTCGCAGCATGTCAAGGCCAATTTAGCCAAAGACAACGCGTCCAAAACCGGCCAATCACTCACCGTCGGATCGAGCACGCCCTCGAATCTCCCCATCTCGATGGCACTCTCCACAAAATGGGTCAAGCCCATCGGTGGCTTTGCAGTGAGCAGCTGCAATAATATCACTCCCAAGGAATAAATATCCGATTTTGTCCCCAGCATCCCCGTCTGTTGATACTCGGGATCGATGTAGCAGAAAGTCCCCGCTGCTGCAGTCATGCAGTACTGATTGAAGCTGTTGGATTGGGACGGGATCAGACGGGACAAGCCCACGTCCCCGATTTTGCTCACGTAGTTCTTGTCTAGTAAAATGTTTGCAGGTTTAAGGTCGCGGTGAACAAGGGGCTCGGGTCTCGTCCGGTGGAGGAAGTTTAAGGCTGTCCCGATTTCTGCGGCTATTCGGAAGCGCGAGGACCACGAGAGCGGTGGGGTCCCGTCTTTGAGGTAAAGCCTGTCTTCTAAGCTTCCGTTGTCCATGAATTCGTAGACTAGGCAACCGTTCTCTGGGCATGCACCCAAGAGAATGACCATGTGGGGATGCCTCATTCGGCTCAGTACCTCGATCTGTTTGTAACTCGTAGATTTGAGGAAAATGTATGAAATTATTTTACAGAATTATTTGCCCTTTAAGCTATGTTTGTTTTCTCGGGTTCTTTATTGCAGCGATCCGTAAATACAGGAGCTGTTAGAGAAAATGGTCTTTGACCCAAGTCAATTTTTAAAAACTAGCCTTATTGACCTCTTTTTTAAGTCTAAGAATATTTTCATCATAGCCTCGTCAATATAAGGGGTCCCCTGAATCATGGGACCCCTTATAGTCATATACACTTTGAGGCTATTTTTATAAAATTCTATCTGACGGGGTCTATTTACCTAATTGATCCTAAATACTGGGGTATCGTAAATCATAGCGAGAAAGGCTTACCTCCTTATGGAACTGTTTTTCTCCTTGTGACATGCTGGAGTTGAGGACCTTAATGGCAACGGGAGTGTGATCGAGGGTCGCTTGGAAGACGGGTCCGTATCCGCCTTCTCCGATCTTCTTAGAACCGTTGTAGTAATCGGTTGCAGCTTCGATTTCGCCGACCGTGTATTTTCTGTACCTAATCTCGCTCTCCGCCAACGCCTTGATCGCCTTGTTCTTCTCTTCGGATTCGTATTTGAACCTCATCTCCGCGCGTTTTCTCTTCTCCGTCTCGAGCTTCGCTATGCGCTGTGCCATTTGGGCTGCTTCGACCGCAGCTTTGCACCTCTGCTTCTCTCTGTCCAAGATCGCCATTGCGCTCTCTCTGGCGTTGTTGGCGTCTTCGAGCTTGTTTCCCTCGTGTTTCCACTGAAGTATGTCTCTCACCTGTAAGAATCCAATCCTCACCTTATATGTCAAAAAAAAGGTAGGGATGCAAATCGGACCCATTAAAGGCCCATTGGATCTTCAAATGGGTATGAGTCTAGACCCACTTAGCCCACCCGTGGTGCCAAAGAAGTGTGGGTCTAAGTGGGTCTAGACTCAGACCCATTTGAAGATCCAATGGATCTTTAATGGGTCCGATGGTAATCCTTGAATTAAGGAATCACTATGCGGTAATTACGAGAATGTCGCATAGTTATTAAAGGCAAGAGGCGCACAAAAGGCGATAGGCCACTGCCTTGCCTCAAAGGGGAGGCATAAATAAGGCGGTTGGTGCCTCACAGAGCCGATGCGATCTCTATTATAAATATTCGTAACCACTCACTCTTATTGAATACTGTTTGAAAGCTGCTTATAAGCTTGTAGGCCACTCCCTCTACTGTTAATTGGTTTTAAAGTGGAGCCCTTTTCTCTTACAGGTTTGTTCTTGTGGGCTTGGGCTAAAAAGGTGATTTTATTCCCAACAAATATGTGGAACTTATACCTACATATAAAGTAACCATTCAATGTCTCACCTGTCCTCTTCCAGTTACAGCTTCTTGACAAGCTCCTAAGTACATCTCTTGGATTTGCTTCAACTCCACCTTCAGTCTCTTCAATTCATCTTCCGTGTCCTGTCGAGGCAGTTTTCGGTAAGCTATGATTATGTAAGAACTATAATTGCTATCTCATCATTATTTACAAGCGGTTTAAACATAACCATTTATGTAACTCTTTCGTACTTACAGCTTTTTTCGAATTCGGAGAGCTTCTCGGAGAATTCGACCCGTGAATTTGGTCGAGAATCTCCAAGGACACATCGGACTGGAAACTCATCGCGTCAGAGAGATCGCTCGATCCCGAAGTATAATTAAACGAGCCCTGCTTGGTATGATTTTGTATATTCATAGTGTTCATAGAAATCTTGTTAATGCCCTGTTCCCTCGAGGGTGTTGTGTTTCCGAGTTCGTATCCTCCTTTCCCAGAAATATTGTTAAAGTAGCTGCTGCTGACATAAGCAAGCGATTCGCTGCTGCTGTATTCTGATTCTTGAGAGCCCGTGGCTTCGCTTTCCTCGAACAATACCCTTAATTGGCTTCCATCTCCTCTCGTGATAGGGCCGGTTTTCTCGCTTCTCCTGATATTTCGAGAAAATTAACGAAATCCTGTGTTTTTTTGCAGATTTTTTCGTCGCCACTCGCGATTAAGACACGAATAAAATTCGTGGGCTACCTCGTAGTTTTTGCGCTGGTGGGGCTTCCTTCTGTGAACACGCTTTGGGATTTCGAACTCGATTCTCTCGAATGCGTTTGAGATTCGTTGGAGGATCTGAGTTTCACAACTTTCCCCTTTGTCGCCGCGTACACCGTGCAAGAATCAGGTGCCCATTTCGCCACGACCGTAGGCACATCTGCATTTTTAAATGCCCTGCAAAAAAAAAAAAAAGGAATTTTTCGAACATTTTTAAGATTTAAGTTTTGTAAAATATTAAGGGTCCATTTACTATAGAAATCAATCATGTTTACCTAGCTATGGCGCCTCTATCGGAAGCGCCAAGAACCACAATGTTCACCGAGTTCGCTTTTATATACTCGATAAGCGCATTCGCAACGTCGGGTCCTTGAAGAACCAACTCCGTTACTCGGACCTGAAATTTTTTTTATTTTTTTTTTCATTACAGTTATCAAAGACCAGACAATTTTCGCGTCCTAATAAGGGCAAAGCAACACAGATTATTCATTATACACATGCATGTATTTACTTACCCCTTTTCTAGCGCAATAGATGCGAAATGGCTTGAATAGTTGCTTTTCGGCCTGCGTAGGTTCGCGGCCTTCAATATGGGTATTTGCTGCAGAAATATAATCCATTTTTTTTTAAATTAGCCTCTTTATTTCATAAATTATTGGAATATATATATATATATATATATATATATATATATTATTACTCCTGCCATTGTTGTCGAGGGTGACGTGCACGATGACGATTTTATGATCTCTCAGCTTTAGATTGTCGAGGGCCCATCGCAAGGCGTATTGGCTGTTCTTGTCGTTATCGACCGCCACTATTGTGGAAATTCCCGTTATACCCTCCTCGGATGAATTCGATTCGCCGTGGCTGTCCATGTTTTAGAGATAATTCAACGCGACGTTTGAACGCAGAGGCGGTGGAGACGCGGCGGTGCTGTGTGGCGGCACCACCTAGAGAGGGCGGCTGAGGCTCGTCGGAAGGTATGATTTCCTATTAAACCATGCATGCACGTTTTGTCTATGAAATTGTAAAAGGGGAGAGAAAGAGTTTTATCACGTATGATTTTTTTTTTTTTTTCTCTCTCTCCTGTTTTCCTTAATTTGTCTTTTTCAAGTTGGAAGATTTGTTGTTATTGGTGGTGTAGGTACGTAATTGTTACGTGGACTAGTCATAATTCTTGGAGATATTTCTTAATTTTTTTGAACGGATGGAAATTGGGTCGTATTTCGTCTTCAAAATATTAAATTTATCATTCGATTGCATTTATAATATATCTGTTTATTTTTTTTTCTCTTCCGAGAAGTTAGGTGGTGTTGGTTTGACGAATTTATTTTTGGAATAAAGTCAATAACTTGATAGTCCTCATTATATTAAGGAAGTATTGAAAAATAATTTATTATGCGATTAGGAAATTGGGATTCCCAGATCCTCGCGGTCGCGGGGACGTCAGCCTAATATTTGGTGTATGTCCACTATAGATTTATTTCGTTAAAACATTTGATTAGATATGCAGGTTAACAATCAATCCCATATGTGCCCACTAATCATAGTTGACTTTTAATGATATAAAGTATTTCGTGTACTTCAAGGAGAAACGATTCTCACCCATTTCCCATTTAAATGATTTTGATACGTGGCCATGTATGACTTTTTATTACCCACTCTTTTGCATTGATTGCGAAATAACTTATAAGCTATTGTCGCGGATATTTATGGAATAAATATTAGAGATTATGATTGCATAACTGTAACCCGTAACGTAACATTTATATCTCTAAATTTCTAAGTTTACTGATGATTTTCTTCAAAATCAAATTGAATTATGAAAAAATTAATATTTCATGAAATACAGGTAACTGTTGGACTATTAGACCTAATTGAGATGCAGCCATTTTTAGTATTAAATCTTCCCTAATATATAACATACTTTTTATTCGAGGATCCTTTTTGGAGATGGCAAATTCTAGTTTATTTTTTCAAAAGATAGCCTATATTTAAATCCTGCCCATTATAGGAAGACCACGTGGTTATCTTCAAATCCATCCTTTTTTCCTTTTCCGTAATCTTTTTTGCCCTTTTTTGGTTAATTGATTTAAAAAAGTCTTATTCTTATCTCATGAAGCCCATGACTATAAAAAGAAGTACAATCCAATCCAACCACAAGAAATATTATATAGAATATTTAACATAAATATAAAAATCAAAAACTAAAAGAAGCAGAACAATGATTAAATATGTACTATTGTATACAAGTTTTATTTACCTTCAAGCCTTGGAAAGCGTGGCCCTGTTGCTTTATGCCACGTGCTCTTATTGAAGTCAATCTCACATGTCGTGTAAGCACAGTCCTAAGTCTAATTTTGTTTCTGCTGCTCTCTCTCTTCTCTCGTCTCAGAAGCATTAAATTGCTAAGATAATTGAGGAGACACGTGTCCTGCTAAACCAGTACTTGTTGGATTAGTAAAAGCTTTTCCACAGAGTTCTCTCTCTCCCTCTCTCTCACACACACAAGCGGCAGAAGCCACAAACAAGGGTAAAGGAAAATCTAAAGGAAAGGCGGAATCTTTATTATTTGCTGGGGCGAGCCCTGGATTCTTTATGGAGTTTCAAGCATGTTCTTGGTATGAGCTCCTCGCTTTTTTTCTTTTTTTTTTGATTTCACGCCTTAATAAAAATCGATTCTTTTGTTTGGTTTTGCGTAAATCATTGATGGGGCTTCGGTTTTGTATTATTATTTAGCAAGAAACTGCTGCAGGAGAGCTAATCTTGATTGGTTTCTGGACTGAAGAAAGAATTCGTCGAGATCCCTAACAAAAATTGTGTCGAAATTTGTTTGTGGAAGACTATTTGTTTACGCCATGCTCAGATCTGATATTTTTTTTTCATTTTCTTGCAGCCTTTATATCCACCAAATCCTCTTCTTGTAATGTTTCCGGCTTCTTTAATTCTTGCTAGAAAACCTTAATATCATGCAGTGTTTGCAGTCCTCAAGTGGAACCCGAGCTGGGGCGGAGCTTATTACTACTTCATGAAATCGAATCCCTTCATTAGCTGAACTAATTATTCGGTACGATTTATTGCATCAAGAAGGCCAATAAAAAATGGAAGAACTTTCACCTCCGATCTCCGTTGCACTTAATTTAGTCAACCCAATCCCCGAAAACCCTTTGATTTCGAGCCACAGCGACATCACTCGGCTCAAACTAGACACGGAATCTGCAACCTTAGTATCGGTCCCTCCTTTAGTCTTAGACAACATAGCCACCACGAGTCACGAAACCTGTAATGACCTCATGAATCCTAGTATCACCGAGGTTGCCACCTCATTAGTCCTCGAGGCCAGCGAAGAAGACGAAGTCCTCTCGGTCACCGAAGACACTTGCTTGCTCGGGGGTGTGGAGTTATTACCCATAGACCCCATTTCCGATTTATTACAGCTGCCCTTCAGTGTCACCCCAGAGACAAGCTTGCCCATAGCTGTCGAAATCGAGGGCACCGAAAACGGTCAGATAGTAGCGAAAGTGATCAGTGTGGAGGAAAGAAGCATAAAGATGAAATCTTTGGGAGATGGGAAGAAATTATCCTCGGAGACAAACGAGGAAAGTGTTAGTGAACCTAAGATTAAGGCATCTGTTGTCTCCGTTCAGTTACCGAGTGAAAGTGGCACTAAAGGGACCGTTAAGAGCGTTTTCGAATTAGATTGTCTCCCTCTTTGGGGCTCCAAATCTGTTATCGGGCACAGGCCGGAGATGGAAGATGCTGTGGTGGCGGCTCCTCATTTTTCTAAGATTCCGATCAAGATGTTTATCGGCGATCGTGGTACAGCTGGCATTAGTGAGACGCTGACTCACTTGACTTCCCATTTTTTCGGGGTTTACGATGGGCATGGTGGATCTCAGGTGACGTCTGATTTTTGTCTCGATCTTGTCTCGATTAGTTTCTTGTCCTGTTGTTGCAAATACGTGCACTTGCGGTTTGTGGGCGGTAATAAAATTATCGCGAGGCTGAATTTTCGGACTTGTACGCCGTTTATATATGCGCGTGTGTGTGTGTGTTAATAGAAGTTGAGGGCTTTATACTTAAACCAATTGCTGATAGGAGGAGGGGCCTCTTTGATTTATATATTAAGTCGTGTGAAGTTAGTTTCTAGATGTGCTGACAGATAATCTCAACATATATATATTTGCTGACAGAAGGTATTCAAAAAAGGTTTATTTTTTTTCCCGAATTAGAAATTTTTTTGTCGGGATTCGACTATAGTAGGAGAAACCTCGTCTTATTACCGGAGCTCGATCTTGATTGCTTTCTCAATACGGGATAACAGTACTCGTTTGCTGAACGGTGTAGATTCAAATACTTGAAACTTTGCTGCTGGGTTGTAAGAAAAAAAAAAAGTTCAATAACATGCGAATCGAACTTGTAGCTAGCTACGTTTCTTGATTTGGTTTCCTAACATGTGATAATGTTGTCAAAACGAACAAGTAGCTAACAAAAAATGCTTTTTTTAGGTAGCAAACTATTGCCGCGATAGGGTCCACTTAGCTTTAATCGAGGAGCTGAAAAACGAGGAAGAAACGGCTCCAATAAACGGGATTACCACCGACACGAGGCAGGCCCAATGGGAAAGAGTATTTCGTTCTTGCTTTATAAAAGTGGACGATGAGGTCAGCGGGAAAGTGAGGAGAGCATTGAATGCACCGATCTCCACCGTCGATCCAGTTATCCCAGAGACCGTCGGATCGACGGCTGTGGTCGCGGTGGTTTGTTCGTCCCACATCATAGTTGCTAACTGCGGAGATTCTAGGGCTGTGCTCTATCGCGGCAAAGAAGCGATGCCGTTGTCCGTAGATCATAAAGTAAGTCTTTATGGTTAATTTCGAAATAAATTTGTTGCCTTTTATTCCAAGTTTTCGATCATTTCTTTGTTTTTTTTATCGTAATTTAATTAGCCCGATCGAGAGGATGAATACGCGAGAATCCTGGCCTCTGACGGTAAAGTCATACAATGGAATGGTCACCGAGTCTTCGGCGTTCTCGCGATGTCGAGGGCTATTGGTAGGCGAATGATATCTTCTTTCAACGTTCGTATATGTACTTGCACTTTTAAGCTTCTAACGGGATTCCTTTTCTCATCAAAGGAATCTCCTACAAATTTGGCGCACATACTCTACAAAAGTGTCGCTGTTGGTGCTTAAACTTTTAAATGCGTTGTTTTGGTTCCTGAACTCTGCATGACTGTTCCTTTTGGGTTCTTTTGACCTAAAGAACTGGTGAAAGAACCGAAAAGGCACGTTTTGCAAAGTTCACGAACCAAAACGGCGCATTTGGAAGTGTGAGCACCAACAGTGAGGTTTTTGTACAGTATAAGCACTAAATTTTCCGTTCACTCTCTCGCATTATATAACGTATTATACGAATTCTAAATTTTTATATAACGTATTATACGAATTCCCCGTACCAAGCACCGTGCTGCTAAAATCTCTCTCTCCCTCTCTCTCTCACTGCTTATCAGGTGACAGATACCTGAAGCCATGGATCATACCGGAACCGGAGGTCACGTTTGTGCCCCGTGCGAGAGAAGACGAGTGTCTCATTCTCGCGACTGACGGCTTGTGGGACGTAATGACGAACGAAGAAGCTTGCGAGATCGCGAGGAAACGGATCCTAATATGGCACAAGAAGAACGGAGCGATCCCATTGGCCAACAGGGGAAACGGGATCGACGAGGCTTCGCAATCCGCTGCTGATTACCTATCGAACTTTGCTCTCCAAAGGGGAAGCAAAGATAATATATCGATCGTCGTGGTAGACTTGAAGGCTCAGAGGAAGTTCAAGGCCAAATCTTGATTTTTCGGTCCCTTTTTTTTTTTTTCTGTGAAATAGTTTCTCAGTTATAATATATATAGCAGAATCTGTGGATTAAGCATCAGCCTAATTGGTCCATTCGTTTTTCCAAATGGGCTTTTTTTCGGTGTGTTTGCGGGCCCCGGGGGGCGGGGGAGGGAGAAGAGAGTACATATATATATGCAGAGGTGTGCTGTGATTGTGTAGAATATATATGATGGTGATGATGATTATCTGATCTTTTAGGTCTGTAGCTTCTGGCAAATTTAAGGTAATGTGTAATAAATCTCAACATAGGTGATCCATAATTAGAAGGGAAAGCATAATCTTATTACAAAGCAAGCAGCAGCAGTTTTGAATATATATTACAGTGTTTTATGATCTCATTTTGAAGCTAATTCCCTCAACAATTCCTGAATAATTTCATGTTCTTTCTTGATGTGCTCGATCCACTTGGCTTTGATCCTCACGAATTCGAGGCTTTGTTTGAGAATCATCGTGATGGAGGGAACCGAACGGTTAGCGAAGAAGCCCTCGATCTCATCTGCAGTTTCATTGCTGCAAAGCTGCAAGAAGAAAAAAAAAAAAAAAAAAAAAACCGTACGTTTTCTGACCAGTTTTCGTCTCAGGCGACATATAAGCTTGTTAACAGGCTTACGGGCGTAATAATGTCTCGTATGAAACGCGAAAGAAGCATCTCGGTTCCCCATTTCTTTAATATAAAATCCCAGTTATCCTGCAAAAAAAATGAAAAAAAAAAAAACGTTTATAACACGAAATATCAGCGATAAATTTCACTTCTTCGAATTGTTCCGGTGTAGTAAAAGCTTAAGAAAAACACGAGAGTTACGCGGAGTTTTTTACCTTCAGCCATTTTCATGCAGTAGCGCGTCCTTCCCTACTAATATTCGGAAGAACATAGACTACATCTTGATTTGAGAACTACAATGCAAAAAAAAAAAAAAAAAAAGAGCCTAATCAGATAATTTTTTTGAAAAAAAAAATGATATGATTTTCTGCATTACCTCGTCGGTTAACAAAAAGTCGAGAACCTCCTTGACTGCGACGGGATCGGGAGAAGCCGCTACGCAGCCTTTTACAAAAGTTCATAAATGTATAAGAAATCATCATTGATTAGCAAATATCATTCGTTATTACTCATCGAAAAAGTTCTTACGCAGAATCCTAGTCTTTTCGTGTTCGGCATCCGCGTCTTTGTAGATACTAAGAAGGCGTTGTAGCCCGCGTCGATCATCACTAGTCGTTTTCCTCATTACAGCCGTGTAAGCGGCCTGCAAAAAAAAAAATAGTACCGTTTACGCCTTTTTTTTCCTTTTTTTTTTTTTCTTAAAGTTGCGATGAGACGGGGGACGCAAATAATTCGATCTTTTACCCTTCTAGAATCAACCGGAAGTAATAAAGAGCTGCTTCCTTTACGATCCTTTAAGTACGCTTCGAATCGATTTCTCGCTTCCTCGGTACGTACGAGGTTCGTCTAATTTTTGACAATGCAAGCAGCACTTCGCCCCTCGTTAGCCCGCTGAGTTGGCTCTCACCGTCCGCAGAATCCCAGCCTAGTTTTCTGATCAATGTTTTTCGTACTAAATCGGGTTTTATTACGTAAAAACTCTACGTATTACACGCCGTCTTTGGTCCTCAATGCCTTGGGTATGGGCCTTTTTGGTCCCCCATGTTCCGAGATGCCATATTTAATCCTTCAATGTTATCGACGTTTTTGGTCCTCCGGTTAATTTAACCGTTAAGTTGAAGGCAATTACGGGCCGCGCTGGGCCAACCTGAATTTGGCGGAAAAATCGGGCTGGCCCTCCCCGTAATTCTGTCTAAGTTAACGAGAAAATTAACCAAAATTACCAAAATTGCCAAAATTGCCGAACTCGGGCCGGGCCAAGTTTCCTTTTCTTTGGCTCTCAAAATTCGAGTTGGTTCGATCCGGCCCCTATTTCCGTCCAACTTAACGGTTAAGTTAACTTGTGGGCCAAAAACGCTCAAAATCGACAACATTTTACATTGGGGACTGAAAACTGTAACTCGGAAAAATAGGGAACCAAAAACGCCCATAGGCCAAACATTAGACACCAAAAATGTTAATATCCCGACTTTGACCTTTCATGACAGTATATGCGTTAAGGTTAATAATGTCCATAGTTACTGACTCTTCTGGTAAAAGATCGTGACTTTAGTTTCTTCAATGCTATTCCCAAGGCCGAGGCGAAGAAGCAACGAATGGAATTGCATTGCCGTCTCTCCATCGCAGATCTTGGACGAGATTGCCGAAGCAAAGAGGCTACATTCGTGGTTGTTTACGGCCGAAGATAAAAAAAAAAAACAATTTCGAATAAATATTTGATGCCCGATATTTGTTAAATTTTCGTCATCAGGCCCCGCGCATATGCGCCACACGGAGGAGGGAGTGACCGCATAAGCTTGATGGGGTTCCTTCCTAAAACCAATTGGTTATAGGAGGAGTGATCCATCAGCTTATATACCGGTTAATTTTTCTTGTCGTAATCGATGTGGGACATTTTGGCCACATGTGACATTCTTCACAATATTTTCGAAACATCGATATCCAACTTAACCCCACCTTTGTCTTCGTATTGCTTAAATTTCAAAACTTAATGTCATAAAAGTGTTACCGCTTTAAAATATATATATATATATATATATATATATATATATAATTAGCTAACCACCAGAGCCGTTTCAAATTCTACACAAAGAAGTATTAGCTCCATAGTTACACCATGAAATCCGGGAAAAAAAACACAGTTACACCATGAAGGAAATTTGCAGCAGCTGCTGATGAATAGACACGTCAGCAAAAACTATTCGGACAGAGGAGTAAATAACCCGAGCATTCTTACACAGAAACGTCCGAGCTAGAAGAACCCGAAGGCTAAAGACGGGCTCTCTTGTTGCTGCTGCAAGAGGGGCACTTGTACTGCTTGATATGCTCGGCTTTAGCAGCAATTATCTTAACGAATTTCCCGTGAAGCCAAGTCTCGTAAACGTCGCAGCAAATCCAAAACTCGTCTGCTGCATAGCTGTCCCCGTGCTCCTCCTCATCGGAGCCCTTTTCTTCAACGCCATTTTGCTGGGATTTTGAGGATCTTACCTGATTTTAAAATGTCACCAGAAAGAAGACAGAAAAATTATAATTTTTTTGAGAATATGTATGGATAGTGCTATATACGAAGGAGCCTGTTTTACTATCCCCTGATGAAGACCCGTGACTAGATATATAATCTAAACAAGACTCAAAAAGATCAGAAGCCTAATATGATGTTGAGGATGGGGAAAATATGGCTTTGTTCGTAGGTTAATGAGAGAAACTCTTTCTATAACCAATTAGTTTTAACTAAGATGGAATTATTCGAGTTTAACATGATATAACAATGGTTGTCTTTAAATCAAAACCGTGCACGAGAGTCGAGAATTCTAAGAGGTCAGAGGAAAAAAAGATTGCTCAACAAGGTAATGCGAAATCTTACGGGTTTGGAGTTTGATTTGGATTTGCTGCCGCTATGATTCAATAGCGAAGATTTGTACTTCTGCTGTTTCTTGGCGGCACCGGTCACCACTTCGGAAACCGTAGGGAGGTTGTTGACCATGTTGAAGAGCCGGTCCCTGAGGAAATATCAAAAAAAGGGCACTGGTATACGAAGACAAAAAAACCCACATCAAGAATATTTTTTTTTTCAGACGAAAGTTTCATTACAACTAGCAAATATACATGGGCCTAAAGATCCCAGATGCACCACCCTCTGTAACATTCAATTATCCAGAAAAAGAAGCCAAAACATTGACAAAAAAAAAAGACAAACAAGCCCGAAATAGAACAAGATTGAAAGATCAAATGCAGGCAAAAAACGAAGGGGAAAAAAATGAGTTAAAAAAAAATATTATGATCCACCTGTCGGCTTTATCGAGCCCAAATCTTGCTCGGCTTTATAGAACAAAACTCCGAGGAGCCAAGCATCGCTGTGGACGGCGACCAGCGTTAGCCAGTCCTTTTCTTGCATTCCATCCCTCGCAAAGTTGATGTCGATAGCGGGCTCGGGGAGCTCGGGAGGAACTTCTCTGCAAAATAAAGGTCTCCTTCTCTGCTCGTTAGGGTTTGCATACAAGCATAAGTTCTCCTTCTCTGCAAAATAAAGGTCATAAATAGATAACCTTTTTAACATTCGACCACTTCAAATTTTAGCAAGCTAACATCCCAAAACAAGACAGCAAAAGCATAAAACAGCAATGGACCTGATATATAATATATATATATATATATAGAGAGAGAGAGAGAGAGAGAGAGAGAGGAATATATACAAGGACTACTGGATTAGGTAAAAAAGGTCAACCAAGGAAATATGTGTGCTCATTATTGCTAGTAAATCTGCTTGAATTATGAATTGATGTCCACAGGAAAAATGAAACATTGAGAGCCAAAAACATACGAGGACAATTGGAGATTACAGAAGCAGACATTTTCTTCTTTTTGGTGCCGAATTAAACCAAAAGGAAGAAGAAAAATAGAAGACAAATAAACTCATCATGTATGAAAATTTCCCAAACTAAATCAACAGAGCTGATGCAATTGTACCAGCAAAATAACAGATGGAAAAATCCCACGATCATAACAGGAAGGGCGAAAAGGGCTCGATCAGAAACAAACGAGAATCAATTTTTTTTTTCACGAAAAATAGACTTACCGGGATCACACTGCTGGAAAAACTCTTCAACATCTGCACAAAACACAGAAAATTCAACCACAAACACGCGATTATTCACACACGCACGAAACAAAACAAAACATAAAAAACCTGTAGTAAGGGCTTTGACGATTCCAGCCCTACGACCCTTAAAATCCTTGAAGACCTGTTCAACGGTACGCGGGTGGTAAGCTGCATCCATCTTTCTGAATTAATTTAGCTCAGCTCAGCTCCCTCCTCTCTCTCTCTCCCTCTCTCTCCCTTTTAATCAATGATTGTTGTTGGGGGGGGGGGGCGGGGTTTTAGTGGCATATTTTGATAAATGGGATGGAAACATATTTTATTTAAGGTAGAGGGATTGTATGGAAAAAGTCAAAAATACCCTCGAGTTAAAAGTCATTAATATTAGTTTAGTCACTTAAATGAATTCGTCGTTTCAGTTAAATCTTATTCGAGTTCGAATAATCTGGGTTATTTGAACCCGAATAAGAGTTATTCGAGTTCGAATAAAGGTTATTCGAGTTCGAATACGCTTATTCGAGTTCGAATACGCTTATTCGAACTCGAATAACCCTTATTCGGATCCGAATAACCTTATTTGAACCCGAATAGGGCTTATTTGAACCCGAATCCGAATAATCAATTTTAACTCAAGATAAAGATTAAACTCGATTCAAGATGAACATTATACGAAGAAGCTTATGAAAGTTTTGTGTATCACAATATAATTAATAAACATTATTCAATAAGTTCATCGAAGTTTGTATATCACATTGACACAACTCATTTTAGTTGCCATCATGTAGAGCACATGTTTAGATATCATATTATAGTAATTCACTTAAATACAAGTTGTAACATTATAGCAACTCACACAAAACTCATTTAAATTTTCATTACATTTACCCAACTCATTAGACATCTTCATTAAACATTGTCATAACTAATTATAGTATTTCATTGACTATTATTTGATATTAATGACTTGATATTATTATCATAAAATTACAAGTATTAATTATACTCTTATTTGAATTCCAATCATGGTCTTTTGGGTTCTAATAACGCTTATCCGAGTTCAAATGGACTTATTCGAGTTCTAATAAGGTTTATTTGAACTCGAATAGGGTTATTTGAACTCGAATAGGACTTATTCGAACTCGAATATGGTTATTTGAACTCGAATAGGACTTATTCGAACTCGAATAAGGCGTATTCGAATCCGAATAAGCCTTATTTGAACTCGAATAAGACTTATTCGAATTCGAATAGGTCTGTCAATCTTATTCGATTTCGAGTGTATCTTTAATATTTTCAATTATTTCGCCTAAATCTACCTTTAATCGTAACGAAAACTCAAGACCCATGCGAATTTGTATTAATTTTTCAGAAAATCGGGTAAGATATGTGCTAATTTGAAGATGATTTTAAGAGAAATGACGAAGAAAAAGCGACAAATCTGCATTCTAAAACCTAAAAAATGAAAATATAATTTTAAACTATTATAATATTGTTAATTAAATAGATATATTGATTAATTACTTATTTAAGTAAGTGAATCCCTCTTATCTAAAAAAAGAAAAGTCGCTCCCTTTTTTTTAATTTTATAGGAAATTAATCCCTTTTATTAAATTAGCCGGGGTTTAGTTCAAAGAACACAGTGACGTGGCGGATTTGGATCTCCGACGGGTTCAACTATATTTGAGACATGGTTGACGAATCCGCGGACCACGAAATATACGTAGATTTTATTTTGTTAATATAATCAATTACATTATACTATATTAAATATTTATTTCCTCAATTTCAAATATCTATCTCATTTATTTTTGGACATATCCAAATCCAAATCTGCCCAAAATAATCATCTTATCAACCAAGCCCAAGTTCAAGCCCAAGATCAAGCCCAATACCACGACCACTTTTAAAGGGCAAAAGGTAAATGCAGACACTCCGAGTCAGCTAATCAAATCCTACATATGCCACGTGATGTCTAATAATTTTTTCGATAATAGATTTCAAATCTCGAAATTAGAATTAGAATTTTATATTTATTTTACAGTAAAGTTTTAGCTGTTCGATTCGAGCTGACAATTAAGTGGTATATATAAATTCTTTTTGATTTGATAAACCCTCGATTTCGCGTTGTTTATTTTCAGCCGTTATCGTCTTCCCAATGTCATAAACCTCAAAACCCTAACTTGTTGCTAGGGCTTTTTGTTGGAAGCTTATATAGTATATTGCTGTCAATTGGTTTTGTAGAGTTGAAAACATTGACGAATTTCGCTTTTGGAGATGGCGTCAAGTTCGAGGACAAAGGGTGGTGCTCAGGTTTTATCGGCTGGTGTGCGTAGGACGATACAGTCAATCAAAGAAGTTGTCAGAAATCATTCTGATGCCGACATCTACGTGGCGCTGAAGGAGAATAACATGGATCCTTATGAAACAATTCAAAGACTTTTAAATCAAGGTCGGGCTCTCTTTATTGGAAATTTTTTGTAAGCTTACGTTCTTACAGGATATAGTGAGGTTTTCGTTTTGAGGTTCGTCATTTGTGGATTTTAAGAGATCGAGCGGATAGTTATGACGTCTAATTGTCTTTGAAGTAAGAGGTTGTTATAGTTTTAGCTTTTCTACGGTCAGTGTGGTTATTCACACTTTCTTTCCCTTTCAGTTTCCATTCTCGAAGTGTTGGTTTTGACTCTTTGTAGTTTGTACTTTACGGTATCGTTAGACATTTGGCTTTTCTTGCAGATCCATTTCATTTGGTGAAGAGAAGAAGAGACAGAAGGCAAGAGGTGTGTATATAAGTTGCTTTATTTGATTGCTTTGTAATTTTGTTTGCAAGAAATGTTCAGCATTGGTGGACTTTGTTTATGTTAGAATTTTGAGATCGTTCCTAGTTATATATCCACTTCTTTACCATGTATCAGGATGAGTGCTGGGTTGACTGTGTTAAATGCTTAACAACCCAAGACAAAACATGTGAAAAAGTTTATGTTTAATCCTTATAATAATTGATTCATTTTGGTTAAACTTATCGTCTATCTCTTTTGGGGGTAAGGTGGATGTTAAACCTTCAAGGTCGGAAATTGGGCTCTTTGTTTCAGTCCATTTACCTTTCAACTTAGCATGATTTGAAAATTCCTATAATGGCATCCACTATCTATGTTGTCCAGAGTAAAGAAGGGTCCAAGAGTTCGGCTTCCGAAGAAGTCAGGAAAACTATTGATATCGAGACTGTCCGCATGCCAGTTAAAAATAATTCATACGTTGACCATGATTCTCAAAAAGCTGGAAGTGGAACTGGTCGAAATGTATCATCTGGTAATATTATATCTTTTGAACTTAGTTTTATTTTTATGTGCATGGAATGAAATATTGGGTCTTCTTCTGGTTTCAGGATGAAAATTTTAATTTGTACTTAAACACGCCCCTTCATTCTAAACATCTTCATACTGTTGAAATGTCAAGTTAATTCAGTTCTCTCTGGATGGTAGTGTTGCCTAGTTACTAGCGACGCCTGGGTCGCGACATGTGATGTTGGGCTCTCTACAGAAAGCCTAAATCAAAGCTGATTATTTGTTTTGGATCATAGTTTTATCTGATATTAATATTTTCTTTTGCGTCCAGTATTGCATTTTGCATAGTCAGTGGAGATACATGACAACATGGTAGACAAAAGTTAAGAAATCCATTTGGTCAGTGGAGATACATGACAACATGCCAAATAACTGATATTGTTAAACAGAGAGAACAATTTAATACCTCATTATAATTTAGTTCAAACAAGAAATATTAATTGTTAAACCTTGTTGCCTGTGAGCAATTGTGCTTCGTAGTCCCACTTCATTGATGGATATAGTTAAACTTGATACAGTGGCCAGTGTAGAGTTTCGTGTTGTTCAAGACAATAAAATTGCTCAAAATGCCAGAAGAGATCCAAAGCCTGCTCAATGTTCAACTTCTACTGTCAAGGAGGTTGTCTTTGACAAGTCTTTGAAGAGGTAATATTACATTTTTCATCTCATTGATTTCAATCCCCTTTATAATCATTTAGAAGGTTTCAATATTTCCCCCACCCTAAAAGCCTTTCTGTCTAGCTTTCCATTAAAATTTTTATGATAATTAACTTCAGAAAATGTTTTCTGGCTCATATTAGTTACTCATATCTCATGGAAACTATTGAATAGCAGTCCCGGGCATCAAAAGCATCGAGTGGGTCAGCTTTCTTCTCAGGCTTTAAATGAAGCCCAACCTGGGAAAATTAAGAACCCTAAATCAGATAGTTATGAAGGGAAGGAAATGCTCGGTGAGAAGCGCCTTCCAGTTTCTAATTCGCCGCAAATGCAAAAGAAGGCAAATGAGTCCCAGCCACATCCATCTTCTTCTGATCCTGTTCATGTGCCGTTGTCTAACTCAAGACCAGCTGCAAACATTGGACCCATTAAGCGGGAGGTCCGATTCGTGGGACCTCGGCGTTTATCATCTGAACATCCTGCTAAGAATGCATCATCTCAGACATCCCCTTTACCTTATGGACAATTAGCGCAAGATGTCGATTTGAAGTCATCGAGATCATTGACTGTTGCATCTAAAATTGACAAATCCAGTCAACCTAAGGCACCTGAATCGGCGCCCATTCGTACTGCTGGCAGACCTGTTTCAAATAATCAACGTAGTGGTAGATATCACCAAAATTTGAGTCATCATAAAGGTACGTAATTTAATCTTAGACTTTGTTGATTTTGATTCAAAAAAGCTGTCTCTTTTTCTTCTCATCTGAACCAAGTAAAATAAATGTACATGGATATGTAGCTTATCTTAATTGTAATGCTACATGATTTTGCAGTTGAAAAGTGCTTATGAATTTTCTTGCCGTTTTCTTTCCTGAATTAATTAGTCAGCTCCTGAATTAATTAGTCGGCTGCAGCCCTTTGTCAACCTTTTTGCTGGGCAAAATAATCAATTCCCTGTCACACAATATACAATTATTGTGTCAATATTCTCGGTGATGGTGGTGTCATAGTTAAAGCTTGGATGTTATGGTACCTTCAGCTGGTCTGGTGCCCCTATAGCATATTAAGCTATTGAATATTGATGAATCACATGAAGGACAACACCAGAAGTCGATAATTTTGGGAGTCCAAATATAGAACAATTACTCTAAATTAGAAGATAACGTTTTGTTTTAGCAGATGATATTGCTCCATATTTCTTCACTTCTGAGGAGTTCTGAAGACATAACGAATTTTTTCTTATGCGCAGCTGCTGAGCCTAAGAAGGAGTGGAAACCAAAAGCAACTGTTAAACCAAGTACCAATAGTTCTGGTGTGATAATAGCCCCTGCACATCCTGTCTCTCCTCCAGCGGACAATCCAGAGGACTTGAAGATGGAATCCGTTCAGATGCAAGAGAACATGTCTAGATTAAACCTGTCTGAGAATGAAAACGTGATTATAGCCTCTCATATCCATGTCTCAGAGTCAGACAGAAGTCGGCTAACCTTTGGCAGCCTGGGGATTCAGTTAGGCTCCTTAATGAATCCGGCCTTCCCTCCTTCTAAGGGTTCGGAAGAACTACCTACTGAACCTTCTAAGAGGTGGATTTCCTGCACATTACTATCTAAATGTCTTTCAACAGTTGATAATGTCTGCCTAATTTACTTCTACCAAGAATTGAATATTGTTAGATTTGCCTTTATTCCCCCGTGGAGTATGTGACACCCTTCACCCTTGTTATATACTTCGTTTAACACCAACCCTATCATTTGGAGGGCTTAAGTTCACGTAAATAGTAGTATTTAAAGATGTAGATGGAAAACATTGACGCATCATAAAATTGCAGTTTATAATGATGCTTTTGTATCGTGTGTGTGTGTGGGGGAGGGGGTAACTTCTTTTGATGTGATAGTTTTCATGTAATAGTTCGTCAGCGATTCTGTGGTTTTAGAACAAATTCTGATGTGAATGTATTTTTCAATAATTTATTATCCTAGTGGAAATGACCAAGGTCTATGTTTTGTAGTGTCCCAATGTCTGCACCAGAATCTTCAGAAGGTGAACCTGCCAGTAATAGACAGTTGAAGATGGTGGATGCTTCATTCCAAAGCTCAGGATCCAGTTCTCCTGCTTCAGTTGTTGAGTCTGACCAGAAACTGCATGAGAAGGAAGAATCTTTAAACCCGCAGCATCCTGAAAATTATGCTGATGCTGGATTGGTACGTGACAGCAGTCCATCCTACAATTCAGGATCGCTGAAGCAGCAAGAAACTTCAGAATTGTCTAGCTTCTCGGTAAGTCTAGCATCAGTTACTTGGGGGACAGTTTTTTCAGCAGAGTACTCCAGTTCTCTTTCTGATGGCTACTAATCTCGATTCCATTAGTCTAAAAAAATATTGAGCTTATTTTTATTTTAATATCTTGCTTAATAACAAGGTTATGAACCTCAGATGGATATTTCATACTTCCACCCCGTTGATGAAGCCATTACAGGACCTGGGCTGCCATCACCTAAAGAGGTTAGCATGAAATACTTAAATGCCATACGTCTTTCGTATTTTTGTCTCGATCATTTCTGTCGGAGATCTATTTCATAACTTAAGTTGGATGTTCTTTATTGGAGCCTGTTGATGGTACTTAAATACGATGGGCAGGACCCAATCATTTCCTATGAAGGGCCAGTTTATATAAAAGCTTAAGTTGTTACCCTCATTTTATATTTATTGCTAACATGCCTCTTGAATGTGAAATTGATTTTTTGAGGGCTAACCTGTGAATTACATTTTGAGGGCAATTGTCCCAAATCGGATGTTAAGCATAAGTAAAGCGGACACATTACTTAACTCAGTTTTTGGATGAAGCTCAAATTTTACATTAGGTTATTTAACCGGATCGAGAGGTTTGCATGTTTTGCTCAAGTCTTGATTGACTTATTGTTCACAGGTCATGAATACTCATATGACAAATCCAGTTCCTTCATCCACCATTTCAATGGTACAACAACAGCAGCATATGGCTCAAATGTATCCGCAAATGCATGCTTCGCAGTTTGCTAATATCATGCAATATCGTCAGTTTCTACCTCCCGTCTATGTTCCTCCGATGCCTGTGCCTGTGTATTCAAACAATCCTGCCTATCCTCATCCTTCAAATGGCAGCAATTACTTGCTCATGCCAGGAAGTAACTCCCATCTGACTCAGAGTGGTGTCAAGTATGGGATGCAGCAATTCAAGCCTGTACCCGCCGGTGCTTTCCCTACAGGGTTTGAAAATTTCAACAGTCCAGGTGGTTATGCCATTAATACTCCTGGGCTCGTGGGAAGCACTGAAGATGCCTCTAGGCACAAGTATAAAGATAATCCTTATGTTCTAAACCCGCAGCAGGTAAAAGCAGAACCACCTTCAATTTCCCCCCTAATTGTCTAGGATTTATTCTACTATGATATCGACGAAAATCGAAATAATTGTTCATAGAAGCATGAGTTATTTGTGTGCATTGCAAATAATCTGCCATTATTTGCTAAGTCAGTTACTTTGTGGGTGTTGAAGATGGTTTCATCCTCATTTTGTCTTTCTTTTTTCATATAGCATTTCAAAATTGAAGACAAATCTTCTTTGTTTTTTAAGATTTCAAGAAACACAATTTATTTCTTGTTTCTGACTCTTCTGGTTAGTGTGACTACAATACATTATCAAGATACTGGAATTTGGCCTAGAACCTATCCGTATGGGTTATACCCAACTCCATTCAGATTGTGACATGTGCCCAACAATTTCCCATCCAATGTGTTAATCACCTTCCACTCTTGAGCTCGGGCCACGTGTCACAATCTGAACTCAGTTGTGGTATACCCAACTGTACCCAACTGGGTAGGATAGACAGGACCCTGGTATTTTCTCAAGTCAATTTATAGTCCCCGTAAATTGATAGTACCTCACGATCTCAAACCCTTGTTATGTCGTTAAAAATGTCAATTACTTGAGTAGATGTGAATGAGTGAGTTAAATTGAAGGTTATTCGAGTGGAAAGGCAAATCTTCAGTCTTCTGTTCTCCCATTACGTGTAAACTTGTCTCAAACTAATCAATCTCGGAACTGAAATTTCAAAGCGAGTAATTCCACCCCTTTTATCTGTTGTCCTTTGCAGGCAGAGACATCTGAAATTTGGATGAGTCCAAGGGACATTTCAAGTCTTCAATCAGCATCTTATTACAACATTGGTGGACAAACACCTCCTGCTGCTTATCTAACATCACACGGTGGCCATGTATCATTCAATCCAGCTGCTGCTGCGGCTGCTCAATCATCCCACATGCAGCAATTCCAAGGGATGTATCATCCTCCACCTCAGCAAAATCCTATTGCAAGTCCTCATCCTAATTTGGGCCCCACCATCGGCGCGAATGTTGGCGTTGGCATGGCTGCTTCCGCTCCTGCACACGTCGGTGCGTATCAGCAACCGCAAATGGGTCATATGAATTGGGCAACAAACTTCTGATCAGAGAGTCAAAGGGAGCCCGTGGCTTCGAGGGGTGGGCTTAAGCTGTGTAGGTACTCATAATTTTTTGCCTTGTTATGTTAAATGTCAAGGATGCTTCAACTTTTATATATCAATGCAAGTATGTTGCGATGCAAATTTTTGCAGTCTCCACGATTCTTTCTTTTTACTGCTTCCACCCCAAAAAGGGATTAACTAGTTTTGCTGAAAGGATCTCAAAAGTGAAACCCTCTAAGTTAGGAAGCCATGTTAGATTGGTGAGCTTTGAATGGGAGGACACTTAAGCTTTTGTTTTTCCTCATGATACCAAAAGAAACCTGCAAACCTGTTAGACTTTGGATCACTCGCAACTGGTAAAATTCGTTTGAAAATCGTACTTATCTGCTACCTACTTTATTATGTTCTCATTTTACTTTGTTTCTGCGTCGAAAAAAGAGCCCTTGTTTGTGTGTAAACATTAGACTCACTAGTTTTGTGAAGTCATGTTGTCCGGTTTCCCTTTACTCGGAGAAGTAAAGCTTAAAGCCAAAGATTCTTTACCCATCTCTTGGATTATTGTACTGAATTGGATGGATCATTCTATCATTTATATATATATATATATATATATATATATATATATATATATATAAATGCTTTATCATAAGGGCTAATTAGGTTTCAGGCCCCATTAGCATACTTTCATTAGAATTCAGACCCCAACAAGTTTTAAAATAGAAATAAGGACCCATTTTAAGTTTCTCTTAGAGTTAAACATCCATTTGCAAGGAAAAGACTCATTTGCCCCTCCTTGTTGCGAAAATTACTTATATTTGCCATCATTTCTCCCAAACGACAACCAAAAATCATGTTCAATTCAAAATCAAAAATTGTGTTCGAAAGGGGGCTCAATCTCGACGTTGATGACCAAATAAGGTTAAATCGACGACAATTTTTCATGGGTGTTAATAAACAACGAAAAATTACGAAGTTTATAATGGAATAATATGTAAAAATGCAATTCAAAAATCTCGTTAAAAAAGGAGAAAATATGGACTTTAATGTCAGAATAAGGTGAAATTGATCATGGGTTTTAATAAACGGGAATTATTGATGTTAATCGTGGAAGAAAGAAGAATTTTGATGCGAGCAATGATTAAAGCATTTGAACGCTCGTTGGGTAACACTTCATGCATTCTGGGTAACACTTCATGCCTTCTGGATAACACTTCCTGGGTAGCAAGCAAGAGACTAAGAGAAATATATCGAAAATTACCTACGACACCCAAAAATCAATGAAGCCGCTCGAATCTCCGATATTAGTGATCGAATAAGGTTAAGTCGACCTCAATTTCTCATAAATTTTCATAATCAACGAAATTTTTTTAAATTTATAATGGAATAATATTTCAAACTCAATTCGTGGGTGAAATATCTACTTTAATGGCCGAATAATGTAAAATCGACTCAATTTGTTCATGGGTCTTAGTAATCGTCGAGAATTATTGATGTTAACATGGAATAACGAAGAAATCAGATAAGACCGAAGATTAAAGTGTTTGCTAATTAACACGCTACATGCGTAACACTTCCTACAACAATTATAATACAAGTGTTATAGTACATAACTAATATTGCCGCAAATATAACAAATCATTCAGAAAAACTAACGCTTCATTTATTGTCAATAACAAATTTTGTACACAAGCAATGGATCGCGACGAATGTTATGAAAATAGCCAACGACACTAAAAAACGGTTGAAAACCACAGAAATCTCGATGTTATTGGCCGAATAAGGTTAGATGGACATCAATTTCTCATGGGTCTTAATAATAAAAGAAAATTGTTGATGCTAATACTTCAAACAAATTCGAAAATTGGGGTGAAATCTCAACTTTAATGCTCGAAAAATTGTGAAATAAACTCAATTTGATAATGAGTCTTAATAATGAACGAAAAATATTGATATTAATCATGAAATAATGCAAAAATTGGCTTTTTCCCAAATTAAAACGTTTTTGAGATGATTCACACTTTCTGTTAGAATTATAACACATGTACATGCAAAAGAAACACTTCATGAAGAACATTCTTGAAGGTTCTGGAATTTCATAGAATATTAACACATCACATGCAAATAATACTACATGTCTGACAAAAATTAACAATATGAACTCAATTTATAACACGTTTGTAGATACTGGTACTACATAATAGTTTCACAGTACCACATTACTACTTTGAATAATTTCCGTTCATAAATGCACTTTTTTCGGACTTCATGGAAATAGATGATGTGATGAATTTAAACCACCAAATTCCTTTAAAAGACATGTTATGCGAATGTTGATGTTAAAAGTGGAATGTTGAAGTCATTAGTCATGTGAACATATAGTCTTTCATTCCAAAACATAGAATATATCTATCTCATTGAACCTAACATTATGAATTTTATCACGAAAGTGTTCAAAGTTCAACATTGAATCACGAGTAACATTTTATAGAACGTATACCATAAATTCTAAGCTCCGAACCCTAAACCCTAGGCCCCGAACCCTAAACCCTAAACCCTAAATCTGAAACCCTAAAATTTTTTATTGTTGTATCCTATAAATCATAAGTTGTATATCATATTACCAAATTTTTGTGTCGTAAATCCTTAATCTTAACCCTGAAACCCTAAACCCAAAAATTAAACCTAGAAACCCTAACATGTAAACAGCAATATGTAACAGATCATTCATTTCGGTAACACTTAAACACTTACTGGTAACACTTAATCCCTACTATTTTATGTATTTCAAGAGATTTTTTAATCCTTTATGCTGCCTCTTTATTAGAAAAAAATACATGTTTGGCACGAAATAGATGGTTTAACATCATAAAATCTTATTTTTCCGTGATTGACAATCTTATATATCCGAAGAAAAACACATTTATGAAAACAATTAATTGAATTATTGTTGTGGTACTGAGAACCTATTATGCGGTACCAGTATTTACAGATGTATTAAAAACTGAGATCATATTGTTATTCAGTATCAGACATGTGGTATTATTTGTAGGTGATGTGATAATATTCTCTGGCTATCTAGAATTTTATGATGTTCTTAATGAAGTGTTTTTCTTACATATACATGTGTTATATTTATTGTCAAAAGTGTTACTCAATTCGAAAATGTATAAAGCCATTATAGTTGTAAATAATTTCCGTTGATATTTATGGCTCATGATAAAATTGAGTTGATAACATTATTCAACCATTAATTTTGAGTAGCCCGTTTTTTCAACGGAATTTTAGAATTGGATTTAATGCATATTCATTATAAACTTCATTAATATTTTTAAAATTCCTTTTAATTCTTGGCTCCTATCAAATTCTTCGGTACTCCATGAAAACACAGTAACACATGTTCTTCTTACATACCTTTTAATTCTTTATTGATGACAAATGCATCGAAATAATACCGGTTCAAGTAAGAGTGTCTTAGTCAAATTTATTCCGGCGATTTTTGTTTCAGTTCTGTTTACCTCGAACGACGAACGATTGATCTAACACGGTGGGGGCGACGTAATGTCCAGCCTATGGGTGTCAACAATTTGTACATATTGTCCGCAATGCCGACCGAAAACATCATTCGATGCAAAATTATTTTTTTTTATTTGTGTCATGATTTCGAAATACTTCGCACTACGATCATCGACGTAAGATCATAATCAAACTTCGAGGACACATCCTGCTTTGTTTGGTAAGTGGGGTTGGAGGAAGGTGTTGCCCGTGCGAACGACGATAAATTCCGATCGTGGGAACTATATTTGCTTCTGTTGATACCACTTATAATCATCTGGGTAACATATTAATGACAATCCGTAACATATTAATGACAATCTGTAACATATTAGTTATCAAAGATACCATTATGCTGTTAATTAGTAACGGAAAACATGCATCAAATACTGCTATTTAAAACATTTTTGTAAGGGTATTTTGGTCAGATCGACTTTTAGGTCCTCAAAACTATCTTTCAAGCGAATTGGGTCCTTAACAATGTTTTTTTCACTGACAGGGTCTAAGTTCTTTTTCGAAACTTAATTGGGGCCCGAAACGAAATTGCCCCTTATCATAATATGCTGTGATGTGTCTCTGTTGCCTGGGGATTGCCAAAGCATCACCTCGTTTCTGCAATTTAACCCTTTTTATCCCCACCATTTCCTTTATTTTGAACCAAAGCTTCTTTTTCCTGATTGGCGATGCTGAAGCTTTCTAATGGGTTACAGAGAACAATATGCAGTAATTCTTGCCGTTAGTGAGTGAGTGTCATTGTAGGCCTCAGCTAACTGATTACCATATATTTACTTAATGAGTGAGATATCAAATCATACAGTATTTATGATTATTTCTAAGGACTAGCAATTCATTTCTGCCTGCCATTACCATGCTAGAAAAAAGCTTGTGACTTGTGTGATTGATGTGGCATCTTTGATATTTGTTATTATATCTTATCTATCATGATATTGTTAGGAAGATGCATTCTACTGCTTAGTTGACTTCATTGCTTAGAAGAATGGAATCTCTAAGGAAGGATTCATGATTTGAAAAACAAGTCATTTCATATTTATTCCTCTTTTTTGTGTGTGTATATTCAATGCTCCGTGTATATATATCTATTGATGTTGACGATCACGCACTTGGTGATCTTTGGATTTCCATATCAAGAAAATATTGGGTCGAAGATTTGATTTGATTGCATATTAGTAGTGCGTCGGAGTAATTGAATTTTCAGAGATGAAGATGGCTTTTCAATAAGTACACAATACGATGAATGGAATTTATTTTGCATAACATTCTTTTTTTAATGATATTTCTCGTAGAAATATGAGTAGAGAATGGTACAATACGATGAACCCTTTGAAAAAGTAAAAGATGTACCCACGAGTTCAATCATGGCATCCATAATAAATAATCTGTTTAACTCGCTATCAAGCACGCATGAGCTCACTTTAAAATACCTTAAAAGTTTGCTGCAGTGACAATTTTACTACTTCAATCTATTAAATAAAACAGTATAGTCTGTGCGTTTAATGAGATTATCGCTGGCTTCCAACATAAATCAACATCGTCGCTAGACAGCAAAATCTCTCTCTCTCTCTCTCTCTCTCACTCAAGCGTGCCTACAAAGCTCTCATGACGCACACCTCCACACCACCATCATCCAAAATGATTACAATTGTCTTCTCAACTGTTTGCAGCACTCCAACACTCACTCATCACTAACCTTTCACATGTTAGCCTCTCGTGCGTGTGTGTGTTTGTGTGTCTGAATTCTTCTTGATATAAGAAACACGGTACTTGTAATCCTCAGTAATTGTCGAGAGCCACAAACCCTTCTTTTATTTTCTCTCTTTTGCAGCTTTTGATATTCTCTCAGCAGACAACAAAAGCTAATTTTTCTTGATATCATTTCATTCTCTACTACCACAATCGCCACCTTTTTCTCTAACACTAAATATATAAATTCGGACAACAGCCAATGGCGGAGAGGTATAGCTATAGCCGCTGCTACTCTTCGAAGAACCACAACAGCCTTTCTTTCTCTTCAACGCTTCTCGACGCGATATACCGATCCGTCGAAGCTGAAACCACAGCCGTCGATAGCTGCAGAGATCCTGCGGTTAAGATGAAGCACAACAGTGTAAGAAATGATGAAGTCTTCAAGAGTAAAGAAGACATGGAGAATTACAGACGAGCTTGTATGATCGACAAGTGGATGGAGAAGAAGAAAACCACCGATAATTATGATAATAATAATAATAATAATAATAACAATAAAGTGAAGAAACCCTCGTCGTCGGCGATCAATAAGGCATCTCGAGATCAGAAGCCGAGATTGAATTCGAACTCCAAGAAGTCGAGCTCGAGCTCATCGCCGTCGTCCTCCGAGGCAGAGTCCTTTTTGCCCAGACCGAAACCGGTTCGAACCGGTTGTACTTCCGGGTTTGAGAAGATGGTCAAGAACCGGGAGAGGAGTGGCCCGAAGCAAGAAGGTGGTGGCGGGTTTTCGAGGACGACGAAATCTAGGGCTTTGAAGATCTACGGGGATCTGAAGAAGGCGAGGCAGCAGCCGATTTCTCCCGGTGGAAAGCTCGCCGTGTTCTTGAACTCCCTTTTCAGCGGCGGAGGAAACCTGAAGAAGAAGAAGACGAGTAAAATCGTTTCTAACGGCGACGATTCTCCGTCGCTTGAATCTACTATTACAAGTACGACTACGTGTTCCTCGGCTTCGTCGTTCTCGAGGACAACGACGTCGTGTCTGAGCAAAACGCCGTCTTCCAGCAGGAAAACTTCCGACGCCGTCAAAAGGTCGGTGAGGTTCTCTCCAGTGAATATGATTATTGACGAAGACCCTAAATCTTATGGGCAAGAAGTATCGAATCAAGACGAGCACAACGGTAAGAAAACATCAAAAGACAGCGTCAAGAGTTGTCCCTTTGATCAAGATTCCGACGAGGACGATGATGACGTGGCGAGTTATGCGAGCTCGGATTTGTTTGAGTTGGATAATCTTTCGTCCATTGGATTAGTGGAGAGTAATTACAGAGATGAATTACCAGTTTATGAAACTACTCGTCTGGATAGTAGTAATATCGAGTTATTATTGCGTATGAGATGAATATGATCTTGTGAGCCAAGAAAATAAAAATAAAAATTGTAAGTTTCCTTATCTTTAAAGAGAGTTTATATTTTGGTTTTGTGGGTTTAGCTGTAGAATATTTATAAAAAACTTGTGTATGTTTTGAATAGCTTAACTATGTTAAATTGTACTAAAAAACACTAATCATGAGGGGTAATGATATAATTGGAGTGAGTTTAGGACTGTGAAATGAAGATGTCTCAACACTTAACCATCATGGAAAGATCAAAAGCAAACCAAAGGCTAAAGAGTGAAATCTTGTTTTCAACTCAATCAAAATCATGAAAATGCTCAATGTCACCTACGTGAATAGTCTCAAAGCTGACAAAAAAGTCAAAAACTCGATTGAGATTAAACTTAAATATATAGGGATAACTTTTGTCTCTAAGAAATCATATAGCTAAATATTAAACAAAATCTAAAATCAACTATGAATGCTGGTCCCAAAAGGTTGGGGACATGAAATCTATACTTCGATCTTTTGTTGGTTGAGTAAGTTCGTAGTTGTAAGCTTAATTAAGATGGTCTTAGATCCAAGCAACAAAGTTGGTTGAAAGCTGGTCTTAAAGAGCTTGTTAGATTATTACAAACTCAAAGTACACTTATTTTAAAATTGATTAATTGATATTAATGTGTAAAAAAGTTCCGTAGGTAGGGCTATTAATTAATGTTCTTTCTACCTAAGCTACTGTTAGGGTGTGGTGGAACTATGACGTGCAACATATCTTATTCAATTAGACAACTAAACTGTTCTTAAGATGTGAGTACTTAATATTACCTTTTGGGATTGTTTGATAATAAATATAGTTTTTAAGTAAATAAATTAAATAAGAGAATCATTATTGCCAAAGTCCCTATTGCACTCACCTACCATGCGTGCCCTTCGTTCTTGATGATGGCCTATCCATGGCTTTGGAGGGGATTGATATAATTATATATATGTTATACCATCGCAAAATATATTAGTTTTATATTTACAGATCATTACATTGAGACAACGGGCACACTAAAAATCATTAAACACTGTCAACCTCGCAATGAATTTTAGTAAGTATTTCATCATAGCAAGAAAGGCAAATGAACATTGTGCTTTGATTTTACCTGCAAGAGTTGACGATTGTTTATTCACTCAGGAAACCTTAAAGCAACAAAGCTTTACAGCTAACAACCATCGATTCACTAATCTCATCATTCATGAACTACATCAGAATCCCAATTACAGAAGCAGAAAATTCAAGAACAAGCCTAAGAGGATTCAATAGTAAAGAAGAAATCAACTAAAACCCAAAAGAAGCTGTTTTTTAGTAGACAAATCACTAACCTCAATTGCCACGCTTCTTCGTCAGCCGTGGCGAAGTCCTAACGTTTCCTCCCTTAACAAGCTTTTTCTTTCCCTTCTTGCTAAGACCACCACGATCATCGTCATTCTTGTTATTAACTGCTTCGTCGTTTCTTTTAGCACTGCTGCTCCTCGTGACCATCCCAGATTCGTTAGCTATTTTCTCAAACTCATCACCTAATTTCCTCACCACGGACCTCTCCTCGGAGCCCTCGTCTTCAGTGTCCTCATCCACCAAGCCCACCACACGACGCCGTTTCACCACCCTCGGCGCCGGAGGTGGAGACGAGGGACTCCTGCTCCTCCTCCTCTCGTCCTTACTCTTACTCTTCATAGTCTCGATGTCACGGTCTGCATCCTTCTGACGTTTCGTCGAACACCTTGCGGTCTCCTCCTTATCCTTCTGCCTCCTGAGTTTCTCGACATTGCCCTCGATGCGACCCTGGAGCCTGTACCGGGTAAAGCTAAGCCCGCCCATGGACCAGTGCGCCGATTCGGCCCAGTTCATCAGCGGATCCATCACAGGAACCGGTGGGTCGACCCGGGTCTCGCTGAATTTCACGTCGGTGTAAAACCTAGGCCGCGGGAGGCTGCTCCCGTAGAATTTTCCTGGACCTAATGCTACAACCATCGCTCTATTCCAACCGAAGTGATTTTCCCTCTCGCCCTATTTCAGTATTTTCGACCTCAGTGATGAGCCGATGTTCGCTGCCTTGTGAGCTTTTGTAGAAGATGCCTCGTGCTGTGAGGCCTAAGGCGGGAAATTTGGCGCCTATTAATTGGCGACCGCGCGCGCGCGGCTTCAAAAGAATCCACGAAATTTTTTGCGAGCTTTCTTTTTTCGATTAGCCGCTAAATCCTTTTTATGATTGCTTATTGGGCCGATTTCGGAGGGCTTTTAGGGTTTTTGGTGGGCCGACCAATTAAACCAACCTTCTAATAATTTTTCTCGTAACTTTTCTGTTAATACTTTGTGTTTTCTCGATTTTTTTCGGACAGTACGTGCAAGGGTTACAAACATCGAATTGTTTTTATTTGGTTCGGAATTTTGGATTCAGATTCGAAATATTTGAATATCGAATTAGTATAAAATTAGTTTTTCGAATTCGACTATTTTTTAAATACCGATACAAATATATATATTTATCGACGATTTGGATAAGTCAACATATAGTTAAATGATTTAACCTGTAATGCCAACATAATATTGAATTAAATATGCCCATTGAGAAGAAATGTTACCAATCGAAGTTGTTTCAAAAATATGTAGGCCCATTGTTATCGTGATTATTGAAAGCAAGCTAAAAACACCATTATTTATTGATGCATTTGGTACTGAACGCTGATAATGAAACCAATGTTATTCTGTGGAAAAAAAACAGAGAGGATCAAATTTACATTCAAACTAGTGTGTTTGAATGTCATTATCGAATCCATTCGAATCGATTTCGGATTCGAATAGAAATCGAATACGAATACCCGATAATAGTATAAGCGGATACAAATAAATATGATGCTACGCTTCGATTTGATTTATTTGAAACCCCGACCATTGAAAGCATCGTGATTAAACAAAACCCGCAAGAATTGAACTCTTCGATTGTCGACATTAGAGAACCTATAACTTAGGCTCAACTTACAACAGTTAAATAAAGGATGTTCTCATATCAATAGTCTTTCACCATGATAAATAACAAGGAAAAAAATATATATTTTTTTTTTTCAAGTCTTCAAAGGAGCCTTTTTCTCTCTGTCGGAGATCCGAGAGGGAGCGGTAGAATGGGATTTGAACCGGCCCCTGCCGCCGTCTTCTTTCTCCTGCACGAAACAAAGACAACAAATGCTCAAAATCTCCGAATATATTTTAGAACAAGTAGCTGAGGAAAGTCGAGTTCAATCCGTCTTATGTTGTACTAGATTTGCTCGTTCGAATGAAGCCACGATGAAAACTCAGCTGGATATTTCTAATTGAATCAAATGATTTCTTTTTGGCTTAATTATTTTTCTTGGTCATGTATATTAGTGGTGGTGGCGTTATAAGGAACCTAAATTAAAGGATTGCAATTTTCGGACACGTAAATCAAATATTGCAAATTAGGACAGTAAGTTTTCAAAACTGAAGACGGGACCCAACATAATTAATCTTTTCTTTCTTACCTTTTTCTTCACTACTTGCACAACATCTTCGTCCTGAAGAACGTGACTGAGGCCACAGTGCTGCGGGTAATGCCTCGCGCTGGTGCCCCACACCAAGCAGTACTTCATGTCCTTCACGAGGGTCCGATGGATGTGGTTGCAGAAGTCCTCCACCGTGCACCCGCCGCGGCCCTGCAATTAATTATTACGGTAAAAAAACGGTACTAATCATCAATGGCCTCGAATAAAAAAAGGCAACATCTACTACTAAATTGAAGGTTCCATCCTAAAACTAACTGGTGATTAAGGAGATGCATCTTTGATTTATATAGTGAGTCTGCTGAAATTAGTTTTTCGATGTGCGACAAATAATCTCAACGCGTCCCCTCACGTGTGATACTATTCAATAAATCAGGTGACATGAGTCACAATGGGTAGTTTCCCAATGTGGGACAAATAATCTCAACAATAACTGTGCATGATAGAGATCTTAGAGAGACATACAGCAGAAAGGACCACGGGCTCGGCGAAATCAGGTTGCTGGCCCTGAGGCTTTGTATATATTCTTACAAGTCCCATCTCTTCCCACATTTTCGCGAGTAGTCTGTCTAAATTCAGCTGTTTTGATGCAATAGAATTTAATGTATGAGAGAATCTAACATAATATCAGTAAACGTTAATAAGATAATACGGTAATTAGCTACGTAAAGGTAAGCTTTTGGAATAAAATATACCCGTAAGTTGCAGCTGATCACAATAGAATTTGGCTGCCGCGCTAATCGGTCCACGTCATCGATACCAACGACGTCGATCTTGTTGTATACGTACACGCACTTCATGTACTTGCGGTTCCCCTCGATGACATCGATGAGATCGTCCACTGTGGCATCTTCGCGAAATAGAATCTGCAGAAATCAATGAGCAAAAAAAAAAAAAAAACTTTACCGTCTGAAGAAATCTTGAGGAAAGGGCAATTTATCAGTGTTTATGGGAATTAAAGAGAGAACGAGGTGAGTACCTCCGCATTGTGAATCTTATATTCATGCAGAATTTGATAGCATAGCTTCTCATCCACATGAGTCAACGGTAGCGTGCTATTGAACGAAATTCCTCCCGTTTTTTTCTTTTTGAAATATATCTGTTAACGAATAGAACGAAAAGCTTCCATTAGATCTCCACTCTTTCGCAAAATCAAAATAAAACAAGGATAGAAACTCAAAATACTTACGTGAGGTGGTCTTTTATTCAAACGTAAGCCAACAGCTTCCAACTCCCTTGTTAAGATCTGCCGATGCCCTTCACTCTAAAAAATGTATGCAGTTCACAAGCTAAAATTGGAATCAAAATAGCTAAAATCGAAGCCAAAAGTAACATAAATGCCACCACTTACTTTCGATGCGTCAAGAACCATCAACACAATATCTGAGGATTTGGCGACAGCGATGACCTGAAATCGAATTAAGAAGCTTATTACATCGTCTTAGTTTCCTTTTCGGTTATTCTTGTCAGAATCCTTAATTATACCCAACAAGTAAAAAGTCACCTGTCTCCCACGACCTTTTCCTTCAGCTGCACCTTCTATAATTCCCGGAAGATCGAGAAGCTGTATCTTTGTATCTTTGTAGTGAATAATACCAGGAATGCAAGTAAGTGTAGTGAACTCATATGCAGCTGACTCTGAACGCGTCCCCGTCAACAATGTCAGAAGAGTCGATTTTCCAACACTAGAAATTAAAAAAAAAAAGGCCAACGTTAAGTACCATTTGAGCTATTTAAACTGCAAGAATATTTGCTTTACATCAGAAATTTTCATCTACTCCGATGTGAACTGAAAAAACAACAGCCAATGGATATTGTTCCTTTTCTCCAATTTATATTCCTAAAATATACTCTCCAATGTAATAAAGAGGGCTAACCTGGGAAAACCTATAAGCGCAACACGTCCATGACCAAATTTTGTAACCTCAAAACCTTCCCCAGCTCCACTAGATCCCTAAAATATAAAAAAGGGTCATCGAATAAGAAATTTTAGAAATTTTCTCAGTAGAAAATCTCAGCTTGTATTCAGAGAGTAACATACTTTTGGTGGCTCTAATAACTGTGTCCTCAATTTTGCTATCTTCGCCTTGAGCTGACCCAGATGATACTCTATGCATTTTCATCCGAATGAAAATTCAGAATCAGAATTGAAGTATAAATAGATAGAGCATCATAAGCAATTCTATAGGAAACAGAAAGGTAGATCACCTGTAGCTTTATTTTTCTGTGTACGAGCCATCTCGGCTTCGATTTCCTTTATCTTTTCGATTATCCCCATCTTCAATAGAGTAATTACCTGAAGCAATCCAACAAGTAAACTGATACATCATATTTTCTCCCTCAATTAATACGGATAAAAAAAAAACAAAACAAAAGATTGAAAAAGGACGCTTATTATCGGATGCATCAAATCTCCGCGCTCCCAACCAAGTGGGCGAACAGGTACAAATTCAAAATAACAATTCACTAAACGAACAGGCCAAGCAAGAGATTATTCAAGTCCGACTTACGCCTTTGAATCCAAATGAGTACTAATTTTACAATTTTAGCTTACAGATGTAGCAATTCAGATTCTTACCAGACGAAGTATTACAGTGCAACGACAGAGACGATGAGGAAAATCGAAGTTTTTCGTAGGTCTTTAATCAATCAGGGATGGGGATTCAGTAGTTCGCGAGTGTACCAGAAACGTTTGCGCAAGCGACGATTTCTGGTATTTACTTTAGGCCGATGATATGGGCTGGGTTTATACGGCCCAATTGCGCTTGTACTGAAAATGAAAAATAAGTAAATATTTTGTTTAGATTAAACATGCTTCTACAACTATGATGCACTAAATTAGTAAAAAGATAAATCTGAACTTAATAGCCATTTTTATGAAATTTTAGGATGATTTATGTGTAATTATTCGTTAGTTATTTTGTCCAAACCAGTAATTTATCAAGTTTCTGTTTTCTTTTTATTTGGTTTGTGTTTGTTATTTCTTATGACCGGAGTATCATACGCTGATTGGATGTTAGTAGGTGAAATTTTTGGGTTGTTTTAGCCCGTAATATATTCATCTTTTTGTAGTGAAAAACTATGGAATCCAAAAAAAAGAAAGGTGAATATTATTAGTCCATGTTTTCATCTATTCTATTTATTAGAATCAAAGAATCACATCCTTACAAATAATTCTTTTAAAATTATTATTATATCTATTAAATATTATAAATTAAAAATAACTTAAATATAATGTAATATTAAATATTTATATTTAATCACAAATGGAGCGTACAATAAATACTCGTACATTATTATCTATTCTCCATTAGCCCAACAAGATATGAGATGATGCGCAATAGCATGAGGCCCAGGCACAAACATCGGCGCAACCTCACCACCGCCGCTCTCAACACTCTCTCCCTCCACACCGCCGCCGCACGCCCGCTCAATCTCGCCGGCCGCCCTTTCCCTCGCCTCACCGTACCCAGAAAGAGCAAGCGCCCTCCTCACGTCGTCCCTGCTATGCCACCTGGCACTCTCCAGCTCCTCCTCGTCCACAACGATCTCCAAGGTCTCGGCGTAAGCAAAGAACCCAACCATCAGCTGACACGTCACGGTGCCGCCGCTGCGCCCCACGGGCCACGCCTGAGATCCGTGGTACGCGACGCGGCCCACTTCGACGCCCGTCTCTTCTCTCGCCTCTCTCCTCACGGCCTCCTCCAAGCTCTCCCCCGGCTCGACGAAGCCGGCGAGGCACGTCCACTTGCGGGGGACGTACCTCGATTGCCTGCTCAGCAGCGCCCTGTCGTTTTCTTCGTCTATTACGAGCATTATCACGATGGGGTCCACGCGCGGGTAGGTTTTCTTCTTGCAGGCTTTGTTCGAGCACTGCCGGCGCCGACCGTAATCTATGGAGGCCGTTTTAGCGCCGCAGTGCCCGCAGAACTGAGCCGTCGCGTGCCATTCTAATAAAGCTCGGCCGTGTCCGGCTACGGCCAGCTCACGCGCGGCGTCGCCGTCGCCTGAGAAATCCGTGGCCACCATTAGCGTCTTCAGATCCACGCAGCTGAGGTTTTTGGCTCTGAGCCACTGGCGAATCAAATCGCTGTCTTCGGTTACGTTGATGGCCCAGTAGATTTTACCTTCACCGTCCCCCAAGCGAACTAAAAATTCCTCGTTCCACGCGCCGCCGGATTCAGATTCATAATCCTCCATTAGAGACTTCCACTCGCTGAAACTCAACCACCCCAGGTGCCATTTTTGGGAACCGGGCCCGTCGGCTTTGTAACCTACTAAAGGCTTCCCCTTTGTGAAAGGAAGGACCTTGGATTCGTGAAAAGAGGGATCTTTCTCGTGGGTTCTGTTAGAAATTGGGGAAGAGGCTTCGATCGGTTTGTGGGTTCTTTTTCTTCCCCAAAAGACCTGATGACGAAAGCTCGTTGCAGCGCCATTAACTGGGTTCCTTGATGTTCTTAGTGACAGAAAATTAAAGGTTGAATATTGAGATAGCATCATTTTCGTACTGTTATCGAGGCATCAACATCGTGCATGAATTATGTATGTATATATATATATATATATGTGTGTGTGTGTGTGTGTGTGTGTGTAATTCAGCGTGTGTAAGAGCTTCGATAGACTTGTGCAAGAGAAGATGCCACGTCAATAATCGTTGACCGTACGATGAGCAGATGTGTGTGTGTTTCACTAATTCTTTCTCAGCTGCAAGAAAACAGAGGTTACATACAATCAAATTGATTTCTATCGGATCTGAGTCTCTTATGCCCCCCAACTCTTCTTTTTCCTCCATCGGACTTGCAATTCGATTCACCTTCTTCAGTGGACCCATCCATGGATTTGGAGAAGGAATCAGAGAGATCCGCGTAGAGGTGCGCCACTCTCCTCATGTTGTTGTTGAGCTCCCTGATTAAGCCCACGTTGTGGGATAAGTTATTGGGAACCTTCAACTCCTGATTCTGGTTAATCTCGGCGATTAACAGCCGATTCTGGTCTAAGATTCTCTGCACCTGAGCGAATTTCTTCTGAAATGCCAGCAGAATCTTGGCCTCAATCTGCTGATGTGTGCCGTTGCACGATAGATCGTCTTCCATTAGAATAAATCACTGCAATTGAGGTTCGATTGAGATTATGAGGGAAATATATATCGAAAAGGTTCATCAAAATCCAGCTCAAGATCGCATTTTTATGACACCCACTAGGGGGAAACGTGTCTGAGGCAGAGATCAATCGATCGATCGAATTCCAATTTTGTTTTGACCAATTTCAATCGCACGCGCAATAATTGGGAAGATAAATGAAAAACCCTATTGACAAAGAACCTGAGAAGTCAATAAAAGCACAAGAAGAGCAGAACCCATCAAAAGAAAGAACATTATCGAGAAAGAAAAGAATCTGTAGAGCTCCGTACCCGGATTTTCAAGGCCAAAATCTAGCTGTTTATGCTCGAGAATTGAGTGGAATTTCAAACACGGCTGCGATTTGTGCTGGAGCTGGACAAAGCCCAGGCAAAATAGTTTGGCAAGAGAAAGGGTAAACACTGACACGTCGATTTCGTAATATTCTATCTTTTCACTATCTTTTGGGAGAAGAAAAATGATTGTTTTTTCTGCGACTTTGGGAGCTGTTACTTGTGAAATGTTCGGTATAAGGAAATTAAGGTGTAAAAGAAAATTGGAGAGAATATGATTTTCATAACTTTTCTTTCGTTTTTCTCGCCATCTGGTGAAGAATTTGATTTTCCTTAGTTTTAAGTGTAAACTCAAGCTAGATTTTCTTTTCTTTATTTTCCTTATCTATTTTTTCAATCAAACAAAAATAAAAACTAGTTTTACTTTTCCATTTCATTTTCCTTTCCCTACTAATTTTTACAAACCAAACACACCCGAATAGTTTGACGGATTAGATATTTCTCTCATCTCTTCAGCTGCGGGTTCGACACTCGAGGAAGGGTTTTACAAAAAAAAATTTCACTTAATTATCTTTTTTTGACTGTATTTTTTTTTCCGAATGACCGACGGTATCCAGATTTTGCCCGACTAATCCAAACGATTCTCGACGTACACCTGCATGGATGGGTGAGACTCCTAAAGGGGGTGCTGTATTCACAAAATTTCGAACCTTATTTTTTATCGTATATTTGGTGGAGTGGTATTTTAAGAACAGTTAAATTTAGAAGTCAATTTTATTACAATATCTTTACAAATTAAAATAATATGATATGGATTAACGTTGAATACCTTATCCCAGTTCAGAATTAACATACTAAAAACGTAATTTCAATTCGAAATTAACATTTAACAATTAAATTGGAGGAATCCAAGTTGAATTTTCCTTCAAAGTGTCTAAGTTCACTCGCGTTATATTATAATTCGAGCGTTAAATCTCTCAACACAAGTTTGCTCCCTCGGGTTTTATCGGATCCAATTCCTTCCAGTTAGTACTGTAGTCGCGCTACATTATCTAATAACGCAAATAAAAACGTCCTTTGTTTATTTAAACACGCTCGAGCTCGATTCCCGTTCGTTTGATCATCAAATCACGAGATCATAACACAGTTGTTCTGCTTCGGCTCAACCATGAATTGAGTTGAGCGTTTGTCGAATCAATTCAAAAGCTGTAAATCAGAAACTCGCGAAAATGGCGGAGAATTCGACCCAATCATCATCCTCACCGAAACCCTTACAATCCTCACATCAGCCGATTGAGCCGTTAAATTCCCAACAATTACGATCTCCGTCACCGGCGATCGACCAACAACAGCAGCAGCAGCAGAATCAGCAACAATCGGTACAACCACAGCAGCAGCAGCAGTTGGTACAAGCGCAGCAGCAACCATCGCAGCATCAACAATTGCAGCAGCTCCAGCAGCAGTTACAGCAGCAAAATAATAATAGTGACGTCGGGCTTGTGAATAACAGCGTTCTTAATTATAATAATTTGATTGGGGGTTCGAATTTTCAGGGTTTACAGAGGAACCCTTCGGTGTCTAGGCATAATCAGATGCAGAATAGCAATATGAGTAATCAAGTAGGGTTGCTGAGACAGCAGAAGGAAGGTTCAGGGCTTTCCGGGCAGATGAGCTTTGGTGCTATAAATAATGGAATACAACAACAGAACAGCGGTAGCGTTATATCTGTGAATAATAATAATACCGTTGGCAACGGTAGTAGCCAGCAGAATATTCAATTAGGGGAGCAGCAGCAGCAGAATCAATTGGTTGTGCAGCAGCAGAATCGATTGGGGCAACAGCAGCCAAATCAATTAGGGATTCAGCAGCAGAATCAAATGGCAATGCAGCCCCAAAATCAATTAGGGGTACAGCAGCAGAATCAAATGGGGATTCAGCGGAATCAAATGGCAATGCAACAGCAACATCAATTAGGGCAGCGGCAGAATCAAATGGAATTACAGGAACAACAAAATAATTTAGGGCATCCACCGAATCAAATGGGAGTGCAACAACGAAATGGAGTAGGACAGCGGCAGACTCAAATGGGAGTGCAACAACAAAATCAATTAGAACAGCAGCTGAATCAAATGGGAGGGCAACAGCAAAACCAATTAGGGCAGCTGCCGAATCAAATGGGAGTTCAACAACAAAATCAATCGGGGCAGCAGCCTAATCAAATGGCAATGCAGCAACAAAGTCAATTAGGGCAGCAGCAGAATCAGATGGGGATGCAGCAACAAAATCAGTTAGGGCAGCAGCAGAATCAGATGGGGATGCAGCAACAAAATCAATTAGGGAAGCAGCAGCATAAAATGGGAGTTCAGCAGCAACAGGGGCAGCAGCTGAATCAGACGGGAGTACAACAGCAACATCAATCAGGACAGCAGCAGAATCAGATGGGAGTGCAGCAGGCCAATCAAATGGGGCAGCAGCAAAATCAGATGGGGCAAATAGGTAGTGGGAATTTGTCGAGATCACAGTTGATCGGGCAGACAAGTCAATTGCCAATGTTGTCTGGTCAGGCAGCTGCTGCAGCAGCTCAGTTTAACTTGCAAAATCAGTATTTGACTTCGGTACGAACTGTGATGGTTGAATGGTTTATGGTTTTTCAAGAAAGAAATTTTGTGGCGTGTTTGTGTGAGTAACTGATGGCCTTTTTAAATCTGGTGCCTGATATAGTGCTATGCGGAAGAGGAGGTCGTTTTACATTTGTCTTATGTTTTAGGAGTTGCCAATGTTATTAGGAAGTCAATCTTTCGCTCGATGCAGTATCCTGACTTAAATCAAATGATAGCTGATATAGTATATGCCATTGTTTATATTTAGAGCTCAAATTTGGAATTTGATGGATTTTGAAAATTATGCATGAATCAAAGGAGTGATTTTATGTCTATTTGTGACTTATATATTATGCTGTTTCGGTGTAGCCACGGCAAAAGGGAGCATTTATGCAAGGGTCTCAGTTCCATCCTGGCAACTCCCCCGGGAATTCTTTGCAGGGAATGCCGGGAATGGGAATGATGGGGTCTCTCAACTTGAGTTCTCAGCTCAGAGCAAATGGGTCTCTTCCTTACGCTCAGCAGAGGATGACCCCAGCACAACTAAGGCAACAACTCGCACAACAAAATGCTCTCACTGCTGGTCAGGTATAGAATATTTACTAAATGTCCCGATTTCGAATATAGAAATGCTCTAACGGGTGGCATTACGCATGGTTTTCTGTTTTGTTCTTACTATGCGGGGTTACTTTACATATTTGCATATGTAGTCATTTTACTTATGTATAGATATATGAAAACTATACCCTTTTACGCATGGCTTTACACTCCCATAGTTCTTATGTCATCAGCTGCATCTAATTCGGAAGATTTCCATGAAAAACAGGGCCAGAATATCTCGGGATCATCATTTATGAACGCTCGAATCTCCGGGATGGTTCAGAATGGACAACCCGGGATGATGCAAAATGCACAACAGTGGTTAAAGCAAATGCCTGCTATATCGTCCCCTAACTCATCTATTCGTCTTCAACAACGGCAACAGCTACTTTTACAGCAGCAGCTGGCTTCTTCTCACCTGCAACAAAACTCCATGGGGCTAAACTCACAACAGTTGTCTCAAATGGTACAGCAACAAACACAGATGGTTCTGCCACAGATGCAACAGCAGAAACAACAATCGCAACAACAGCAACAACATGCTTTGCAGCAGCAGCAACAGCAGATTCTTCAGCAGCAAACACTTCAGCAGAATTTTCATCAACAGCCGTCTCCAAGAATGATGGTTCACGGAGGGCAGAGATCTGTCAGTTTGACGGGATCACAGCCTGATGCGACTGCATCTGGAACAACCACACCGGGTGGTAGTTCTAGTCAAGGGACAGAAGCGAGCAATCATTTTATCGGGAAGAGGAAGATACAAGATTTGGTTTCACAGGTTGTGCCCTCATGATGTTGTGTTCGGTCACTACTATTTGTAGAGATTGTTGAAATTATAATTGGTTTTTCTGTTGAAATAGTTTAAGGGACTTAATAAATGTCAAACTGTTTATCCACATGGTGTTTTGTTCTGCGGATACCTCATGCTCATATTGATTTTCTTTTTTTCTTTTGCAGTTGGATCCAAATGGAAGACTGGATCCCGAAGTTGAAGACATTATGTTAGAACTTGCAGATAACTTTATTGACTCGGTGAGCTTACATTATTCAATGGCATTGTCTTTTTATCAATTTATTCATGGCTGTTTGTTGTTTTGCATTTTGCATCTCTGAATTTATTGCTTTCGGACTCTATTCTTGCGATCTTGGTGATGTCCTTTATTTTTTACGTTGCGCTGAATTTTTGGCTTTGTGTCATTCTCTTTTTCTCTATGCATCCCTTTGGCAGGCAAGATATTCGTTCTCTATGAATCAATTAAAGCCGTAGATTTGAGGGGAGAAGTTCATAGCCTATAGTTATTAATAGAATGTATGGTATTTAATATCAACCTTTTTTCTTATAAGCACAAAGTTTTCTGCACACTTTGTTTTTCTTCTCGACTTCTTTTGGGTGTGAGTTGTCAACCAAAGAATTCTTGTGTTAGAATACAAGGAATTCCTAAGATGTGGCTAGTAATTTCCATGCATTCTTAACGATGACAAAAATAGCTGACTGCCTCGGCAGAAGCCGTTAATTGCTTGGAAACTCCCGTGCAAATATAGTTGTCTGCATTATTACTTCATGTATACATTTGCAAGCATTCATTCTTCATGCTCCTTCCAATAAGAAATTCGGGGATATATTGTGCAGGTTACTTCCTTTTCATGCTCTCTTGCTAAGCATCGTAACTCACCAACTCTTGAAGCAAAAGATGTGTTGCTACATCTAGGTTTGTGCTACATGATTTGCGTTCTTGAGGGATTCCCATTGCCAGACTGGAAATTGAATTTGCATTTGCTTTTTAGTTGCTTCGTAGTTTTCCTATATTCACCAAATATGAACCTAATCTCAAAATACTGAACACTGAGAAACATGACATAGTTCATAATTATGCCCTGCACAATGAGGTTGGCTCTCTTCTATGCATTTCTTAGTGAATAAACCCTGGTTTGAATCATTGCAGAGAAGAACTGGAATCTGATTATTCCTGGGTATTCGAGCGAAGGAAAGAAACAAATCCCAGATCGTGTAAGCTTTACATTTTTATTTTGTGTTCATCATTTTTTCGTCTTCTACGTTGGTGGTGTATATGCCTGCTTCACTTACTAAAGTCATGCATACGATCTTTGTTACTTCATATTTGGTTCTATTAATTCCAACAACTACCTCTAATAACAGTGGTTTCAAGCCTCTTTAAATAAGGTCCTAAAACTTGATTCCACTTTACCTGGGGAAGCCACATCATTACTGATATCAATCTACTTACTTGCAGGCACCAAGTGAGATCCACAAAAAGCGTCTTGACACGGTAAAGATCCCTTAATTATCTTAAATTCGGCTCTGACAAAAATCTCTCTTTTTTTTTCGTGAAATTATGACAATGTCGAGATTTTCTCTCAGATACGTAGTCTCATGGAGTCCTCACAGCCCGTGACGAGTAGTAATGCAAATCAGATGGCCATGCAAGGATCTAACAACTCCGTCGGTCCTAACCAACAAATGACAATAAGGCCCTCTCTAAGTTCAGACCAGTTGGCTTCACAATCTTCTATTCCCCACGTTATGCAGCATTCCAATAGATTCTGATCTTATAGGTACTTTCATCTGCTATTTTGGTCCTTTCCCTCATATATGACACATTCAATTCTTTTTTTTTTCCGGTGAAAACGAATACTGTATAAACCCTTGTTCGTATTGCCGAGACTTCAATTCTCTTGCCAATAACTTACAACATGTATGCCTATTTCTTGAGAAAAAAAAACTGCAGGATCTCAAGCAGTTGCTGATTTGAAGCTTGTTGGAGTGAAAGCTTGATGTATTATTAATTGGGTCATCAGAGACATCCTTGTGAAGTTATTATATTTTGTTCTTTTCCTCATTCTGTTAAAGACTGTTATTTATTTCAGGAATAATTGGTCAGTTGCATCATTGACATATATATAGTGAAAATCTCCTGCTATTTCAGATATGGCTACTACAGAAGTACAGAGGTGTCCAACTCAATAAACAAATCCTATCATTTTCAGACAAAGAATTTATATTACACAGGAAACGAGACAAGGCCCATCGCGAACCCAACTCGCACGAAGAGGAACAACAAATAGATAACAATAAGCCCCGAGCCAAGCAACCTACTCGGCCGCATACCGTTGCGAGGCAAAACCACGAGGGCCCAAACGAGCCCAGCCAACAAAACAGCCACCGTAAAGTACAAGCTCGGGTCCCGAGGAACCGCGAACGAGCCCCCGTTCTCCTCCGACCAGGCACGTAACAGCATCGACACGCCGAGCCCAATCAGCGTGTTGAACATGGGACCCGCGTAAGAACCCGACATGGCTATCTGCACTCCGTCGCCGCCACCGTTCATGGACAGAGCCACGTTCGAGAAAAGATCCCCCATCGAGTTCCCCCAGGCCAAAACGGTGAGCCCGAGGATCGAAGGGCTCACACCCACTATAACACCGAACCCGACGAGCAGAGCCACGAGCTCGTTAGCAATCATGTAAAACCAAACGATGCTCATCACGAATCCACCGGAAACGTAAGGGAGCAAGAATCTCTGAGGTGGATGCTCTTGCCTCGTGTGCCTGTGAGCAGAGAAAGAAAGGATCGAACCCGTTAGAACCCCGAAAACGTACGCGATCGTTCTACTTCGAGGGCTCAATTCCTCCTGAGAGCTCCATAGCCAAGCTAAGAGAATCGGGGCAAAAAAGGCACTGCAAACGGTGTAAGTTTTGGACCAATTTTCCTCCTCGACCAACGGGATCGTTACGCGTCGGGGGACTATCAATGGCAGCTCCAGAAGGGAAAAGAGCTTCGAGCAGGAGAAAGATTGTTCATCGACTGCAAAGTCCTCGTCGTTCCATCCCCATATATCTTTATCGGGCTCGGGAATCCTCAGGCCTTGGTTCGAGTATATAGCCACGTTCGAAGCCCACATCCACTGAGGCAACGGGGCACGAGACCGCGAGCCTTCGCTTTCATCTTCAACTTCGAGCAACGAGGTGAGCACCGTTTCTTCGTTTTCTTGCCCTATTCCCTGAGAAAACACGCTTCCTTTCACAGGAATCAAAGGGGTTACGCTGTCCAGCTTCAGACGGTAAGCTTGCTTCCTCAGGAACTCGTTAGCAGCCACCGAAGACGCGTACACTACGTATATAGACACGAAAGCTATCGCCCCAAAGACACTCACTTTACCAACGAATAGTATCAACAACAAGGCAGAGAGAGTTACGATGAAGAAAAAGATGTCCCTCACGAAGCAATTCCTATCGATTTTAACTTCCCGATCGGCCACGGTGAGAGAAACTGCTCCAACGACTATGCAGGTGACGAAGACCGCTCCACCGAGCACGCTGTTGAGGCCCACTTCGCTGGCACCGGTGCCCACGAAGGAGGCGATGCTAGCGAACACGTCGGGTGCCCCGTTGCCCAGGGGGAGAAGGGCAACTCCGGCCACGGGAGGGGAGAGCTTTAAGAGGCTCGAGAGCTTCGATAAAGAGCAGCAGAAGTAATCCGCTGCTGTGTTCCCCAGGAGATAGAATAAAGCTGCGAGCCAAAGGGCTAATACCGTAAATGCCCACGGGCTTCCGCTGCAGGTGCAGAAGAAGAACTTCAGGTAATCGAAGAACCCGCCCGATTCGCATTGCGGGTTCGATTTCAGGAACCCGCAGCTGTTTCTGTAGCCCTTGTGATCGTACACGCCTGAGCAGGATTGGGATTTTGTGATGTCCACGTAGTTGTTGGGATCCGACCCGTTTGGGGTTAGAACTGGGTCGGCGCTGGATTCGAGTGTTGCCCTCTTCGTCGCGAGAAACCCCCTTTTTGAGATTAAATTAGGGTTTGACGAAAAATCTCCGTGGTTGTAGAACATGATGATGAAAACTACGGCGCATAATACGTTGAATATCCCTCGAATTCGAGAGCTTCGTTTTCTGAAAACCCAATCCATTCGCTTCGCTGATTAATTAATCGATGGAGATAATCATTTGTGTCCAGCTACCGCCACAATACGCACGCAGAGATAAAACCATGAAAAGTCGTCTTACGATTCATGAACAAGTATCGGAATATCGCTGGTAACAGGCAAATGGTTTTACGATTTGTGCCTAACCTTCCATCAATTAAGATGTGAAGGACGATGAAGAAGGGAGTTCGATTCAAAGGAATTGACTTTAGGAAATGGAAAAAAGGTTTTTACAAAGAATGATATGACAAATCGTACGTGTGAGGTATATCTGAGATTGTTGTCCGAGCGCTTTTAACACCGAGGTATATAAATATGCGTGTGAAATGTGTGTGTATATATATGTATATATATATATATATATTGAGATCAGTTTATATAAACAAAAATTTTCAATTAAAAGTTATTAAATAATTGATAAAGTAATAATAATTTAGAACTACGTAGTCATCTCAAGAATCAGCTTGAAATAATCATTCAATCTTTTAACTTATTATAAGTATAATTGATATAAACAAAATAAAAACCAATGGAGTCCTTTTTTCATAAATCTTAATTGTCATTCATGTAATAATATGTAACATATAAGAAAATAATAATTTATAAAGGAGTCTATAGAAATATAGAAAAATATATTATCTTTTTTTGAATCGAAACCAAACAAAAATATTATCTTACAAAATTTATTAAATAACCAAATATTAATTTAACAAGTTTCTACCGTACGTCTTAGTTAGTTTTATTCAATTTAAATAATACAAAAAAGAAATGAAAACAAGATATCAAATTATATAAAATTCAGAAGAAACATTACATAAATAGTTGCCTGCAGGGCCCCAGTAATCGTTGCAACATTGAGTAAAAAATAACAATTTTATCACCTTCTTACAGGAAGTTCATGCAAATACTTGCACCTATCTCCAAAATTACACCGACCTTGAGCAAAATACCTGCATATCTGTCTCCCATTGTAATCCCGTGACTGAACGTGTTGTCTCTGATCCGTTGGATGAACACGATGATGCAAGAACGCCTGATCAACGTTGCTGAAGCTAGCGGGCTGAAATCCAGGGTGAAAGCCATGGTAATTCGCTGCAACCAACGGTGGAGGCACGATCGTGTTTGAGACACCAACATGCTGTTGTCTGTAATAATTTCCTGGATTTACCGGGTTCGATCCACTAGCCTCGGGATAATAGTACTGTGTCTTGTGGATAAAATCCTGCTGCTTCTCAGATTCACTGATTCGTTTCTCGGGATTTTTGGAGGGCACTTTGTTTTCCTTGTTTTGCTTTCTGATCCCCCTGAAAATACACAAGCAGCAAATATATCTTTGTTGTAACCTGACAAAAATCTTTGAATGTTAAGAAACTGTCCCTTTTTTTACCTATCTGCTTTTGCGTTCTTCGTTCTTCGCATTTCCCGCCTCTCTACGCGGGCGTCCCTGTGACAACGTGCCACGTCACCTCTATTATGCTTTTCCGACAGAATCTTTGCCCTCTCTCCTTCGTCTTCCCATCTCTGAATAATTCAGCGTGCACGTAAAGATATATATATATATATATATCTACGTGTAGCAAGTACGATGAAGAAAGGTCACAACAAGGACACACCTGTCTTAAAGTCTTTAATTTGTACAGGTTCCTGCCTTTAATTAGAAGGGGGTGGAGTGGAGGCAATGGCTTCTCTCCTCTACTCCACAGCACTTCAATCTTGCATGAGACGATCCAATAAAGTAGAAATATATGCAAGTCATTTTTAAACAAATAATGGAGGACTTTATAGGCCATATGACAATTAGTGTTTCCTCGAATAATTGATGCTGACTTATCATGTTCAAAGGTCAACCTAATTATCTAAATTAGTGGCAACTTTCATCTCACCGTAAACGTATGCTGTTGCTTGGCTGCTCCGTAGCTTTCCTTGACGATCCGGCCTGCAACAACCCTTTTGCCACAAGGGGGACCAGTGGCACTGCGGGATGCCAAATTAAACCTAGTAGCATTGAAATGTTTGTGAACTTTCATCTCTCCAAGGAATAAAGACTTAACGAAATATAGTGCTTGAGCTTGAAGCAAATTAGGAGAAAGACATATAGGAAACAACTGTTATATTGCTATGTGTAAACTAAGATCAAGTGGTTTCACTGTGAAATGCTTTAATTCATAATTGATAGGTTAAAAAAAAAACAATGATCCTGAGAGGCTTACGCTTCATATACATTTTGCTCGAACATTACTACGTCACCCATGCATGCATCCCCTGCATGATTCGGATTTCAAGTCAGACATGTTTTCAAACAAATGAATTGTGTACCACGAAGCAAGGCCGTAATGAACCAGTCGAAAAATTGAATTTTTATACAATATATCATCACTTTACAAACACTCACCTTTGCAATTCAGTACGAAACTAGACACTGGGTATTTCGCCTCCCCACCACCATTGACAATGCTGAAATGAAATCAGCAAACCATCAATAATCAGTAAAACCAACACGTGGTCTTCTTCATCATTAGCCAAAGTAGAAGGCGTCAGAAATTTATTTTTTTACTCTGTATGCTCCTTGATCCGCTGAATAAGGGTGGCTTTGTTTCCAGTCAACCTTAACTTGTGTTGCCTTAGATAAATCTTGCACTGATCGACTTTTAAATTCTCCACTTGACCACCTGCTATCACAAACCATTACGATCCACTATATAATCAATGAACAGAAACACCAAACTACGCATACAAAAACATCATGAGCCTATAGCAACCTTCAAGCATTGCCACAATGGCTTCATAACATCTTTGGTCATCTTTGCTCAGCTCAGGACCAACCGTCTCATCAACTTCCACATCCTCCTCTATACCTCCCTTCGTACTCTTTACAGTGCTAAAAATGAGAAAAACGAGCACATAAGCATTCAATTATCACATTCAAAGGACTAATGAGCTCACATACACCCACGCCTAAAAGAGTCAAATAGATACTGCAACAGATGAAAGACGAGCTTCACAATCGCAAAGATACATAATCATCGAAGGAAAAAAAAAATGTTTATCTACCGGGACTTGGCTTTTCCATTGATGTGCAGATTCGACAATGTGGAGGACACCTCCCCCATCACATCATAATCTGGGTCTTCTCCAGATGAATCGGCCGAGTAATCTTCATCGCTGTCTGATCCATCGACATAATCTTCCTCGGAATAATCCATTTCTGGTGTTTCAGATAATTCGAATTTTGAAACTAGGTTTTCCGCGGACTATCTATTGTGTTGTTTTCCGCTGACTATCTAGTATCCAATGCGTTCCAAAGTAAATTAGTGGGCCCAAAATGGAAAAGCGTTATCAAATTGGCCCAATAAGAATTCACCTCTGAACAATTTAGTCCTTTTTTTTTTTTTTTTTCATGTTTCTTATATTCAGTTATGCATACGGCATACATACTAAAATTCAACCAATGAACAATTTTAGAATTCTCTTACCGTCCATTACGTTCCACGCAGCGTTACTAAAGTGATTTTCCACCTTTCTCAGTTGGTCTTTTGCCAATCCTCCATGCTTAAGCAGAACACTGAGTATTCGACATACATTTTTAGTTGCTCGAATTTTGAATAGTTGGTGCCTAATTTTTATAATTGGCAATGTTGGTTGCTTCGGGTTACATGCTATATGCTTACATTGATGCATAAGAGGTAGCACTGCCATTGACTTCCTTATTGGAATCTTGCCCCTTCTTATGAATCCAACATGAAATTTTATTTTTTATTTTTTTACAATTCATCGAAATCAGTAATTTGAATCCAACAATCTTGCCCCTTCCTAATTTTTTATTTTTTATTTGCCCCTTCTTATGGAAGCTCCATGAAAGGTAATTTGAAATCATAACTTGTTAAATATATCAATGCAATGCAAAGATATACATGTGATCATCAACAGCAAGCATATGCTCTAATTGTTTTGATCGATGGACCATTTCTGTCCCTGTATATTATTTTCTGCAATAATGGTATATTTTAATGAGAAGACAAGTTTCAGTTAAGTAACATCATCATCCATTCTTGCAACAGACGTTTCTGTTCTTGGCCTTGCTGATTTTTTGGTATTTTGTGAATTGAAAAAAATATTTTTTTTTATAATCATTTTCTCGGAAAGCATTGCTTCCATGGAGAACTAGTACATCTGAGCTAATCACTGCGAAATCCATATTACGCAGTAGCTTTTGATATATACAGTTTTGAAAACAAAATCCTAATATATTTACAAGATTATCCATCTATATCTAATATATAACATATTTATATTATATACACCTTATATACAAAACGGTCCCTTCTTTCTTTTTCTCTCAGCGATCCAAAGCAGTTAGCATCAGTATCCTGCGATGAGAAAAAATGTTCTAAAATTCATATACGGATTAAGTAAGATAGTAATGTAAATTAAATAATATAATTGCATCTAAAACAAAGAACGAACCAATCGCAATCGTTCTTACTCTCGAAATCTTGATTGTCCGGCGCTTTATTCGCCAAGTTCCTCCTCGTGAATTTCTTAACATTTCCACCGGGCGTACTTGCTGTAGAAAATTCCAAAAAAAATTAAAAAATAATAATAAAGAAAAAAAACAAAAATGGCATTTAAAAATAAAATAAAAATCGAAATTCCCATTCTTACGCGAAAATGGGGAACAAGGAGCACTAGTGGGAGTAGAAGGAGTCGAAGGAGAGTCAACCGATACATTCAAATTGCGCCGTGGATCGGTTTTCACGATAGTGATGCTTCTAGAAATGCGGCTAAACTGGTCGTCCACCGGAGCCGCCGCGCCCCCCGGTGATTCCGCCGCCGGCCTGGAGGCGGAGAACGAGTTGTATTTACGCAGCCTCCCGAGGCCGTTATCTGGTGCTGGCCCGGCGAGAGTTTCGTCCCAAATCTTGTGGAGAAATCCCATATTTTTTTTTTTATTTTTAATCTTTTTTTGTTTCTTTTGCAACAACCGGGGAAACAGGTGATGGCCTTTGTAATGCTTTTTTTTCAATACGATGCGACAGATGTTAATTGAATAGAGGAAAGAGTACACCACCTTTTACGTACGACTGCTACAAAGGAGAGATTTTTATTACACAAAAAGTAATCTTTTATTTATTTTTTAATTATGTGAAATTTAAGACCGTAGCTGCGGAGAAGAAGATAGGTTCTTTATAGATAGCGAAAGGAGTTTTGATTGGTCTTTCTTGAATGGTTTTACGATTTTCATGGCTTTGATTAATGAAATGAACCCTCAAATATTTAATGGATATCCGAGGTTTTCATATGTGAATATCTACCATCCACCTTAGATTACAGATATGATTTTCGTATGGATCACTCGAACATCAAGGGACGTGTTGTTTGTTTAAAGGTTGCAAATCTATTATTTTAGTTAAGTAAACGGAGAGTATAAAAGAAATAATTAATAAATATGCGGATGTACATTGATTAAAAATAGTGGTTTAATAAAATATTGAATGTTTTGAGAAAGTTATATATGATTATTCTATTGATTAAAACGGTAAATGTGATAGGTTTGTGCTGCTCGATTTTTAGAGATTTGAGCAAAATTTGGTGACCTCTTATCCAAATATAAATGCAATCATCGAACCTATTTCCACTTGTTTTATTTAAAATTTTCCAATACTCACATTTTTTCCTAATCATAATTCTCTCAATAACATTCTTTTTTTTTTCCACTAATATATGAACTTGAGCAATCATTTTTCACTAATTGATCTTGTTTCGATATAGATTCCCTATCAAATATTCAATTCATGTCATATTTGGTGTTTTAATATGATATTTCATATACCATATTGTGACAAGTATTAAACTGAATTGATTGTTTTCACATATGTCTCAATGGTGCGTGAAATATCATATTGAAACAACAAATGAATACGTAAGTAACCAAACTAGTATACAGAGTGTAGAGAGCAATGTAAAGTAGCCAAGTGTCGAGTTTCTAGTATACACGTCATCTTTCTAGACTCTTCTGTAAGAACACTAAGACCCTCTCGAACTTTCCCTTTTTAACTTCTCTTCCCAATAAATTCACACACGCGCCTCTCTTCTCCCAACTTTCCTGCAAATTACTGCGAGACTAGAGAATCTCTTCGAGTAGATGAGCGCCGTTGTTGAGGCAATGAACGAGATCTTACATTTCCCAGAGACCCTCGAAAAGATGATGACGATGGCTTCTACTCCCTCTCCCTCGCGACCGTACGATCACAACAGCCACCGCGTGGGAACGTCGTCGTTTCCCGTCGACATCCTCGAAACCCCAAAGGAGTACGTCTTCCACGTGGACGTCCCGGGGATCTCCAAGTCGGATATTCAGGTACATATATATCCGCCGCTCGTAGCTTCTCATTTTTCGGTGGGTTTTCTTTAAGGAGTAGAAAGATTAAAAATGGGATTTTTGTTTTCGCCGCAGGTTACGGTCGAAGAAGACAACCACCTCGTGATAAAGAGCAGCGGCAAGAGGAAGAGGGAAGAAGATAACGAGGAGCAGGGATGCAAGTACATACGGCTCGAGCGGAGGCCGCCGCAGAAGCTGGTGAGGAAGTTCAAGCTGCCGGAGGACGGCAACGCGTCGGCCATCGCCGCCAGGTGCGAGAACGGCGTGCTCACGGTGGTGGTTGAGAAGCTTCCGCCGCCGCCCAAGCCCAAGACCAAGACCGTTGAGGTTTCAATCTCTTGAAAAGAAAGAAATGTACTGTTGTTGTGTTAGTGGTGTGTGTTTGGTTGTGAAGATAAAACACATCTCTGTGTGTCTAGTTTTGAGGGGTCGCACTGTAATTTCGCATCCTTTTTAATGTAATGATCTTTCTCTTAAACCACCGGATCTATCACACGCAATGCAATCATATCAATTTTTTTATTAGTTCTAAATATTCATAACATAAATTTGGGATATGAAGTAGTTGAATTTACGTTTAAATATCTTTTTTTATAAAAATTGCAATTCAGTACGCCAGAAAATGTATATGTAGAAAATGTATATGTAGGTATTCAATTGATTGATTGAGTGTATTATTTTATCATCATTGACGTATATTTTTATATGTATATTACATATCACGTATATATACGTTTATTTATGTTACCAAAATTTATATGATGTACCTTTTGTCACGGTATTATGTACCATAATACGTTTCAACATGATAGTCAAATTACTTATATGATGTACCTATGGTACGAACGGATACTTATGTGTAAAAATTTTATTCTACTAGGTATATACATGAAAAAATATTCTAATAAGGGACTGATTGGTAATTTTTATATAAAGAAGTATTTACATGTAAGTTTCCCTAAGAAGAAACAATAAAGGTTGATATTTAATTATGATTTGAATAAAGCAATAGATCAAGTATCGAGCTCAATAAGTTAACTGAACATACATTTTTTGTTTTAACAATCTTTTCTTCTTGCTGGATGTAAAGCTGTAAGAGATTCGAGAATGAGATGTAGTAGCTGCTTGAAAGTGCCTTGAATTAAATTTTGAATCAATATTTCTGCACCAACGATTATTTATTACAATGCTTATAGTTATTGGAGTTGAAATGATATATTCCCTCCTCCTGGAATTATTTTCTAATTCTGCGCAAAAAAAAAAAACTATAAAGTTAATATACTGCTGAAAATTGTAGTGATAAAAATTTTGATACTTGCGTAATACGTTGCGCTATCTTTGTCAGAAGCGAACTATGGCTGTAAGTATTGTAATAATTATCGGATCCAATTCCCATGGAGCTAGTTCATCCTTTTGTGGCCGGAAATGCTCCAAGAAGCTCCTCGAGGAAACCGAAATGCATAATTACAAAGTAAAAAAATATATCTTCACGAAAAATTAACGAAATATGCGCAAAATAAAAAAAAAAATCATATCAAGGAAATATCTTCCTTCGAGGAGCAGCAAGGTTACACATTAATTGCGTCTTGTTTCTCTGCATCCTCCACGCACGGGTTACTGTAATAGCGTTGCAGAGTTCTAAGAAATTCCTGCGAATGCGTCGCCGCTTTCCATCGGCCTCTCGCCTCCGAGAACATCCATGGAACACGCGACAGAAAATGCGCATTCTCATTTACATCGGAGGCGCAAATGATGTAAATTCGCGAATTGAATTTTATTCTAAAATTCGATTCTTAGTAGGCGAAAAAAAGTGATGACAATTACATATATTTGTACCGCTGACAGTGAATCATCAATCACGATTTGCTCTGTCTCGACATCATTCGCCGCACGACCCTTCTCATTAACTCCTCGCTTCAAATACATGCGGCGATCATTGCCATTCTCTCGCTAAACCTTAGGAAACGACATACAAAAAAAAAAAAGAATGCGCTATAACATACACCGGATTACCTCCAGAGCGCAGAATAAGGCCCAAATTACTACAATAACGTAGATTACGCATAGTCAAAATACATACCGAAAAGGGCATATCAATCAAATGCCAGTCCTCTCAGAATTTTCGCCAATTTACACGTTAGAAATTGCAAAAAATTAAAAAAAAAAAGAAATGTTTTCATTCTTATAATAACCCTTATTCAAGTGCGCCGAAGGACTGAGTATTGGTGTCATCTCTCTCTTGGCTACAGAATATACTTCATGGCCACATATATTTTGCCGATCTTCTTCCTTTTTCGTAACGAGCAGCATGTAATAAGGTCCTAAGAACTTTATGAATCCTTCAATCACCGACGCAAACATAAAAAAGCGTATAAATGATACGCCGAATTTAAGAGAAGAAAAAAAGGCGCACCAATTATGCTGTGGCAAAGTTCGATTACGGATTCAAGAAAAAGCGCACGAACTATGCATTTTCGAACTGCAAAGGTAATTAGCGCAACTGAATATTGTGCAGTTTTTGCATAATATTCTATGAACTAAAGCGCCAACAAATGCGGTTTTTTGTATAATATTATAAAGTGGCAAAACATATTATTATCACTCTAACGACAAATGCTCGTAAGAGCAAGCTAAGAAAGAATTCCACTGACTCCAAATAAAATTTTGATTACATGAAACATTAAAGGTGTATTGCATTTGAATTTCCACAAGGCTACAACCACTTATTTACTAACTTCAAGCATTTAAGAAAGAATAGTTGCATACATTTGTTGAGAAATTAGATAAGTTTGTATTGGAATGGGAAAATGATATTTGAACAAAAAATAAAGAAGAAAAAAAAACATGGAAAGTAATGATATTCTAAAAATAGCCCAAACACTAATTGGGTTGGGCCCGATGTATATCCGGTCGTTGATCCGACCCATGAAAAACCCCTGAATTCGATAGCTCCACACAAAGCATCTTCAAGGGGAAGTTCGCTCATTAGAGAATTGAAGTGTATTCGTCGAAGAAATGTATTACAGAAGGGCCTCGCTCGTAACCTTCGATTCTCTCCGGCATATCTCGAAGGCGTATAGAGCAAGAGCCTCGGAACCCGGAAATCTCTACTGTTTCGTCAGAAATCTCAGCACCGCCGCCGAAAGATCCGACGTATACAGCAGTTCTAACGGGAATACGGGAGACAATCGATCTGATAATGTAAGTTTCAATCATAATGATGGGTTTTACCGTAGAAATATAGTCGGGGTTGATTTTGGGCAAAACCCTAATGTGGTTTATGGTCAATGCGGCGATTTCGGAGGTGACCCGTCGCATTTTCGAGGTAAAATTGATGCAAATAGTGTCCAAAATCGGGTAGGTTACGGGTCGGGTGACCGGAATACCGGATTTAATGGTGGGATTGAGCAGAGGCAACAAAACCACGGCGTGGTCCATGGGCATTATGGTAATTTTACATCTGCTGACATTGGAAATGCTCCTCAGGGCACCGTAGCTCAAAAAGCTGAGAACTTTAATGGTTTCTCTATTGGGGGCAATTCGGGAAGCTCAATAGGAGGTTTTGGCGGAAACACACAGATGTTGCAGAACAACTATGGCAATAATCATGGTGGAAATGAAGCAATGTGGCACGAAAATGTGCACAATTATGGGATTCATCAGCAAAGTGGAGGCCCAAATTACTATTCGAATCCCGAGAATTTTCAGCAAGTGTATAATGGGTCTTGTAGCAGTGGAGTAAATGGCTCCGACATTGCTGATATGGGATCAACGAGAACGAAAATCGATGATCTTGACGATTTAATTAAGGAAAGGAAAGTAAAAGAGGCTGTGGAGCTTTTAGGAGTAATATCGGAGGAGGGTATTATACCTGTAGATTTACCCAGATACTTAGATTTGATGAGACTCTGCGGGGAGAAAGAGGCTTTAACGGAGGCGAAATCCGTCCACGAACATCTATTGAAGTACATCCCCAATCCCGAAATCAGAACTTACAACAAGATCCTCGAGATGTACTCAGCGTGCGGTTCCATGGATGATGCTCTAATGGTATTCGACGAAATGCCCAAACGAAACTTAACTTCTTGGGACCTTATAATATCTGGGCTCGCCAAGAACGACCGCGGAGAGGACTCCATCGAGCTCTTCGAAGAGTTCAAAAAATCGGGATTAAAACCCGACGGCCAAATGTTTCTCGGAGTTTTTGCTGCATGCGGTGGCTTATGCGACGTCATCGAAGGAATGCTTCACTTCGATTCGATGCAGAAAGATTACGGGCTCATTCCCGCGATAGAACACTACGTAGCCGCGGTGGACATGCTTGGGACCGCGGGATTCTTGGACGAAGCCTTCGAATTCATGGAAAAGATGCCCGTTGAGCCCAATGCAGAAGTTTACAAAACCCTGATGAAGCTATGCAGGGTCCACGGGGACACAGAGCTCGGGGACCGGTGTGCTCAATTCGTGGACCTCTTCGACCCCTCGGGCTTAGACGAGCAATCCAGGGCCGGGCTCGTACCGGTAAACCCCGAGGACGTGGCCCGCGAGAAGGAGAGGAAGATTCTTAACAGACAGAGCCTATTGGACGTTAGAAGCAGGGTCCACGAGTACAGAGCCGGGGATCGGTCCCACCCCGAGCACGAGAAGATATACGCGTTGCTGAGGGGTTTGAAGCAGCAGATGAAGGAGGAGGGTTACATCCCGGAGACCAAGTTCGTGCTCCACGACGTGGACCACGAGTCCAAGGAGGAGGCACTCATGGCTCACAGCGAGCGGCTTGCGGCGGCTCAGGGGTTCATGACCAGCGCGGCTCGGTCCCCGCTGAGGATAATCAAGAACCTTAGGGTGTGCGGCGACTGCCACAACGCGTTTAAGATCATCTCGAAGATCGTTGGGAGGGAGATTATTGCGAGGGATAGTAAGAGGTTTCACCATTTTAGGGATGGGTTGTGTTCTTGTAATGATTATTGGTGATGAGATATGTGTACTGTTTTTAATTTAATATGAGATTCATCTCAACTCTATAATGTAGCAGTTCTATATGTACGAGGAGGATGGTCATTACTTATTACCAGTTATCTTCTGCAGTGAAGCAAGGATTGTTGTTGTACGAGTTTAATTATATTTTTTATTTTTTAAATTTTAACTTCATTTTTTAATTATATTTTAAAAATTTTAAGTTTTAATTTCGTTTTATATTTGTATTTAATATTTAAGCAATTTTTTTAATATTTAAAATTACTAATTCAATTCCGTTAGTTTTAACGGTGAACTTGATCAAAGTTGACATAAATGACTAAAATTGATTAACGGCAAAAAACTGAGGGATCTATATTGATTAGGGGTATATTTTAGGGACTAAAACTAATATAAGCCTATAACTGAGGGACCAAATTAGCAATTATCCCTTAAAATTTTTAGATTTTGGCCCTCGAATTTAATTTTCATTTCTTTTCTTTCTTTCAGCTGCTATAACATCGTGGGAGATAAGTCCAAATATACTCCAAGTGGTTTTTCTTTTTTTTGTTTTTTTATAGGGTTTGTTTAAATTAATCAATCATCAATTATATTCTCTTTTTTTGCCCGAGAAAGCTATCCATCCATACACTAACACAGTTCACTGGGACTAATTTTCTTAATCTGTGTACATTTGGAGATAATCGTATCATCTCACCTTTTGTTTTTAGAAATAGATCTACACACACAATACACAATTACACATTCGACCACAAAGCACCTCAAGTAGAAAAACTGGTTAGTTCCAATACAAACACGGCGTTCAACAAACATAAAAGAAAACAAAATAATAGAGAAAACGGTACCAACACGTAGTGTTTAATCACACAAAGCAAAGAGTACGTACGCCCTCGAATAGCAGCAGCAGCAGCATAGTATCCTAGTAAACACCATCATTACCCATCATATTCTGCACATCATCGAAGGACCAAAGCCCATCAACCATCGTATTGGCAGCAGCAGTGACTTGTCCATTGAGAAAACCATCAAACGAAGCATCATCGTCCCAATTGTTTCCAAGATACGGCATCTCAAAGATCTTCATTTGGGTCTCGAATCCCGAGTAATCATCAGCAATCTTAGTGCCCTCGTTCTCCTCTGATGGGGCTTTCTTTGCTGGGCTAACATATCCTTCTTCTAACAGCAGAGCCTCATCGTCCTCCAAAACAGCTGCAAGAACAGATGATATTTCAGGAGTCGTGGGCCCACAGTTGTCGCCCCAAGAAAACTGCGAGCAATCGAGAGAATCACTCGCTTCCTCGGAGCTGAAGTAAGAATTTGGGGTAAGAGGCTTTGGTACTACATCGCCCGTCTCAAGATTATTGATCAGTGGTTTCTCTTCCATGAAAACCAGAGAATCAACATCATCATCATCACAGATGCTGTAATTGCTAGGCATCATGTTCACGAAATCCCTCTTTTGGGGCTCGTCATCAGGGGTTTTCTTGGCCTTCACAGTGCGCCTTGTGGTGGAGGAAGCATTTTCTGGGAAGTTGAGCTTAGCTTTGTTGCCCCTGATTCTCCGGGCCTCGGCGTCGTAGGCCCTTGCAGCTTCTTCGGCGGTGTTGAAGGTCCCGACCCAAACTCGAACGCCTTTTGTGGGGTCGCGGATCTCAGCGGCCCATTTGCCCCACGGTCGCTGACGGATTCCTCTGTATTGATTCTTTCTCTTTCTCTTTGAGGACTTATTGTCGGCTTCCTCTTCCTCGTCGGATTCATAGCAGTCTGATTTCAACGTACCTGCATAAGGAGTATGTTAAAGAGAAGACCGGAGATTTGCTGTAATTGGTACAAATACTACAGATTCAATCAAATCTTGCGCGATTAGGTTTTTTCCGCAAGGCGATTCACGGCAAGAACACATCCTAAGCTGGAGAAAACGAGCAAATCAAAAAGCTACTACTATTACACATGATCAACCAACGCGACAAATTGATCGTGAAAACTGTACAGATAGGTAAAATCAAATCTACTCAAATCAGCAAGTTGAAAGAAAATTCAGTACCTTTAGAGCCGTCGCTTTTGGAAGCCTGTTTTTTGGCGTTGACCACTTCCTCTTCAGCATCGCCGGTGAAATCCTGAAAATCGGCCTCGAAATCACCGTCCACGTCGACAATCGTCGATCTATAGCAACTCTTCCTCTTCTTCTGACCAATATTGATCCTATTTTTCTTCGGATCGCTTCCCCAGAGCAGCTCCGCCGTGAGCCGCCTCGACGACCGGCTCGCCGGCGTCATCAGGTCAGATATTATCGCGCCTCCACACATTCCGTCGAACTAAATTCCAATCAAAATTTACGATTTCTTCGAGATGCAATAAGCAAGTAATGACGTGTTTTACATATACATATATACATATATATAATACACGCAGCTGCGAAGGTGACAACAACGAGGTGATGGAAATGTACGTCTGACTATTTTACCCTTCACCGAAAATGTCCTCGGAGGACACAGTAATTACTGTTTTGTTGGGATTCTTTCGTCGTTTTTATTAAGGTTAAAACGGTCAAATACACTAAGTTATGAACACTGTGTTTATATATTAATATATTGAGACAAAGGTGAAAAGATGCATTGTATTATTGTATGCATTCAAATCAGTAGTGCTTGAAATGCGGAATGCGTGTATACCCCACTCCACTCTACTTCCTTCATCGTCATCATATAGAAAAAGTTAGAATTTAGTTGAATGATATTAAAAAAATAAAAAACTTCCATACTAATCCAACTTCTGTTGAACCACTTGTTGAAATGCTATTGATGATGCCGTGTTACTGTTTTTTTTTTTCCTTGCAAGTGGACTAGTTGCTCGTCCATTTGCAGAGGGATATGCAATTATTTATCTAAATAATAATAATGATTAATATTGTTATTGCAAATCATAAATTCATAATAATGACGCGTAGGCATGATTGAAGAAGGCTACAGTCGCGCTATTGCATGGACCAAATTGGGCCAATAAAAAACTAAATTCAAATTATTGGGCCAAAGACGTTTTACGGCCCACTATCAGTTTCGTTTGATACTAGTGGGCCTCAGATCACGATGATAACCCAAGCTACTTTCTTAACTACCTACTTACACTAGGATTTATATAGATAGAATAAAACAGTCAAAATTTATATATAATATAGACATTGGCAATAGAAAATCAAATTCACTTGCATGCGGAATTTGTTACTGTTTACCTAAGTAAAAACCTTACTTTATGTCCCTAATTGCTACATCAAGTGAACAGACATATTTGGATTCTTGAATTTAACATGAGTGTTGGGAATAAAAAGTAAATAAATAAATAATTTCTTTACCTTATGTATCCTACTAGTCTAATGGCTACATAATATATCATATGCATTTTAATTATTCAGATGGAGATAAACAAAAATCAGGCACTGCAGCCTATGTGATGGGCAGTGGGCACCAAATACTTTGTATTGTGGCCAACTTTTTTATTATTTTTTCTTCTGTCATATCTTTGTTCTTTGTTTCTGTGGTTTATCACTCAGTGAAAAGCATTTAATAGTAATAAAAACTTACACAAAGTCCTAGGGCCTGCACTTTCATGTTCGCAGTTCACGTGTCCTAATCGATTGAAATATATATTTTTTAATTATTTCAAGGAAGAATTTATAAGACTCCCATGTTGACTCAATTTGACTTTCTTATTTTTTTGCTTGGATCGGAAATAAATTCCAAAACCCTCCTCAAATATGTGAATTTCCATTATCTTGTTCACCGACTTATATGGGTGGAATTTATACTCTTTTATTAATTAATGGTCAAAACAAGTTAAAAACTGTCAATTTGGTGTATCTAATCATCAATCACAATTTTTTCCTACAATTAATAATATATAAAAAAAAATGAATGCACATGTTTTTATTAATAAAACAAAATTAACGTTAGCCAATTTTTTTACTTCTTTTATTAAAATTTCAAATATTTAAATAATGGAATAAGTCAAGAATTTATAACCGAATGTGAGATTTATCTTCGTTTTAAACTAAACATTAGTAGTGATATCTTATTTACCGAAAAAATATTATTAATTCCAAAAAAGTCATGAAAAAAAAAAAGCAATCGATGTAATATACACACCAATTTCTTGCACGTCTCTTCTCACTTCCTTCACGTTCCATACATTATTATACATACCATACCAACAACATAATAGCAAAGAGCCTTTGCTCATCGAAGGTGCAAAAAAAATAAATAAAGAAGCTAAAGCGGCTGCTGCATCGTGACAACTATAGGACTCCTCACCAGATGCTTCCCATCGGACCACTCGATCGAGCCGCTCCGAGTCACCGAGCCCCCCGGGGCCAGCTTCACGGCCTCCCCTCGAACCCTAACCAAGAAGTTCAGCCTCTGACCCGCCCGACGGAAAACCAGCGACTCGGGCTCGACGGTCACCTTCAGCCCACGGGGCGGCTCGATCCGCACCTTATAGACCGAACCCGGGTCGCCCACATTAGTCACGGTCCGTATAAAATGGGTCGAAAGCTTCGGTTTCCCGAATTGCTGAAACACGGCGGTCAACGTGGGGTAGTTCAAATTACCGATATGCCCCGCCCTCTTAGCCCTACTGCAGTCCGCGGATTTCCTCGTCACCGATTTTATATTCTTCGCCGTGTAATTCGAATTGCATAGAAAGTCCACGTAGTCGTAGGTCGCCACGTCGTACACGAGCCCCGGGTCCATGGCCCTCTGCGGGTCCACGTGGCCCGCACCGAAATCCATGGCGGTCGACGAGTTCCCGGTGGCCTCGTCGAGCATTGTCGAGCCGCCGCCGCCGGTGCGGTCGACGGTGTACGCGGTGGTCATCAGCGCGGACCGGATGGCTCCAGGGCTCCACTCGGGGTGAGCCGCCTTGAGCAGGGCGGCTAGGCCCGAGACGTGTGGGCAGGCCATCGAGGTCCCCGAGAGTATGTTGAACTCGGTCCTTCGTTTGTCCGAGCCGAGCCCGCTCGGCCCGATGTTGTCGGGCCAGGCGGCGAGTATGTTGAGGCCCGGTGCGATCAAATCGGGCTTTAGGATCTCCGGAGTCTCCGGGTTCGGGCCTCGGGCCGAGAAGGAGGCTACTATCGGGGCGGGTCCCACGTTGACCCGTGTGCCCCGGAAGATGATGGTGGCCGTCGCGTAGCTGCCCGAGACTTTCTCTGAAGATTGGATGTATTTTCGGATCTCGGAGCCGCCGGAGGCCCCGACGGCGGTGGCGGGGAGGAGGTGGCAGTCGGCCACCAGGCCCTCTCCGTCGAAGGCTCCGTTGGCGAGAATCATGGCGACTCCTCCTGCTTTCTTCACCACCTCTCCCTTTGCGGCTCGAGAATTGATGCCTCTGTCGCAAAGTACGATTTTGCCCCTCACCACCTCGGGATTCAGCGAGCCCTCCAAGCAGAGAGACGACGAGTACCCGTCGCTGCCGACGCTGCCGGCATAGATCAGCGGGTACTGCTTCTCCCTCGACAGGGTGGGCCCGCCGTAGACGCTGACCCCGGGCACGATGCGCCCGTTCCCTAGCTTCACGTCTGCGGGGAAGTCGCGGTCGATGGTTCCTGCTCCTACGGTGGTGACCCACGGAGCCACGTTGGTGACGGTGAGCCCGCCGGGTCCGCCGTTTCCGGCGGATGCGGAGACGAAGATTCCGGACTCCATGGCGCCGAAGGCTCCGATGGCGATGGAGTCGAGGTAGTACGGGACGACGACTCCGCCGACGCTGAGGGAGATGACGTCGACTCCGTCGGCGACCGCCGCGTCGAAGGCGGCTAGTATGTCGGAGTCGTAGCATCCGGCGAGCCAGCAGACTTTGTAGGCGGCGAGTCGGGCTTTTGGGGCCATACCAGCCGCCACGCCGCGGGCGTACCCTAGGGTTGATGCAGGGAATACGTACCTATTTATTGAATTTTAATTAAATAAATATTTAATTTATTGTGAAATAATTTTAATTGTTAGAAGATAAAATAGCGAAAAACGGACGAAATCGGTGCGATACCTGCCTGCGGCGATCGACGCCGTGTGGGTCCCATGGCCGTCGGAATCCCTCGGCGACCGGGACTCGCTCGTCTCGTTCATCTTCCCGTTGGTCGCCTCGTAGCCGGCGCAGAAGTACCTGGCGCCGATCAGCTTGCGGTTGCAGGGGAAATTACCGCAATGCCCCTTCCACTTGGCGGGCACAGGCCCCAAGTCCTTGTCGTTGAAGCTCTCCCTCTCGGGCCAAATCCCCGTGTCGATCACCCCGATGACGAGATCCGACCCGAAATCCGACTCCTTAAGCAGGCCCGCGACGCTGTCCCCCGTCTTCAAGCCCAGGAACTGAGGAGAGCGCGTGGTGTGCACGCGCTTGACCTGTTCGGGTATGATCGAGACCACCCACGGGAAGCTCTCGAGCCGGGAGACCTCCGACGTCGAGAGCCTGGCGGAGAATCCGTGGAAAACGGCGTCGTACGAGTGAATTACGGCGGTCGTTCTCCTCCGATCTGTTGTTCCCTCGGAGACGACGGAGGACAGGGACGATTCGTACCAGTGGGCGTGCGTGGGGAAGATGGAAGGCTTGGCGTCTCGGTCCACGTGGACTATGTAGGTCTGCCGATGTCCGGAGGAGAAGGCCGTAAGGAGGAGGAGAGTCGGCGCGAGGAAGAAGAAGGAGGAGGAGAAGGTGAGGAGATTTGTGGTGGTTGGAAGTATCGCCATTGAAGATGTGATTTTGGATTCATGCACTCATTTGCTCGTGTTTTATTGTTTGTGGGCAGTAGTGAAGTGATGAGCTGTAGAGAGAGAGAGAGAGAGAGAGGGAAATGTGGTGGTATGATGGAGATTGATGTCTTTAATTGCGACTTTGGGATGGATCATTGTAAAGTTGGAGGATGAAAAAAAAATAGTTATTTGTTTCTTTTTTTAATTTTTCGATTTTGATAGTTTTATAAATAAATAAAGATGCATAGCTAAATAGATTATTTTTTTTTAATTATTGTTCCGAGCTATACCCACTCCACCTGCCTATGAGCTAGCCCCTTAATATCAGGGTGGACTTACGCCACACATACCTGGCGGAGGCTTAATTGCACCACATACTCATGAAGTGGGACTAATCCCCGGGGCCAGATGGATACGTCCCAAACCCACCTGACAACAATAGTTATGGATCATAAGACTTATATGGACTACTCAAAGAATTGTGGGAAGGGGATTCGATCTCACGACCTCCTTTACCCACGAGACCTTAAGGCCTCATCATTGACCACTAAACCAATGCAATGTCTCCTCCTTTACCACTAAATAGATCAACAAGTAATGGAGACAAGCCACAACAATCAGTTGGAAAGAAAACACATCTAAGAAACGAACACGTTTAAGCAAAACAAAACAAAACAAAAAACGAAAGAAAACAATATTAAAAACTGGACAAAAACAACCTAAGAATATTGCTTATATCCTAACACTTAGGGTGTGTTTGGTTGGGGGTATTAGGAGGGATTATGAGGGTTAGGATTAGCTAAAGGGGGGTTTGGTTAGAGGGTTTATTTAAAGGGGAGGTTTAATTAATACCCTTTTAATACCCCTATAAGGTATTATTTAAAGCAACATCAACCCCTCCCTTTAGCTAATCCCACACATTTTGGACAAAATTATCCATTTACTTTAAATTTTATTTGTTTATTTTATTCTTTTTTTATAAATTTTCTCCCTCCCACTCTCTCTCGTCTTCCCCCGTGTCTCTCCCTTCTCTCTCTCTCTCCCCTCTCCCCCCCCCTCTCTCTCGTCTTCCCCGTGTCTCTCCCTTCTCTCTCCTCTCCTCTCTCTCTCCCTCTCCCCCCTCTCTCTCTCTTCCACTCTCTCTCTCCCTCTCCCCCCCTCTCTCTCTCTCCCTCTCTTTCTTTTTCTTCTCTCACATAATACCGTATTTTTTAAGTGACGGGCAAAATTGTAATTTTGTTTATTTAAACCTAATACAATCTAAATCCATCTATCAAACATATTGGACATCATTACTTAATCTCATCAACCAAACATCCAAAAAAACTAATACCCCCATTAAATAAATCCAACTTAAACTAATACCATCTAAACTCATCCCTCCAACCAAACTCCAACCAAACGGACTCTTAATAAATTTGAATATTACACCTTGATTTAGAGTACTTTCAAATCATATTTTTTTCGATAAAGATACTTTCACATGTGGAGAAGTCACTCCTACAAAGAGAGATATAAACTCCCAATTTTAGAGAGCTGCCAAATCAAAATTAAAAAAGTAAGAGAGCAAATAAAAATAAGAAAAGAAAGGAAGGTTACTCAACCTCCATTAATGAATTATGAGACTCGGGAGTTCTCTTAGTGAGAGGTTATAATTTTCAAGTGGTTTCAATTACATAGTTTTTCTTTTCATTGTTAGCTTTTGGAAAGTAATTAACGTTATTATTATTTAAATTTATAGTACGAGAGTAATATGAAGAGTGAGAAATTAATAATAGTCATGTGAATAATATAACAGTAACAATAGTAATAATAATGACCGATTCCAAACTAGTGAAAAGTGGGGGGACATCCTCTGATTTCATCATTTCCTGCAATAATAATAAAAGGACAAACATAACCATCCTTTTTTTCACCACTGTCAAAAACTATTAATTTATGGCTAGTTTTCCAGCACTGGAATCTCATCTTTTATTTTTTCTTGGTAAAATGCTGACGATGCATAACTATTTTCACTAAAACCACTAATATTTATATCAGACACATACTCAACAAGTACGTGGCTTACTTAGTTTTTTGTCTTTTTTTTTTAATATCATGTTCAAATTAAAGTTGTAATTTTTTGTAATTAAGTTCACAAATTAAAGCAGGACGGAATTAGAGACTGTGGCCTTTAATTTTAAATAGGATTCATCATCATGACATGACATGCATGATATAAAGATTAAAACTTTGCCTTTAGATGTGGTATCTAAAGTTTTAAATTCAAACCATAACTTTAACAATGATTGTTATTGGCCACTTTAGTAGATAAAAATTTCGATTTTCCTCATATTTTATCATAATCTATTTGATAGCTTTGTTGTGCATTAATTTATATGATCTGTATATCTGGGCTGGGCCTCGCTTCAAGCCAGGCCACATGTGATCAAAGTAATAATACCAATTATATGAAACTATTCATGTTAATATTTATGCATATATATTGATAATAGTGTCTTTAATAATATAAAATTTTAATTGGCATATAGTTTATGAATACATAATAATTACGTTAGGTTATTATCGTTATCTAAGATATTATAGATAGGGCGCATTCCGAAGTTTTATTGAAGTATATAAAATATTGAAGTACAAGCAGATGCCATTATTTGTATTTCACTTGTCAATTTTTTTTCGATCCTATCGTTGTACACAGTAGTACAGTAGCATGTTACTGGTTGGTATAACACGAGCTTTATCATGCACGGCTGTACGCTGTCATATACCATTACTATATTGACTAAAAATATAGTCGAATTTTTTATATATGTTTTTTTTTGCATGATTATATAATCGTAAAAGCGTGGTAATAGTAATTAGTAATCTATGCTTGGAACCTCCAAAATGTGTAGACAGGATGAGAAGCTTCCCTGCTTTTGTTGATGGGCTTGTTTTTGGACGATAATTTTCCATTAACGATAGAGATAATCACAACCTTTTTATTACAATATTTATATATGTAACATCTACATAGAGACTTGCTTTCTGATGTGATTTTTCTTCTTCCCAATACGTCTTTGTCGCACACGATGCCTTTTCTCACCTCCCAAAGTTTAGACTAAGAAAAGGATATTAAAATACATAATTTTGTTCGTATTATATAGCATGCCGAATAAATAAAATTTAAAATATAAGATAATTTTCCGTATACATGTTTACCTATATTTATAAATAAAACAATACATAATATCCCGAGTGTATTCGTATAATTTCATGAATTGTGTTCTTAAAACGATATTACATCGCAGCTCTTATGACAATCGTTTTCTAGTATAAAATAACAAATATCTTGAAATAGAAACACTCCCAATTTTGAAAACTTATCCCTTTTTTGAATTCTCACATGAATATAAAAAATAAATATTCTAATATATTTAGGATTTTTTAAAAATGGTCAAGGCATCCAAACAAGAAAATAAGTCTTTTTATTTATAAAAGGTGGCTAAAATTTGTAAGATAGTTATGATCAGTAATAGAACAAACCTTCACAATTTATTTGAACCAATACCTAACCATATTAGCTAAAATGTATGTATGCCGTCTTTACAAATTGATTTGTTTAGTAATCAATTTCCTTGCTTATACTCTAGCCAACGGTCGGAAATCATGCACACAATAATTAAAATAATTAACATATCCCATTATTGTAATAATTATTACCATTATTCCATATCCAGCATAGAAATCTCATATAGAGGACACAACATACCCGTTGTTTGTGTTGTATCGTATATTGTACGTATTCACAATCTTGGGGAGAAGAGCTTTTGCTCTTTTCACACATATTATTGCTTCTACTGTTAGTCATTGTTCAACAGTGTCTACTTTGGACCAAACTTAAAAAGACTTAGCCAGTGGACACTGATGTCCATTTACATCTCTCTCTCTCTTTAATGTTACCACAAAGATTTCTCTGAGTCGTTGCATTGCCGCCATGGATCTATCCAGCAACGACAAGTACATGGAAACGTCGTCGTTTTTCTCCTCTCATCACGTGGTAAGAAGAAGAAGAAGAAGAAGCCGCATCGTTTTGCTTGTTTCTTTGTTCCTCTTTTGCTACGTGTTCTTTCTTAGCAATGCACTGTGTGTTCTTCGTTGTGATTCTCAGGGAGCTGAGAGATTAGAGCTGGGCGCAAAGAACCCTTTCTTGTTAGATTCTTACTACCCCCCCGCCGCCGCCGCCGACGACGATCCCCTCTGCGAGCTGAACCTCAAGGAAACCTCGGATTTCGTCAGGTCGTTGTCGGGTTTCGGAGGAGTTGGTGATAAGAATAACGCCGCGGAGAGCAGAGGGATTCTTGAATTCTCGGCTGCTCAGAGGGGTAGAGACGGCGGCGGCGGCGGCTCCGTCGCAAGGAGGCTGCTCGCGGAAGCTCCTCCGACTCCGGGGAGGCCTGTGTTCGGCTTCAGCCATGGAGGAAGCTTCGCGAGGAAGAGCTTTCCTTCCAAGTGGGACGACGCCGAGAAATGGCTGTCGTCGTGTCACGACTCTCCCGGTGCCGCCGATCACGGCCGGCCGTTTGAGACCTACAAAGCGTACAACAGGCAATGCAGTGGGTACAAGCCACAGCTGTGCTTTGCAGAGAAGACAACAAGGGTCGTTTTAAATGAGGAAAAAATGGATGCTCTTCAAGGGAAGGCTTTAATGCTAAATCATCACAAAAAGAACTCGTTAGCTACCGCTGTTGATGAGCTTTCGCTTTCATCTTCAGCTGGTTTACTTCTAAAAGGTAAAAAAGAAAACGCTTTTCATAACGACGACAAGCTACTTCTCTAACACCATATGGCCCACATGTTGTTCTATCGTTTCGCTTTCTTCTGCTGCCGCTGTAATGAAAGATTCGAAGCAGTTTGGAAAAAATCTTTCAAGTACGCGAAAATCTTTAGATCTTTCAACGTCTCTGAGATTTTACGAATCTTTGCAGATAAGTTCCCAAACGAGCCGCCGTTGCAAGAGAGCTTCTTGTTCGGAAACCGCTCGAATTTACCAGACGCCTCGAAGCACAGAGACGCCGGCACGGAGATGACGCCACTCGGCAGCTCCACCACCTCGCGGTGCCCGACCCCGTTCAAGAGCCCTTCTCCGGCGCGTCACAACACGCCGGAGAATCGGTCCGGGCCGCTGGCGGCTCCGGCGAGCACCGGAAGCAGCTCGAACACGGTGGAGCTGCAGGAATGCCACCTGGCGAAGCTCAGCAGCCTCGGGACGATGAATAACTACTGGAGCTCGAGGGAAGAGGAGGAAGAGGACGTGTCGAAGAGCCTGAGGCATTTTGAGATGAGCGCCGAGCTGAGGAAGAGCGTGTCGGAGCATAGGGCGGCGGCTCCTCCTCCTCCGTCGTCGTGCTTGTGGGAAGAAGATAAAGCCAAGAGCTGCCTCAGGTAATAGCTCTGCTTTTTTTATTTTTACCCCTTCTAAAGAAGTTGTATTACATTTTTTAGGCAAAATTTTTAAATTAGGTTACTTATATATACCAATTTTCAATTTTAGGTCAATATCTTTGATAATTTAAAACTTATTCACTAAATAATTTAACTGATTTCTTTTGGGTCATCGGTGAATTTTTTCGTGAAAATTGCTGAAAATCAGACGTAGTCGATGACACGTCAGTGACCATGTCGGATTTCTAACAATTTTCGCCGAAAAAGTTTACCGGTGACTCAAAAGAAATCAGATACATTACTTAGTGACCAAGTTTGCAATTATGAAACTTAGTGATAAAAAAATACGAGAGCCATAATTAGTATATAATTTAGTAATTTGGCCACGTTCGAATGTCATCTTTGCTGTTATAAAATTTTCTCAGGTATCAGAGAGAACAGGCCAAAATTCAAGCATGGGTCCACCTTCAAAGCGCTAAAGCAGAAGCTGAATCAAGAAAACTTGAGGTAACACTTCTTACAAACTTGTCCCAAGAGATCCAAAATGTGACTGGTGGGCATGATTTTCTTAGCTAGATTTGGGAAATCTTGAAAGATACAATAAAAAAAAGCCCATCCCTTTGTTTTATTACAAATAGTTTACCGATGATGTTGATGTAGCATAACAATTTTTTGGCTCCATCCCACATAGAGCCAAACGCAAGTCAAGGACACACACATTGACCTATCAAACATAGTGACTAAAAAAACGAATACTGATATACTTAGGAGATTCAATTTTATAATTTTTATATATTTTTTATGGGCTTTTTATTACCAAGCAGTGGGAAGTTACGGTTTTTATGATCATCAGGTGAAGATACAGAAAATGCGGTCTAATCTCGAGGAGAAGCTGATGAAGAGGATGGCGAGCGTCCAAAGGAAAGCAGAAGAGTGGCGTGCGGAGGCTCAGTTTCACCACTCGAATCAAGTGAGGAAAATCTCGCAGCAGCGGAAGGCGGCGGCGGTGGCCAATAGGAACAAAATTCAGTTTTCGGGCAGCAACAAGTCTTCTTGTGGATGCTTCCTCCCATGTAGTAGTAACAGCAGCAGTAGCAATAACACTCACATTTAAAGATTATTTAGGGAGGAAGAGAAAAATTAGAGCATCATAGAGGAATCCCTTAGCATGATATGATCAAAGAAGCTTGCAAATTATTTTTCTAAAAAGGTCACGACTCATGCATATGCACAAATTGTGTCACAGACCATATTATTTTATCATAATTGGGTTTGTTGGAAATAAGGTATGCGAATTTAAAAGGCGATACATTCACTCCAAGGTTAACTTTTTAGCGGAACCGATCACTCAATTAGGGATGACAACATGTCCTAATTAGATTCTTAACTGGCTCGATTTAAGTCTTAGATCCAATAGGTTAGAATGCGTTTAGGTTCAAATTTATGCCCATTAAGAACTCATTTAGGACACGTTGTCATTCCTACATTCAACATGCTCTCAGAGCTCAGGATCAAAGAGGTTTTGGATACTAATCTTCATGAGTATCCATTTAAAATAATTGCACGTCTAAGGCTAGATAAAAAGGAAATCACCATATATCGATGAGACGTGTTGGAAGTAAATTATATAAAATTAAAAAGTAATATTTATTTATTTTTTGTGGGACTGTAAAAAAAAATTGTTTTTGATGTTAGGGACCCCCCAATCGCAGGTGCAAACAAGACCTGACACTGAATTGCGTTGAGATAATAAACGTAAAACACATAGGAAACAGACGAACAACATAAAAACAAAGATAAATACGATGGGGTTTACGAAAAAGCCACGATGCATGGTAAGAAGAAAACGATACTGTTCTTTGCGTATACGTATTGTAAAGCTTACAGTTTTTTCAGCAATCACTTTCTTTCTTTCTTCGTACGATCCGATTTATTACTATTTATCTACACCATTCTCTGCGGTAAGAAGTTCCATTACTTTTTTATCTGAGAAGGAAACAGTAGGATTTCTTTGTTGCTAGCACACTGCGTGAGCTGTGACCTTCGATAAAGCTGTGCATTAACCTGCACGAATCAAATCTTTCGTCATTTTTTTTCTTTTTCTTTTTCCATTCTTCTCTGTTAAGGAGCGTGACCTTTATTTAGTATTTAATTGGGCCCGTAATTTAGCAAACTGGGCTACACTGAGCCTTATAGAACCATAATCTTAGCCCACTTGAGTTTTTGTTTGACCATCGATCAACGATTAGTTAGATCGCAGTTTTTAGGAGGGATAAGACCATTTTGATGGTCCCGATATTTATCACTTATGTAAATTTGGTTTTCGATATTTTCAATTGTCTTATTTAGTCCACGATATTGTCTGATTTAAAATAATTTTATCTCTTGATAAATTTTTCGTTAATTTAGATAGACTGATATGACAGAAGTGGATTTTTTGATTATTTCATCTTGGTATAAAACTACTTTTAGTCTCCGCTATCTGTTCTACAATTTTGGTCTCCAAAATTATTATATTTCGGGAACGATCTAAATTAACGGGAATCTAATCGAGGAATCAAAACTGTCTCAAATGAGACAGCGTAGAATTAAATATCAGGGAGCAAAATTGGCCAACCGACAAATGTAGAAATCTTCTTTTTTCTTTCCGAGCAAACATAGAAATCTTTATCCCTAATTTTTCATACATTTCCCAATTTTTTTCCCGACGAGGAGTATTCCTTTTCTCGTCCCAAATTCAAGTACATTAACGATAGGCGTTAGCAATGATTTCCCAATTCCCAATGGTTTCTTGTTCACGTTACCGTTGCTGTTTGCCGCTCATCACATTTTATCTGACATAAAATTACACGTCACAGATGAAAATTCCATGCAACCAATCTATAAATCCGCAATCTGTTATTCCAACAAGATAAACATTATATGAACTTTTTAAAGCGCCCGCAAATCAAAGCTCATCTCGGGTTTATCAGCATCTCCCACAACAACCTCATAATATATCCTTTACAATTTATAAATCCACTCCTCCTTCAAAATCAGATTCATTTAAATACTCGAAAGATTACTCAACACAATTAAAGATAGGCCAAAAAAAGGCGAGGCAAAAAACAAAAAAATGTCGTCCTCCGACAATGTAAGAACAAAAGGCGCCGATGATTTCAGTTTCTTGATCGTGAGGCACGACAGTGGTGGGCTATGGGATTTGTTCAAGTTCTTGGCGTTCAACAGCTTAAACAGCGGCGCTAAGTTTCTCGAGAGCTCCGAAGCTGATTTTCCGACGACGTTTCCTGAAGTGATTTTCGACGAAGGGGACGATGACGATGATGTTATTACTACACTTAATCGCAGGTGGGTCATCGTCGTCTCTATCGTAGCGAGGAAAGTGATTAAGGTTCTCGGTAAGCCTTTGGAATTGACTGGTTATGCCGTGGAGTTTCTACTGAATCTTTTGTCTCTCAACGGTCAAATTCTTGGGCTAATACAAGCAATTCTACTAGGTAATAAATAATACGCATATCTGTGTGCTGTCGATAAAGTACATTGTGGGTGATATGAATATATTGTTAAGGCTTAATTATATTTTTAGTTGTATATATATGGTGGCATTTTGAATACACTTAAATTAAGGGGTGGTTATGACAATAAGTTTCGAAATTTAAATAATTCGAGGATAGTTAATATTGAAAACTCCGTTTCACCGAGTAATTAACAAATGTGAGTCATTGTGAGTGACATCCCATGTGGCGTGAAAAAAAAATTCAATTTAAATTAGCATCTTGGGTGAATGAATTGAAGTAATTTGTGGACGATTAATGCCACAAACCTAATTCAGTTCCAAATTAACATACCATAGGTGCGCGTGATCTACTACGTTGCATAAGGATTGGTTAAAATCAGCATGTTCGATGCTACGTAGGATTTTTTTCCAATTTAATTGTTAATTTAACCAATGTGTGTTGACTGGTTAACCTTAGACCGAGCTTTAGTTTTAGTTTTTTCAGCGTTGATTGTCCTCAAATTGTTCTACTTTGGAAACTTATTATTCTAAAATTGTAACCCTATAGTTCAAATATCCTTAAAATGCCATTTTCCGTAAATACAGGTTTTCATGGTACGTAGTACGTTTTCATACAATGGTGGACTCTAACCAATAAAAAATAATGACACATAAGCACTATTCAACCAACAATATTTACAAATCCGCAACTATAGTGGAAGATGACGTCGTTAATTTATAATTAAATTTGCAATGCATTGGTGGCTTGTAATAATAGGGAACGTGGTGATGCCCAAACGAGGCTCGGAGACATTCATAAGCGCAATAGGTCACTTAGATGGCCGCTTAGATCTCTTCAGCAAATCCGATTCTAACATGGGAGATGATCGCAAAGAGCTTATGGACTTGTGTGTTATGGCTTCTAAATTAGCGTACGAAAATGCCGAGGTTGTTAGAACCGTCGTTAACCTCCACTGGAAGGTTCTATTTTCTATCCACTGATGATTGATTTTTCTTCATTGATGTGCTTCGTTTTGCAAACTGATTTATACCTTTCTTCTTGAACAGATGCATTTCGTAGACTTCTACAACTTCTGGAACGGTAAGAAGTATGTGCACTGATCGATAACAATAAGGCTTAGTTTAGGGAGTAGCATTTTAGCAATACCTAAATTAATGGATTTTAGGACAATAAGTTTCAAAATTGAAGCAATTTGAGGACAGATAAACGCTGAGTAAACCTCGTTTCAGTCCGAATTGACCGACGTGAGCGTCACTTAATAATTAAATAGGGAATAAAATCCTCCCTGGCATCGGACGTGGTGATTTTTACCGGATTTTCCCCCATGCCACGTAGGATTATCCATCCAATTATATTGTCACGTGCACCTCGCACCATATGTGTTAATTTCGTATTGAAATTATGTTTTCCGACGTTAATTGTTCTCCAAATTGCTTCAATTCGTCTGAGAGGCTGATTTGGACGAATTTTTTTTTTTTTTCTCAACGCCGCATGTGATTTGTTTCCCCAATTAACTGTTACGTGTGTGTGGCTCACGTGTCCTAATTCCGGGCTGAAATTAGGTACGACATTAATTATCCTCGGTTTCGAAACTTATGGTTGTAAAATTGTCTTTCCTTCATTTGGAGTTCCTTAAAATGGAACTCCCCAAATATACAAAAACAAAAGAAAAATAATTAAGCCAATAATAATATCATACAATGCAACACCTTCTTCATGCATGCTTATCAGATTATCAGAAAGAGAGGTCTACCCAAGTGTTCATAGCAATGGACAAGCCAACGGACGCAAATCTGATCCTCATCAGCTTCAGAGGAACCGAGCCGTTCGACGCCGACGATTGGATCACGGATTTCGACTACTCATGGTACGAAATTCCCGGGGCCGGGAAAGTACACATGGGGTTTCTAGAAGCCCTAGGCTTGGGCAGCAGGCTCGAGGCCTCCACCTTCCGGAACCTTCTAGAAGCCAAAACCATCGGTTCCTCCACCGACCCGAATAAGGAGCTCGTGCCCGTCGGTGAAAAGACCGCTTATTACACGGTTAGGGCTAAGCTGAAGGAGCTGCTCGAAGAGCACGAGAACGCGAGGTTCGTGGTCACCGGGCACAGCTTAGGAGGAGCTTTGGCTATATTGTTCCCCACGATGCTGTTGTTGCTCGGTGAGGAGGAGACGGTGCAGCGTTTGTTGGGAGTGTACACTTTCGGGCAACCTAGGGTTTGTAATAGGAAGCTCGGGAGGCTCGTGGAAGCCCGCCTCGAAAGGCCCGAGGCAAGGTATTATAGGGTCGTGTACTGCAACGATCTCGTCCCGAGGTTGCCCTACGACGACATGACTTTCTTCTTGTACAAGCATTTCGGGAAGATCGTGTACTACGACAGCCTCTACGTCGAGAAAGTATGTTGTTGAATATGGTTCACTCCCTTCAAGTTTAAGCGTTTAGGTGCATTGATAGAGCATATATGATAAGATTGATGATTAGCTGAAGTTTATTGATTCGGGTTAGTTGAATCATCCGATGTGGGGATGGAAATCTCAATATGTCACAATTGGGATAGAAATCTCAACAAGTCGCCTCTCGCGTGACGTGACTGAAGACCTAATGCGTGGACATATTAGAAATTGAAGGCTGCATCCCATCACCGGTTGGTTTTAGATTGAAGCCTTCAGTTTTTAATATAGGAGGACGTGTACGAATCATCACAGCCATCCATTAAAGAAAAATTTCAGGTCAAATGCTAGATAAGAAAGAAATTAGCCTAAACGTGAGGGGGCGTGTTGGAAAAAACATATAAATTTTGATATATGATGACTTCCTTTAAGCTTGAGCTTTTAGATTATTAAACTTTTAAGTGAAATTGTCATTCAACATATCTTTCTACTTGGCTCGAAGATTCAGAAACATATACTAACTCGATCGTTTTTTTTTTTTTTGCAGAACGTGAGCGAAGAGCCGAACAAGAACTACTTGAGCCTGAGATATCTGATCCCCGACCACATAAATTCAGCATGGGAACTACTCAGGAGCCTGATTATGAGCTACGTTTTCGGTCTGGAGTATAAGGAGAGCTGGGAATCCACCGTCCTCCGGCTCGTAGGGTTAGTAATCCCGGGCCTCTCGGCTCATAGCCCCGTCGATTACGTCAACTCCGTGAGGCTCGGGAGCTCGGGTTCTAAGTAAGTGATAATGTCCTTGTTACCAATATATCAGCAGACACAAAATCTTATCCTTGATAATGATGCGATATATATTGTTGACTGTTGATTAGGGAGAGAAATAATCAGAACAAGTGAATCTTACAGGGATTCTATGTTGTCTCATGAAGATCAAATCTTTGAAGTACATCTAATTACAACACATGTTTAACTGTCCACATGCCAACATATCTTAGAATCGAATCAGATTTTCAAAATAGTCAGCCCTTTGTTTTAGTATTATTATATATGCTACATACGAGGAATACAATATATCCATACATTATTATTATCAGATTACAGATATACTTGAGCTTATAACTACGTTTATTATTTTAATGTAATCGCAGTGATTATATATAGATATTATACTTTTAGTTTAGAGGACATGTTTTTCGGAGTTTGCCACAGATTCTCTAGACAATATGTTTGTGGAACTCTTCATTAAATATTGAAGTCGCCAATTGACGATTGGTTAAGTGGAAGGAGGTGATTGGTTCGAATTTAACTAAGTTGTTTTCTTCGCTTCAAACTCGACTTGAATTGATAAAAAAAAAATATCTAAGACAGGAATAAGTATTTAATAATAGCCTTGTTTATGAAATGATGTTAAACCCTGATTAATTAAACGTATGAGAAACTGGCAAAAGATAAGTAACACATCTAGTTAAATTTACAAAAAAATAAATAAAAAAAATTAACATGATTTAGAATGATCTCTGAAACAATTTTTTTCCCCCGTATAATAAAACGTGGCTGCTCTCTTCAAACATTTACCCTACGATCACTGCATTATGTCTCGTCATCAAGAAGCAAAATCCTCGATCTTAATGATTCATTACCGCATCTTCACTCAAATGTGAATCTTATATAATCCAACTCATAACTTCAATTCCAATTCACTTTAACCAGCATTCTTTCATACTGTCAGCCACATCACACCCCATCACGTTCACTGAATCGTACAAAAATAATTCATTTTTAATTTATTAAACAAAAAAAAAGATTATTACAATTTCCCATGCAGATCCCTCAGTTTTCGAACCCCGATCACGTACATGCATCTCCCCCCCCCACAAAAAAAAAAAGTCAACTTTCACAGGCTTTTATATAAACACGCAGCTCTCCCGTGTTTTTTCCTCAAGGGTTGTCCAGCTCCTCAATACATTTGTGGGCTTTTTTTTTTCTCCTCTCCCTTTTTTCCCTAATTTTTCTAAATTGGGTTCTTTGTCTTTAAATCTGTTTCGTTTAATTCAACTCTTGAAATGGAGGCTGTGAGAATCAAGAACGTCAATGGAGCTTATACTTCTTCCTCTTCAAAGAGATCATCGTCGTCGAAGAACAATAATGGCTTCACAAGAAAATGTGCTTCTCTCGTCAAGGAACAAAGAGCAAGGATTTACATCCTCCGACGCTGCGCCACCATGTTGCTGTGTTGGTACATCCAAGGAGACGAATGAACCGAAAAAATAATAATAAAAAGCAGCTTGCTACAAATAATATATTTTTCATCAGTTCTTACATGAATACATATAATTTCCTCCACTCACCACTTGATCATCAAGAAGCTCAAGAAATCATTGCCAAGACTCGAGAACCCGGGCTGTTATTTTCTCAAAGATGGCTTCTTTCTAATCATACGTTGGTTCTTCTCCTTAAACAAGAACGTGTAAGAAGCACCAAACTTTTTTTGCAGCCTAAAGTGGCTTAGTCCAATTAGGTTGTTTTTATTTGTTTTTTCTTGGAGATGGAGAGGAGCTGCATATGTATGTTGAGGCTATGCTACATTTGAAGCTTTTTAATACAAGCCCCGGGTTGTCTTGAAAAGGCTTATGATGCAGATTTTACAAAGAAAAGTGTGCAGAGGATAAAATAAAGTGATGGGCTCTAAGTATCTGTCTGAGTCCATTGGAGAATAATACTGTTCTTTATGAACATTATGTACCTAGTTTCTTTCCAAGCTTTGCCCTTTTGTATCTTGTAAGAGAGTTATTTGTAATAAAGATACATATACAGTATAAGTAAGCACGAAAATGCAAAAAAAACAGAATTCATTCTCAAAGTGTTGAAGATGTTTTAAAAAGCTTCAAGTGCCCACGTAAGGACCCAAAGTGGCAATAGGAGGGCCATAAGAGTACCTCCACTGCCCACAAGCTTCGCAGTGCTCCTTCTCCTTGATGTTGTTAAGGGTGCAAAATTTGCAAGACCATCCTTTGAACTTCTTCACATCTTCGACACCGCCCTTGCTTTTTATTGCTCCGCAGGCTTCACAATGAAGAGCAAAGGGCTGCAATAAATGAAGCAATTCATAAAAAACGAGTGTAATGATTACATGCTACAAAGGCAATCTCAAAAGGGGATGAAACAATTACCCGATTCAACAACGAACAGGCTTTGCACGGCCACATTTCACCCTCAGTTATGGATTCGACCAACGAATCTCGTTCAACAGATGTTTCTTTGTTGTCTATGTCAACGGAAGCTCGAGAGCTTCCGGAAGATTCAGGGCTCTCCTCCTCTGCTGATTTCGACCCGCACCACAGGTCGTCGTGTAGTCTCCTCTCTGCAGCCATAGCAGCTGCTTGAATCGGAGTCAGTATCTCTTTCATGGCACCGTTGCCGCCGAGATGTTTAGGCCCGTTGGGCAACAGAGCTTGACGTTTGGCTCTTTCTTCTGCAGCTGATAGGGCTCTCTGCCGGAGAGAGTACTGAGGAAGCTGACGAAAATACCCTCCTCCACCCAATTTTCTTCCCGGGAGATCGAATCCTTGCCCGGTTCCAGTGATGCCTTTCGCCATGAGCCCTTCACATTCCTACGAATAAGAAAGAAAATTTTCATTCAGAGAATGCTGATGATGAACCATCAATATCTGAAAAAAAGTAAGTGTGGGGTTAAGTGTGAAAAACCCTTCTTAATTCACTCAAGAGATTGTAGAAATCGGCATTGTGAGGGCCGATTTCGTTGTGGCAGAGCTCGTGCAGCATCGTGTCGAGGATCTGCTCGTAAGGGAAGAAATCCCACTCGTTGTTTGGTCTCCGCAGCCTCAATTTGACCTCGGATCCTCCCCCTATGTTCAATCCTAAGAGAGCGGGATTTGGTGGGCTGCAGAAAATGCAACAAGATAATAGTCATGATCATTAAGAACACTCACAGAAAAAAGAAAAAAAAGAAAGAAAATATGTTCTTACCAAAATTCAGAAAGAATCCTGACTTTCCATTTTCTTCTGTGCATAATAGGTTGCACCTGCTTGGCTACTTTCTCCAAGATTTCTCTGGCTTCGTCTTCTCGAGGCTTCTTAAGAGGTTTCACTTCCCAGACTTTGTTGAGATCATTTAGGTTCATCTTTGTATTTGCTGAAACAATTCCATGAAAACCACATAAATGGTGAATCCTCTCAACTTAATTCAAACATTTAGTCATCAGTGTAAGAAAACCATTGGAGCAATTCGTCGAACATGTTCATTTTATACTATACAAGCGAGAAAATCAATACTATCCCTCAATCATTAATCAATTTTCAGAACATCTAATGATTTCTTAGAAACATAACGGCAGCAAATAGAACAGTAACATTCGACGGAATAAATGGATTCGTATCCTAAACAAAACCAGCTTCTAATGCAAGAACACCAAATATAATGATATTTCGCAAGTGAAACACGGAACTCAAAAAGAGAATCGAAAAAGAAAAAAAAGGTAGGGAATCAAACGCACCTGAATCACAAATTGCAAAAGTTATCGGATGGGTTATGAAAATCGGAGGTGGTCTCGATTATTCATATATGTGCGGCCAATTGAGTTTTCTTATGCAGAAAGCCAACGCCAAAAAATTGACTGTTGAATTCAAACTCAGAAGGGAATGTAGTAATAAAAAAATAGCTAAAATAAATATTCTAGAAAAGAACTAATCCACTGAAATACTGAAGGTGAAAGTCAAACATTTAATGGGCTAAATATCTACAGGCCCAACGATAAGTGGGCTAATTAGTAATGGTCTTGCGTTGACAGGCTACTTGGGCTAACGTAATATCTGGCCCAAATTAGAAAAAATCTATATCAGTCGGTGGACTCCGTTAGTTTTATGTGGTCCAAAAAGAAAAAGCACGTTCCATGTCGGAAACTTTCAATATGAACTAAGTGGGCCACAATATAATATTTAATGAGAGGAATATCCAATTGAGTAGCAAGCATCTATATGTGCCGTAGGGCCGGGCCCACCCATTCAATGTACAAAGAATTATTATTCGATTGGTGTAGTTAAAAATAGCTTCAAATTGTTGTGACACGTGAGGTTGGTAGACATTAATTAAATGATTTTGATCAAGAATAATAAAATTATTGAATCTAAGGACTGTTTTGTTCCAATTTACCCTTCACCAAAACAGAATTGACATCTTCCTACCTTCAAAAGAAAAATAATTGTAATGGATGCTTGGCATATATCTCAACTAAGTCTAAAGTGTTTGAAAAAAGTCTTAGTTTTGAATTTTCATTACATCAATATTCTGACTGAGCCACAAATAGATTTGTCTTTACCTGATTACCGTAAGCTTGCAGGCTATTGAGACAGTCTTCTGAATGTACTAGGTCCACGACCAGGGTTTTTCGGGTTAAAAATAAATAAAAAAAATTAGACTTCGTTAAAATTCAATGATTCTTTTTTTAATGTCAAAATGTATCCCCACATGTAGACTAAGTTTAATTTGAATCTAATCTAAATGTTATCGCCACCTATGACACGTTTCTGACTTCTAGCAAGACGAATTCATCTAAAATGTGTGTCTCGTGTAGATGTGGGTAATTGAACTCATGATATATATCTAGATAAAGTAGTTATGTGCTTGAGACATTGACTATAATCTGACTAAAAAATGAAACAAAAAAAATAGAAACCACCACCACCAAGCATATAGTCAAATATTTATACCAAAGGGCTAAAAATGGAAATCCAAACGATTCTCTCTTCCCAACTTGTAGGTGCTGTGTATCTACGAAGAAGCAAGCTTTGGACACAAATATATCCACGTTCTCCCGCAATTCTCTCTCTCTCTCTCTCTCTTTATATATTACAACATCACACACAAACACAGAACAACGCACAAACGAAAAATGGCGTCGGACTCTTTATCTTCCTCAATAAACAATGTCTCACTCCAATCTCACGGCGGCACGAAGAACTTTCCGATTCTGCTTAATAGGTCCCTCATCTTCCGATATTCGCATTTTTGCCCCCGCAACAACCTGTCCCTTCGGTTCCAGCAAAGCAGGACCGTCGTCAGCGCCCTCAAGACGGTCAGCTCCGACCCGGAAGTGCTATCCGAATCCGACCCGGCGACAAAACACCTCAAGCCGACGATCCTCGTCTCGGAGAAGCTCGGAGAGGCCGGCCTCGACCTCCTGCGCTCCTTCGGGCGCGTGGAGTGCGCGTACGACCTGTCCCCCGACGCGCTCTGCGAGAGGATCTCGGCGTGCGACGCGCTCATCGTGCGCAGCGGTACCAAGGTCACGCGCGCCGTATTCGAGGCGGCGAAGGGGAGGCTCAGGGTGGTGGGGAGGGCCGGCGTGGGGATCGACAACGTGGATCTGCAGGCGGCGACGGAGCTCGGCTGCCTGGTGGTGAACGCGCCGACCGCCAACACCATCGCCGCTGCCGAGCACGGGATCGCTCTGCTGGCATCCATGGCGAGGAATGTGGCTCAGGCCGACGCGTCCACGAAAGCTGGTGAGTTGATTTTGTTTTCCTTGCCGACGAATTTACTATTATTACATCATCAATTTCCCCGATTTATAGACAAAATAGTTGCAAGATTTGTTAATTTGATTTGTCTTTTATTGTATTTTGGATCCGGAATTTTGATGGTGAGAAACTTGCATTTAATTAATTTTTTAGTATCCAAATTAAAACAATTTAAAACTCTCGCGCACCGTTCTTAATAATTAAATTGAAAAATAATATATGATGTCGGACATGCTAATTCGGACCGAATTTCTAAATGTCTCGTAAGATTTTACCCCAAATTAATTGTCACATGCACATCGCGCGTGTTAATTCCTGACTGAAATTAGACTTTCAGCGGTAATTGCCTCAAATTTTCTTTGATTCGTCTAAGATGTGATTTTTACCGAATTCTTTCCATCATCACGTAGGATTCTCTTGTCACGTGTGTAAATTACACGTTGTAATTAAGTATTAAACGTTAATTGTTATAAAATTATTCAATTTCAAAACTTATCCCATTATTCAATATATTTTCCATGATTCACTTACATACACGAGTAAAGAAATAATTAAGCCATAGCCAACAATTTCCTACTAAAATATCTCTAACACAAACAAATTTCCAACAGGAAAATGGCAGCGGAGCAAGTACGTCGGTGTCTCCCTCGTCGGGAAGACACTAGCCGTGATGGGATTCGGCAAGGTCGGGTCCGAGGTCGCGAGACGAGCAAAAGGCTTAGGCATGACCGTGATAGCCCACGACCCCTACGCACCCGCGGACCGAGCCCGAGCCGCCGGGGTGGAGCTGGTCTCCTTCGATCGAGCCATAGCAACCGCCGACTTCATCTCCCTCCACATGCCCCTAACTCCTGCCACCGACAAGGTCTTCAACGACGAAGCCTTTGGAAAGATGAAGAAAGGGGTGCGCATCGTAAACGTGGCTCGCGGTGGAGTGATCGATGAGGACGCGTTGGTTAGGGCACTTGATAGTGGCTTAGTTGCCCAGGTAATAAGTGAATTAATGCTATGCTACTATGTTGTAATAATAATCGATCGTCTTTGAGACTCTTGCGTGATTTTACAGGCGGCGCTTGACGTGTTCTCGGCGGAACCTCCGCCGAAAGACAGCAGATTGGTTCAGCACGAGAACGTCACCGTTACGCCGCATCTCGGAGCCAGCACGAAAGAAGCCCAGGTATATATAATATATTATTATTTATTCGCTGGATAAGGTTTAATATAATGGCTTAAACTTTTAGAAGTCTTTTGTTACCCATATCACCAAAACGTTATTAGGAAGGAGTTGCTGTTGAAATAGCGGAGGCGGTCGTCGGTGCTCTGCGAGGAGAACTCTCTGCCACCGCAGTTAATGCTCCAATGGTCCCACCCGAGGTATAAAAAGAGTCGTTGAGTTGACTCAAATTACAAATACATGGCTTGATTACTTTTTTGAGGTATAAAGGGGAATGACATCATCTTAAGAACATCTAAATTGAGAACCTAAGATCTTAAGTTTCCAAATTTGAGGATGGTTACGGTTGAAAACCTAATTACACAGGTGAGTTGCACTTAGCAATTTAATTTGAGGGATTCTGCGTAGTGTTAGACATGCTAATTTGGTCCAAATTTTTTTTATTCCACGTAACATTTTTCTTCAAATTAATTGTCATTGTGTGTCAATTTTAGGCTGAAATTATAAGTATGACGTCAATCATCCTCAAATTGCTTCAATTCGTCGGATATAATTTTTTTGATCGAATTTTTCCGAACGCCACGTAGGATTTTTGCCAAATCAATTGCCGGGTGGCCATGTCTATGTAAATTCGGGCTAAAATTAGGCTTTTCAGCGTTAATTGTTCTCAAATTGTTTCAATTTCGAAACTTATTTTCTTAATATTACCACTTTTCAATTTTAGCTGTCCTTAAAATGTCACCCTACTTTAATATAAAAATAATTACGGCGTTTTTTTTATAACATATTACCACAAAACTGAATCAGGTCCTATCGGAACTGGCACCGTACGTGGCCCTATCGGAAAAGCTCGGTCGAATCGCCGTCCAACTCGTCGCCGGCGGAAGTGGGGTCCAGTCCGTCAAGGTGGTCTACACTTCCTCCCAAGACCGAGACAACCTCGACACTCGTCTCCTCCGCGCGATGATCACCAAGGGCATCATCGAGCCAATCTCCGACTCCCGCATAAACCTCGTCAACGCGGACTTCGTCGCCAAGCAAAAGGGCCTCCGAATCACGGAGGAGAGGGTCCACAACGCCGAGTACTCCTCCCGCGGGAGCCCGATCGAGTCCGTTCGGGTCCTCGTCAGCAACGCGGGGTCCACGTTCGCCAGCGCGGTCTCGGAGAACGGGTGCATAGCGGTGGAGGGGAAGGTGAAGTACGGGGTCCCGCACCTGACCCACGTAGGGGCCTACGACGTGGACGTGAGCCTCGAGGGGAACCTGATACTGTGCCGGCAGGTGGATCGACCCGGGATGATCGGGCGGGTCGGGAATATCCTCGGGGAGGAGAACGTGAACGTGAGCTTCATGAGCGTGGGGAGGGCGGGGAGGGGGACAAAGGCGATCATGGCGATTGGGGTCGACGAGAAGCCGAGCAAGGCGGCGCTGAAGAGGATTGGGGAGGTGGATGTTGTTGAGGAGTTCGTGTTTTTGGAGCTCTGAGGGTGGTGACGTGTCTTTGTTTGATTGGAGGTGTGTTCGAGGTTTTGCATGGGTCGTATTGTCTCCTTAGTTTAGGTTAGGGCGAGATTATATGATTAAATCACGTTGTTGTATTGTAATGTAAGTGATGCAAGTGATTGAGATGTATTATACTGTTATTGGTGTATCTTTCTTTGAAAATGTAATTGTTTTTGCATTCTCGTATATTAGAAATCGAGGGTTTTTCATAAGATTAATTGGTGACAAAAGAAATTAATCTTGATATAGTAAGTGAATCTATGATATTTGATTAGCCGATGTGGGACAATATTCACTTCTTAGAATCTCAACACCACTTACGACTAGTATGACTGGTCTAACACGTGGAAGTATGAATCGGATTACGGTAAGCAGGAGAATTGCCCCGATACCCTATTAGAAATCGAGAGATCTTTCATTAAATCAATTAGTGATAGAAAAAGATTGTCCCTTGATATATTGAGTGGATCTACGAGCTTTGATCAGTCAATATTGGACAATATCCACTTTTTAGAATCTCAACATCATAATCATGCTTTTTTTTTTATTTCGTCCCAAACAAATTCACCGTAGTTTCCATACGTCTAAGTTCAATTTGAATCGAATCAGTACCACAAGTTGTCGACTATAGTATGAACTCCGGTTTCCAGTCCTCCGACTAAATTCAATCAGCCGGAATCTATTGAAACCTCACATCACCAGCTATGAGACTGATATTCAATCAACACTCCGATCAAATTTAGTCTGAATCGAATCTGAATTCAAATCGTCGGCTATAAGACAGACCCCATCTCCCAGTGGGGTTAATTCTTCTAGCAACCATTCAAAATTCATACGATCAATAAGAATTCAAGTAGTCCCCCCTCTCACAATTCCTTGAGTAGTCCTCATGGGCCTTATGAGCCATGACTATCGTTGTTAGGTGGGTTTGAGACGTATCCATTTGGCCCCGGGAATTACTCTCACCTCTAGAGTGTGTGGCACAATTAAGCATCCGTCAGGTCTGTGTGGTGCAAGCTCACGCCAGTATTTATGGGCTAGCCCATAGCCAGGTCGAGTCGGGATAACTCGGGACAGTTAAAAAAAAAAAAGAATTTAAGTAGTTCCCGAACACCTTGGATGATACCATGTGCCCGATAATTAAAACAATTCCTTGAAAACCAACACTTACGTATTCGTTTAAACTTCATTTTTGTTATATTAAAGTACAACAAAACGGTTTATTTTTGTAATTTATATCTTTCGATAGTGGAAGTTAAACTAAGCGCATTTAAGAAAAAATAAGTATAAAGTAAGCACGAGTCAAATACAAGTCAAAAGAAACCATCTCTCTCAATCGTTGAAAAACATTTGAATAATATGTCCACTCACAACACCGCACGAGCTCCTTTGTCTATTATTACCAAAAGAAGCCTCTCGCGTAATGTAAACGCGTTGAATGTCGGCGACAGCCGCTCGACAGCAAATATCAGGCCAGCAGCTATTAACGCACTGCCCAAATTGCACCTTTTTAAAGCAGCAGCAGCAGCATCGTCATCATCAGGTGCATCTTTTTCTCCTTGGTCAACTGTAAGTGCGCAGCGTTCACACATGGGCATTATCCTCATCACAATCTTTCGCGTTTTAAAGATGAGTAGGTGCATTTATTGCCCGACCCTCTATTTTTGGCTGGCTGTGATTCACGGGGACTGGGTTTCTCTTTCCTTTTAGCGGTGGATACACTTGCGAGGGCTGAGCCCATAAGGTGTTCGTAGTATTGCGTCAACATGAAACTTCTTTGTTTGCTCCTTCTCTTCTTCCTCTCGACTTGTGTCTCAAAAGCGTCTGCTTTGAGCTTAGAAGGTACGGCTCTGCTATCACTCTCTAGGCACTGGGAAACCATACCTTCCTCCATTAAGCTCAGTTGGAATTCTTCTGATTATTCGCCGTGTTCTTGGATTGGAGTGCATTGCAACCACAGAAACTACGTCGTTAAATTGAATCTCTCTAGCTTTGGCATCTCGGGCCAGCTTGGCCCGGAGATAAAGCATCTCCAGCACTTGACCTCACTTGACTTGGCAGTTAACAGTTTTTCGGGTCCGATCCCTTCGGAGATAGGAAATTGCACTTCTCTTGGATGGTTAGAACTTTCTCAGAACAGCTTTTCGGGGCAAATCCCAGAAACTCTTGGGAACTTGCAGAGGTTAACATATGTGAGCATGTGGTATAATTATCTTGTGGGCAAGATTCCTGAATCTTTGTTCAAGTTACCGTTCTTGAGCCAAGTTTACTTGACCGGTAACAGCCTCACCGGTTCGATTCCTTCTTCCGTAGGCAACTTGAGTAATCTTGAATCTCTCTTATTGGATGGGAATGAGTTATCTGGTATCATACCTCCCTCAATTGGTAATTGCAGTTCTTTGATGGATCTTTACCTGAGTAAGAACTTTCTAGAAGGTTCTATACCGGATAGTTTAGGGAATCTTGGGCAGCTTAATTACTTGCTTGTTGATGGTAATAACCTCTCGGGTGAGATTCCGAAAGGCTTAGCTAATTGCAGGGGATTACAGTTCCTGGTTCTATCAAACAACAAGTTCAGGGGATCGATTCCTTCGGAGTTGGGAAATTGCAGTAGCTTAACCAGTTTTGCAGCTGTTAATTGTAGCTTGAGTGGCCAGATACCATCTTCGTTTGGACTTCTCACTGAGCTGAATCTGCTTTACTTGTCTGAGAATCGTTTGTCTGGAAAAATCCCACCCGAGTTGGGAAAATGCACTGCTTTGACTGATCTTCAGCTGTATGAAAACGAACTCGAGGGTGAGATTCCAAGTGAATTAGGCGAGCTCAATCAGCTTCAGACTCTCTATCTCTTCTCGAATCATTTTACCGGAGAAATCCCAATCAGCATATGGAAGATTCCGACACTTCAAAACCTTTTCGTGTACGAGAATCAACTTACTGGCCAAATCCCGCCAGAAATCACCGAGCTCAAGCAGTTACAAAATATCTCCCTATATGGAAATCACTTTACGGGTCTCATACCTCAAGGCTTGGGTGTAAATCATAGCCTCACCGTAGTGGATTTCACCGGCAACAACTTCACCGGTCCGATTCCTCCCAATCTCTGCTACGGAAGGCAACTGTTTAAGCTCCTCTTGGGCCAAAATCGATTCGAAGGAAGCATTCCTTCGGACATCGGGAGCTGCTACACTCTTACAAGATTGATTTTAGAACAGAATGATCTCTCTGGTCTCATCCCGAATTTCTTGGAGAATTTGAGCCTCTCCTTTATGGATCTCAGCGGTAATAATTTGAACGGTTCAATCCCTTCAAGTCTTGGTAACTTAGCCAACGCAACAAACATTGACTTGTCTCTCAATAAGATCACTGGAAATCTTCCTCCCGAGGTAGGAAAACTCTCGCAGCTCACTTCACTGAATCTTTCTTGCAATAGAGTAGAAGGGTTGCTTCCAATGGAGTTGTCTTTATGTCACAAATTGTTTTCCCTTGATATGAGTCACAATCTGTTGAAAGGTCTGATCCCGTCGAGCTTAAGAAGCCTCACCGAACTATCGTATTTTTCTCTCGGTGAAAATCAACTGGAAGGGGCGATTCCTAATGATTTATTTCATCTCGAAAAGCTCTCCTTTATGCACCTAGGTGGAAACCGATTCGTGGGTCCTATTCCTCTGGGAATAGGAGCAAAAAGCCTGCAGGTGTTGAATCTCAGCCGTAATTTCTTGACCGGTGAGATTCCGTTGGATGTAGGGAAGTTACAGATGTTGGAAGATTTGGATATTTCCTGCAATAATCTGTCGGGGAATTTGGAAGCCATTGGTCAACTCCATGCCTTAACAGAGGTCAACGTTTCTTACAACTCTTTCAACGGTCCACTGCCACCTGCATTGATGCAGCTGTTGGCTTCATCTCCCTCATCGTTCATCGAAAACCCAGGTCTCTGCGTTAGCTGCCTTCGCTGTCAAAATTACAGCACCGTGAGATCGTGTAACGATTCTTCTCCTGGGAAAAAAGGGTTCAAACACTTGGATATCACGATCGTTGTTTCTCTATCTTTCCTCCTACTCGTCGTATTATTCCTCGGGATTTACTACGCGTTCTCAGGGAGAAAAGACAAAAAACCCGATCTCCTAATCTCAGCAGAAGAAGGTGCCTCTTCACTGCTCAACCAAGTATTGTTTGCCACGGAGAATCTAAATGGTAAGTACATTCTCGGGAGAGGAGCACATGGAACGGTGTACAAGGTTACACTAACTCCAACGAAAGTGTACGCCTTAAAAAAGCTCCCTTTTTCCGGTAAGAAAGGAGGACACGAGAGCATGGTCAGAGAAATACAGACAATAGGCAGCGTAAGGCACAGAAACTTGATCAAGCTCGAAGATTTTTGGCTGAGGAAAGAATTTGGACTGCTTTTGTATGCTTACATGGAAAATGGAAGCCTTTACGATGTTTTACATGGGAATCCTCGGAGGCATTTGGATTGGGATTTACGGTACAAGATCGCACTGGGGACCGCACAGGGATTGTGTTATCTACATTTCGACTGTGATCCTCCAATAATACATAGGGACATCAAACCGATGAACATATTACTGGATTCGGACATGGAGCCTCACATCTCGGATTTTGGGATTGCTAAGATCCTTGATGAGTCGGTTGCTTCGTCTTCGTCCGTCACGGTTCATGGAACTATTGGCTACATGGCTCCAGGTACGCATTTTTTTTATTTCTGGGCTTGATTTATTTTTTAGCCATGTATATCTTGGGAGAGAGGTATTTTAAATACACGTAAATTAAGGGGTTGCCGTTTTAAGACAGTTTCAAAATTGAAGTAATTTGATGTCACCTGTTGCAATTATTTTTTAGGACAATAAACTTCAAAATTGAAGCAATTTTGAGGACAATAAGTTTCAAAATTCCGGCACTTTAATTGTCTTTGATTCAGTTTTGAAATTGCAACCTGTGATTTATTTTCCCTCAAACTCAAATTGCTTCCGTTTTGAAACTATTTGTCCTAAAATTGCAATCCTTTAATTTAGGTGTCCTTGTAACGCCACCACCCTAATATACATGACAAAATAAAAATAATCAAGTTTCTTTTTCTGGGTTATTTTAGTTGCACTTCTGATAACACTTTGATTCCAGTAACAATATTATTTATAAAGAATCATACGTACATACACAGAGCACTAAAATAAAAATAAAATCAGTGCTCAGCATGGCCAGATTTAGGGCCATATCAGGACCCAATTTCATGTAGGCCTATTTTTTAGGGTCATGGGCTAGAAAGACGGCCTTGCATGTATGTGTAATCAAACAAGAGTAGATGCGATTTTACTTTCACGAAAATCACTTTCCAACGCAACACTTAGGCTGTGTTTGGTTTAAGGAAAAGAAAATTGGAGAGAATGATTTTCGTAAGTTTTTATTTCGTTTTCCTCACCATTTGGTGAAGAAACTAAACTAATTTTCCTTAGTTTTAAGTGTAAACTTAAGCTATATTTTCTTTTCTTTTTCTTTTTCTTTTCCTTATCTATTTCTTCTATCAACCAAACATAAAAACTAGTTTTCCTTTTTCATTTCATTTTCTTTTCCCTACTAATTTCCACAAACCAAAACACCCTTAACGAAACTCGATGCGATCTTGGACAGAAAATGCATTCTCGGTCAGAAACAGCAAAGAATCCGACGTATATGCTTACGGGGTTCTCTTACTCGAGCTCGTTAGCCGAAGACAAGTGTTGGATGAATCTTTCGGTAAGCACACGGACATCGCCAGCTGGGCAAAGTCGAACGATGACGTGGAGAAGCTCGTGGACCCTAACCTCATCGATGTAAGGATAGAGAAGCAAGTTGAAGATGTGGTGTTGTTAGCCTTGAGGTGCACGGACAAAGAACCTTGTAATAGACCCTCCATGAGAGACGTCGTGAGGCAGCTGACGCAAACGGATCTAAGACGGGGGAGCAAACGGAGTTAGTTAGCTGATGAGTTCAGTGTGAGTTTTTTCCGTTTGTAATGTAACTCCGTCCGTCGCCGCGTTGTGTGTACATATTCATGGATGGCGACGTTGGTTCGATTTTTCGACCGATGCCGGTTGATGAGTTTTGATTATGAAGAACTTCTAATTAAATACTTGAATTAGAAGTATTTAATCATCCTCGATCTGTGTGCAATAAAGGATAAAGATACAATCTTTTTTGAAGTGAAAAAATATACTATTATTAATTGAAAATACTTGTTAAAAGAAATTTTAAGTGTAAAAATGTAATAAACCAAAAATTGCAGGATTGAACTGCAAAATTATCAAATTTACACACCACACCAATTTGACCCTTTTTAAAGACTCATATTCCGTATTACAGCGCGTGCATTTATATATTATTTTATTTTTAGATTATTATTTAAATAAATAAAGTAACTTTCAATAAAAGAAATAAAAGGCAAGTTATTGGATAAATCAAATTGATTGTTTTTAAACTTGACGATTAATAAAAGTATAAGATAGTATAAATTATGCGCACTTGATCGTGCTTTAATATTTACGATGACTGATAGACCAATGGTATGTGTGAAAAATGTATATATGTAGAACGTTGGATGTTATGGTGGGTGATTTCATTTTTATATTATTTTTTTTATTAATTTAAAAAAAATCATAATTTACATACCAAATTAGACTATTAGTAGTAGAATGTTGTTTTTTTTATATACATATTGATACGTCGATATCCATCAAATTACATTGTGTACGAGAATAGTGCCAACAAATACAGAAAAATATTTTCATACATGCCTTAATAAAACCACATCCGAATTCAAAAGATATACCAATTCATAACCCTTCGATATTATATACCAAAGGCAGAGACAATCCCTAGCCATCAATCACCTCATCGGCTCTGTGTGGGCTCGATCACTCGCAAGCAGTTTTATCGATCCTCACAATCAATTTGTCTTTCCATTCTCATTTTATTGCATGCTCCTGATGTCTCCTGCTTAGTTTTTCGAGCAACCTTGGCTCTTTTTCGGGACCAGGGTTTCGCCGAAAAATAGAAGAAAAATTATGGAAAATGTGATTTTGGGAACCTAAGAAAGAAAGAAAGCTCATGAATTTTGTGGTAAATGCGTCCGAGTGATGAGAATACGGTGTCTGATTTTAGACCGGTATTTATAGGCATTAGATGCGTGACACGCGGACGGTCCTTTGCATGCAATGCGTGTCTTAAAGGACACGTAAACGGCGAAAAGCAAACCTCGATAGAATTAATTAGGTGACTGAAAACAGTGAGTCGGGGCCAAAACGCCCACGGTATTACGTAAATTGAGAAAAGAAAATATCTGTAGTAGCAGGTTGATCCGCAAGGAAATAAAAATGAAATAAACATATATATACTGAAAATAATATACAACTAAAATTCAAGTTATAACTAAAAATACTTGAAAATAAAAATTGAAGGGTAATAGTTTGGTATATTGAGATTACTACTTTACCCTTCAATTTTTTTTATTTATTATAATCCTCACAAATTAATTATATATAAATATATATACTGAAAATAATATACAACTAAAATTGAAGTCATAATTTCATCTATTAACATTTTAAATTGCAAATAACTCAAAATATAAAGTAATATATATATATATATATATATATTTTAGCATACTTAAAATACTAGTATATTAAATTGATATGCAATTTGGGATTTTGTAACTATGGACTTGGCGCGAATAAGGTCACCGAAGGTTGAAACAATGGGACCAGATGCTGCAGCCATTTCCTCGCTACGAGGCGGAGCGGTCGGTTTCCGTCGACCTTCGTCGCTTCCTCCGTACTTTACGGTTTTGAAGCAACCGTACGAGTGCAGGCAACGGATGCTCACGTTTGGACAAAGAAGAATAAAGATGTGCAGATTACGTGCTCGATTAAATGCCAAGCCGACGTCGGAGTGGGACGTGGAGCCATATACATATGAAGAAGGTGGAGGGAAATATCATCTGAACGAGCTAGACGTGGCGAGCTTTCTCGACCCTCCTAAGGAGCTCATTCCCCTCGATCCTGGTTCCTATAATCCGGCCTCTTATATTTGGTGATTGCCCACCCTTTTTCTTAATTACTTTGTTAGAATTTAATCTTATGTTGTTAGTAAATCTGTAGTAATTTGTTGGCCTTGGAGAGATCTGAACCTCTTTTATTCTTGGTTTGTGTGAGACGATTCCTTGTGTACGTTCTTTAATGACTTGTTCGAGTTATATGTGATCAGGAAAAAAATTGAAGATATTCCGGAAGAGAGGAGACATCACCTGCTGACCTTGTTAAATCCCAGGTTTTCTCTCGAATATGTCTATGTTTTCTAAAGAAATTCAATTGTTCACTGATTAGTCCTCCATTGTGATCGAGTTAGTAACCATGCAAACATTAAGATTATTAGCGGAATTCTTGTTATTCTTTTGACTCATGTAGGATGTTGAATGAGGGCGTTTAAGAATCTAACTGTTACTTGTGGGATATGTCTTTTAGACTTATCCTGAGAGCTTGGGAGGCAGCTGGGAGACGATACGATGATGCCAAGTTATCAAAGAAAACTGCATCCACTCTGTTGCCTGATGGAAATTCTCCAGGTTCTCTGGAATTATGGAACTGTCGAACAAGTGCAGGTGATAATGATTTTTTTTACTCTTATTTCGTCACAAATTATGGCCTTTTCTTCTCAACATTCATTATTATATAACCTCTATATTATTCGCTCACTCCTCAGCACCGCTTCGCATTGCATGGTTCAATTCGTCCCAAAAGGTAAAACCTGAAATTCCTGCTTTCTCTTTCCTCTATGATCCTTTTGAACTTAAAACCCACCGTGCCTTTCTCAGGCGATATTTAGCTGCACGGACGGGAAAACATATGGCCGAATAATTGGTAAGCCAACTTATTTTTTAGTTGTCTTTTTATCGATCGATCCATTATGTAATCAGACAACTATAAAATTTAGTTCTTTCTCCCAATGCAGGTGGATACAATCTGTTGGGAATCTTCAACTTCTCTTCACCTCCTTTGTACTTCACCGTGAGACATGTCAATGAAGTAATGGCCACGGAGCAGCCCTGTGATCTTGCTTATGAATTTGGAGATGGGCTCTTGAACTTACCAGAATACCCTCAGGGGTTCCCCAGACCAGGTGAGGACGACCCGTATGAACCCGACCCGACCCAACAAATAAACGGGTTTTTTTTAACCCGTCGGGTCGGGTCCAACCCTGTCTCTGCATTATTATTTTCTGTCATGTATTAATTTTTGTTCCTTTCATTTGTCCAGCAAAGCACTCATGGCCTTTCAATGACCAAGTTGTTATATATGTCCGAAATCTTGGGCCTGGTGTGTTGGTGGGACAAGCATGGCAAGAGGGCAAATCACTGCAGCAGGTTCCTAAGAAGCTCTGTGGTGAGATACTGATGGTAAAAGACTACTCTGCCCCTTCAACTCCATAACCATAGATTATAATATAATAGAATAGAATAGCATAAAATAGAAACTTGATGTATTAGTATTACTGACTATAAGCTGAGATGGATGTGTTATGGTTAATGGTACCCAAGAAATCGTATTATATCTTTTATTTTTTTCAAATTTTCGATATTATGCATCATTAATTGACAAGGTGTGTGTCTGCATACTTTATTTGACAATTTTGCTAAAGTATATTATAAATCTCAACAGTGTTATGAAAATGAAATTGGGTTAGGTGAGTAGACTCCATCGACACTTACTGATTATGAAATTAAGTAATCGAGGGCTGATTTTATTCCTTCATTTACGCCTCCTTTTACGCACTCTTAATTTTTCTTGGCGGAATCGTTTGTTTATTAATTAATATGTGATATCGATATGAATCACGATTTAATGGCTGCCGTTTGACTTCTTGTAGCATCTTATATGAACTGTGATTATCAAATTATTGCACTTCAATCCTTAATCATCATTACATTAGACCTTTCGGAAAATGTCTATATTAATCTTTGGCATGTAGGGGTTTAAATGTAACAGCATAGCTTAAAAGGGTGTATATGTATATTATAAAAACAATATAATTTTTCTAAAAATAAGGACAAAGAAAAAGGATAGAAAGACAAGAAGGATGATGAAAATAAGAAAAAGGTAAAAGAGCAGCTATATTTACAGAGTTGTGAAATTTAGGAGCTCAATCGTTTTCGGAAAGGTGTCGGTGCACCTCAGCACCCAACACACACTGCACTGTGACTGTGTGTTTATTTTATATACCCAATAGTCAATACACTCATGTGATATACTACGATTGGATTCGATATCTACGTCCATATATATTTATATACTAATATTATACGTGCCAAGAAAAAATTAATTGATCTCTATTTATTTGAATCGTTCAATAATAATAGTGAGCCGTTACATTTTATAATAATTATTAGTTATTAATTTAATAAAATAAAAAATGATTGAAAAAATCAAGTCCAATATTTAATTTTCTATCGTGAGTTACTTTTTTATTTTTTGCAATTATTAATTAATTAAAAAAAAAACTGATTGGCTAATTTTGTTACAACATAGTGCTTAATAGAAGTGTATAGATATAAATAGGGAAATTTACACGATTAATTAAAACATGATTATTGTTAATTGTCATAATTATTAAATGATTATATAGAAGAGTGTGCGTTGAACTGCTACTAATATTAATTATGTATTTTTACCGTCTTTCCCACCTAAAAAAACACGGGTAGAAAAAGATGGTTAAACCAACGAAAAGCGCCAAACCATAAAACACACAGACACACACAGTAGTGACAGTGTGAGACCAGCACTCACGTTAGCCTTTAAGTAGTACATACTTCCACTTTCTCTTTCTAAATCTGCATTTACAGATACTCAGAGAGAGAGAGTGAGAGAGGGAGGGAGAGAGATCTGAATCGATGGCCGTGGATCCGAGGCATATATTGGCTGGGATTTTGACGCTGACCATGTTCGTAATGCTCGGCGACATGATCAAGAGAGACCACTTCGATTCTGCACCCGTAAGCTTCTTTTAATGTTCTTAATGCTGTTGCGTATGTAGCATTGAAGGGCCTTGAGGACGATTTGAGACCCTCTAACGCTTCGTTGATGCTGTGAATCTGTAGTTTTCTGATCCAGATTTGTGCCGCCATTTCTTGTCTTTTTCTCTTTTCTCCGATTAAGATTGCGTCTTGTGTGGAAACAGATCAGTCATAGCAAAGATTTATTTTTCCCAATTTGTTTGCTGATGATTTTTCTTTTTCTTTTTTTTTTATTCTTCTCGAGGTCCACGAAACCAGCAAGGTTTCAGATCAAACCCTAGCTAGCGTTGCTAAGGGAGACGATGGCCCTTGGAAAGAAGATGGCCTCACTTTGAAACCATGTTGGCAGAAACCAGTTTCTGGTGAGCATTAGCACATTGAATAATTTCTGCTTAATTTTATTTCAAGATTTTACCTAAAACCCCTCTTTTTCGAACAGAGGACGCCGATGAAGTGCAAGGATACGTCACCTTTTCGCTAACTAATGGCCCCGAATACCATGTTTCTCAGGTACTTACTTATCTTATGATGTAATAAGAAGCCTTCGTTGAGCTGTATTAAACCGTATATTCTTCAACAATTCTCTCTGTTTCAGATCTCCGATGCAGTAGTTGTTGCAAGATATCTCAGGGCAACTCTCGTAATCCCCGACATTAGAGGAAGCGATCCCGGGGATAAAAGGTTACTCGTAGATTCCATCAATCTCACCGAAATATGCACTTTATAGCCTTGTAGAGATAGATGATTCAGAGAAATGATGCATCATTTTATAACCTCCTCCATGTTTATGAATTGTGTTTTTCTTGGTTTCATTGGCAGTGTTATCACCACTAATTGCTGGTGTAATAATTAATGTTTCAGGAACTTTGAGGATGTCTACGATCCCGAGAAATTCATCGCGAACCTCGACGGTGTGGTGAAAGTTGTCAAGTCCCATCAAATACCGTCCCGTAACCTCGCGGTGGTGAAGGTCCCCAACCGCGTGGACAAGGAGTACATAGCAGAAAACATCGAATCGGTCTTCAGAAGTAAAGGCAACGTGAGGCTGGTGACTTACTTCCCATCAGCAAACATGAAGAAGAAGAAAGGAGAAGAAAAGACCGAGACCGACTCCATCGCGTGCCTCTCCATGTTCGGGACCCTTGAGCCGCGGTCCGAGGTCCGTGAGGTGGTGGACTCGATGGTCGATAGGCTCAAAGCCGTGAGCCGGAAGTCGAACGGGCGGTTCGTGGCGGTCGACTTGAGGCTCGACGTGCTGGACAAGAAGGGGTGTAAGAGCGGAGGCTCGGGACCGAAGAGCTGCTATGGCCCGCGGGAGATCGCTCGGTTCCTGAGCATGGTCGGGTTCGATAGGGACACGACGGTCTACGTCACTCAGACGAAGTGGGATAGCGGCTTGGACGGTTTGAAGGAGTACTTCCCGAAAACTTACACTAAGGTAACAGTTTTTCGAAGATTTTAAATCTTTTTCCTTTCTGCAAGACGTTAGAAAATTTCTAATATGGTATCAGAGCGGGTTTGATCTGCGTGTTAGGCCTTCAGTCATGTCACACGTGAGGGGCGCGCTGAGATTTCTGCTCAGTTAATATATCAGAGAGGCAACTTCGCCTGAAACCAGTTGGTTTTGGTGGATGAAAGTCCCCGATTTCTAATACGGTTTCAGAGCGAATGTTTGGCTCACCGTCGCCCGTTTCGTATGTCCACTTGTTAGGCCTTCAGTCGTGCCACACGTGAGGGGGCGTGTTGAGATATATAAAACACAGTCCGTCCCACATCGATTAATCACTGCTCTCAAATTCAGAAGCAACTTCACCTATCACCAATTGGTTTTAGGATAGAACCCTCAATTTAACATGATATCAGAGAGGGTTCGATCTGCGTGTTATCACGCTTAGTTCACCCCCACCCGATTTGATCGTGAGGGGGCTGTTGAGATTATTCGTCCCAATACATAATTCAAAGAGGCCTCTCCTCCCCTATCACCGATCGGTTTTAGGACGGAACCCTCAATTTAACACAGACGAATCAGAATAACATCTCTTGCATGGACACAATCACAGGATTCGATAATGCCGATGGAGAAAAAGGACGAGTTTTTGAACTCGGGCACGACGGAGTACGAGAAGGTGATCGACTACTACATCTGCTCGGAGAGCGACGTGTTCGTTCCCGCGATATCGGGCCTCTTCTACGCAAACGTTGCCGGTAAGAGAATATCTTCGGGGCTCACTCAGATACTCGTGCCTGCTAATATACCTTCTTCTTCGGCTGCCCCCGAAGAATTTATATCTCCTTACGTGTCGAAGAAGAACCACTTTGCGTATTCATGCTTCTGTTAGTTTTAGTTTCCGACGTTGTTCGGGAATACATTGTTGTTCTTATTTATTACCGTCGTCGCGTTCGATTTAAACAGAGGTGTGTGGAGTGGAGGAGGTTTTTTTTTTGGATAGGCTGCAAAAACTTTGCTATGTGTAACAAATACATTGAAAGATTTTCTGGAATGAATTGTATAACACTGTTTTGTGTAAAATCACAAATTTCTAGCAGCAGTTTTCTTGGGATCTGTCTGAACTTTTGTGTTGTCAGATTCTCAGGCATAGAAAGGTAATATGGTGAGCTTTCTTGAATCTCATGGTGTATTGTAAAAATATAGGGCTAATTATTCTTTTTATTCATGTAATTTAGGGTGTGTGGCGTTATATGGACAAATATAATTTCGGATTGACATTATAAAGGCTGTAATTATCGAAATTAAGCAATTTTGGAACATTATACGCCGTAATCCTAGATTTAGCCCTACATTCTAGGATTCCAGCGTATAATCTATGGTTCCGCCAAATTTAGGTGTGTCATTATACGGACAGTAACTTTCAAAATTAAGCAATGTTGGGACAGAATTTAGGCTCAATTTTGAAAACTATTATTCGTCCATGTAACGCCGAACCCCCTAAATTAAAGGACAAAAAAAAGTAATTAACCTAAAAAATAAATTATATTTTCCCAAAAAGTCACATAAACATTTGTACAAACGCATTCAAACAAAATATATGAACAGAAAGTTTAACAATCTTCCATTTTTTTTATTGAACATGAGGATCACACAGGTATAACATCGAGATCCGACGTGTCCTCGGGAAGAAGAACGATGCCGTCGAAGCTCGGCGGGAACAGAAATTTCATCCACTGGCATTCCCCAGCGAAGGGCTTCGAAGGAGGGACTATCGTGATCACATTCTCGACCCTTCGAACCACGCCCATTACGCTCACCGTGCTCCCTTCTTTCACGTACCTGTCGAAACGTAAAAAAACCGAAGTTTAAGGACTCAATCGTAAATAAAACCCCGGTAAGAATTCGACCGACACCGACCCTTCTTTCAACCGCATCCTCCGGTCGTCGCTCGACAGGTTCCTCTCGGCCAGCCACCGCGTGAGCTCCGGCGGCGAAGGGGCTTCTCCGTTCGAGAAATCGAATTCGGTTGCAACTTTCTCGTCCACAAAAGGAGTGACCTTCGAGCCGTGGCCCGATTTCACCAAAGCCCGTAGGCCCGATTGGAAATCGGAGATGTAGAAGTCCACAGCATGCCTCTGCCATGCAGAAGTAGAAAGAAGCCATGTAATGAATTTTTTAATTTTTTTTTTAAAAACGGAAGTTTCGTTAAAAACAAAGCAAATTTACGGGTAGGGAGCGCAATTTGGACCCAAACTGATCCTTAATAGGCCTTAATTGGGACGAGTCTATACCCATTGGGTTTTGAATGGGCCTAAATGGATCAAATCTATACCATTTAAGGCCCATTAAGGACACAGTGGGTCCAAATTGTCGTCCCTATTTATAGGGACTATGTAGTGATTTGATTGAAGCAGAAACACAGCATACCTCTGAATGCCTGAGGCCCCAAGTCCACAGACGGTGACGGGGATTCGCAACGGCCTTGGATTCCCGTCCCCGGTACTCGTACAAGCTCGCAGAAGCGTACACGCACCTCGGGATTTTCCCGTACGACGACTCAAGGGGGACGCTCCCGCAGGTCACCATCTTTCCAAAGAAAAAAAAAGCAAAAAAAAAAAAAAAAAAAAACTCTCCCGTTAATTTTCTTTCATACTACGCTCTTACGAAGATAGTTGTCACATTACGTACCCCGGTAACCTTCACGTACTCCCCGTTGGCAGCATTCCTCAGGTCGGAATCGGGTCGACCCGCGACGTACCCGACCGCAGCCTTTCGAGCCCAACAAAAGTTCCAAAGGCACAGCACAACGAGGCCCGAAAACAGAGCAGTAACCGCAGTAAGGAGAATTGGGCTCTTCAGATATTCGAACACGAATCCCCCCACGAGAAATCCCGCGATGAGGACTACAATGAGCCCCAAAACAGCACAGCTATTGATGTTCCTCTTGAAAGAGTACTTATCCACTTTTCCAACGGTTGTCGCCCCACGAACGGGGCCCACCGATGAGCCCTTTGCTTTAACCGAAGTGCTCGAACGCAGAGGGCCCGACGTAATGAGCCCGGTTACGGGAAGAATTGGGCCCGAGTGGGCGGAGCGGCTCGGGCCAGCTGGCACGTTGGGGTTCACGGGCCCGGAGTGTGTGGCCTTCTTCTTCGGGCCATTTAAGGGGATGTCGAACATTTTCCCGAGCTCGCCGGAGGTGGCGACGTCGCCGCCGGTGTAGGGCACGGATTTGGTACGCATGATCCTCTTCTCCTTGGGCGGGTCGGGCCGGCCCGATACGTAGAGCCCGTTGCTGAGCTGGTAAGCCATTGTTCCCCTGCAATTTGATAAATATGGAAATCCGTTTTAAAAAAAAAAGAAGAAACTTCCCTCTCAAAATACAATTTAATCACCATTAACATGCACACATGGAGATCATTCGGGATTTTATTACACCATAAACACGGAAAGAAAAAGAGGCGAAAATTTTTACGTCATCGTTACGGAGATGGTGAGTAAGAAAATCGAATCCCACGTCACAAACGGATACTACCGAACATTTTTATTTCGGTTTCGGGGATGACGGGAGCAAAAAGTAGCAGCAGAAAAAGGAATGAAATGGGAAATCTTGGAACATAATTATGATTTTTTTCTTCTCCAAATATCAAAAGGGTGCATTAATAAACACAAACACATACATTCTGCAAACTAAGACATGGAGGAATAAAGAGAATTAACAGAGTACCTTGTGAAAGTGATGATCTTCTGTGTGTGTGTGTTGTGTGTGCAAACTCAAGAAAGACTCTGATAATGAGAAAATGAGAAAGAGATATAACGCTCTGGTGGAAAAGATAAAAAAAAAGGAAATGAGAAAATGTTGCGTCATAATTTCGAGAAATACAAATCGAAATTACTACAAGGAACCAAAAATCATCCGTCAGCTGCTGCGCAGTCGTGAGCAACAATGATCTCTCTCTTACCGCACCAAAAGCTTCATTTTTAGAAAAAAATAAAATAAAATAAAATCGTCAGATCATACAAAAACAAAGCGGAAAATGAGGAACCGCTTCAGAAATCTAAGCTTCCAACCGCCCCCACACATGCAGATACGTACACAGAACATTAAATGCGAGCTTGTGCGAAATTGCAAAGGCTTTCCAAAAAATAGCATCGATTCACAACACAGCCCAATGAACCAAGATTTCCATATTTAAGATGTATTGGAATCATTGTAAGAAGAGATAGAGTGTTTTTGCTTAGCATGCATGATCCAAAGTTGAAATTTTTACAGGAAGAAGGAGAATACAAAAAACAATATAGGAAAAAAGTGAAGCTATATAAACAGTCACTTTAGAAGCTGAATATTGAACAAGAACAGAGAAGCAGTGTACCGTAAGATGAAAAGCTGAAGAAGATAACTGAATACGTGAAGGATGATGAGAAGCAGTGTAACGCACAACATATAATATATATATATATATATATATATATATATATATATATATATATTTGAGAGGGAGAGAGGCGACAAAACTCACCTTCAGCTACACACCAGGCACAAGCACGGCCTGCACACTCTCAACTCTCCTTTAACCGTATTTTCAGGTTCTTTTTTTTTTCTAACGCATTGTTATCGTTTCGTAATAATTTTCAATCTCTTGCACTTTCAGCCTCAAAATTTGGCAGTTAACGTTCTTCATAAAAGTCCATGTTTACTGATTTCTTGATTAGCAATGCTATAAAGCATCTTCAATACGAAAGATCAACAAGTTATCATCACAAGTCTCAATCTTGGCATGCGCATGTTAAGTAAGAAAGTGCCTTTTGTTTGCATAAACCTCAGTGATGATTGATTAATGAACTAAAGAATTGCGTTACTGCGGATGTATGCTCGTAAATGCTGAGGCAATTCTCAGGATAAACATTCACACTTCTGATAAATTATACCTCATTTAGAAGGAAAGAAAAAGAAAAGGAACACGTGAGTGCCTTATGGCCCATGGAGATTTGATTTCTAATGGAATTAGGCCCACCTATGAAGCAAAGCCCAGGTGATTTTTTGAAACACAAAAACGAGGTATCCCCACTAGATCGACGGTGGACATGGACTTTCACAATGTACTTTGAGGATGAGACTGACCCTCGGGGCCAGGTGTCAACGTCCCAATCTCCACCAGCATCAACAGTCACGGTCCCCAATTGGAATTGAACCCGAGGCTTTATACAGGAAATTTCCCAACCCAACCACTGAGTCATGTCCTTGAGCCCATGTGATCACCCGTTCACAATTGGGTTGAAACAAGATTGGCCCATCGGAACCATGAACACAAGACTCGGATCACGTTTGTTCCACGAAAAATATCGACGAAAACACGGAGAACACAATGATTAGCTTATGTCTTGAACTTCCGTTTCTCTCGTTCTTACCACCAAATATTCCAAAAACAAATTGAAATTTCAATGTATGTAAGTATACCTATTGAAACGGTAACTGGTTTTAAAAAAACAGAAGATGCACGAGTTTATTACGAGCGGTGTGCGCTGCCGAGCTTCAATTAAGTCGGGCAAATGTGATATTAAAGAAAAGAAATTACAACCAAGAGGCGTAACCAAACACCGTTAGTCGCCAGATCATTAGGAGCCGCTGCAACAATCACAAGGTAGAAGGATTTAGGAGGAATCCAATATACATCATTGACCCACAAAAAGATTTGAACTTTACATAACCCCCGAGAGCAAAAGGCAATTTAAGCAAAGGCAACAAATGCAATTTCTCAAAGATTTTTACTACTATCTCGGACCAGTAAGGCGAAAGCACATCATATAGATTACAATGCCACCCATATGTGGATACCAAACAGAATCATCGATTCGCATCTAAACATATACTAGATCATGAGAAACCAATCACAATAACCATTGGAGAGAGGGAGCGGGGGAGGGAGAGAGAGAGAGAGAGATTAATGTTTCCCAGCAGCCGCGTGCTCCTGCTGGTGCTGAAGGTGTCGACGCTCCTCGGGAAGAGCGACGAGGTACGAAAACAACATTCCTCCGAAGCAGATGTGGTAGAGCGGATCGACGGAGCTCGTCTCGATGTATTTGGCGTGGTACGTCTCCAAGCCACGCTTCGCAGTGCTCTTCGCGTAGTTGACGGAAAGCATCGGCTTAAAGTATCCAGGCAATTCCTTCACCTTCTTCACCTTCAGCTCGTTGTACAACGCACGCATCGCCATTGTCCTTCGATTCGACTGATTTGGGTATTTACGAGATTAATCGGATCGAATAGACCGCCAAATCGCTACGGAGAAGGAACCCTAATTTTGACCAATAATTATTATTTTTTTTTTTCAGAACGATCGCGTAATTTTGACCAATAATTATTCGAAAACCGAATAATACGTTGGGAGGAAATATAACTAAATGTGAATTGGACTTCGCCTCATACAAATGGGTATGGCCTATTTATGAGAATGCATTTGGCCCATTTAGTTTATAATGGCTCAATTAGACAATAGACCACTTAAGTTATGGCCCATTTAGTGTATATAATCCTTTTTTTTTTCCGAAACGATAAGTTAATAGATTGGAGGAGTACGCGAGCTAAATAGCTCAACGAAGTCCTCTTAATATATAAGACTAGAAAGCAAATATGTACAAAGAGTACATCAACCAAACAAATAAAAAGAAAATAATTAAGAACTTACTACAAATCAATCTGATACTCTATGACTATGCTTAATAAATTATGTATGTTTCTTCAATTCAATATCTCATCTTCCTCGGAAAGTACACTTTCATAGAGGGAGAAAAAGGCACACGGTCTAAACGAAATGAGAAACAAAGAAAAGAGAACTAAAAATGAAATACAAAACAAAACACGAAAACGGGCCCTCTACATACTTAAATAATGGTGAAAAGGATGAGAAAGAAAATGATATTGTATTTCTTTATTTTTTTTAGCTACAGCGAAAATGTGGAGAAATTGTTTAGCTGAAAAGGGGTTCACTTACTGCTTCCTAAAATTTAGTAGATATTTTTTATTAGGATTTGATTTGATTGTGTTGTGATTATATTATAGGTTTACTATAGTATATATATATAGGCTTTATTTTAGTAATAAACAAGCCAGTCACTTTTTTTCTTTTGTCTACCGACACCGTGTCATGGACGGAGTGGCGACGGATCAGCAACCTCCGGCCGCAGCTAGGCCGGTGGCGGAGCGACTGAACACGGCGGTTCAGCAGCAGCTAAACCTCGATTCGGTTAGGACTCGCGCCATTAGTCTCTACAAAGCCATCTCCCGAATCTTGGAGGAGTATGAAGCAATTTCTCGCGCAAACATCGTTCCCAAATGGTACTGTAAAATCAATCCCTAAATATTGTTCTCAATTTTGTCGATTGAAGTCCTTTCGATCATCCTGTTTAAGGTTTCCTATTTTTTTTTTAATCATAATTTTATGCTTTATGTATGTCTGTACCAGGCAGGATGTACTGAGTCAGTTTTCCATGGTGAATCTTGAGCTTTACAACATTGTCGAGGATATTAAGAATGTCTCCAAAGCTTTTGTTGTGCATCCTAAGAATGTCAACGCCGAGAACGCCATCAGTAACGTTTTTTTTTTTATAATTTCGTTTAATTCTGTTCATTTGCTTGAGATTGTGGATTGAACTTTAATGACTAATTAAGACATCGCGCCCTGATGTCGCATTGCTTTAGGCCACTGATCCTCTAAACCCTCTTAAAACCACTATCACATTCGGCTAATTAAGCCTCTAATGAAGGCTTCTGCTCAGGTTTTGCAACAAATGGAAACTGTTCTTGTGTTAATTTACCGAATTTAAGAGTGGAAGGAAAGAGAAGGCACATTTTACGATTATGTTTCCTGGAGTAACATTGATTTTTTGATGATACAGTCTTGCCCTTCATGTTGTCATCCAAGCTTCTTCCTGAAATGGAGATAGAAGACAACACCAAGAAAGAGCAGTTGTTACATGGTATGCAGAATCTGTCGGTTGGAGAACAAATTGAGAAGCTAAAGGTTTGTGGCTGTACTCTTAACACTAGTAATGTTTTGCATGTATAATTAGTTTCCTCATTCCTGTGTTGTATTACCTCATAAAACCATTTGATGTTGGATAACAATCTCAACATGCCTCCCCATGTCTGGCATTATTGACAACCAAACACGTGGATGAGTTAAATGCACTTGATAATCCAGTAAATTAAACTAGCTCTCAAACCACGATCAATATGAAAGTTTCATCCTTACTTAAAAGTTTTAGGTAGACTAGCTTATTTGGTTGATATTTTGAGTAGGATTGATATCTTTTTTCGATGTTGGATAACGTTTTCAACATTTAACTCGTAACTTATTTCAGTTGAGCACCGATATGATTGAAGCGGCCTGTCAAAGTGCTGAGAAGATCATTGCGGATGCTCGTAAAGAATACTTTGGAACACGTCAAGGACCAACACTTCTCCCTACTGTGGACAAGGTGCAGGCTGCAAAAATACAAGAACAAGAGAATTCGCTACGAACTGCTGTTAACCACGGAGAAGGTATGCTTTGCCATAATTTGCCTTTAATGCCAAGTTAGCTTCAGTGTTTTATGATTTATCATGCGGAAAACTTCGATTGATTTTCATTCAGATATGCTATTTGAGAATTATGTATAAAATGTGGGAATTAATTTATTGCTACTGACTGATATAGTCAAGTGACATTCTCAGTTTATCAGATATATGATGAACCCAGTTTTCATGTTAATGATAAGTGGCTTAATCAGTTAGAGGAGAGAGAGAGACTGCATCCCAGCATGTAGTCATTTCCGTCGTTGATGTTATTGCATTTATATGGGATGCATACGTTAATTTAGATTGGTCAAAGGTTGTCGTGTGTGTAGTTTTGAGCTGTCTATTTTCATTTCTCAAATGTATGCTGTCATATATTACAAGGAGTGGAATCAGTCATGTTATGTCTCTGTCTTTGCTATTTGGATCTTACTGAATAACGTCACGTAGAAGTGGAAGAAGGATCCCATGAATCATATGCTATGCTATCTAAATTTTAAACCTTGAAATCTGATCCTGCGTTGTTTTCAAATTAATTTCTTTTCATTACATGCAGGTCTAAAATTGCCGGCAGATCAAAGACAACTAATGACTTCACTTCCAATGCATTTGGTGGATGTGCTTGCTTCTAATTATAGTACACCAAATCTTTCAGATACTTCTGGTCAGTCATTTACACTGCACTTTTTTTCCATGTTATTTTCCTTCCTTTCTTATAATTCTTTGGATCGTTCTATTTTGTGCATACTGTGACTTAATCAACTTTTGCAAACTTCAGGAATGTACCAGAAGAACACACCTCCGCCTATGTCAACCCCCAACAGTCAAAATACTCTGTTACAGGTTGATCTTTCATTTTGTTAACACAAAAAGTTGGATAATTAAAATTACATACGTTTGTTGCTTAAATCTAAATAATATCAACTTACAGTCTTCCAGCAATTGAAATCCTGCACCCACACCTGCATTGATATTTCATATTTTGTTGTGAATCAAATATGTAAACCTGCTCTTAGCCTACATTTCATCTTGAAGATTGTTGCTTTCGTAGTACGTCGAAATTTTCGCTAGTTTTATCTTCTCGCAGACTTTTGTAGTAGCTTGTTGAAGTCCTCTAAAGGAGGCAACTGAACTACCAAAAGTTTTTTTTTTCAGTTTTTCCTTGTGATGATTATTTATTACTGTGACTAGGCTTCTGGGGCTCAACTTATGGCCCGAGCAGCTGCGTCTCCTTCGGGTGCATCCTTTGACAATACAGCAGCTTCTCCCATGCAATATGCCAATTCCCCAAGGTCTAATGCAAACATCATGAACACGCCGTCTCCTCAACAGCAGCAACAACAATTGCATCAACAACAGTATCAGCAGATGAGGCAGAAAATATTACAGTTGCCTGCGAATCAGCAGCAGCAGCTGTTGAATCAACAACAGTTTAGGCAGTCGTCTATGGCTAGCCTCGGGCAGGTATACTTTCATTAGTCCAGTTTCAGAGATGTAAGTTATTTATTTTTACTAATAATTTTTCTTTCTATATGCTCGTGGGCATCTTTTACTGGGCATTTTCTTTTGAAGCATATGATTACATAGGAACTTGGGCGAAAAATAGTTTCTGTGAACTAATTCATTCCATTTGTCTTTTATATCGGAGTAAGGGGTATGGTTATGTAATTTTCTTCCACTATATTCTGCCTTTAAATTGCCTTGACAAGTCATAATTATTAATATATAAGATTTGTATAATGTATGCAGAACCAACTACAGCAGCTGCATGACGTGCAAAACCAGGCCCAGCAAAAGTTTCAGGCGGTACTGAGGCATTCTTATTTCTTATCGTTATTGCTACTCCACCCACAGCTTTTGTATTTCATGATTAATCGAGATGGTCAAGGAACGACTTGACATTGTTAAGGGTTTTATCAAGAATACAAGCTTCGAGTTAAATTTAGCCACGGATATAATATTTTTATTAGCTTGAATATACACTGATAACGGTGAGCATTCTTTTTGTAGATGCAGGGTCAACATCATGCCCAGTTCTCTCAGCCAATGGGCATTCAGCAACTACAGGGACGGCAGCTTACGTCAGCTGCAATGCACATGGGCCAAAACCCGATGACCCAAGGAAACCAGCTGAACCGTCTTAACCAATTCTCGAGCCCAGCAAACAGTGCATTGTTTAATGCTGCCCAAACGACACCGAGCTCTCAGATGGTCAGAAAAAGCTTCGATCTTCTAAGTTAAAAATCTTATTTCGTTTTTTGCTGTTTTTCTCACCCAATTTCCTACAATTCTCCAGATCCCTAACATGTCGATGATGCAATCACAGTCGGCTCTTCCAAGAATGCAGCAGGTTAGAACAATGAATCTTTTCAACTTTTTTATTCTCTCGTGTTGGAATATTATATATAAAATTAAAAAAAAGGTACAGTCCCGTCAAGCTTAAGCTTTTAGGTCAAGGGGTCATTCAACTTGGTATCAGAGCTCAAGGCAAGTAGGTCTTGGGCACGTATATAATATAATCACCTACGCATGAATGGAAATTTAACATACCCATTCACGCATGAGGGGCCGTTTTGGAATGGAAATTTAACATATAAAATTAAAATATGATATTACCCATTCAAGCTTAAGCTTTTAGGTGAAGTGGTCATTCAACATCTTGATCACTTTGTGCCACAAGACCACAATTGGTCATAAATGTTTTTCTCTTTCCTTTCAGTTCGGATTATCCGGTGGCAGCCGAGCCCTTGCTCCTCCCCAGAACCTGAGTGATCAGAGTATGTTGTTTTCTTCTTCTACCCTTTAAATGGTAGCTTCTGTTGATGTTAAATCCTCCTCAATTTTTTCACTTTGAGCACACTATTTACTAATAGATACTTTTGAGTAAATTGTTCTCTGTGAGTTACTTTACACTTGGTTTTGATTTCTGTTCTCAGTGTTCAACATGGGTTCATCGAACACCGGTGGTATGATGCCTACGCAGATGCAGCAGCAAAACCCGCAGAATATGCAATCCGGTGGCGGTGGAATGTTGCCTCAGCAGAACATATCAAACTTTCAGCAGAATCAGCAGTGATTGATTGGAAAAATAGTAACCCTATTTGTTTTCTTTTCTTTGCTGGTAAGACTTTTAATGAATTGCTGCAAGAAACAGTTGATTTTCATGTGAGAAGCTAACAACGTTATTCTTGGTTAGGAAAAACTATTTCTTGGTATAATATCAATATAATATAATAATGATGCTGCTAGTGAATCTAGTGATGATTAACAAGGAAGTCAATGAATACTTATTCATCATCCATCTGTTGGACTATTTTGGATCCATCTGAATCTCACATGGTTTCCAACTTTGCACGATCTTCCAAATACCTGCAATATCCAAAATAATATATAAAATAACGGCAGAAAGTACATGGAATACAGTAATCGAAAAACCCAAGAACCAAATCATAATTTCCGCATACAAATTTTATATTACACGGAATAACACATGAAGCCCATATTCCAATGCTGCCTTTGACTATGAATCTTGAGATCTAAACTGCTACTTACATAGTACATAATTAGTAAATAACTTGTTCGAGTTTGTTCTAGAATGGAGCTTGCACGTTAGTTTTTAGTGCTACCAAGCTATAATGCACATTGGGTGCTACTTGAATCAATGTACTAATAATAATTGTTAAAGCCTTAGTCAAACCAAGAATCTCTTGATTAATCAATTATTGCAACCGACGACGTTTATTGATAAATATATTACAACCTCGAAGTAGTAAGTTGTTTAATAAAATACTAACTGTCACTCAATGGAGCATCGTGCTCTTACCAGCAGAAATGGCTCCACTTGTTTTTACTAAATTTGTACTTTTTTCCTATATATACCCTATGCTGCCATTGTACTTTCTTCACTCATATCATAACCAAATCAAAACCCTACCACCTTCATAATATCTCATTACCATAAATGGATCAAAACGGTGCAAGAAAGTCTAACAAGATCAGAGACATTGTTAGGCTCCATCAGCTCCTCAAGAAGTGGAAGAAACTCGCAAGCAACAACACTCCTAACAACAACAATACGGGCTCCAAAAGCATCAACAAGTTCCTCAAGAAAACCCTATCCTTCTCCGAGAGCACAAATAATCAAGAACAACAGCCCACGAGCCACGTCCCCAAGGGATACATAGCAGTTTGCGTAGGCAAAGAACTCAAGAGATTTATGGTCCCCACCGAACACTTAAGCCACCCGGCTTTTCGGGTCTTGCTCAGAGAAGCCGAAGAGGAGTTTGGCTTCCAACAAGAGGGGGTGCTTCAGTTCCCGTGCTCGGTTGAAGTTTTTGAGAAGGTGTTGAAGGTGATTGGAGATAAAAGGTACTCATTGACCCCATCATCATCAAGATCCGAGCTTTTCTTGAATGTGGATGATGACGTGGATGAAGACTACATTGGATCGGTTAATAATAATCTTCGTCGTGATTTTGTTGCTTGTGCTGAGAAATATTCACCGGACTGTAATGAGCCCTCTTGTCAGAACCATCATCAGATGATGTGCAGATGATTATAGTTTTTGTTTTTCGTGAGATTATTTCGATCCATTATTATTGAGATGATTTGTACTCTTTTCTTGTTTTAATTTTCGATCTTTTACATGTAACTTTTACGAGTTATTAGGACATGCAATGCACTAGCAAAGGCTGCTGAGTTTTTCTTGCCAATGTGATATACCAAGTTTGATGAAGTACGAGCCATCGTACGATCAGATTGGGACCATGTGAAGAAGATGATGATCGCTACTAAGTAATAAAAAAAATCAATCATGTGATTACTGTGTGATTATAAGTTAATGCTTTCGTATCTTACGCTTAATCACTTCAACCATGTGACATGCCAAGCCAAGGTCAACTACTGCTGTAAAAAAATAAAATTATAACCTTGCTTCTATAAAAAAGAAAAAGGGTTCAAGAATATAAGGCCATTTGAGGATTCAATTCTAAAAATTCAGTATTATTTTTTTCTTAAAAGTTTGAGCTATCAAATTCTCCTAAGAAAAGGGGCCCAATTACAATTATTAACAGCCACGGGGTAGTAATCATACCATTTGTACTAGCAGATATTACAAAATTAACAATAAAGGTGAAATTGCTGCCGCTGGCGACGACGTGTGGCATAATAAATACCCTCTTTTAGTCCAACGATTGGCACCAAGATTTTCCACGTTCTTCAAATTCCTAAAGAGCCCAATTGAAGTTTCGATTGAAGAACTCAACAAACGATATCGATTGGTTTACACATCTTCACAAGCACACACCAAATTGGTTAAAAGAGAATTAAAGATAATGCTTTGTAAGAAAAAAAGGGGGCAAAAAAAAAAAGAGAGAATATTTTTGTTCGTTACCCTTTTCAAGTTTCGCCGTTTATAAAACCCGTAACCGATCACTTCGATCATAAAATCTTGGCGTCTACAGTTTTCTTCGAGCGCCCATTAACCGTTTACAGTAAAAATCCAAACTTTTTCTCCGTTCCGTTTCTCATTCCTTTCCCCCCAAGAAATTGATGGAGGAAGGAACAAAAACAGATACAACAAACCCCGACGCCGGCGGCAGCTCGACGAATCAACCCGAGCCGCCCAATTGGCTTTCGAACTTCCACCGGGACCTAACCGCCGGAGCGCTGATGGGCGGCGTGGTCCACACCGTCGTGGCCCCCATAGAGAGGGCGAAGCTCCTCCTTCAGACGCAAGACAGCAACGTCGCAATCTTGAACGCCGGGCCCCACCGGAGGTTCAAGGGAATGGTCGACTGCATCGTCCGTACGGTCAGGGAAGAAGGGATTCTCTCGCTGTGGAGAGGGAACGGCAGCAGCGTGATTCGCTACTACCCCTCCGTTGCACTCAACTTCTCTCTCAAGGTAATGCCGAAAATAAAAAAGTTGCCTTTTTTTTTAAGAGTTAATGTGCTGAAATAATCTTGCGAGTGGCACCATTGAGTAATGTAATTAGAGCCCAAATCTCCTTTGTGATCTTTGACGGTGATGAGCTGTGTGAGGAGATTCTTCTCCAAGAATGAAAATCAATTCTTGGAATCAGATGGTTTCAATTGGTTCAACTCTTTTGTTTAGTGCTGTAATTTTTACAGTTTCTGTTGTAATAGTAGCCAATTTTTTGACAGGATTTATACAGAACCCTCCTCAGAAGAAACTTGAAGGAGGGCGATTTCCTATCGGGGCCCGCATCGAACTTCATCGCGGGTTCCTTAGCGGGCTGCACCACCCTCGTAATAATCTACCCACTCGACATAGCCCACACGCGCTTAGCAGCGGACCTCGGGAGGAACGAAACGAGACAATTCAAGGGCATCTCCCACTTTCTACGCACCATACACGAAAAAGACGGTGTCAGAGGAATCTACAGGGGACTCAACGCTTCTCTCCACGGCATGGTGGTTCACAGAGGGCTCTACTTTGGCGGGTTCGATACGATAAAGGAGAAAATGGCTGAAAATCTTGATGGGGGAGGTGGTGACGTGGCCCTGTGGAAGCGGTGGGTGGCGGCTCAGGGGGTGACTACCTCGGCGGGTCTGGTTTCGTACCCGTTGGATACGGTTAGGAGGAGGATGATGATGCAGTCGGGTTCGGGGCGACCCATGTACAGGAATACGGTCGACTGCTGGAGGAAGATTTATACGGTGGAGGGCTTCGGCTCGTTTTATCGCGGGGCTCTTTCGAATATCTTTAGGAGCACCGGTGCTGCTGCGGTGCTCGTGTTGTACGATGAGGTTAGGAAGGTCATGAATTGGACGGGGATGTAAAAAAACTGATCTTTTTTTCGAATTTCTTGATTTGGAGGCTTGGGGCTTTTAGGGTAGGTTGAGAAAATTACAGCGATCTCTCTTGAAATAATTGTCTTGTAGTGGTCTGTTGATTTGGCTGAGATTGATTGATACACACAGTGCAATGAAAAATGTTTCTTTCTTACAAGCAGCTTACAAATAGCACACAGATGCTGCAATGTTTTGTACAATATCTGAAATCTTGATTACAACAAGTATGTGCCTTTGTGTGTGTGTGTGTGAATATATATTCCACAAATAGTATATACGTACCAACCAATCAAGAGAGGTTGTTAAATGCCTGAGCTTCTCTTGCAACCTTAATGAAGACATCCTCAAGAGTAGTGTCAGCTAATCCCCAGGCCTGCACGGTGAACCTGCTCTTCGCGTCCTCAACCGCCTCGAAAACGTCGGCTATTTTTATCCCGTGCTTTGGAAGCTCGAACTTTAGCGTTCCCGAGACTTGGTACACTTTTGTAGCATTAGGGGACAATCGGTCCACCAATTCTTTGACTTGTTGCTCGTGGCTCAAGCTCGTCGTTATCGTGAATACGTACGTTCCTCCGTATCTTGCCTTGAGCTGTCGATGAAAAAAAATCTTCGATCAAATTATATACAATTTTTTTAGGACCCTTTTTTTTTTTATACATACGAATTTCTTACCTCCTTGGGATTTCCGACGCACTGCAAGCTTCCGTCGACGAAGATTCCGAGGCGATCGCATAAGTGCTCTGCTTCTTCCATGGAATGTGCTGAAATGGTTCAGAGATGAGGAAATGAGTTTTTTTTTTTTTAAAAAAACGGGTTGATTTCGTAGTGTTAGAAGGGGAAGAGGGTTTTTTACTGGTGAGGATTATTGCTCGGTTTCTCTTCGCTCGTTTCACTACGTTCCACAGCATGTTTCTAGAAGCAGGATCGAGGCCGGTACTGGGTTCGTCGAGATAAACAACCTTTTTTCAAGAATCCCATGTAAGCAAGCATTAATTGCAAGTTACAAAACAGAAAAAAAAAAAAAAAGAAGAAGATAACTTTGAGTTGATGCAAGGAAGACATACTTTTGGATCTCCGATGAGTGAAATAGCAACGCTGAGTCTCCTCTTCATGCCTCCGCTGTATTTACCGACCTTTTTGTCTGCTACCCCACCGTGAAACAAGTTCATGCTCTTCAGAGATTCTTCAACAGCCTACAACATCATTGTCACAATGGTCTTTCTCTTTCTTATTTTAATTTAGGTAATATATATACATATATATATATACCAGCCGAATACATTAAAATTTCTCACCCAGCATCTCAGCGGTTTCTATTTAGAGGTATATAGCTCTTACACTTGCTAGAAAATCCATACGTGCAATAATTCTCTCCATATGACCCCAAAGATGTCTTAAAAGCTTTTGTGGACTTACTTGTGTAAGAGAAGCGCCTTTGAGATTTTTAAGCCTTCCGTAGAAAAGTAAATGCTCACGTCCCGTGAGATTTTCCCATAGTAAGCTGTTGGGAAAATGAAATCAAAACATTATAAATGCGAGAAACTTAGATATAAATCATTCGAATATATTATCGTATGGTTGAATGCTTTACTCGTGCTGTGGACATACGCCCATGCTGGTGTATATTCTATTCATATCGGTTCGTATATCCAGTTCGCTAACATATGCAGTTCCTGAGGATGGTTTTATAAGTCCAATCATCTGTTAAAAAAAAAAACATATCAGCATAATAATTAAAAGATAACATCGCAAATAAATTCAAATACGAAGCTGGTAGATAAACATAGGTGGAGCATGGTAATGAATTGGACTGACCATATTTATGAAAGAAGTTTTCCCGGCACCGTTAGGACCGAGCATCCCAAAGCATTCTCCGGGTGGCAAAGCAAGGGAAACTCCTCGTACAGCGAATTTCTCGGGATTCCCGTCTCTGCCTGGATATACTTTTTTGAGATTATCGCAGATAATTGCATGGCTTGAAACGCCCGATTCCTCTAGTATCTTTTCGACCTTCTCCCTCTGAAAAGTATACAGATAAAAGGCTTCTCTTGAGAATGTTTTCCCAAGTCAGGAAAATATATCAATACAACTCAATATATAAATCAACGAGGTCACTCTGCCTACGTAACACCAATTTGTTGTAGGAAGTAAAAAGCTCAATTATAACATGGTACCAGAGCGGATTTAATACAGTCACCCCATTCGACATGTTTATGCTTTTTTCCTAAAATCGTGATAATGTTGGTGAACATGCTAAGAATGTTAAAACAAAATTGGGAAAAGTTATATCAATTAAGATAGAGCAAAATCACAGTCTACAGTGTAAGAATTCCACTAATGTGCTTGTAATAATAACGTAATACCTCCTGAAAAACGTCGGGTTTCTCCATTTGAACAAAAACCTTGGAACTTTGTCTTTGCAAGCTAGGTTTCTCGACAGATGATGAGATGTTTGTCTTGCTTCGTCGAAAAAAACTTAGAGGACTTTTACCGAACGATGCAGCTCGATCGATGTAGTATGCGACCCCGAGAACAACGAACCATTCGATTGACATAATGATGAGAACTTCTCGCATTCCGTTCTCAGAATCGTTTAAGTCTTTCCATCTCATTCCTGAAGTGCCCATATAATTTCCGTTGAAGGCGTACTGTGAAAGCTCGAACAAACCACGGTAAAGGGAAAACCCCGGATATATCTCCATAGCAATTAGCCCAGCTTCTACAATGTCGTAATAAATGGGTGTCACAAATGAAATATTATTCTGAATAATAAACTGGTTTAAGATCTAGAAAATATCTGATATTATGTATGTAGTTTTCGTCGCCCAAGTAAATTACTTGAATGACTGCATCACAGATTTCTGTCTTAAACCTCACTCCCTCAAGATAACATAACTGGTAATTTGACTTTCACAAAACATGTAAGATAAAGGTCATGAACTCATCAAGATACAAGTTTTATCCTGTTTCTTAAGAGTAAGGAAGCTAACGTATTGTTTATATTTTGACAAAGGAACTTGTGTGGTTCCGCGATGGAACAATTAATTAAGATCTAAGCCAAAATGTAAACTTGTTAGATCTAAAATTTCTTCGCAATAAGTCCCCATAGCACTGGAACTGAAGACATTACTTACTAGGAAACGACGAATCTTGGAGGAAGAACTGGAAAAGGAAGCCACCCAAAAGCCCAGTTCCAAACACAAATATATATCCCACAACTGAGAAAATTTTGAAGTGAAAGTTTTAGATGAAGGCAATTAATCGAGTGCAATAGATGGACATGAATTTTGATTATGTTGGGATCAAACCTGTTGCTGTCTTCACATTTGAGAACAAATCCGCAGCGAGAAAGGCCAAAGCGATTTGCAAGTTAATGAAGATGAAGTAAAACACAAACTGGATGCTATAGTCATTTAGCGTGAAGAACTTCAACCCTGGAATTTCAACATATAAAAAAATGAGAAAATTGCATTGCAGAGGCTAAGCAGCTGTCGTGTACAATTAATTACCTATAACTGAGCCAAAAACCACAAAGCATAGCATGTAACCTGTAGATATCGCAAGAAAATAAGCATAAGATATGATCCAATAAGGCCCGTCACCAAGCCCATGCATTTTCATCATGATTCTTAGTCTGTGTTGCTTCTCATAAACCAACGATGACAATATCACCTGCATAGTTACACAAGAATTGTGACTGTGATCCAAGGAACTGCAAGGACCTCAGGAGTGTTGTGCATGTGTTGGCAAAAAATGATAGCTTTACTTACGGGAAATAACTTTAACATAACCCATGTGACAAAAAGAGGCCCGAGGAGAGAAGAAAAATCAAGCCGAAGTTCTGTTGCAGGCTTCGGCATTTCTTTCACAAACTCAAATGGCATTCTCACTGCTGGGCCAAGCAGAAGTTGCAAATATGAATTTGATGCCTGTAAAGGAAACACAAAAACTGGATTGTTCATATTTCATGTATTTTTTTGTCACCAAGATCCACTATCGAAGGTAAAATGAAATGCAAGATTTGAATCTGGTCTGTTTTAAAATGAAACTTTTGAACTGTTCCTCCTCCTAATTAAACTGCCTCTGGTAAGTAAGAGATGTTTATAGAATTCCAGAAAGTAACAAATGATTTCTGATTAATAATCGAATGACAAATAAAATTAATCAAATGTAACAAGAGAAGCTGAGGATTTGGATACCAGATTTACTGAACGGGGCACCCGCAATAGGGCAGTAGGCCCATTGCCTGTGTCATTCCTATAGGTGGAGTTGTACCAAATGCTGACATTGTAGAGATTCTCATTGGAATTCGCAAAATCATAAGCTGCTCAAAAAACTCGAATCAATTTTTAACTGAGAAAGAAAAGTTCAGCTGTTCGTCGACACTGTAACCTTCTGTTGAACTAACCTGCAGCAATCTCGTTGATCTTTCTATCTGGATTCCCTTTACGGTAACCCTTATACAGCTCATTATTAATCTCCACTGAGCTATTTCGCCATAAAGTGAGGCCTTGAATGCAACGTACATCTGAACAAGTAATTTTTATGAAAAAATAATGACATTCAGTACTTGAATGAAGTAAGAGGATATTATAACTAAAAACGATAACTAAGACAAGAACTCCCTAGTCAGAGTGAAAGCAACCTTTATCGAATGAAGCAGATCCCAGTGGAATGGAAACAGAAAACTGAGAGTTGGGAGGACATTGATTTAGAACGTATTCGACGGGAAGTTCCGAGAAGAAAGCCGAGTCCAGGAAATTAGTCAAATCTGAGGGTGACTCTGATCCCTGAAACTCAAGAAATTCATACATAATCAGTTCATAATACAGATTATTAAGAAATAGAAACAATTTTAAAAAAATGCAACAAACCAAAGCAACATCTGCTAAGCTATACAGAATATCAGCAGAGAAATTCACAGCCAATGGACTGGTGAACATGTTTCCAGCAACTCCTATCAATTCAAAATAGAAACATCGATATTATCTGAATAAAATGCAAGATGACTAACATAACTCGTCATACATAAGATGAAGAGGCACGTACTTTGTCCAAATGTTCTGTTATTCCCTGTAATAAGCATAGTTACCGGACATGAACCATTGGTCCTGCACGATCCATTAGGCAAATCTCCATACGATATATAATCTGTTGTGACAGCACGAAACTGCTCGCGTGGCAACTGTAATAAGGGCGGCCATGCAGGAGGATTGGGAATGGGGCAACTGAAACCTTGGTCTAAAGTTGAGTATTCGATGCCACACATTCGTTCGCATTGGCCATTCCCGGTGTCAACACAAGTGCAACCACACTTATTCGAGTCCTTATTCAATTCGTTGTTGACCAATACTTGTATGAGAACCAGTAGCATACACAGGATTAATGGGAACAGAACGAGTTGGATATTTGTCTTGATGCTTCGTTTCTGTACAAAGAAGAGAACATAAATTAATGATTTTTAGAACATAGCTAAACATTGGCCTCGAGATACCACCAGGCGAGAAAAACAAAAGATCGTTATTGAGATTATTTGTCCCACATCGACAAACTAGCTTCAGCGGATTCAATATACAAATCAAAGAGCTCTCTCCTCCTATCACCAATTGATTTATAATGAAACCCTCAATTTACAAAAACCCCAATCAGTTGATCTTATAAAGAACCCAAGAGCTAGAAGATGCTTATGCAACTAAACAAAGAAGAACAAAACTTTGAGAACATAATTACACCAAAGAGCGAAAACACATGATAGAAGATAGCATTTCCCAGAGAAAATAAAAAGGTCAAGAGAGTTAACGTGTTAATCAGCTCGAAAAAAATATACATACTCCACCATTAAATAAACCAAGTGCCAAACGAAACAGAATCCAGCTGCCGATCATAAAGCTTCAATCGAAGCACAATCGCAAAACAGCAGCGGCGAGGAATCAATAAATTGAAGGAGACGTAAACAATCAGAAAAATCAACTCATCAAGCACTGAACAAACGGCTCGTACCTGCACAATCAAATTCTTTCTCAGCAAAGCATTTGCCTGCGTCCCAAAACGAGCAGGCTCATTGGATGATTCCGGCATTCTCCTCCCACTGTCGAATCGGATTCTACCTCTCTATCGGAGCTGAATTTACTCTTCAAGAGGATTGATCATTGAATCCGTGCTATTAATAAGCATACCTATTCGTTGCTTCTTTCGCACCGTGTCTCGTCTTTATAGTAAAGCAGAACCCGTTTAGTTTAGTTGACCTTTCTTAATAGTACCCTTATATTAATGTGTAATTTTTTTTATTTTTTTTTTCTTCTATTCCCATTATTATAGGTTATATTTTTAATTAATTGCACACAGTACCGTGTTTTAACTCTAACCGCTTATTTATTTGAAAAGATGCGCATTGGCTCGAAATTTCGTGGTCATTCATTACGGGGTACTATGATGTTGACCGTCCATTATAAAAAAATATGAAGAATGTGAATAACAAAGCTTTGACTAGATAAAAATGTTCAACATGCTTGCACCTTAAGGCTTAGATTAAACGTGACATCTATACTTAAACAATAATTCCAAGACCATGAAAAATAGATGGGGTGGTGTCGCATGTATATATGAAATCGATAAGAGTCGACTTTTATTTAGTAAGTAAAGATAGATCACAACTTTGACTTTGATGTTTCTAACATATAAAATAATTGTAAATAATTTTTATTTATTTTTTTTATATCCCGGCACAACGCTGTCAGTAGTACCTATCTCATTAAGTCATGTCAGAAAAGAATATGAACCTCAATGTTTTTCGAAAAGACTCAGCTTCGAGCGAGACTATTACTCTCTGATTTCACGTGGCATATCTCAAATCTCACAGACAACGACAATCACATGATTGGAATATATGACCAAAAGTAAGTAAAATGAACAATATATACATGTCAGGGGATCAGTTCACTCGAAGTTAGGAATTATTCCATAATTGAAAATAAGGTTTACATTCACTGAATTGACTTATGTTTGGGATAGATCGTAACATAACAAAGGTAAGTTGCATGGCCAGAGAGCCCATTATAGTTAAACTTCCAACGGCCCATACATTGGCTTAAGCCCAATTTCATATAAGCCCAAGTCTTCGGTACGGCCCATATAGAGAGTAAAGTTTCATTCTGGTATGATATTTTTTTTTCGGGCCTTTTAAAAAAATGGCCCTTGACTGGGTCAATTTTAAAAAAATGGTCTTCGTTGACGATTTTTTTTGGTCAATAGCCCTCACTTTGTTTAAACGTTAACCATATTAACTAATTCTCATACTTAACTCATTAAAAAAAAAAAAGAAAGAAAAACGAAAAAATGGCCGCAATAACTGACTGAACAGAACATGGGTCCATCTCCCTCTTTAATCATAACCTTACAATCGATATGAATGCATTATCTTCTCCATTTTAAAGAACAAAGGGTAACCACACACACCTCTCTCACAAACCTAAAGCGACGCGAGCTGCTCTCTTCGTTTAGTGCCGGAAAACAACTTCTCAAACCAAGAAAACAGCAAGCATTTCAGCATATTTACCAGTAAGCATTCGTTACATGAAAACTGCAATTTTAACGTCGAAAATGGTGAATTTCCAGTCCATTACCCCCTAAAATGTATGGGTTATTTATTAGATCATGTGTAGTAGCTAGAGTAGCGATATTTCAGTGGTTATTACGAGAAATCGGACCTGAAAATACATATTCTGAGGTCTAGTTTTTGTGCATGGGACCCCTGCGTGCGGGTACCATGCGATATAGGTGCGGGTACCATGCGCGCGGGTCCCCTACGTCAATGCGCGGGTACCCTGCGTTTATGCGCGGGTCTCCTGCGCTAGTGTGCGGGTCCCCTGCGTTTATGCGCGGGTCCCCTGCGTTGTGCGCGGGTCCCCTGCGTTGTGTTCGGGATCCATGCGTTGAAGATCATATATAAGCACGATATATGACGAGAATCGTTTTCTAAATAATAACATTGCATAATATTGCAGGTGCTCAAAATGACAATTACCAACATTGTATTTCGATGGTCGGTGGTTAATCGGCGAGGACAATACCTCGACTTGGTCTCCTGCGTCAAATTGTAGCTGGCATTCAATTTTGGTGGATGAGGACGCATGCACGTTACAAGACGTAAAGGAGCAAATTGTATCCGTGTTAGCGTTTCACAACGACAATGCGAGGCTAACACTAAGCTATATGCCAAATGTACCCTATAGTTATCCGAGGCCCATATACATCGATAACGACTATGCTCTACGTGCGTACTTGGGTTTTGGTGGCCCTCAATCGAGACCCGTGATTCATGTCGAGGTGGTGGAATGTGCGCTTGTGGCTCCGTCGGACGCATTTGCTGGTTCTTCTAGTAATAATACCGGGCTCATAGCCGATTGCGATGAAAATGCGCAAATCGAACCGTTTGAGGGGTACGATTGCAGCCCTTCTAACCAAAATGAAGATGATGGTCTTGAAGATATCGCTGGACCGTCTGGGGGTAGGGATTACTCGGGTTGGCATTCGAATGAAAATGAAGATGAACCAATTGAAAACACTGGCGAGTCGGAAGATGAATTTGTAGCCCGTGATCACAATGACGATGTAGATCGAAACCCGGTAGAAGAGGCTGCCGATGGTACTTTTGCATTTCCGGACGGTTCAAGCCTACACGTTGGGCAGCAGTTTCGTGATAAGGCAGAAGTTATAGAGGAAATATCTAAAATCGCGTTGGCTGCGTCGTTCGAATGCAAATTAGTAAAGTCGAACAAGACTTTGTATGTAGTAAGATGTGCGATGGAGCAATGTTCGTGGCGCTTTCGAGCAGCAAAAGATAGAGATTCCCCTTTTTTCTCGGTACGGACATATTGCGGCACACACACATGCGACATGTCTCATCGACGTCGAAGTCATCGTCAAGGAACTTCATCGGTTGTGTCTAGGATGCTTCTTGACAATTTTAGCGGGCCTAAAGACATTCCCGCGCCAAAGGCTATCATGTCTATGATGCAAAATAGGGGGGGTGAATGTTTCTTATTACAAGGCTTGGAAGGGGAAGAATATCGCTACGGAGGAGTTGGTCGGTAACGGGGACGATTGTTACGCGTTGATCCCGGCGTACTTGGAGGCCGTGAAGCAAATGAACGCCGGCAGTGTCACGGATTGGGAGATGGACGAGGAAAACAGATTTAAATATCTTTTTTTGGCATACGGTGCATGCATAGCGGGATTTGCTTTCATGCGTAAGGTAATTTCTATTGACGCCACATTTTTAAAGGGAAAATATAAAGGGGTGATGCTTGTTGCTACGGCGCAAGACGGCGATTACCACCAATATCCTATCGCATGGGGTATTGCGAGCACCGAATCTACCGAATCTTGGTCATGGTTCTTAACGAGATTGAAACGGATCGTGGCCGATTCAAATGACCTCGTCATAATTTCCGACAGACATGGCGGGATAAAGACAGCCGTCCCGGCAGTTTTCCCAAATGCGTTTCACGGGTTCTGTGCGTGGCATATTCAACAAAATATAAAGACCCGTATGAAGGAGAAAGGTGCGTGTGCGTTATTCCTTAATATTGCGTACGCCTACAAGACGAGCGATTGCGATCGATTGTTGGAAACGCTAAAGGAACGGTACGAAAACGTGCATACGTATCTTGAGGAGGGTACAAAGGCAAAATGGACGCGATCGTTATACTTCGTGCCGCTCCTCCACTTCGAACCGACTATATCGGAAATACGGCTGGTTCATCTCCGATACAGTCGGGCTCAACATCCCCGAGACGGGTGACCCCTTTACGGCTTGGAGGATCGTCTCCATCTTCGGAGCTCCCTTCGTCGACCAATTATTGGTGACGTACCGGCATATCCGCGGGGTCACCACATCCGCCTCGTTTCTACTATAGGCGAACGCGTACCGAATGCCTGGTATGCACTCGTACGCCAAAACCTAGAATGCAAAGAAACCAAATTAGCAAAACTATAATCACGATTAAATATATATTTATAAGGATTTTAAATAATGAACGACCTGAAGCGGATGAACGAAGCCACTAATCAGTATCCCGCAGTGTTCGCTGCCCCCGTTGCGGGCTCGTTCCCGCACAAAATCTCGCTTCTCCCTGAGGTTTATCTTCAGCGAGCGTATCACCTCTTTGAACGCTACGATGCCCCAAGGATAGTTGGCGAAGGCGACTTCTTCTTCGACCAACGAAAGCAGCCACGACCGAAGAATGGTGTCCTTCTTCGACGGTCGAGGCAACACCACAGATGCGGCAAAGAGAATGTCCGCCAACTTCAACTTATCGAAGTTGACGGTTCCGTCATCGTTGGCTCCCAACTCTCGCAGCCGATCCTCGACGTACGACAAACGGATGGTGGATCTTCCCGGGAAGTTTCTCTCAGCGAAATCACCATTGGGGTCTACTTCCGGGATATCGTCAGAGAACCTTAGCCCGGTAATCACGCAATACTCCGCTTTAGAATATCGGAGAGGTTGGTTGTTTATGACCATCCACAGCTCCTCTCGCTCGTGAAGAGTAGTCTGCCTCCTCGTCAAAAACGTAATGAGTTGGGCGGATAAATTGAAATCGGCCGCAGCCTCGACGAGTCTACCAAATGGACTCCCCGCCCTATAACTCTCCCACTCATTTCCATTTAGATTGTTCCTAATCTTCGCGCTTGCCTCCGTGTACATCTCGGTCATTGTCAATCGGAACTCGAAGTCGTCGTCTCGGGATGACAATTGCTTCTTCAGCACAACCTGGGAATCATAAGAGTAAATAACCAGTTAGTACATGCATGGTACCCGTACAGAAAAGCATGATACCCGCACAGGAAAGCATGGTACCCGCGCTTGCAAGCATGGTACCCGCACAGGAAAGCATGGTACCCGCGCTTGCGAGCATGGTACCCGCGCACAAGCGCATGGTACCCGCGCATGCGCGCATGGTACCCGCGCTTGCGTGCATGGTACCCGCGCATGTGCGCATGGTACCCGCACACAAGAGCATGGTACCCGCGCTCACTATCGCATGGTACCCGCGCGCAATCGCATGGTACCCGCGCGCAATCGCATGGTACCCGCACACAATCGCAAGGTACCCGCCCGTATGGGTACCGTGCGTATGGGTACCATGCGATTGTGCTCGGGTCCCAAGCCTGCAATCACGGGTCCCCTGATTTGCGCGACTGTTTGGGTCCCAATTGGTTCGACGCACGGTTCCCTTGCGAACAAGGTCCCAAATTGCACAATTCAGGAACCATGCGCCGGACCCAATTGGGAAACCATGCGCCGAGACCTGCTCCTGAGGAAGACGAAGTCACAGTGAAATTTACAGGCACTCTTTCGGGACGCGCGCTCATTGCCATTGTAGTCGGTTTGGAGATTTTTCTGCTTCGGGTAGAGGTTGTTTCGTGGATCTGGAAATTTACTGCTTCGTTTCCGTTATGTGTCTTTCTTCACTTTTAACTGTCAATTATTGTACTGTACTCGGTTATGAAGAAGAAGACGACCCGTGACGCTACAGTGGGGGAATCGATTAAACCTAATTAATTTTACTTTGGGTAGTTGAATGGGTTAAATAAGGTTAAATACGTCTTTTTCCCTGAGTTAGTAAGGGTAGAATAGACTTCAAACATTATGGAGGTCATTTTTTTAAAATTAACCCAGTCAAAGGCCATTTACTTAAATATTCTTTTTTTTCGGATGACTATATAGTATGATATTAGATATAGGGTAAGATATTTTTGTGTCACGAGCAGCAATGTCCAAACCAGATAAAATAGCTGCGAGATAATATCATTGTTGTGAACTAAAATATTTTTATATTATAATAACATTTTAAATAAACAACTCTCAAATCATACGTGGCCGAAACAAAACCAGTTGGAGATGTAATACTCAGGTTGTTATAAAGCAAAAAAGGACCATCTCTCCACCTTCAGTGATTTGATTTCAATACGATATTTAAAATTAAATAAAGCTGGCGACGATCCATTAAAGATTTCACACACACAAACGCATAGTCGCTAACGGCTCACATTCCCCTGACATATATATACACATAAATAATGTGTTGCTTGTGTATGAATCTGTAAAATATCTTTTTTAAGCTACATTTTTAAAGATAATATAGAGCCATGCAACCCATGCAGCACTTATTTTACTTTATTTTTTCTGATTCATATATAAATTTGCGAAAGTGAAATTTTCATATACATATAATCATGCTTAATTAAAGCAGCAAATTTTACCTCAACTTATTCCGAAAATGAAGATTCACTCTCAGGGTGTAATAAAACACCACTGCGAGGAAAAACAACCCAGCAAAAAATTACATTTTTAGTCCTCGGGTTAGAAATATTACTACAAAAGCCCCAAAAGATGCTAAAAAGATCGAAAACCGTCCTTTTAACCTATCTATCCTTTACTTCTCTGGGTTGTTAAAGAAAAAGGAAAAAAAAAGAAAGAGCTAATAGAACATCGTTAATCTTGATCTTATCTGAGAAATGAAGCAGTTAGTGATCTGAAAACAACTTCTTCGCAAGGAATAGTGAGTCCCATCTCGTGACAGAATCCAAATTCTTCCTCAGCTTGTCTGAGCAAACACTGAAACTCGGGATGAGTCAAGAGAGAAATAGGCACAATGTATCTGCTTCTGTTATCGCCAACGTACACTGCGAAGTGTCCCTTGGGAACATCTAACGGCAGCCCACCTTCCACGTCATCGCTGTAGCCATGTTTCTTGCCCAGGCTCGAACACCTTCTCAAGATCTGCTTGAGAGACGTTGCTTGTGCTAATCTATTTGTCTTCTTGATGGCCATTTAATTGTGAAATAATTCAAAAGGAAATATTTTTACCAGTTTTTGAAGGAAAGATAAGTTGGAAGATGTAGAGACTTGTGAAGGGCGTCGAAGGGGTATTTAAGGAGAGAGGTGGGGTTGGTTTTTGTTTTGGGGGTCTCTTGTGTACGAATGAAAGGACATCGTGGGGCCCAAATCCCACTTGGTATGGTATATTGTGTATTTGTGTTGTGTTGGCCCTATTTAGTATTACAATACTTACTATTGATTTTTTTTTTAATATTTAGTTAAGTGAGATCTTAAATACATCCAAATTAAGGGGTGAATATTTAAGATGATATATTTCGAAATTTAAGAAATTTGAGGATTGTTAACGCCGAAAATCTAATTTCACCCGAAATTAATACACGTGATATGCACTAAATAATTGGAAAAAAAAAACCTACGTGGAGTAGGACATGCTGATTTGGATCGGATCTTTATCGATGCCACGCAGTTTTTTCTCCTCAATTTGATTGTCACGTGCAACTCACCTATGTTAATTTCAGTGAAATTGGGTTTCCATCGTTAAATTTCCCTCAAAATGCTTCAATTTATCAGCAATGCTGATTGGGACCGAATTTTTTTCAACGCAACATAAGATTTCCCCCCAAATCATTTGCCACACATGGTTCACGTATGTTAATCCCGAACCGAAATTAAGTGTTAATTGTCCTAAAATTGTTTTAATTTCGAAATCTACTGTCCCCACCCCTTAATTTATGTATCTTAAAATTCAAATACTACTCCTCAAATGTAGACGACTAAAACAATAATTAAGCCTATTATGTAATAATTCAAAGAAAGACCATTGTATATACTCTTACTAGTGTACCCAACTTTATCATCGTATTTGTCCAAATTGCAATCTAACGACATCCACAAAAATGGCCTTCGAGACCTTATTACGCATGTTCCGAGGTAGAGAAAACAACCCATAAAAAACCGAAAGGAATCCAATCAAATAATAAGATTTTCAACATGATAATCTCCATGCCTACATGTCTTCTCCTTTTGTTCTTACTCACCTTTAAAGTTATGCCCTTCAAGAAAGATGACAACACCTACTTCGTACGCAATCAATACTTTCACTTTGTGAGAGACCAAAGCAGACAAAGGAAGACCCCATATCCCATGTTCTGCGAACGAGATTGGATGAGAAAAAAAATAATAAATTAAATTGATCGAAATTGTGTTGGTGGTCCAGCGAAAGTAGTACCTCTAATATCGCAATATATATGTTGATGATGATGATGTGCTTGTGATGATGGTGACTGAGCATTCCGTATAAGAGCACATGAAGCCCATGTTACTCTCTTCTGAGCCATTCAATCAAAGACAGTGTAAATTGAGAACCCAACTACCTCTGTAACCGTCGGCTTTATTAACTTCCCTCTCGAGCTTTACCAGAAATAACCTGACATGAGCCCTTTGTACAGAGAAACCGGTTACCCATTGCATGCAAAAATAACCAAAGGGCCAAAAGCAACGTACCGATTCCAATTTGAAGATGATTAGTAATGAAATCAAGAGAAAGTGTGTATGGTAATAAAGGCTCCCACCAGTAATGATGTTAAGGCAAGTCCTGTGTGAGTGAAAATATCTGTAGACAGTAGGGTCATACAAATTATTCAAATATATGGTGGCCAAAGAACAGCTAAGAAAGAGTCTCCCAGGGGAAAGAAGCCTGGATCTCAAGCCCTATCATCGATGTCAAGCAATAATATACCAGCGACATGCAATGTGGATATCTGCATAGTAGAAAACAAGAAAATGTCACGGTTTTGTGAAGGACCCACATAAATTATAAGGAAACACGTGTAGTATAAGGATAAGATTCACTACATGTGATGTGCATAGCAAAAAGCATATGTACTTGGTAAAATAACATATCTTTAGAAGGTCAGGAGGCTTAGCACGTAATAACACACTTAAATTGAGGATTCCTTCGTAAAACCAATTGGTTATAGGATGAGAAGCCTCTTTGATTTATACGTTAACAAATACCATAATAAGATATGAGATCGTGATTGTGATTCTACCATCATATTTAGAAGCGAGCAAACCGATGAACGCATAAAGGGTCGAATTATTCTTGATTCAGCTAAAAAGGTGTGCTTGAAAGACAGCATTTCTCAATTTGCGTAGAACTATAAAAACTAGAAGCTATAATGTAACTGGTGAATAAACCTCTGTATCTATCGTTCAAGAGTTTTTGCAATAAAGTAAACGAAGATTTACATATCTGAAGCGGTTTTGGATTGTTGCAGGCGATGTCCATCATCAATCAGCTCAATTTTGGCCTGTCTGAGTCTTGAAAGATGCGCTTGAACCTGGAAACAATACATCCTGTCAAGAACCTTACGAGCATAAACAGAGCCAATAAGCTTATCAATTTCAAGCTAACGAGGAAAATCCACCATTTGAACTGCAATCACTACGTTACCATCTTCACACGAATCTCAAGTCTCGGCATCTCCGAGCTTCTTAGTCAAGCCCTTCAGCAATGGAAACAAATCGGCAATGCCGCATCTGAAATCATTTTAACCCCAGCATTTGATTAATTGTATCACTCATTTCATTCTTCAAATATTTAACAGTTTTAGAACGCTGCAGCTCTGGCATCGGTCCACCACTAATATCCGAATGATCGGAAACGTTTTCCTTAGGCATTCATGGATGCGATTATTAGAAGCCACGAGCTTATTCGCAGAGAAACTAGGGCTCCAAAATTGGGGGAAAAAGTTTATTACGTTTTCGATGTTACGTTACATCATTCAAGACTTAAGGGGTATTTTGGTCACAATGGGTAATTATTAACGCGTTCTCGGAAAGTGATTGGTCCAACAACGCCCAAAAAACCAGCGAGAGTACTGTACTCGGCCGCAGCAGATTATGTTGCAAACCGGTGCCTTTGCATTCAGAAATCATAAGAAAAACAGCAATGTGGAAATCAAAACATCAATGAAACTTTTTTCTCATCTTTATGCAACAAAATTTTGTTCCTAACAAACTAACTATAGCCTCTCTCTTTACAACAGGAGATGCTAAAAAGAGTACCCAAGATCACAAAACCTTTTACTTCTACGAATTAACAAACGTGTATGTGTGTGTGTGTGTGTTGTGTGTCATCTCCTTGCAATCTGTGAAGTTAGATCAACGAAAAGCTCCTCGCTGCAAGGGAGGGTTAAGCCCCCCATCGGATGATGGAACCCATATTCGTCTTCAGCTTGAGATAGCAAATCTTGAAACAAAGTGTGGTTTAAGTACGATATTGGAATTACAAAGAGGTTCTTGTTTTTGTTCTCCCCAACGTACACAGCGCAGTGTCCCTTTGGAATTTCAATCCCTGATGATGAAACCGATCTCTTCTCTGCTGATAGGGATCTTCTTAGCTTCCTAACGATGGCCATTGCTTTATGTGTTTAAGTTGAATTAAAGAAAAGGAAAAATAAGGCAAGTTTTAGAGGGCTTTTTTGCTGGTTTTGTGATCTTAAGAGAGACTTTGCATATTGTATATATAGACGGATATCTAAATGCCATCTATTGAATATGTGTGGTGGTTGAAGACTTAGAAGAAAACAGAAGTAATGAGACATTATTAACATGGCTTTGTCTGCTGTGACATTTTATGAAAAGGGTTTTTAATATGGCTGTACTGGTTAGGTTATTACAGCCTTATCAAGCTATGATCACATTAGTCGGATTTCTGCTGTTTGTTGTAAGAATTGTAGGGTCTCATGCTCCTCAACAGATTAGCAAAGTCCCAAGCTTTCATTGGCTGATATCATTTATTAATTTTTCATGAGTGGTTGAGGCTAGAGAAGGCTCATTGGCTGTATGGAGAAAGGACGAGCATATGATATGAGGAATCACATGGACTTGTCTTTGATTCCACATTATAAGATTTCAGACATAAATCTTACCTAGTTCGAAAATGGCCCTCTGAAATTTAATTGGACAATGATATGAGACGCATAAGTTATACCTAAAATTCATCATATAGTAAGTAGGGTTTGTATTGATAAAATCACATTTTCTTGTCAAAGCTCTTGTAGATGGTTTCCTAATCACACAAAGTGGTCCATTACAATCATTTATTGCTCTTTGTAAATACTTCACATGGTATGTCATGAAAGACTTGGCCATGGAGATTAGGTTAAATTTGATTACAAGAAAGTTAATTTATTCTGCAAAACAAGCAGAAAACATCAGAACTTAAGGAAAATGTTTTGTGATCCTGAAGCGTATTTTGAAGTTCTCAATCGATCATGACAAAAAAAATCTAGATAGTTTTGGCAAAAATGGCTCATTAATAGACAAGAGTATGTATGTATACATTCTATTTCTCAAACAGAAGCTGCTTATCTATAAGAATCTCTATTAGCTAGTACAAAGAATTCTTATAATTATAATCTAGATTGTGTTGTAGGCATCTTCCTCATCGTCTTTTGCCCATTTGGGAAGTTAAATCGATGAATAGCTCCTCACTGCAGGGAATTGTTAGCCCTCCCATTGGATGATCGAAACCGTATTCATCTTCAGCACAGCAAAGCAAATCTTGAAACAAAGGATGGTTCAAATACGATATCGGAATGAGAACTCGCTTCTTTTGATTCTCCCCAACATACACAGCGCAGTGCCCCTTTGGAACTTCGATTCCTGATAAAGCTGATCTCTTCTCGGCTGATAGAGACCGTCTTAGCTTTTTAACAATCGCCATTTGATGTAATAGAGTTGAAGCAAAAACTAGTGAAAGCTGAATATAAAGGCTTGTGTTTTGCTGGTTGTGTGTTGTGAGCTAAGATATTGCTTTGCTTATTGCATATATATATATATATATAGATATAGATATAGATATGAGCCCGTAAAAGCTATTACATATCCTTCAAGTGATGAACTGTCTCGACTTGATATGTGTGGTGGTTGGAAGATTAAGAAAACACAAGCACATGCGATCGAGATTATAACATGGTTTTGTCTTTCAAATTGCTATGAATTATTTACATGACTTATCAGACTTGTGGGATTTATGTTGTTTGTAATAATAAGTTGTAGGGCCTCATGTTCATCAACAAATCAACAAAAGACCCAAGTTTTCATCTCCGAAAGTTAGAAGACGAAAAAGTCATGTGATGTGTTTCTTGATCATTGCACAGAATCGTGGGCCACTTTATGCAACGATTGGTTCACAAGAACAGCGTATAAGGTTCTTGATGATTGGAAACTACTTTAGAGGCTAATTATTTGCAGAGAAAAATACTTGTAAAAAAAAATACAAGAGGAATCACATGGGACTTGTCCTCAACCATACATTATAGATTAAAGACAGAAAAATGTGACCCTGTTAACCCTTTGCAGTTAATGAGACAACGTTATAGGATGCCTAACTTAAGCCTTAAACCTCATCATGTAATGGATTTCTCGTCGAAATCACGTAGGCTATGTAGAGCTTCATCGTTTTATGATTAGTTGTACAAAGAGGCCCACATCTCGTGTATGTACCTTAATTCATAGGAAAATTGGTTCATCTAATTACAACTATTGGCGACCATAGCTTCATCAAGAGTCATGATAGTCAAATATTTGGAATAAGAAAAACGTATCAAAATAATTTGGAGCAGTAGGTTGATGTGTAAGAAAATGTGCGGCATCATTGTACATATTCAACTTTGCAAGAAAATATGATGACTGTGGCCAAAGTGATATAGAGAAAAGGAGTTTCATTTCCTTCAAAAAATGTACATTTTATGCTTCGTCATTACACGCTTACATCCATGTAAGCAAAAATATGAATAACGAAATCAAACTAGAGATAATCTAGCTAATAACTAAAAAGGTCCCTATTCCAAATCTTTTTTTCATCTCCGGCCCAGTTGAGAAGTAAGATCAGCGAACAGCTCCTCGCTGCAAGGAATTGTTAGCCCTCCCATCGGGTGATTGAAACCGTGTTGCTCTTCTGCTTGGCACAACAAATCTTGAAACAAAGGATGATTTAAATACGGTATTGGAATAACAAAACGCTGCTTATTCTTCTCTCCCTCTCCAACGTAAACAGCACAGTGCCCCTTTGGAACTTCGATCCCTGATAAAACTGATCTTTTCTCGGATGATAGAGATCTTCTCAACATTCTACCGATGGCCATTTTTTGTATATATCTTGTTGAAGCACAAAGTAATAGGATTCTTAAAAGCTGGGAATAAGTTTTTGTGTTGATGGTTTTCTTGATGAATTTGGAAATGCATGAAGCATGTGTGTATATATATAGATGGATTGAAAAATCTAAGAGTGAATGGTGAAGAAGAGGCCAATGGATTTATGTGGTTGCCATCTAAAGTTGAGAAAAACAGAAGCACATGATGAAGAGATCACATGGATTTGTTTGTTTGTCGAATAGTTGGGAGATGGCATTAATGAATTAGGACCATGGCCTACATATACATGTATCATTGAATTGTAATAAAACGTAATTTTACTTGCCGTTTGTTGCCTAAGGTTGTAGGGTTTCGTGGCTGCTACCAATGTCTTTATAATGTATATGATGTCTCGTTGCTCGACAACGCTCGTCAACAACTTCATATATTCAATAAGTTAAAATCTTGGAAGATTTATGATTAAGTTATTATTCAACTTTTGTAGGAGCAGATAGTCACAAAAGCTCCCAACGACAAACGTTGCTATAGTAAATCACCTTTCCGTTTTTCTGTCATGTTTAATAGTTGCAAAAAATTATCACTAACTTTGTATACCTTAACAAGATTAAGTCACACGTCAATTTTTCGACAAAAATCGCCGAAAATCCGAAAATCCGACGTGACTGATTAACGTATATGAACGATTTTCGATTGGGGAAAGTGGTATATATAGAGAAGAGAGTACTATTTTCGTCAAAATTGTACACTTTACTTCATTACGTTGTTTACATAATGTAAAAAAAAAACCGAAAATCTAGCAAAAAATAGTAAATCAAAGAAAGCCCTATATTCTAAATCTTCTTGTCATCATCTCCTACCCAGTTGAGAAGTTAGATCAACGAATAGCTCCTCGCTGCAAGGAATAGTGAGGCCACCCATTGGATGATTGAAACCGTGTTGCTCTTCTGCTTGGCAAAGCAAATCTTGAAACAAAGGATGGTTCAAGTACGATATTGGAATAAGGAAACGCTTCTTTTGATCCTCCCCGACATAAACAGCACAATGTCCCTTTGGAACTTCGATTATTCTCGATCTTTTGTCGGCTGATACAGATCTTCTTAACATTCTTACGATGGCCATGTTGTTGTGTAGTAAAAAGTAGATCTTTGTGGAAGAACACAGTGTGATCTTTCTGCAAGCTTGGAGCAAAGGCAAGTGTTTCTTGAGAGCTTTTTGAGCTGTTTAATTTCCGTGATATGAGCGATGCTTTGAACTATTGTATATATAGACGAATATTTAAATGCCATTATATCTACTTGAACTAACTGGTGAAGTGTCTATTGGATATGTGTGGTGTGGTTGGAAACTTAAAAAACAGAAGTACCCGAGACATTTATTAATAACATGGTTTTGTATGCCATTTCTGCAAAGGTTTAGGTCATTACATCCTTATCATCAATTTAATCACAAGTTGGAATATTTCTGCTGTTTCTTGAGAAGATTTGTAGGGTCTCGTTGCTCCTCAACAAATTAGCAACGGTAGTCCAAAGCTTTCATTTTCTGATTTTCAGTTTCATGAGTTGTTGAGAATAGAGAGAGGATTATTATTTTGGAATAAAAGGACAAAAGCATATGACATGAGGAATCACATGGACTTTGTCCTCGATCCCACATGAAGATTTCAGACTTAAAATCTTCAACATGTACAAAATGGGTCTCTGAAATTGAATGGACAATGATATGAGAAGCGTATGCTATACCTAAACTTCATCACATGGTAGGGTTTTTGTAGTTTAATAATAATATCACATTGTCAAGTACTGGTCCATGTTTTGTTAATCATATACAAAGTGGTCCATATTATATCTACTTTTGCTGTAAATACTTCACATGGTATGCTATGAAAGACTTGGTCATGAAATTAGGTTCATTTGTTTGCAAGAAAAGTTAGATTATTCTGCAAAAACAAGCATAGAAAAAATCAAAACATAATAAGGAAAACGTTTGGTGATGCTGAAACATATTTTTGAATTGCTGCTGATCAAGAGATCAAGACAAGAATAGATATATTTTTGGCAAAAATGGCTTCCATTTATAGACAAGATTATACATTAATACCTCGCACATAAGCTGTTTAAATGTGAATCTAGCTAATACAAAATAGAACCCTAAAATCTAGATTGTGTTGTGTACGCATCATCATCTTCGTCTTTTGCCCATTTGGGAAGTTAATTCGATGAATGATTCCTCACTGCAGGGAATTGTTAGCCCTCCCATTGGAGGATCGAAACCGTATTCATCTTCAGCACAGCAAAGCAAATCTTGAAACAAAGGATGGTTCAAATACGATATCGGAATGAGAACTCGCTTCTTTTGATTCTCCCCAACATACACAGCGCAGTGCCCCTTTGGAACTTCGATTCCTGATAAAGCTGATCTCTTCTCGGCTGATAGAGACCGTCTTAGCTTTTTAACAATCGCCATTTGATGTAATAGAGTTGAAGCAAAAACTAGTGAAAGCTGAATATAAAGGCTTGTGTTTTGCTGGTTGTGTGTTGTGAGCTAAGATATTGCTTTGCTTATTGCATATATATATATATATATAGATATAGATATAGATATGAGCCCGTAAAAGCTATTACATATCCTTCAAGTGATGAACTGTCTCGACTTGATATGTGTGGTGGTTGGAAGATTAAGAAAACACAAGCACATGCGATCGAGATTATAACATGGTTTTGTCTTTCAAATTGCTATGAATTATTTACATGACTTATCAGACTTGTGGGATTTATGTTGTTTGTAATAATAAGTTGTAGGGCCTCATGTTCATCAACAAATCAACAAAAGACCCAAGTTTTCATCTCCGAAAGTTAGAAGACGAAAAAGTCATGTGATGTGTTTCTTGATCATTGCACAGAATCGTGGGCCACTTTATGCAACGATTGGTTCACAAGAACAGCGTATAAGGTTCTTGATGATTGGAAACTACTTTAGAGGCTAATTATTTGCAGAGAAAAATACTTGTAAAAAAAAATACAAGAGGAATCACATGGGACTTGTCCTCAACCATACATTATAGATTAAAGACAGAAAAATGTGACCCTGTTAACCCTTTGCAGTTAATGAGACAACGTTATAGGATGCCTAACTTAAGCCTTAAACCTCATCATGTAATGGATTTCTCGTCGAAATCACGTAGGCTATGTAGAGCTTCATCGTTTTATGATTAGTTGTACAAAGAGGCCCACATCTCGTGTATGTACCTTAATTCATAGGAAAATTGGTTCATCTAATTACAACTATTGGCGACCATAGCTTCATCAAGAGTCATGATAGTCAAATATTTGGAATAAGAAAAACGTATCAAAATAATTTGGAGCAGTAGGTTGATGTGTAAGAAAATGTGCGGCATCATTGTACATATTCAACTTTGCAAGAAAATATGATGACTGTGGCCAAAGTGATATAGAGAAAAGGAGTTTCATTTCCTTCAAAAAATGTACATTTTATGCTTCGTCATTACACGCTTACATCCATGTAAGCAAAAATATGAATAACGAAATCAAACTAGAGATAATCTAGCTAATAACTAAAAAGGTCCCTATTCCAAATCTTTTTTTCATCTCCGGCCCAGTTGAGAAGTAAGATCAGCGAACAGCTCCTCGCTGCAAGGAATTGTTAGCCCTCCCATCGGGTGATTGAAACCGTGTTGCTCTTCTGCTTGGCACAACAAATCTTGAAACAAAGGATGATTTAAATACGGTATTGGAATAACAAAACGCTGCTTATTCTTCTCTCCCTCTCCAACGTAAACAGCACAGTGCCCCTTTGGAACTTCGATCCCTGATAAAACTGATCTTTTCTCGGATGATAGAGATCTTCTCAACATTCTACCGATGGCCATTTTTTGTATATATCTTGTTGAAGCACAAAGTAATAGGATTCTTAAAAGCTGGGAATAAGTTTTTGTGTTGATGGTTTTCTTGATGAATTTGGAAATGCATGAAGCATGTGTGTATATATATAGATGGATTGAAAAATCTAAGAGTGAATGGTGAAGAAGAGGCCAATGGATTTATGTGGTTGCCATCTAAAGTTGAGAAAAACAGAAGCACATGATGAAGAGATCACATGGATTTGTTTGTTTGTCGAATAGTTGGGAGATGGCATTAATGAATTAGGACCATGGCCTACATATACATGTATCATTGAATTGTAATAAAACGTAATTTTACTTGCCGTTTGTTGCCTAAGGTTGTAGGGTTTCGTGGCTGCTACCAATGTCTTTATAATGTATATGATGTCTCGTTGCTCGACAACGCTCGTCAACAACTTCATATATTCAATAAGTTAAAATCTTGGAAGATTTATGATTAAGTTATTATTCAACTTTTGTAGGAGCAGATAGTCACAAAAGCTCCCAACGACAAACGTTGCTATAGTAAATCACCTTTCCGTTTTTCTGTCATGTTTAATAGTTGCAAAAAATTATCACTAACTTTGTATACCTTAACAAGATTAAGTCACACGTCAATTTTTCGACAAAAATCGCCGAAAATCCGAAAATCCGACGTGACTGATTAACGTATATGAACGATTTTCGATTGGGGAAAGTGGTATATATAGAGAAGAGAGTACTATTTTCGTCAAAATTGTACACTTTACTTCATTACGTTGTTTACATAATGTAAAAAAAAAACCGAAAATCTAGCAAAAAATAGTAAATCAAAGAAAGCCCTATATTCTAAATCTTCTTGTCATCATCTCCTACCCAGTTGAGAAGTTAGATCAACGAATAGCTCCTCGCTGCAAGGAATAGTGAGGCCACCCATTGGATGATTGAAACCGTGTTGCTCTTCTGCTTGGCAAAGCAAATCTTGAAACAAAGGATGGTTCAAGTACGATATTGGAATAAGGAAACGCTTCTTTTGATCCTCCCCGACATAAACAGCACAATGTCCCTTTGGAACTTCGATTATTCTCGATCTTTTGTCGGCTGATACAGATCTTCTTAACATTCTTACGATGGCCATGTTGTTGTGTAGTAAAAAGTAGATCTTTGTGGAAGAACACAGTGTGATCTTTCTGCAAGCTTGGAGCAAAGGCAAGTGTTTCTTGAGAGCTTTTTGAGCTGTTTAATTTCCGTGATATGAGCGATGCTTTGAACTATTGTATATATAGACGAATATTTAAATGCCATTATATCTACTTGAACTAACTGGTGAAGTGTCTATTGGATATGTGTGGTGTGGTTGGAAACTTAAAAAACAGAAGTACCCGAGACATTTATTAATAACATGGTTTTGTATGCCATTTCTGCAAAGGTTTAGGTCATTACATCCTTATCATCAATTTAATCACAAGTTGGAATATTTCTGCTGTTTCTTGAGAAGATTTGTAGGGTCTCGTTGCTCCTCAACAAATTAGCAACGGTAGTCCAAAGCTTTCATTTTCTGATTTTCAGTTTCATGAGTTGTTGAGAATAGAGAGAGGATTATTATTTTGGAATAAAAGGACAAAAGCATATGACATGAGGAATCACATGGACTTTGTCCTCGATCCCACATGAAGATTTCAGACTTAAAATCTTCAACATGTACAAAATGGGTCTCTGAAATTGAATGGACAATGATATGAGAAGCGTATGCTATACCTAAACTTCATCACATGGTAGGGTTTTTGTAGTTTAATAATAATATCACATTGTCAAGTACTGGTCCATGTTTTGTTAATCATATACAAAGTGGTCCATATTATATCTACTTTTGCTGTAAATACTTCACATGGTATGCTATGAAAGACTTGGTCATGAAATTAGGTTCATTTGTTTGCAAGAAAAGTTAGATTATTCTGCAAAAACAAGCATAGAAAAAATCAAAACATAATAAGGAAAACGTTTGGTGATGCTGAAACATATTTTTGAATTGCTGCTGATCAAGAGATCAAGACAAGAATAGATATATTTTTGGCAAAAATGGCTTCCATTTATAGACAAGATTATACATTAATACCTCGCACATAAGCTGTTTAAATGTGAATCTAGCTAATACAAAATAGAACCCTAAAATCTAGATTGTGTTGTGTACGCATCATCATCTTCGTCTTTTGCCCATTTGGGAAGTTAATTCGATGAATGATTCCTCACTGCAGGGAATTGTTAGCCCTCCCATTGGAGGATCGAAACCGTATTCATCTTCAGCACAGCAAAGCAAATCTTGAAACAAAGGATGGTTCAAATACGATATCGGAATGAGAACTCGCTTCTTTTGATTCTCCCCAACATACACAGCGCAGTGCCCCTTTGGAACTTCGATTCCTGATAAAGCTGATCTCTTCTCGGCTGATAGAGACCGTCTTAGCTTTTTAACAATCGCCATTTGATGTAATAGAGTTGAAGCAAAAACTAGTGAAAGCTGAATATAAAGGCTTGTGTTTTGCTGGTTGTGTGTTGTGAGCTAAGATATTGCTTTGCTTATTGCATATATATATATATATATAGATATAGATATAGATATGAGCCCGTAAAAGCTATTACATATCCTTCAAGTGATGAACTGTCTCGACTTGATATGTGTGGTGGTTGGAAGATTAAGAAAACACAAGCACATGCGATCGAGATTATAACATGGTTTTGTCTTTCAAATTGCTATGAATTATTTACATGACTTATCAGACTTGTGGGATTTATGTTGTTTGTAATAATAAGTTGTAGGGCCTCATGTTCATCAACAAATCAACAAAAGACCCAAGTTTTCATCTCCGAAAGTTAGAAGACGAAAAAGTCATGTGATGTGTTTCTTGATCATTGCACAGAATCGTGGGCCACTTTATGCAACGATTGGTTCACAAGAACAGCGTATAAGGTTCTTGATGATTGGAAACTACTTTAGAGGCTAATTATTTGCAGAGAAAAATACTTGTAAAAAAAAATACAAGAGGAATCACATGGGACTTGTCCTCAACCATACATTATAGATTAAAGACAGAAAAATGTGACCCTGTTAACCCTTTGCAGTTAATGAGACAACGTTATAGGATGCCTAACTTAAGCCTTAAACCTCATCATGTAATGGATTTCTCGTCGAAATCACGTAGGCTATGTAGAGCTTCATCGTTTTATGATTAGTTGTACAAAGAGGCCCACATCTCGTGTATGTACCTTAATTCATAGGAAAATTGGTTCATCTAATTACAACTATTGGCGACCATAGCTTCATCAAGAGTCATGATAGTCAAATATTTGGAATAAGAAAAACGTATCAAAATAATTTGGAGCAGTAGGTTGATGTGTAAGAAAATGTGCGGCATCATTGTACATATTCAACTTTGCAAGAAAATATGATGACTGTGGCCAAAGTGATATAGAGAAAAGGAGTTTCATTTCCTTCAAAAAATGTACATTTTATGCTTCGTCATTACACGCTTACATCCATGTAAGCAAAAATATGAATAACGAAATCAAACTAGAGATAATCTAGCTAATAACTAAAAAGGTCCCTATTCCAAATCTTTTTTTCATCTCCGGCCCAGTTGAGAAGTAAGATCAGCGAACAGCTCCTCGCTGCAAGGAATTGTTAGCCCTCCCATCGGGTGATTGAAACCGTGTTGCTCTTCTGCTTGGCACAACAAATCTTGAAACAAAGGATGATTTAAATACGGTATTGGAATAACAAAACGCTGCTTATTCTTCTCTCCCTCTCCAACGTAAACAGCACAGTGCCCCTTTGGAACTTCGATCCCTGATAAAACTGATCTTTTCTCGGATGATAGAGATCTTCTCAACATTCTACCGATGGCCATTTTTTGTATATATCTTGTTGAAGCACAAAGTAATAGGATTCTTAAAAGCTGGGAATAAGTTTTTGTGTTGATGGTTTTCTTGATGAATTTGGAAATGCATGAAGCATGTGTGTATATATATAGATGGATTGAAAAATCTAAGAGTGAATGGTGAAGAAGAGGCCAATGGATTTATGTGGTTGCCATCTAAAGTTGAGAAAAACAGAAGCACATGATGAAGAGATCACATGGATTTGTTTGTTTGTCGAATAGTTGGGAGATGGCATTAATGAATTAGGACCATGGCCTACATATACATGTATCATTGAATTGTAATAAAACGTAATTTTACTTGCCGTTTGTTGCCTAAGGTTGTAGGGTTTCGTGGCTGCTACCAATGTCTTTATAATGTATATGATGTCTCGTTGCTCGACAACGCTCGTCAACAACTTCATATATTCAATAAGTTAAAATCTTGGAAGATTTATGATTAAGTTATTATTCAACTTTTGTAGGAGCAGATAGTCACAAAAGCTCCCAACGACAAACGTTGCTATAGTAAATCACCTTTCCGTTTTTCTGTCATGTTTAATAGTTGCAAAAAATTATCACTAACTTTGTATACCTTAACAAGATTAAGTCACACGTCAATTTTTCGACAAAAATCGCCGAAAATCCGAAAATCCGACGTGACTGATTAACGTATATGAACGATTTTCGATTGGGGAAAGTGGTATATATAGAGAAGAGAGTACTATTTTCGTCAAAATTGTACACTTTACTTCATTACGTTGTTTACATAATGTAAAAAAAAAACCGAAAATCTAGCAAAAAATAGTAAATCAAAGAAAGCCCTATATTCTAAATCTTCTTGTCATCATCTCCTACCCAGTTGAGAAGTTAGATCAACGAATAGCTCCTCGCTGCAAGGAATAGTGAGGCCACCCATTGGATGATTGAAACCGTGTTGCTCTTCTGCTTGGCAAAGCAAATCTTGAAACAAAGGATGGTTCAAGTACGATATTGGAATAAGGAAACGCTTCTTTTGATCCTCCCCGACATAAACAGCACAATGTCCCTTTGGAACTTCGATTATTCTCGATCTTTTGTCGGCTGATACAGATCTTCTTAACATTCTTACGATGGCCATGTTGTTGTGTAGTAAAAAGTAGATCTTTGTGGAAGAACACAGTGTGATCTTTCTGCAAGCTTGGAGCAAAGGCAAGTGTTTCTTGAGAGCTTTTTGAGCTGTTTAATTTCCGTGATATGAGCGATGCTTTGAACTATTGTATATATAGACGAATATTTAAATGCCATTATATCTACTTGAACTAACTGGTGAAGTGTCTATTGGATATGTGTGGTGTGGTTGGAAACTTAAAAAACAGAAGTACCCGAGACATTTATTAATAACATGGTTTTGTATGCCATTTCTGCAAAGGTTTAGGTCATTACATCCTTATCATCAATTTAATCACAAGTTGGAATATTTCTGCTGTTTCTTGAGAAGATTTGTAGGGTCTCGTTGCTCCTCAACAAATTAGCAACGGTAGTCCAAAGCTTTCATTTTCTGATTTTCAGTTTCATGAGTTGTTGAGAATAGAGAGAGGATTATTATTTTGGAATAAAAGGACAAAAGCATATGACATGAGGAATCACATGGACTTTGTCCTCGATCCCACATGAAGATTTCAGACTTAAAATCTTCAACATGTACAAAATGGGTCTCTGAAATTGAATGGACAATGATATGAGAAGCGTATGCTATACCTAAACTTCATCACATGGTAGGGTTTTTGTAGTTTAATAATAATATCACATTGTCAAGTACTGGTCCATGTTTTGTTAATCATATACAAAGTGGTCCATATTATATCTACTTTTGCTGTAAATACTTCACATGGTATGCTATGAAAGACTTGGTCATGAAATTAGGTTCATTTGTTTGCAAGAAAAGTTAGATTATTCTGCAAAAACAAGCATAGAAAAAATCAAAACATAATAAGGAAAACGTTTGGTGATGCTGAAACATATTTTTGAATTGCTGCTGATCAAGAGATCAAGACAAGAATAGATATATTTTTGGCAAAAATGGCTTCCATTTATAGACAAGATTATACATTAATACCTCGCACATAAGCTGTTTAAATGTGAATCTAGCTAATACAAAATAGAACCCTAAAATCTAGATTGTGTTGTGTACGCATCATCATCTTCGTCTTTTGCCCATTTGGGAAGTTAATTCGATGAATGATTCCTCACTGCAGGGAATTGTTAGCCCTCCCATTGGAGGATCGAAACCGTATTCATCTTCAGCACAGCAAAGCAAATCTTGAAACAAAGGATGGTTCAAATACGATATCGGAATGAGAACTCGCTTCTTTTGATTCTCCCCAACATACACAGCGCAGTGCCCCTTTGGAACTTCGATTCCTGATAAAGCTGATCTCTTCTCGGCTGATAGAGACCGTCTTAGCTTTTTAACAATCGCCATTTGATGTAATAGAGTTGAAGCAAAAACTAGTGAAAGCTGAATATAAAGGCTTGTGTTTTGCTGGTTGTGTGTTGTGAGCTAAGATATTGCTTTGCTTATTGCATATATATATATATATATAGATATAGATATAGATATGAGCCCGTAAAAGCTATTACATATCCTTCAAGTGATGAACTGTCTCGACTTGATATGTGTGGTGGTTGGAAGATTAAGAAAACACAAGCACATGCGATCGAGATTATAACATGGTTTTGTCTTTCAAATTGCTATGAATTATTTACATGACTTATCAGACTTGTGGGATTTATGTTGTTTGTAATAATAAGTTGTAGGGCCTCATGTTCATCAACAAATCAACAAAAGACCCAAGTTTTCATCTCCGAAAGTTAGAAGACGAAAAAGTCATGTGATGTGTTTCTTGATCATTGCACAGAATCGTGGGCCACTTTATGCAACGATTGGTTCACAAGAACAGCGTATAAGGTTCTTGATGATTGGAAACTACTTTAGAGGCTAATTATTTGCAGAGAAAAATACTTGTAAAAAAAAATACAAGAGGAATCACATGGGACTTGTCCTCAACCATACATTATAGATTAAAGACAGAAAAATGTGACCCTGTTAACCCTTTGCAGTTAATGAGACAACGTTATAGGATGCCTAACTTAAGCCTTAAACCTCATCATGTAATGGATTTCTCGTCGAAATCACGTAGGCTATGTAGAGCTTCATCGTTTTATGATTAGTTGTACAAAGAGGCCCACATCTCGTGTATGTACCTTAATTCATAGGAAAATTGGTTCATCTAATTACAACTATTGGCGACCATAGCTTCATCAAGAGTCATGATAGTCAAATATTTGGAATAAGAAAAACGTATCAAAATAATTTGGAGCAGTAGGTTGATGTGTAAGAAAATGTGCGGCATCATTGTACATATTCAACTTTGCAAGAAAATATGATGACTGTGGCCAAAGTGATATAGAGAAAAGGAGTTTCATTTCCTTCAAAAAATGTACATTTTATGCTTCGTCATTACACGCTTACATCCATGTAAGCAAAAATATGAATAACGAAATCAAACTAGAGATAATCTAGCTAATAACTAAAAAGGTCCCTATTCCAAATCTTTTTTTCATCTCCGGCCCAGTTGAGAAGTAAGATCAGCGAACAGCTCCTCGCTGCAAGGAATTGTTAGCCCTCCCATCGGGTGATTGAAACCGTGTTGCTCTTCTGCTTGGCACAACAAATCTTGAAACAAAGGATGATTTAAATACGGTATTGGAATAACAAAACGCTGCTTATTCTTCTCTCCCTCTCCAACGTAAACAGCACAGTGCCCCTTTGGAACTTCGATCCCTGATAAAACTGATCTTTTCTCGGATGATAGAGATCTTCTCAACATTCTACCGATGGCCATTTTTTGTATATATCTTGTTGAAGCACAAAGTAATAGGATTCTTAAAAGCTGGGAATAAGTTTTTGTGTTGATGGTTTTCTTGATGAATTTGGAAATGCATGAAGCATGTGTGTATATATATAGATGGATTGAAAAATCTAAGAGTGAATGGTGAAGAAGAGGCCAATGGATTTATGTGGTTGCCATCTAAAGTTGAGAAAAACAGAAGCACATGATGAAGAGATCACATGGATTTGTTTGTTTGTCGAATAGTTGGGAGATGGCATTAATGAATTAGGACCATGGCCTACATATACATGTATCATTGAATTGTAATAAAACGTAATTTTACTTGCCGTTTGTTGCCTAAGGTTGTAGGGTTTCGTGGCTGCTACCAATGTCTTTATAATGTATATGATGTCTCGTTGCTCGACAACGCTCGTCAACAACTTCATATATTCAATAAGTTAAAATCTTGGAAGATTTATGATTAAGTTATTATTCAACTTTTGTAGGAGCAGATAGTCACAAAAGCTCCCAACGACAAACGTTGCTATAGTAAATCACCTTTCCGTTTTTCTGTCATGTTTAATAGTTGCAAAAAATTATCACTAACTTTGTATACCTTAACAAGATTAAGTCACACGTCAATTTTTCGACAAAAATCGCCGAAAATCCGAAAATCCGACGTGACTGATTAACGTATATGAACGATTTTCGATTGGGGAAAGTGGTATATATAGAGAAGAGAGTACTATTTTCGTCAAAATTGTACACTTTACTTCATTACGTTGTTTACATAATGTAAAAAAAAAACCGAAAATCTAGCAAAAAATAGTAAATCAAAGAAAGCCCTATATTCTAAATCTTCTTGTCATCATCTCCTACCCAGTTGAGAAGTTAGATCAACGAATAGCTCCTCGCTGCAAGGAATAGTGAGGCCACCCATTGGATGATTGAAACCGTGTTGCTCTTCTGCTTGGCAAAGCAAATCTTGAAACAAAGGATGGTTCAAGTACGATATTGGAATAAGGAAACGCTTCTTTTGATCCTCCCCGACATAAACAGCACAATGTCCCTTTGGAACTTCGATTATTCTCGATCTTTTGTCGGCTGATACAGATCTTCTTAACATTCTTACGATGGCCATGTTGTTGTGTAGTAAAAAGTAGATCTTTGTGGAAGAACACAGTGTGATCTTTCTGCAAGCTTGGAGCAAAGGCAAGTGTTTCTTGAGAGCTTTTTGAGCTGTTTAATTTCCGTGATATGAGCGATGCTTTGAACTATTGTATATATAGACGAATATTTAAATGCCATTATATCTACTTGAACTAACTGGTGAAGTGTCTATTGGATATGTGTGGTGTGGTTGGAAACTTAAAAAACAGAAGTACCCGAGACATTTATTAATAACATGGTTTTGTATGCCATTTCTGCAAAGGTTTAGGTCATTACATCCTTATCATCAATTTAATCACAAGTTGGAATATTTCTGCTGTTTCTTGAGAAGATTTGTAGGGTCTCGTTGCTCCTCAACAAATTAGCAACGGTAGTCCAAAGCTTTCATTTTCTGATTTTCAGTTTCATGAGTTGTTGAGAATAGAGAGAGGATTATTATTTTGGAATAAAAGGACAAAAGCATATGACATGAGGAATCACATGGACTTTGTCCTCGATCCCACATGAAGATTTCAGACTTAAAATCTTCAACATGTACAAAATGGGTCTCTGAAATTGAATGGACAATGATATGAGAAGCGTATGCTATACCTAAACTTCATCACATGGTAGGGTTTTTGTAGTTTAATAATAATATCACATTGTCAAGTACTGGTCCATGTTTTGTTAATCATATACAAAGTGGTCCATATTATATCTACTTTTGCTGTAAATACTTCACATGGTATGCTATGAAAGACTTGGTCATGAAATTAGGTTCATTTGTTTGCAAGAAAAGTTAGATTATTCTGCAAAAACAAGCATAGAAAAAATCAAAACATAATAAGGAAAACGTTTGGTGATGCTGAAACATATTTTTGAATTGCTGCTGATCAAGAGATCAAGACAAGAATAGATATATTTTTGGCAAAAATGGCTTCCATTTATAGACAAGATTATACATTAATACCTCGCACATAAGCTGTTTAAATGTGAATCTAGCTAATACAAAATAGAACCCTAAAATCTAGATTGTGTTGTGTACGCATCATCATCTTCGTCTTTTGCCCATTTGGGAAGTTAATTCGATGAATGATTCCTCACTGCAGGGAATTGTTAGCCCTCCCATTGGAGGATCGAAACCGTATTCATCTTCAGCACAGCAAAGCAAATCTTGAAACAAAGGATGGTTCAAATACGATATCGGAATGAGAACTCGCTTCTTTTGATTCTCCCCAACATACACAGCGCAGTGCCCCTTTGGAACTTCGATTCCTGATAAAGCTGATCTCTTCTCGGCTGATAGAGACCGTCTTAGCTTTTTAACAATCGCCATTTGATGTAATAGAGTTGAAGCAAAAACTAGTGAAAGCTGAATATAAAGGCTTGTGTTTTGCTGGTTGTGTGTTGTGAGCTAAGATATTGCTTTGCTTATTGCATATATATATATATATATATAGATATAGATATAGATATGAGCCCGTAAAAGCTATTACATATCCTTCAAGTGATGAACTGTCTCGACTTGATATGTGTGGTGGTTGGAAGATTAAGAAAACACAAGCACATGCGATCGAGATTATAACATGGTTTTGTCTTTCAAATTGCTATGAATTATTTACATGACTTATCAGACTTGTGGGATTTATGTTGTTTGTAATAATAAGTTGTAGGGCCTCATGTTCATCAACAAATCAACAAAAGACCCAAGTTTTCATCTCCGAAAGTTAGAAGACGAAAAAGTCATGTGATGTGTTTCTTGATCATTGCACAGAATCGTGGGCCACTTTATGCAACGATTGGTTCACAAGAACAGCGTATAAGGTTCTTGATGATTGGAAACTACTTTAGAGGCTAATTATTTGCAGAGAAAAATACTTGTAAAAAAAAATACAAGAGGAATCACATGGGACTTGTCCTCAACCATACATTATAGATTAAAGACAGAAAAATGTGACCCTGTTAACCCTTTGCAGTTAATGAGACAACGTTATAGGATGCCTAACTTAAGCCTTAAACCTCATCATGTAATGGATTTCTCGTCGAAATCACGTAGGCTATGTAGAGCTTCATCGTTTTATGATTAGTTGTACAAAGAGGCCCACATCTCGTGTATGTACCTTAATTCATAGGAAAATTGGTTCATCTAATTACAACTATTGGCGACCATAGCTTCATCAAGAGTCATGATAGTCAAATATTTGGAATAAGAAAAACGTATCAAAATAATTTGGAGCAGTAGGTTGATGTGTAAGAAAATGTGCGGCATCATTGTACATATTCAACTTTGCAAGAAAATATGATGACTGTGGCCAAAGTGATATAGAGAAAAGGAGTTTCATTTCCTTCAAAAAATGTACATTTTATGCTTCGTCATTACACGCTTACATCCATGTAAGCAAAATATGAATAACGAAATCAAACTAGAGATAATCTAGCTAATAACTAAAAAGGTCCCTATTCCAAATCTTTTTTCATCTCCGGCCCAGTTGAGAAGTAAGATCAGCGAACAGCTCCTCGCTGCAAGGAATTGTTAGCCCTCCCATCGGGTGATTGAAACCGTGTTGCTCTTCTGCTTGGCACAACAAATCTTGAAACAAAGGATGATTTAAATACGGTATTGGAATAACAAAACGCTGCTTATTCTTCTCTCCCTCTCCAACGTAAACAGCACAGTGCCCCTTTGGAACTTCGATCCCTGATAAAACTGATCTTTTCTCGGATGATAGAGATCTTCTCAACATTCTACCGATGGCCATTTTTGTATATATCTTGTTGAAGCACAAAGTAATAGGATTCTTAAAAGCTGGGAATAAGTTTTTGTGTTGATGGTTTCTTGATGAATTTGGAAATGCATGAAGCATGGGTAGATATAGATGGATGAAAAATCTAAGAGTGAATGGTGAAGAAGAGGCCAATGGATTTATGTGGTTGCCATCTAAAGTTGAGAAAAACAGAAGCACATGATGAAGAGATCACATGGATTTGTTTGTTTGTCGAATAGTTGGGAGATGGCATTAATGAATTAGGACCATGGCCTACATATACAGGTATCATTGAAGGTAATAAAACGTAATTTTACTTGCCGTTTTTGCTAAGGTTGTAGGGTTTCGTGGCTGCTACCAATGTCTTATAATGTATATGATGTCTCGTTGGCTCGACAACGCTCGTCAACAACTTCTATATTCAATAAGTTAAAATCTTGGAAGATTTATGATTAAGTTATATTTCAACTTTTGTAGGAGCAGATAGTCACAAAAGCTCCAACGACAACGTTTGCTATAGTAAATCACCTTTCCGTTTTTCTGTCATGTTTAATAGTTGCAAAAAATTATCACTAACTTGTATACCTTAACAAGATTAAGTCACACGTCAATTTTTCGACAAAAATCGCCGAAAATCGAAAATCCGACGTGACTGATTAACGTATATGAACGATTTTCGATTGGGGAAAGTGGTATATATAGAGAAGAGAGTACTATTTCGTCAAAATTGTACACTTTACTTCATTACGTGTTTACCATAATGTAAAAAAAAAACGAAAATCTAGCAAAAAATAGTAAATCAAAGAAAGCCCATATTCTAAATCTTCTTGTCATCTCCTACCCAGTTGAGAAGTTAGATCAACGAATAGCTCCTCGCTGCAAGGAATAGTGAGGCCACCCATTGGATGATTGATGGCCAAAGTGATATAGAGAAAAGGAGTTTCATTTCCTTCAAAAAATGTACATTTTATGCTTCGTCATTACACGCTTACATCCATGTAAGCAAAATATGAATAACGAAATCAAACTAGAGATAATCTAGCTAATAACTAAAAAGGTCCCTATTCCAAATCTTTTTTCATCTCCGGCCAGTTGAGAAGTAAGATCAGCGAACAGCTCCTCGCTGCAAGGAATTGTTAGCCCTCCCATCGGGTGATTGAAACCGTGTTGCTCTTCTGCTTGGCACAACAAATCTTGAAACAAAGGATGATTTAAATACGGTATTGGAATAACAAAACGCTGCTTATTCTTCTCTCCCTCTCCAACGTAAACAGCACAGTGCCCCTTTGGAACTTCGATCCCTGATAAAACTGATCTTTCTCGGATGATAGAGATCTTCTCAACATTCTACCGATGGCCATTTTTTGTATATATCTTGTTGAAGCACAAAGTAATAGGATTCTTAAAAGCTGGGAATAAGTTTTTGTGTTGATGGTTTTCTTGATGAATTTGGAAATGCATGAAGCATGTGTGTTATATATAGATGGATTGAAAAATCTAAGAGTGAATGGTGAAGAAGAGGCCAATGGATTTATGTGGTTGCCATCTAAAGTTGAGAAAAACAGAAGCACATGATGAAGAGATCACATGGATTTGTTTGTTTGTCGAATAGTTGGGAGATGGCATTAATGAATTAGGACCATGGCCTACATATACATGTATCATTGAATTGTAATAAAACGTAATTTACTTGCCGTTTGTTGCCTAAGGTTGTAGGGTTTCGTGGCTGCTACCAATGTCTTTATAATGTATATGATGTCTCGTTGCTCGACAACGCTCGTCAACAACTTCATATATTCAATAAGTTAAAATCTTGGAAGATTTATGATTAAGTTATTATTCAACTTTTGTAGGAGCAGATAGTCACAAAAGCTCCCAACGACAAACGTTGCTATAGTAAATCACCTTTCCGTTTTTCTGTCATGTTTAATAGTTGCAAAAAATTATCACTAACTTTGTATACCTTAACAAGATTAAGTCACACGTCAATTTTTCGACAAAAATCGCCGAAAATCCGAAAATCCGTGACGTGACTGATTAACGTATATGAACGATTTCGATTGGGGAAAGTGGTATATATAGAGAAGAGAGTACTATTTTCGTCAAAATTGTACACTTCCATTTATAGACAAGATTATACATTAATACCTCGCACATAAGCTGTTTAAATTGAATCTAGCTAATACAAAATAGAACCCTAAAATCTAGATTGTGTTGTGTATGTACGCATCATCATCTTCGTCTTTTGCCCATTGGGAAGTTAATTCGATGAATGATTCCTCACTGCAGGGAATTGTTAGCCCTCCCATTGGAGGATCGAAACCGTATTCATCTTCAGCACAGCAAAGCAAATCTTGAAACAAAGGATGGTTCAAATACGATATCGGAATGAGAACTCGTTCTTTTGATTCTCCCCAACATACACAGCGCAGTGCCCCTTTGGAACTTCGATTCCTGATAAAGCTGATCTCTTCTCGGCTGATAGAGACCGTCTTAGCTTTTTAACAATCGCCATTTGATGTAATAGAGTTGAAGCAAAAACTAGTGAAAGCTGAATATAAAGGCTTGTGTTTTGCTGGTTGTGTGTTGTGAGCTAAGATATTGCTTTGTTATTGCATATATATATATATATATATAGATATAGATATAGATATGAGCCCGTAAAAGCTATTACATCCTTCAAGTGATGAACTGTCCGACTTGATATGTGTGGTGGTTGGAAGATTAAGAAAACACAAGCACATGCGATCGAGATTATAACATGGTTTTGTCTTTCAAATTGCTATGAATTATTTACATGACTTATCAGATTGTGGGATTTATGTTGTTGTAATAATAAGTTGTAGGGCCTCATGTTCATCAACAAATCAACAAAAGACCCAAGTTTTCATCTCCGAAAGTTAGAAGACGAAAAAGTCATGTGATGTGTTTCTTGATCATTGCACAGAATCGTGGGCCACTTTATAAGGTTCTTGATGATTGGAAACTACTTTAGAGGCTAATTATTTGCAGAGAAAAATACTTGTAAAAAAAAATACAAGAGGAATCACATGGGACTTGTCCTCAACCATACATATAGATTAAAGACAGAAAAATGTGACCCTGTTAACCCTTTGCAGTTAATGAGACAACGTTATAGGATGCCTAACTTAAGCCTTAAACCTCATCATGTAATGGATTTCTCGTCGAAATCACGTAGGCTATGTAGAGCTTCATCGTTTTATGATTAGTTGTACAAAGAGGCCCACATCTCGTGTATGTACCTTAATTCATAGGAAAATTGGTTCATCTAATTACAACTATTGGCGACCATAGCTTCATCAAGAGTCATGATAGTCAAATATTTGGAATAGAAAAACGTATCAAAATAATTTGGAGCAGTAGGTTGATGTGTAAGAAAATGTGCGGCATCATTGTACATATTCAACTTTGCAAGAAAATATGATGACTGTGGCCAAAGTGATATAGAGAAAAGGAGTTTCATTTCCTTCAAAAAATGTACATTTTATGCTTCGTCATTACACGCTTACATCCATGTAAGCAAAAATATGAATAACGAAATCAAACTAGAGATAATCTAGCTAATAACTAAAAAGGTCCCTATTCCAAATCTTTTTTTCATCTCCGGCCCAGTTGAGAAGTAAGATCAGCGAACAGCTCCTCGCTGCAAGGAATTGTTAGCCCTCCCATCGGGTGATTGAAACCGTGTTGCTCTTCTGCTTGGCACAACAAATCTTGAAACAAAGGATGATTTAAATACGGTATTGGAATAACAAAACGCTGCTTATTCTTCTCTCCCTCTCCAACGTAAACAGCACAGTGCCCCTTTGGAACTTCGATCCCTGATAAAACTGATCTTTTCTCGGATGATAGAGATCTTCTCAACATTCTACCGATGGCCATTTTTGTATATCTTGTTGAAGCACAAAGTAATAGGATTCTTAAAAGCTGGGAATAAGTTTTTGTGTTGATGGTTTTCTTGATGAATTTGGAAATGCATGAAGCATGTGTGTATATATATAGATGGATTGAAAAATCTAAGAGTGAATGGTGAAGAAGAGGCCAATGGATTTATGTGGTTGCCATCTAAAGTTGAGAAAACAGAAGCACATGATGAAGAGATCACATGGATTTGTTTGTTTGTCGAATAGTTGGGAGATGGCATTAATGAATTAGGACCATGGCCTACATATACATGTATCATTGAATTGTAATAAAACGTAATTTTACTTGCCGTTTGTTGCCTAAGGTTGTAGGGTTTCGTGGCTGCTACCAATGTCTTTATAATGTATATGATGTCTCGTTGCTCGACAACGCTCGTCAACAACTTCATATATTCAATAAGTTAAAATCTTGGAAGATTTATGATTAAGTTATTATTCAACTTTTGTAGGAGCAGATAGTCACAAAAGCTCCCAACGACAAACGTTGCTATAGTAAATCACCTTTCCGTTTTTGTCATGTTTAATAGTTGCAAAAAATCACTAACTTTGTATACCTTAACAAGATTAAGTCACACGTCAATTTTTCGACAAAAATCGCCGAAAATCCGAAAATCCGACGTGACTGATTAACGTATATGAACGATTTTCGATTGGGGAAAGTGGTATATATAGAGAAGAGAGTACTATTTTCGTCAAAATTGTACACTTTACTTCATTACGTTGTTTACATAATGTAAAAAAAAAACCGAAAATCTAGCAAAAAATAGTAAATCAAAGAAAGCCCTATATTCTAAATCTTCTTGTCATCATCTCCTACCCAGTTGAGAAGTTAGATCAACGAATAGCTCCTCGCTGCAAGGAATAGTGAGGCCACCCATTGGATGATTGAAACCGTGTTGCTCTTCTGCTTGGCAAAGCAAATCTTGAAACAAAGGATGGTTCAAGTACGATATTGGAATAAGGAAACGCTTCTTTTGATCCTCCCCGACATAAACAGCACAATGTCCCTTTGGAACTTCGATTATTCTCGATCTTTTGTCGGCTGATACAGATCTTCTTAACATTCTTACGATGGCCATGTTGTTGTGTAGTAAAAAGTAGATCTTTGTGGAAGAACACAGTGTGATCTTTCTGCAAGCTTGGAGCAAAGGCAAGTGTTTCTTGAGAGCTTTTTGAGCTGTTTAATTTCCGTGATATGAGCGATGCTTTGAACTATTGTATATATAGACGAATATTTAAATGCCATTATATCTACTTGAACTAACTGGTGAAGTGTCTATTGGATATGTGTGGTGTGGTTGGAAACTTAAAAAACAGAAGTACCCGAGACATTTATTAATAACATGGTTTTGTATGCCATTTCTGCAAAGGTTTAGGTCATTACATCCTTATCATCAATTTAATCACAAGTTGGAATATTTCTGCTGTTTCTTGAGAAGATTTGTAGGGTCTCGTTGCTCCTCAACAAATTAGCAACGGTAGTCCAAAGCTTTCATTTTCTGATTTTCAGTTTCATGAGTTGTTGAGAATAGAGAGAGGATTATTATTTTGGAATAAAAGGACAAAAGCATATGACATGAGGAATCACATGGACTTTGTCCTCGATCCCACAAATTAGGTTCATTTGTTTTGCAAGAAAAGTTAGATTATTCTGCCAAAAAACAAGCAGAAATCAAAACTTATTAAGGAAAACGTTTGGTGATGCCGAAACATATTTTGAATTGCTGCTGATCTTCTCAATCGATCAAGACAAGAATCTTAATAGTTTTGGCAAAAATGGCTCCATTTATAGACAAGATTAAACATTATTTCTCGCACGGAAGCTGTTTAAAATGTGAATCTCTAGCTAATACAAAATAGAACCCTAAAATCTAGATTGTGTTGTGTACGCATCATCATCTTCGTCTTTTGCCCATTTGGGAAGTTAATTCGATGAATGATTCCTCACTGCAGGGAATTGTTAGCCCTCCCATTGGATGATCGAAACCGTACTCATCTTCAGCACAGCAAAGCAAATCTTGAAACAAAGGATGGTTCAAATACGATATCGGAATGAGAAAACGCTTCTTTTGATTCTCCCCAACATACACAGCGCAGTGTCCCTTTGGAACTTCGATTACCGATAAAGCCGATCTCCTCTCGGATGATAGTGACCGTCTTAGCTTTCTAACAATCGCCATTTGCTGTAATAGAGTTGAAGCAAAAACTAGTGAAAGCTGAATATAAAGGCTTGTTTTTTTGCTGGTTGTGTTGTGAGCTAAGATATTGCTTTGCTTATTGTATATATATAGATATAAATATGAGCCCGTAAAAGCTTACATATCCTTCAAGTGATGAACTGTCTCGATTGGATATGTGTGGTGTTTGGAAGATTAAGAAAACACAAGCACATGCGATCGAGATTATAACATGGTTTTGTCTTTCAAATTGCTATGAATTATTTACATGACTTATCAGACTTGTGGGATTTATGTTGTTTGTAATAATAAGTTGTAGGGCCTCATGTTCATCAACAAATCAACAAAGGACCCAAGTTTTCATCTCCGAAAGTTAGAAGACGAAAAAGCCATGTGATATGTGTTTCTTGATCATTGCACAAAATCGTGGGCCATTGTATGCAACGATTGGTTCACAAGAACAGCGTATAAGGTTCTTGATGATTGGAAACTACTTTAGAGGCTAATTATTGGCAGAGAAAAATACTTGTAAATAAAAATAACGAAATACAAGCGTACGAGTAATCACATGGGACTTGCCCTCAACTCAACTATATTAAGACAGAAAAATGTGACTTTGTTAAGAAAAGAGGGTCCTATGCAATTAATGAGACAGCGTATATGATGCCTAACTTGAGCCTAAAACCTCATCATGTAATATAGAGCTTCATTGCTTCATGATTATTTGTACAAAAGAGGCCCACGTCTCTTCTATGTACTTCATATATAGGCGAATCGGTTCATCTGATTACAACTATTGCCAAACATAGATAGCTTCATCAAGAGTCATGATAGTCAAATATTTGGAATAAGAAAAACAGATCCAAAATAATCTGGAGAATCCGTCTACGTCAATGTGTGTAAGAAAATGAACGGCATCATTGAATATATTTCTATCTTGCAAGAAAATGATGACTGTGGCCAAAGTGTAGAGAAAAGGAGATTCATTTCCTTCAAAAAAATTGTACATTTTCATGCTTCATTACACGCTTACATCCATCCATGTAAGCAAAAATATGAATAACGAAAACAAACTAGAGACAATCTAGCTAATAACTAAAAAGGTCCCTATTCCAAATCTTTTTTTCATCTCCGGCCCAGTTGAGAAGTAAGATCAACGAACAGCTCCTCGCTGCAAGGAATTGTTACCCTCCCATCGGGTGATTGAACCCGTGTTGCTCTTCTGCTTGGCACAGCAATCTGAAACAAGGATGATTTAAATACGGTATTGGAATGAGAAATCGCTGCTTATTCTTCTCTCCCTCTCCAACGTAAACAGCACAGTGCCCCTTTGGAACTTCGATCCCTGATGAAACTGATCTTTTCTCGGCTGATAGAGATCTCCTTAACATTCTAACGATGGCCATGTTTTGATAGGATTCTTAGAAGCTGGGAAAGTTTTTTGTGTTGTTATGTTTGCTTGATGAATTTAGAAATGTAAGAAGCATGCGTGTATGTATATATAGATGGATTGAAAAATCTAAGAGTGAAATGGTGGAAGAGAGGCCAATGGATTTATGTGGTTGCCATCTAAAGTTGTGAAAAACAGAAGCACATGATGAAGAGATCACATGGATTTGTTTGTTTGTCGAATAGTTGGGAGATAGCATTAATGAATTAGGACCGTGGCCTACGTACATATGTCATTGAATTGTAATAAACGTAAATTTACTTGCCTTTTGCTACCTAAGGTTGTAGGGTTTCGTGGCTGCTATCAATGTCTTTATAATGTATATGATGTCTCGTTGCTCGACAACGCTCGTCAACAACTTAATATATTCAATAAAATCTAGCTAAGAAGATTATGATTAAGATATTAGTCAACATTTGTAGCAGCAAATAGTTACAAAAGCTCCCAACGACAAACGTTGCTATAGCATACATAAATATTCACTAGTACATCTTTAATAAACGTTACAAGTATTTTTATTATTTTTTTAGTATTCACTAGTACATCTTTAATAAACGTTACAAGTATTTTTATTATTTTTTTAGTGAATTAAGGAGGGAAAAAAATTTTAAAAAAAAAAGAAATAAAAATTTCAAACGGCCAATTACATGTTGGAACGTGGTCTTTTCCGTTTAAATTAACGGACAAACTGATGAATTGGATTAATTTGGTTCAAAATTGCCAATGTCAAGAACTAAATTGATCACGCAGAAAATTAAGGACTAAATCGATACATAAGATAAACATCATGGTTCAGTTTAAGTATTATTTTCAAAATTTTCTCATGCCTAGGGAGGACAAAACGAAGATTATCACTGGATTTGGAATGGACCAACTATTGGGCCGGGTTGGGTCCAATTATTATTCGGCCCAACTATTAGGTCTAGTTTTTGACTGCACACCAGTGTGCATGAAGTTACCCGAGAAGGAACCATCAAATTAAATAAGAATATATTATTTAATTGGTATGAATTTTCCCCAAAACATCATCCTTCATGGACAACCGACAAGTATGTTTTCACGTGCTCTGAACGAATTTCTTAATTGAATAATCAGTCTTTTAAATTGTTATTATTATTATTATATGAACGAAAGCCATGGAATCTTATATACAATGGAAATATATATTTCCACCTTGGCTTTCGTCAGCCAACTTTGACCCGACAAACAATGAAAAACAGTTTCACAGGAAATATATATATTTTTCTTGCTGTTCGGCTTTTTTCAGTTTTATCGAATATTATTTGGTTGGTTAATCGTAAATAATAAATAATGTCATCCCTTTTTTTAGGATTAAATAATGTATCCCTAATTCATATATTTATAATATAAATCTTCAATTATTATGCGTCTCGTCCACCTGGACCCTGATACGCAGCTTTGTCTCTCACAAATTATTTGATACTTAATTTTTTTTGTTGATTTAATATGTATATTGATAATTTAATTAGATCGAAGGTTAATAATCTAATAGCCACACCAGTTTCTCAAAGTATAAATCAAAGTCTCGCACGCCGAACCCAAAAGCACATGAACAACTTCCTTGTAAAGTTGGATCTCATTTTAATAATAAATCATGAAATTATATAATGTAATCACGTTCAAGAAGTTGATGTTTTTTGGGTCCCTGGACAGCGTAAGAATCTCGTCCTCTGCATTTATTATTATTATAAATGATGATTTGTTTGTTTCTCGTTGGGATGTAATTAAAACTCATAAACTACTAATTGATCATTTAATAAACTCTATAAAATAGTATTTTTGGCCGAATTCGCCAAAATTATACGAGAATCGATTTTCATCGATTTTTGTAAACCTATATGAAATAATAATTCCACATAATGACTCAAATATATTTTGTTTTGGTTTAAATTAATTTCACATTGAACCTCGTACTAAATCATTGTAAGAACTTCCAATATTGTCTAAAATCACGCCATTCATTTTATAAGCAAATAATACAATAATTAAGTGTAAGTTTGTAAAGCGTTCGTTAATTGAATATCTCATTTTAAATAATAAAATATTAATTAATCTCTTTCATATATATATAAAAAAAAAAGAAATTGGTGGACAAGACTTAGGGTTGCCTATTTTGACTTCTAAACTTACATGATTTGTTTTCAACAATAAAGTTGACAGTCTAAAATGGTTTGCGCCGTCTCATTCGTTCCTCGAAAGCACGAGAGAAAACAATTCCAACTAAGACGACGACCGTTGACCGTTACATTTCACTGCACACTCATTTATCTAAAATCATTGATACTCCTACTACGAATATAAATATCTCCTGCTCATCTTCGATCCAAGCAGTACATACTCCTCGAATCTCCTCCGCCGAAAACCCTAATAAGTAAATAGAAATTAAACCAAAAGAAGCTTCTGTAGTAACAACAATGGCTTCCACCACCTTCTTCAAAGTAAACGGCGTCTATGGCATCAACAAGATCAACCCTCAGCACCTCGCTAACGGATCTAACATATCGTCACGGTAAGTGATCATAATAAAGCTTCTTCATTACTTTTACGTCTATTATTTAATCAACTATGTAAATAATAACTATGATATTTTCTTTTTTTTTTTTCAGTAATCTTTCGATATTATCCACTGCTCCAACGAGTAGTAGTATCACTTCGTTGAGATCTAACATACAAAGCCACGGGCGTCGAGGGCTTTTGATAAAATCAAGAGCCGCCGAGTACCCTAATGCTCCGACGACAGCAGCGGAGGAAGCTGTAAGGGGAGACGCCGGCGTGTCAACATCCGACGACTTGAAACTGGCCGGAGACAGTACTCTCAACGGCGCGGCGGCGGCTGGGAAACAGGAAGAGGAACTATCGAGGGCTACTTTGATTTGGAGAGCTGCAAAGTTACCTATGTATACCGTTGCTTTGATCCCCGTAACAGTAAGTTTTTTTTTTCTGCCTTGGGTTGCTCAATAATAGATTAATTAATCGATCGACCCATGTTTTTTCAGACACTAAATTCGCATTTGTCTGAATTTAATTTTAGGTTGCAAGCGCAGCAGCTTATTGGCAAACGGGAATCTTTTCTTGGGGTCGTTACTTCGGGATGTTGGCTTCTTATGTAATAGTTAATGCTTGGGTTAACTTGAGGTAAGATTTTTAAGTAGCCAAAATTATAAAATTGGATGAATGAGTATATCATTTTTTTTTTATTTTGGATCACTATGTTTGATAATTGCCAAAATAAGTCGCTATTTTTGTATGTCAAACACTGTCGGAGTTCCAACAACTTTGGCCGGAAAATTTACGGATGACCTATTTTTGCAATTATCAAACACGGTGACCCAAAAATAAAAATTGGTATAGTTAGTGACCCAATTTTATAATTTTTCCGATTTTAAGAACCTAATTAAAAATCTCATCTTTCTTGGCCTTTTTGAATTTTCGTGTATGATCTTGAGCTTGATTTGATCTTTTATCTCTATACAGCAATGACGTTTATGATTTCGACACCGGAGCTGATAAGGATAAGAAGGAATCTGTGGTTAATCTATTTGGCAGGTAGCTACTTTATTACATTTACAACAACACATCCTTTATGTCCTAGCAATTAATAATCCAATAGAAGCATATAATGAAATTAGATCTGACGATTTTTATATTTAATTCTTTCTAAATCTTAAAGCCGTAACGCTATCAACACCATTGCTTGGTCCCTACTTGCTATTGGCTTTGCGGGTTTCTCCGGGATCGCACTAGCAGCCAAGAACACTCGGTCTTTGGTGTTCTTAATCAACGCATGCTTTTGTTTCTTCCTCTACCAGGTAATAAAAATTGAACCTTTTTTCTTGATAAGTATAAAGTTTTCTTTTTTATTACAACCCATTTAACGTATTAATTATTGGTGTCTTCTTTCGACAGTGCCCACCTTTCCGTTTGAGCTACTACGGTGTCGGAGAGCCACTGCTCTTCTTGGCCTATGGCCCTCTTTCGACCCTTGGTTTCTATTTGCTTAACAGCCCGGGAAGGTAATGATTGAATTAAATAATTATTGAGTTTATATGAATCAATAATTACTTTTTCTTCATTGAATTTGATTATGTGAATTAGGTGATAATGGGTTTTCTTTTTCCTTTGTCAATTTGATTAATTACAGGGAGTTGCCCATTACAAGCACGATTACATGGGTATCTGTCCTCGTGGGATTGACCACGTCTTTAATCCTCTTTTGCAGCCATTTCCATCAGGTTTGTATATTACTCCAAATTATTTTATTATAGTTTCAATCTTTTGATTAATTGGCTAATAACCATTAAATGATTTTTTTTAATTTTAATTTCAGATAGAAGGAGACAAAGCGGTAGGAAAAATGTCACCTTTGGTTAGGCTTGGCACTGAAAAGGGGTCCCACGTAGTGAAGTGGTCCGTCATTGGACTCTACTTCGCTCTATTTGCTTTGGGATATACAAAGGCCATTCCTTTCGCCAGCGCAGTAAGTATCTTTCTTTCTTTTTTTTTTTTGAATAAAAAATGTTAGTGAATGTATATATAAATATTATTATTTTTCTATTATTTTAGGTTTTTGGTGCCATGACGATACCCATGGGAAATCTAGTTGTAGACTTCGTGCAGAAGAACCACAAGGTGAGCTTGAGCAGTGCAGCGATTGAATTATTTTCATTTAAGCTGTATATTTATTAATTTTATAATGTCTTATTTAATTTCTTTTTGTAGGACAAATCAAAGATATTTATGGGGAAATATTTCTGCGTGAGATTACACACACTGTTTGGAGCCGCTTTGGCTGCTGGGTTCGTGGTCGCGAGGCTCTTGGGCGGACAACCCCCACTCCCACAAGCAATTTAAATTATTAAATTTCTTTTTTTGTAATAAGTCGGGAATTTTCTATTTTCCTCCTCCATGTATTTTGTCGTCGATCTATAAGGTACAAAAATTATCGAATTGTAATTTATTGAGATCCAATTTAATGGGCTTTTTAAAACTGTTATTGTGGGCCTTTGTGTTGGCCCATTCAGATAATAATTAGCACTACGATTATACCGAGATTCAGAATGTGTAAGAATTCAATACTGTCGTTGGTAGCGTGTAAGAGCTTCCCAGGAAATTCAAATTTTTCTTACTTTGGAAATTTAATCTTAATGTCAAAGAAAGAGTTAAAAGGAGACCTATTTTTATTTTTATGCCTCATTTTGTTACGTTATAAGCTTTTTTCTTACTATTATTGGCTGCTAACTAACATCCCACTATTTCTATTTTATTACATTTTTGGGACTTCACTAGCTGCCATTATAGTCCAGTTATAAAATACAACAAATGTTATTTATCGCAAGAATACCTAATTTAAGGATGGGTAAGCTTTAATTTATTGACTATAGTCACAATCTCGAAAAGTGGCCCACTAAAGGTATGTGTAGTTTAATATGGACTATAGTCACAATCTCGATTTGTTTATTGAAAATCTTATTACTAGTCACAGAAAATCAGACTTCAATGACATTGGCCGATACTATTATTGTCCAAAAGTCACAAATCACAAACCAGTAAATCCCGATATCCATCATTACATATAATTTCTATGCCATATGAGAAATTTATAATCTCTAAGATATTAATTTTTCTTCAGTCTATTTAATTTCTTCATTGACAACAATTCCTATATATTGCATGTTGGGGTTTACTGATTTTCCTCCTTGAAAGAAAACATGTTTGCTGTTTTGTTCATCGCACTCATCGCAGGTTCGTTACCTTCTTCTCTTTTACATCTTTTTCGTACCTTTTCTTATCTCCACAACAGTTAAAAAGCGATGTATTAAAATTAAATTGTTCTAAAATTATATATATATATATATATATTGTTTACAAATCAGTGAGATCTGCTGTGGCTGGCGATTCGTCGTATGACTACTCAGCCAGCATCGATGTAAGAAAAAACATAAAACCCTCTTTTTTCCTTTAATTATCGTCATTTTTCTCATTTTAATCTTTTTTTATTTAATTTTTTTAAACTGTTTGACCTAATTATAAGACATCAATATATATTTTCAATTTCGAATCTTAAAATTCAGAGTTTGGATGTTACGTATAACATCCTTTTATTTTCACTATTGAATTATTTTAATTAATGTCATTATTCCTTAGTAGTTAATACTTTACTCGTATCCTTTTCAGTGTCTTTCGGAACCTTTGGCTCCTCAATACAATGGTGGCCTCGTGAAAAACCCTAGCTTCGACATGAGCTTGAATGGCTGGAATGTATTTGGAAATGGAAAGATTATAGTCCGAAAATCTCAATTATCTGGCAATAATTATATGGTAGCATATAATCGAACAAAGCCATTCGATAGTTTCTCTCAGATATTTGATCTCCAGAAGAACAACTTGTATACCTTTTCAGGTAATTACAACCACCCTTCTCAATACCCTTCATTGTCTATATATCCTTTTCTTGATATTTTTTTTCCTTTTTCTTTTTTGAAGCGTGGATGCAAATTGGTGGTGGAAATAAAGAGATTATTACAGCTTACATGCAGACCCCAAAATTAGAATACATAAACATTGGTTCGGTAATAGCAAAATCTGGTTGTTGGTCCATGCTTAAAGGAGGGTTTACAGCTGATTATGACATGAAAGCTCAGCTTTACTTCACGGTTTGTCTGTTATTAATTTTTTAAATTTTTTTTTTTTTCAATTATATACTTCTTGGCATGTCCCTTTCTTTAGTTTATCAAGTGAATTTAAATTGAATTATGCACAAAAACACAAACACAGAGCAATAGCAGCAGCGAACTATGGATGGACAATGTTTCATTGAAACCATTCACCAGAAAAGAATGGCAAGATCAGCAGAACAGAAGCATTCACAAGGTAATATAATATAAATCACAATGTATATATTTTCAGAAATTGTTATTTATATCTGTAATGATTTCGAATCCAACCCTTACAAAAATGTCAAACGACCACTTTGACCTAAAATCATAACCTTGAAGGGAGTATATTTTATATTTAAATTTATGTATTTTTATCTAGCCTTAGACGTGGAATTTGTTTTTAATGGGCGGTCCTGCAGATTTGTGCAAATGACCTCTTGGACCTGAGCTCTGATACCACGTTCAATAACCACTTCGCCTAAAATAAACTTAATCTCGAAGGGAGAGCATGATTTTTTAAAATTTATTTATTTTATTTCCCACAAAACAGCTCCGAAAGAGACAACTAAAAATCCACGTGAGGACGAAAAATGGATCGAACCTCGAAGGAGCAAAGGTAACCCTAAACCAAACCAAACCCCTCTTCATGCTCGGGTGCAGCTCGACGGAGATGATCATAAACAACACATCGTACCAAAACTGGTTCGTCCACCGTTTCCCCGCCACGAGCTTCAACAACGAGATGAAATGGTACTACACGCAAGGCTCATCGGCCGTAGTAGAAAACTACACCGTCCCCGACGAAATGGTGGCCTTCTTCGAGAAAAATAGGGTTTCCGTTAGGGGCCACACGATCCTGTGGGACGCCACGAGGTTCATACAGGGATGGGTTAGGGTTTTGCCTCCCAAGGAGATCCTAAGCAACGCGATAAGGCACGTGGGCTCCGTCGTGTCGAGGTACCTCGGGGACGTGATAGGGTGGGACGTGATGAACGAGAACATGCACAACAGCTACTTCGAGGACGCGGTGGCGGCGAATTCCTCGGGAATGTTTTTTCAGATCGCGCACGCGATTTCTCCTATGACTCCGTTGTTTCTGAACGAGTACAACACGATTGAGACGCCCGGGGACGAGGCGTCGACGCCGTGGAAGTACTTGGAGAAGATCGAGGAGACTAGGGCTTTCCCGGGGAACGAGAGGTTGGTGCTCAAGATCGGTCTTCAAGGGCATTTCTTCGAGAGGCCTAACGCGTCGTACGTTAGGTCGTGTTTGGATCTTCTCGGGGCTACGAAGCTTCCGATTTGGATCACGGAGATTGATACCCGAAGAGGTCCCACTCAGGTAAATGTTTCTCATACTGAAAAAATTTTAGTCCTATAACTTTCACACGAAATTCACTTTTTGTGTTCTAATTGTTTGTCCACGTATGTTTGGTAGTAATTACTTTTTAGCCCTATAACTTTTCGCGAAAGTCTCTTTTCACCCTCTAACTTGTCCTTGTCCAAAACAAGTTCAGTATTTTTACTCGAATTTATTATAAGCAGCCTTTTTTTCTTCCTCTAGCATTTATCATGAATAATCATTTCCCACTATACAAAAATTAACGAGCGTTCTTGCTGAAGCAATCACATTTTTCTTGACGGAAGCAATCAAAAAGTGATCCTAACTTTTACAAAAAAAAAAGGATCGCTCAAGAAAAATGGGACTATCTTTTGGAAACCAAATTTCGTGAAAGTTATAAGACTATTTTGGACAGACAAAGACAGATGAGAATGAAAATAAAGTTTGCTAACTGAACATTGAACTTCTTTTTTATCCGAATTTTATGTAGATCTAGTCCCTTTTCAAAATTAGTCAAGTATGTTTAAATAATTTATTATAAATAGTTCTTTTTTTGTATAGCATTTCACATCATACAAAATTGACTACTATTCTTGACGAAGCAATCATATCTTCCTCGCTAGAAGAAATCAGAAAATGGCCGGAATAAAAACTCAAAATTGAGTATTTCATGAAAAAATGGATGGAAATATACTCGACTAGTTTTGGACAATGACAAGTTACGGGATGAAATGTGAAAGCACACGTTACTACTTCCTTAGATGAAAAAGTTAGAGGAGTTTGAAAATTAGTTTACTCTTCAAATCAACATTGAATGGTCTTTTTTTTTTCCCATCTAAATTTAACTACACAGGCTGCAGAATTGGAAGATATTATGAGGGAAGTATATTCTCACCCCGCCGTCGAAGGAATCATCCTATGGGGCGGGTGGAAACCGACCATATGCAACGACACGTGCGTATTCATGCAAGAGAACTACCAGTTTTGGAACCGCACGTGCGCCAAGATGTGCTTGACGGATAATAACTTCAAGAACACGAAAGCAGGAGACATAGTGGATAAGTACGTGTTGAGAGAGTGGAGGACTTCGAATGTGGTGGGAAATACGAACAGGGACGGCGTTTATGCGGTCAACGCCTTTCACGGTGAGTATTCTTTGTCGTATTCGCATCCTTCGGTCAAAAACTCGGGGCAGAAGACGTTCAACGTGACGAACGATGTCGGGTCGGGTCCTCTGGAAATTGTCGTTACCCTTTGATGGATTTGTCATTGAATGCGTAATGATTAATGATGTAATTTGAGTATTTGTAAGCGGAAACTAAACTAAAACTAATGACGCTTAGATGGAGACATCGAATGGTCCAATTTCTACAATTTTCTATTTTATTACCACAACTCTTTATTGTGGTCCTAACGACTTTGATTGTCCACCCACCGTCGATGCTAGCGATTCATTCTTATATTAAATTAAGTAGGCTTAGTTACTTTTTCTTAAGAATGGAATGTATATATGGGAGTGACATTAGAAAAACATCTAAATTAAGGAATATATCTTTATGAAAATGGAGTTTTGAAATTTAAGCAATTAAAGGATAATTAACGCAAAAACCTAATTTAAGCTTGAAATTATCACACATAACTCATGACCCGTAATTAACAATTAAATTTGGGAAAAAATCCCACGTGGAGCCAGACATGCAAATCTGGATCGAAAATTTTCAATGCCACATAGGATTCTCCCCGAACTAATTTTCATGTTCACCTTACATGTGATCATTCCGTGCTGAAATTATGTTTCCAGCGTTAATTGTTCTCAGATTATGTTCGTCGAATATGCTGATTTGGACCTAATTTTTTCAAACGCCTCGTAGGATTTTCTTTAAATTAATTATAATGCGTGACTCATTTATATTAATCTGGGATTGAAATACGATTTTCCGCATTCTCTATTGCTCCAATTTCAAAGCTTATCATCCCGGTAAAATTGCTCATTCTTAAAGTTAGATGGGACTAAGAAGTTACTAAAGCCAATTAAATACGATCGAGCTGTAACGAAAATGATAGTCAAGTTGCTTTACACCACAAAAATAAATGGACAAGAAAACATAAATCTGACCATATTTTTTATTCAATATGATTTGATTATATAAGATAAGGTCACCATTTCCCCAAGAAAACCGACAACGCTCTCTTTTTTTTATGGTTCGAGAAGGAAAATCCGTTTCGTCTAATCCGAATTCGAGTTTTTCCGATTACGCAAAACCAAAGTTTCTCCACTACTTTCCTCTCAGCCCATAATCTATTTTTTAAAGGAGAGATTTTTGAATATAAGAACTCGGCCTCTTGTAGTGGTTTTTCTTTGATTTTGCTGTGAAGAAAGCTAGCAAAGACACTACAGACAGAAAAATGGGTTCGATCAATTTTTCTTGCTCATCGACGTCTCTTGCTCCCTCAAGGTAAATCAATTCTGTGTCGTGTTGTGAAATGATATGCGAATGAATACAGATGCAAGATTTCGTTTTATCCCTTTTCGATTGATTGAGCTTTTTTTTGTAGCCGTTATGTTATATAGATTTATGCGTTGCTCGCTCTGTTTCATTTGCATAGGGTTTCGATTGAAATCCCACACTTTTATTACATCATTAAAAGATCCGAAAATTTCTTGAGATATTAATCTGCGGTCTGAGTTATAACTTGAAGCTGAGGAGTGAATTTGGCTCTCATTATCATCTGGTGATCTGTTTCTTCAGCAAGCTGTTAGTTGTTTTTCTTCGATCATAAGCTAACGGGATCTCGAAAAAAAAAAAAAAAACCTCTCCTCTTACAGGGCACTGAAAAAATTAGGGCTTTTCAATGGTGGAGAATTCTTGAAAGTATCGAACGCAAAATCAGGCTTCATTTCGAAGCCCAATATCAAAATCAGATCCGCATTGCTCTCCAGCGAAAACGAGCTTTCCTCTCATCCCAATGGAGTCGAATTGCAGGGCGATATCGTAAAATTAGGTTCGCTCTCGGCTGATTTGGCTCCCGTGGCCAGCGGGTTCTCGATCGACAACGATGAGTTCGATTTGGACAGGCCATCACGAGGCTTCTCGTCTATTGCGGAGGCCATCAAAGACATTCGCAATGGAAAGGTTTTGTCTTTGTTTTACATTTACCTGTTTTGGTTTCTTTTTTTCTTGCTCGAGATTTATAGAATGCCCACTAAAATACTAAAATGGGTGAGATAAATAATGGGAAATTTTACGGTGATCACCTTGGGTGGGCACCGATTATGTGGCACTGATTGGTGTCATATCAACATTGCTACATCAGCATAAGAGGTGATGTGACACTGATTGATACCTTCTACGTGCCATTGATTGACACCTCTTCTGTTGATGTGACACCATCAGTGCCACATAACAGGTGCTCACAAAAGGTCAGCACCGTAAAATTTCTCGATAAATCCATTACGAGCTTAAATAGTAAATAATTTATCTCGGGCCTTAATGTGAGGGATCATAACCAAACACCGCACGTCTCTATACTTTTGAACATGTTTTTCGAGGGTTGATTGTTTTGTTCGCTTATGTGTTGATGATCGTTGCATCGTGCACTGTAGATGGTGGTGGTTGTGGACGACGAAGACAGAGAGAACGAAGGAGACCTAATCATGGCCGCCTCCAAAGTCACCCCGGAGGCCATGGCCTTCTTTGTGAAGCACGGGACCGGAATTGTCTGCGTGAGCATGAAGGAAGAAGACCTCGAGAGGCTAAAGCTTCCTCTGATGGTGAATCACAAGGAAAACGAGGATAAACTCCGCACCGCGTTTACCGTCTCGGTGGTGAGTGGTCTCCACATAGACATCATATTAACTCCATTTCTTGATATCGAATGCTAAAAACAAGAAGAAAGGAATCATTTTTATCCTTCTCTTTTTTTTTTGGCTCTGAAATTATTGTAGGATGCGAAAAATGGGACGACAACGGGCGTTTCGGCGAGGGACAGGGCGAAGACGATACTTTGCCTCGCGTCTCGGGAATCGAAGCCCGAGGATTTTAATCGGCCCGGTCACATTTTCCCGCTAATGTACAGAGAAGGAGGTGTCCTTAAAAGGGCCGGACACACCGAGGCTGCCGTGGACCTTTCGGTGCTAGCTGGGTTGGAGCCGGCTGGGGTCTTGTGTGAGGTGGTCGATGACGACGGTTCCATGGCTAGGTTGCCGAGGCTTCGTGAGTTCGCGGAGAAGGAGAACTTCAAAGTTATCTCCATCGCCGATTTGATTAGGTAATAAATCTAAAAAAATGCGGTAATAATTTCTAAGACCGTTAGTTTCTTGGATAAGGTCGGCCTTGAAAAAAAAAAGGGAGAATGCGGTTTTGGTCCCCCAGTGTTTGTTGTATGTGCGTTTTTTGGTCCCCATGTTCCGAGATGCCACTTTCAGTCCCAGATGTTAATGATTTTTGGTCGTTTTGGTCCACCGGTTAATTTAACCGTTAGTTTGGACTGAATGACGGGCCGGTTAATTTAAACGTGCTATTTACTTCGGCAGATATCGGAGAAAAAGGGATACATTAGTCGAGCATGCATCTGTCGCCCGTATACCGACCATGTGGGGCCCGTTCGCCGCGCACTGCTATAGATCAATCTTGGACGGGATCGAGCACATCGCTATGGTTAAGGTGGGTGCGATTGATTAGTGAAAATGAAATATGTAAATTTAAAATTTGATACTCCCTCCTAAGCATAAGCTTTTGGGTGAAGTGGTCATCTAACAAGATATCAGAGCCATGCCAAGAAGTCATGAGTACGAATCCTCACGACCAGTAATTTAAGAAAATTCCACGTCCTAGACTAGAAAAGAAAGAAATTAGCCTGAACGTGAGGATGAATTGAAAATATGTTGCACCCCGTCAAGGTTAAGTTTTTAGGTGAAGTGGCCGTGTAATTGTGTGTGTTTATTTTTTCTCGAGAACCGAAAAATTTAAAAAAAAATGGTATATTTTGACATCATAGGGCGACATAGGGGACGGGCAAGACATCCTCGTACGAGTCCACTCGGAGTGTCTCACCGGGGACATATTCAGTTCGGCCCGGTGCGACTGCGGGACCCAATTGTCCCTCGCAATGAAACAGATCGAGGCGGCGGGCAGGGGCGTTTTGGTCTATTTACGCGGGCACGAGGGGAGGGGCATCGGCTTGGGGCACAAGCTCAGGGCCTACAACCTTCAGGACGACGGGAGGGACACGGTGGAGGCCAACGAGGAGTTCGGGCTGCCCGTGGACTCGAGGGAGTACGGGATCGGGGCTCAGATGCTGAGGGACCTCGGGGTTAGGACCATGAGGCTCATGACTAATAACCCGGCAAAGTACGGAGGGCTCAAGGGCTACGGGCTCGCTGTGGCTGAACGGGTCCCGCTCGTGGGACCCATCAATGAAGAGAACAAGAGGTACCTCGAGACAAAGCGGGCCAAGATGGGGCACGTTTACGGGTTGGATTCCAATGGGAATCCGAATATTATAGGCAAAAGCGTCGCCAATGGCTCGGTTAAATCCGAGATGTAAGGGTCGGGTCGGGTTTTCAGCCAGCGTGATGGGAACACAAAATGACTTGGTTTATTGCATTTTTTTTTATTTGCAAAAGACTACATGTAGTAGTAGTGTAGTGTAAGGACTCATTGATTAATTATTCTTGCTCATTTTGTGACATGTTTGGATTCAAGAAATGCAGTTTCCAAAAAGTGATTTATTGGTTGGACTTGTGGATTATTAAGGGGTCTTATGTTTGAATTTCACTAGTGACTTTGATTATCAAAGTTTGTGTGCCTTTGGGAAAAAGACACATGAACGTGAAATGATTGGTTGTCTCATATACAAGATGTTTATCAGATTGAATTTAGTTGGCGGCGCTTTAAAGAAATCTGAGATACTAGATACAATGTTAAATTTGTAATTTAATTTGAAATAATTATACTTGACTTTTATTCTTATCTTACGCGTTATTACACAAGTGATATTGGTTAGTATAAAATAGAAACTATATCTCGTAGGTGTGGTAAATCATTAACATGCAATTATGAAGGAAGCAATTAATTAAATTGTGATTATTGTAAATTTCCGGAAGATGTTCACTGCGATAATTTTTTTTTAGTAATAAGAATCATTTATTAGGACGCGTAATTTTATTAATTACCCTTCCATTTATAGGTAATAAATCACAGTTAATATGAGGGAAACCGTGTGTGATGATTTAATGACCAAAGGAAAGCTTCTAACATTACCCACGGTGTGATTTTCCTCTAATCCTTGCCGTCCAAAACGTAATGCCGACTCCAATCTAACGGCCGAGAAAAGATCTCAGATTTCACTCCCTACCGTACCCGCTCTCCTACATATACACGCCTCATTCTTCATTCTTTGAACTCGTAATTAAGCTCGCACAGTAATAGAAAGAAATTCAAATATCGCTTTTTCGATAAATAGTTTTCAAAGATATATTGCTCTCCTACAAATTTACGATAATGTCCTTTACTAGGGTTTCAGCGGTGGCCATGTTCGCGGCGCTGTTGTTCTCCGCCGCCGTGGCTCGGTCGCCGCATTATGCACCGTCCCCGACGCCGGTGCCTCACGCTCCGTCGCTTCACTCCCCTCTCCCGAGCCCTACGGCGTCTCCTTCTGCGATACCTACCGCGTCTCCCTCTCCCTCACCCGTGCCTCATCAGACAACTCCGCCGTCGCCTCCTCCGTCCGTTTTGCCGCCGTCACCCTCAGCGGATGTTCCTCCGCCATCCGATTACGCTCCTTCACCGGCTCCTACTCCCAGCGGCGCTGCATCCTTCCGAGTCGGCGTTGCTGCTTCTGGTTTCGCTGCTTTGCTCGCCGTTGCTTTGATAGCTTGAGTTTCTATTTTATTTATTTATTAATAATATATATATATGGTTACTGTAGTTTTTTCCTTATTATTTTCTTTGTAGTAAGTCCTTGTCTTATATACTTTGCTAGTGATGTCTTCTTCCATGTTATCAAATAACATTCTTATATATGACATCGAATTCTTCATCATAAAATGATACATCATCGAAAAAACAATGAAAAGAAACGAAATAAAATGTCCTAAACAACATTAAAAAAATTGCAAATTGACGTTCTCTATAACGTTACAGAATAAAAGTCGACGATGATTAATATACAATCCATAAATATTCGAATATATAGACGATAGTTAACCGACAAAAGCCCTTCGTTATCACGAACACCAAGACCTTTTTTACAAGAACCGTTGCATATCACATTAAATAGCTTCTTACATAACATGTCTTAAAAGCCCTTTTGATATATTATGGATTCAGCGTTAGCTCCTAATATTGCGAGCCTTAGTCCCTCAAATGAACACAATATTAGAGACTCAATAAACATAACTTCGAAATCATTAATCATCTTCTCATTGGTTATTACATCCTTGGTCCTCCTAGCTTTTCACAAACTCTACGGACTCTACAAGAACAGGCAAAGAAGACCACCGTTAGCCACCGGCGATCAAGAACCCGTCCCCGAGGAGGACACGGTGGGCTACGGGCTCGTCGTGGACCATCCCGTATGGTACATTAGAACCGTCGGGCTGCAGTCGTCCGTGGTTGGCTCGATCACGGTGGTTCGGTACGAGAAGGGAGACGGGCTCGTCGAAGGGACCGAGTGTTCGGTTTGTTTGGCCGGGTTCGAAGGGGGAGAGAGCCTGAGGTTGCTGCCCAAGTGTAGCCACGCGTTTCACTTGCCTTGCATTGACACGTGGCTTGGGTCCCACACTAACTGTCCCTTGTGCCGCGCGCCTATCGTGTTGCCTTTGAGTGGCTCGGGCTATGACGTGGAAGAGGTGAGAGTTGAGGCGTCGAATGAGGAATTGTGCCAAGAATTAGTGGTGGAGAATAATGCTACTCATGAATTTCTTGCAATGAATTAATTAAGTCCAAATTATTAAATTAGGTCACTAACTATGCATCTCGTGTTTTTTGGGTCACTAAGTTTCATAATTCCAAATATATGTTACTTAGTGACCTAAATTTGCAATTATGAAACTTAGTGACCCAAAAACGAAAACAGATATAGTTAGTGACCTAGTTTAATAATTTGTCCACTAATTAATATGAGAATTTCTCGTTTGTTGCGGAGTAGAATTTATTTATGGTGTTCGTGAGACGATATCGATCCGAACTTTCGTGTTCTAAAGTGTCCTCAAGATACACGGACATGTGAATTTTGTTATCACAGCACTATTAAGCAAAGTTTTTTTGACAAATCTACCGAATGCTCGGATATTTTATAGTTGTATGGAAGGAGGGGACGTGGATTTATGAATGCTATGAACGTTGTGGTGTTTGAGTGATTTTTTCTTTCTCTCTGCATGGACCTATTATAGGTCTCGAAATTAGGGATGACAACGGGTCCTATTTGGGTCCTTAATGGGGGTAGATTTGAGTTAGGTCCATTCATATTCATTGGATTTAAGGCTTAAATCGAGGCCGTTAAAGGACTCAATTAGGACCCGTTGACATCTCTACTCAAAATGTTTCAGGGCCATTCAGCTAATATCATCTCCACTCGCTATATACACTGACACCTCGTACTCGTCTGCCTCAATATCTTTTGCGTCTTTCGTTTCATAAAAACGTAAAATTTGTTGAGATTCTAAAAGATGTCTTATTTTTAGATTAATTTGTTACTTAAAAGATTGATATATCAATTAGATGGTTTTTAGATAGGGATAAGTGGGAACATGAATTAATTTTTTTACCATTTTCTAGAAGAGTTCGGGCGAAACTATATATAGCTTTCATTTTCACAAAATAACATTCAACTGTAAAGAAAAGGAAATTAAGATATTAATAAAAAACGTATGTTCTTCTATCAGCACGTCAGGATGGCCGAGTGGTCTAAGGCGCCAGACTCAAGTTCTGGTCCTCTAACGAGGGCGTGGGTTCAAATCCCACTTCTGACAAAAAGATCCTTCATTCTTTTAAAAAAAAAATTAAATTATGTATGAACTTGGCTATATATGTCATCGGCCCACAATGTTTATATTTTTGTTTCAGGCCCACGTCTTTGTTTCAGGCCCGACCCATCTATTCAAATAAAAATATCAAGTATATTCTCTTTTTATTTTTATTTTTATTTTGTTCTCTATCTCTAGCGCTTTGTCAATTGTAAAATGTAATGATCGTTATAACTGTTCATTTCCATATGTTCACCCTTTAGATACGTATATAGACTCCAATGCAAACAAAAAATGGACACGTGTGGTGCGCGTCCTCTTTGTTTGTAAAGTATTTATAAATAATTAGATAAATAGCAATAAATAATTCCGAAATTAACTCCACTTAACATTCATTATTTCATAAAAAAATACAATGCCTATGATTGAGATTATTTATGTTTTATTTTCTCAAATAAAAATAATGAGACTTTTCAATTGCTTGCCAAATGTAAAGCGATTCTGCACCGTTGGATCGTGGAAAAGATCATATACGCACGAGGAGTTGCAAGTACAAGCGAAGCTGTAAAATTACGCAGGAAATAAAAAAGGTAACTAAACGAACCGAAACGAGAGCGAAGAAATCTCCTCTCTTTGATATTTCTTTCCGTTTTCTCTCGAAAAATCTTCTTATTAATGCGCTGATCCGCTCGTTTATTCGGCTGAGGAGTTCGTCCACAGTAATATCTTCTCTTGTGCTGTTTGGGGATTTTGTTTTCCTTTTTCTGCGGGAGGTTTCTGAATTGAGCATTGATTGTCGTCATAATTAGCGATTGTAGCGAATTAGGTCGAACCTTTTAGGCGGTTTCCTTCCATGGGTCGACGGAAAAAATACAAATCAGACGTCTACACGCGTCGGGGTGCGAGATTTGATTGCTTTTCCGTCTCCTTTTGAAGAAATAAATCAGCGTTGATCTCGTTCTTTTTGGGGCCCTCTCTTTTCTTTTTCTTTTGTTTTTATAAGCTTGGATCGTTCAGTTAAAATTTGGGGCATTTGGTTACTGTCGATTGCGGATTACGTATATGAACTCGTTTCAGTGTAAGATTACCTGTTGATAGATTGTGTCGTTCATCGAGGGTTTGTTGGAGGTGAAACATCAGGATTCTTCGTAGTTTACTGTCTTCTATAGGCGATTATTAGGAGCGCTTAACGTACTAATTCTGTTAGCTTAGTGATCTGTGATCTCCCTGAATCAGTAAGCATCATAAGTTTCGCTTGTTATAGTATATGGAGTGCTCGGGGAAGAAGAGAAAGGGACTTGAGATCCCGTATGAATCTGAAGCCGTTATTGGGAAAGGAGCAAGATTAGCAACCCTTTTGTCACACTTGTCTCTCGAAGATTACTCAAGGAGGAAGAAGAAGTGCAAGGAGTCTCTAGTTTCTAAGATCCTTGCTTCGAGCAGAAGCTTCGGTAATGGAGCCATCACTGCACCGGTGTGTGGGGCTGCTTGTTTGGAATCACTAGGCCGAGGCCTGAAGAGGAAAATAGGCTGCATCGATGCAGCCACTCGATTGGGAAGGAAGAAGAAGATCGAAAATGATTACGAGCTAGCTAAAACTTTAGGACAGGGGAAATTTGGATCGGTTGTGCTCTGCTATAGCAAAGCTACCAGTGAGGAATTTGCTTGCAAGACTCTACGAAAAGGAGAGGAAATCGTTCATAGAGAAGTGGAGATAATGCAGCACCTCTCTGGGCACCCGGGGGTTGTGACCCTTAAGGCTGTTTATGAAGATGCAGAGTCTTTTCATCTGGTCATGGAATTGTGCTCCGGTGGGCGTTTGCTCGATCAGATGGGGAAAGAAGGCCGTTACTCTGAACATAAAGCTGCTAAAGTGATCAGGGATCTGATGTTGGCTGTTCGATATTGCCATGAAATGGGCGTTGTTCACAGGGACATAAAACCCGAGAATATCCTCCTCACGTCCTCTGGGCAGATGAAACTGGCTGATTTTGGGTTGGCTTTGAGGATATTAGATGGTATGTCTACATAGTGGAAGCATTTTGTTGTTTCTGAATTTAGTATTAGCAATCAAGTTATCTGTTATGCCACACTTTATTTAAAATGCAAATTGAGCTGTTTCTTTTATAGCTTAAATGTGCTATATTTATCATTAAATGCAAGCAATTGATAATTTTCATTAGTAAAAGGACGATGGTGACTATCGATTTTGTATAGTATGTCGCTCTTGATCATATTCTCTATCTTCTTGGCAACTGACCAGTATTTGGAGGTGCTGTAGTATCATGAACTTGTACTTGCTAAGGCATCATTTGTCTAATCAGTAATGCCTGAGATTCATTATTATAAACATGACAATGCATATCAATATATCATTTTTAAGGTGCGAAGTGTTGCAATTTTGCAGGTCAGAATCTAACGGGTACTGTTGGGAGTCCCGCGTACGTTGCTCCCGAGGTTTTATTGGGTAATTACTCCGAGAAAGTGGACATATGGAGCGCCGGTGTCCTCCTACACGCACTTTTGGTTGGTTTTCTTCCATTTCAAGGCGATTCTTTGGAGAGCATCTTCGAGGCTATCAAGAAAAACGAGCTCGATTTCAACAGCGGTGCCTGGGAATCCGTATCAAAACCTGCTCGTGATCTTCTTTCTGGGATGTTAACAAGAAATGTCTCCACAAGGTTAACCGCCAACGATGTCTTGAGTAAGTTGTCACCTCAGAAAACCTTTTTTACTGCAATGTCTTGGGAATTCGTGTAATGGGCTGTACAAATATTATGATCATTCGAATTTGCACCATCAACTTAAATAATCGACTTTTTTAGTCCTAATCACCATGTATCTAAATTGCAGGGCATCCATGGATTGCTTTCTACACCGAACCTTCACTGAACACCCTAACTTCCGAACCGAAGAAGAAGCACGTGAGGTCACCTTCGAAGAGGTTAACAACTACTAATCAAGGCCCGGAGTCAGAGAGAAAGAGATTAGCTTCCTACAGCACTCTCTATGACGGCTCCTGTCCGAATTTTTCTAGCGAAGCAGCTGAAGATCAAGAGGATGATGGGCTCGTTGACGTGTTGGCTGCTGCCATTTCACGGGTTAGGATATCAGAGCCTAAGAGGAGCAGAATCTGCAGCCCATCGAGGGCCATCGAGGCTCAGTGCTCTTCGAATCTGAAGACGGGCAACCTCTGCAAAGCCTTCTGATCAACATTTCTCCTGCTGCTTAACAATAACCTCAGTGCTCTCTTATTGATCTTTGGGTTTATTATATAGTTTTAATGGTGTGGTTTTAACTAGTAGTAAGTAGTAACTGATATGGCCTATGAAGTGAGTCATGATATGTTTGTTAGGGCATCACATGACTTGACAAGCTATTCCTGTACATAAAGCCACTTGCATGTTCTTTAACAGTGCTAATGTTGCTTATGAACTTTAAATTTCATGTGGGCTCTCTTTCTTTTTAGCTTTTCTTACAGTTTAGTACTATTTTTGAGTAATTGACATAAAATTCTCAACTTCATCCACCAAGAATCTCTTTCTATGGCCAAGGCAAGCAGTGAATCTCTGTGCAGTGTCTTATTTTCTTTGCAGTCACTGAAATTCTCCATCTTCTTCATCTTCTTATCTTCCATGGCCTTCCTTTTGATCCAATCTATACGATTCCCACCGCCTCCGTACGTCAACAACTACACAATATCTACAATTCAACAATCGGAGAATCGAAATTGCAGTGAAGAGTACTTCAAATCCGTGGAATCCAAGCTCAAAGATTCCGTTACATTTCTCCCGTTGAAGGACCTTCGATATTCGAACAAAGCCCTTGAAGGGCACACGTGGTTCATGAGCTCAACGTACGACACACACGAGAAAGGCCAAGTTCAGTACCAAGAATTCCCTTCTGCATCGTCCAAAACCCGCGTTCTGTGCCTAAAAGGCAACGACACGCACGACGGTTTGTGGAACTCGTACGCACTAGCATGGCCCGAGTCTCTTCCCGACAACGCCACTTCCGTGAACGGCCTCACTTTCGTATCGTACAATCACTACAACTACGATAATATTTGGCACGGTCTATCAGCCTTAGTGCCCTTCGTTGCATGGCACGTGAGGAACCGGTGCTCGAGCCCACCGGCTAGGTGGGTCCTTTACCACTGGGGAGAGGTGAGGACCCAAGTGGGACCGTGGCTAAGTTCGTTAGCGGAAGCCACTTTCGATTCCCCCTTAAACATAAAAAAGTTCGATAGAGAGAAAGACACTGCAACTTGTTTCGAGAAGGCCGTGGTGATGAGGCATAACGAAGGGGGAATGTCGAGGGAGAGGAGGCTCGAAGTCTACGATTATTTGAGGTGCAAAGCGAGAATTTACTGCAACGTAAGCTTTGCCGGTAGAAATTACGAGGCTAACGACGACGAGGGTTTTCCAGTTATAGGCATGACTCTGTTCATGAGGACCGGTCCTCGGTCGTTCAAGAACGATTCCGCCGTCGTTGACGTCTTTCGAAGGGCTTGTTACGCCGTACGAGGCTGCCGAATTTCGGTAGCGTACGCGCGTAACCTCACCTTCTGCGAACAGGCGAGAATCTTTACGTTGTTCTTGTTTGCTTTTTACTACCATGCATGCTGATTGTTGAATGATCACTTCATTTCACTTAAAAGGAAAGTGCATTATAATCTGAATTTATATTATTTATTTCTAAAAGCCCCATCACGTCAATGATGGTTTCCTTCTTATCCAGCCTTAAACATGTTTTCACATGAGCTCTGATACCATGTTGAACTGTCACTTCACTTAAAAGCTTAGTCTTGGAGGTAGTGTACCATATTTAAAATTTTTATATATTTTATTTCCAGCACGTCCCCTTACGTCAAGGTTGATTTCTTTCATATCTAGCCTTATACGCATAATTTTCTTAAATGGATGGTCGATGATTCGTACCCATGACCTCTTGGGCCTGACCTCTGTTATCATGTTGAACGATCCACTTCACCTAAAAGCTTAAGCTTGAAGACAGTGTACCATATTTTAAAATTATATATTCTATTTTCAAATACTGATCTTGTAATGAAATAAAAAAAGTATAGGTGAAACTGATGGGAGAAACGGATATATTGGTGTCTCCACACGGGGCACAGCTCACAAACATGTTCCTTATGGACAGAAATAGCAGCGTAATGGAATTTTACCCAAAGGGCTGGCTCGAGCTGGCCGGCGTCGGGCAGTATGTGTACCGTTGGATAGCGAGCTGGTCGGGTATGGAGCACCACGGAGCTTGGCGGGACCCGAACGGCGCCAGCTGTCCGTTTGGCGAAGGCGATCGGAGGTGCATGAGTGTTTACAAGAATGCAAGAATCGGACACAACGAGAGCTACTTCTACGATTGGGCAAGAGATGTGCTTGATGATCATGTGAAGCTGATGAAGGAGCAATACATGTTGAGGAGTAATGAAGTAGTCACTAGAGGTAATTATTGCCATTGTTAGGTCTATAATTAGAATACATTTTTTTTTTCTCTTTTCGTAAGAAGTATCTCCATTAGCCAACGTAGTTCTCTGATCACGACTGAATCAGAATGAAACGAATGTAGTCGATAATGGGATCGTTCAGTGGAAATAATCCCTTGACATGTGTTAATCGTCGTAAATTCTTCCACACAAATTGTGAGAGTGGTCAAGGAATCCAAGGGCCCATGACATTCTTTCAGAGATGGTATGACCCGATCTGACTTATTTGATTGGAAAACCACAAAATGTTTTTTTTCTTCTAATTATATAATTAGTCAGCACCACTTAAAAGGTAACTCATCAATTAGTTGTCATAAATTTACAACTTTACCCCTCATTTTATTATTTATTCCAAATATATCCTCGAAAATCAATTTTTTTTAAGTAATACACAATTAAAATTAAATTATAATTTCATATATCAAAAGTTTAAATTTGTGTGTGTGTGTGTGTATAATAGTGCACACAGATTGATTAAAATACAAGTAATAATAAAATAACAAGCTATTAGATCATAACATTAATTCTTGAATCTGACTAAGAAGGGACCTACCTTATCTCTATTATTGAAAATTGTATCCTCAGCTCTATGTTCTTATATATCCCCATTCAATCATAGCATGCAAGTTATAACAGCAATGATAACTATTTACACACAGCCAGTAAAAGGTTGTTCCTTGTTATACATCTGAACAGTATAGCACAAATGATTTTAAGTGTAATAATCAAACAAAGACCAAAAACTACTGATAATAAACTGCTTGGGATCCTAAAAGTGGCTCCCCATCGTCTAGAGGCTTCTGTGTATTTTTGTCCCAAGAAGGGACAGCCCACATGATGTGAGTACAAGTACTTAATGATGGGGTTAAGTTACTTAACTGCGGTAAACATTTCTAATATGGCAACAACAACCAAGTACTCAACTTCCATTGATGGTTAGTTGTTAATGATGTTTTGTCGGAGAGATTCAAATGGCTTGCTGAATATGGACAGGTTTCACATTTGATTATTCTGTCAGAGAACATTACCCTTAACGGCCACATGAATCCTTGTCCGCTTCTATTTCACTCGCATAGTTTCACCAGCCACTGAGAGTTTGAAAGAAAAAGAAAAAAAAAAAAGAGGGCCTCAATGTAGTAATACCAATTTAGTGGTCCTCTCCTCATGCGTCGAAATCCATGCAATAAATGTGATAATTTTGTTTTAGCAATCTTCAGCATTATGATGCACACCTACTCCATTAGCAGCCTTTTTCTGTGCAGTTGTTATCAGAGAAGAATGTTCATTCACATGAGAAAGAAATATGAGGCTGTAAAATTGAAACTTACCATTGAAAGAAAGCAAGAACTTACAAGAGATTACTCATTATTATTATTATTATTATTACCTGTGAAAGAAAAATCCAAAACAGTGTTTAAAGCCCATTGCTCCACAGCCTGTGCTCCTCATAGATTTCAGCAACAAAAGCCGACAACTGATTATTAAGAGATAAATTTCCCAGCACCCCATGTGAGATTTTCTCCCTTTCTTGTCACTGAATAGTGATAATAATCTTTCCCATAAACTCCTTGCAAGAAAAAGTCCCCCAATTCTCTTCCGCTTTTTCCTCATATGCTTCACTAGCTTTTCACCACCATAGTAATCATGTGGGAATCAGAATCAGAATCCGCCGTTGGGAGAGATTACGCCAACGGGGCAATGACCACAACAAAGCCCGGCCTCAAAACAGATGGCTTCGAGCAAAGAGGACACTCTTGGTAACCACTTTTCTCTCGTGTTTCTTCCTTACAAGCTCGTAAATTTACTGCAGCAGATTTCAATAGTAATGAGAAACATCACCGTCGCAGGTTCGTAGCCACCGATGTCCCCAGCGACCTACAAGTTCAAGTTGCAGACGTCAGCTTCCATCTACACAAGGTAAATTTATTATCACGCTCATCTCTTCGAGAATTTCTCCGGGCGTCACTTTCTTGATTTTCCTCTTTCAGTATCCTCTGCTCTCTCGATGTGGGAAAATGAACAGAATAATTTACGAATCGCGGGATCCCGATTTGAAAAGGGTATCCCTCGACGACCTCCCCGGCGGGCCCGAGGCGTTCGAGCTCGCGGCAAAGTTCTGCTACGGGATCGCCGTCGACCTGACGGCGAGCAACATCTCCGGGCTGAGGTGCGCCGCCGAGTACTTAGAGATGACGGAGGATTTGGAGGAGGGGAACCTCATATTCAAGGCCGAGGCCTTCCTGAGCTACGTGGTGCTGTCCTCGTGGGGGGACTCGATTTTGGTGCTGAAGAGCTGCGAGAAGCTCTCGCCGTGGGCAGAGAACCTGCAGATCGTGCGGCGGTGCAGCGAGTCGATCGCGTGGAAGGCGTGCGCGAACCCTAAGGGGATAAGGTGGCAGTACGCCGGCCGGCCGAGCCCCAAGTGGAGCGAATCGAAGGAGTCGGCGAGCCCGAGCAGGAGCTCGCCGGCTCCGCTCGACTGGTGGTTCGAGGACGTCTCCGTCCTGAGGATCGACCACTTCGTGCGGGTCGTGACGGCGATCAAAGTGAAGGGCATGAGGTACTCATGAATTAACCACTAATTAAGATGCGGGATAAAAGTTAAAACTACATTTGGTCCCTAATGTTTGTCCGTTGTCAATTTTGATCCCCAAAATTGATATATTCCTAAAATATTCCGTCTAAATTGACGAAAATCTAACCGAGCGATCAAAATTGTCCCGGGTCAGCCAGTTACTTTAAAGTTTAACCGTTAAGTTGGGGACGAATTGGGTCGGGCCGATCCGAAATTTTCAGGCCAAAGAATGGGGGATCCGGCCCGATCCGTAAACTCGGGCTGGCCCCGCCAATAATTTCATCCTACTTAATGGTTACATTAGTCGGATGACAAAGTCGCCCAAAATCGATAACGTTGGGATCAAATGTGGCATCTCGAAATGTGTGGGACAAAACACACACATACCTCTTGAGCACCAAAAATGACTTTCGTATTATTTTACATTTCTATATTTTATTTTCAACACGCACGTCTACGCTGGATTCTTCATTATCTAACCTTAAACATGTAATATTTTTTTAAAAAAATGGATGTTCGTGGTGATTCGTACCAAATACCTATTTGGCCCGTGAGCTCTCTAATACCATGTTGAACGACCACTGCATCTAAAACCTTAACCTCGAAGGCACTGTATCATATCCTCAAAATTTATACACTTTATTTCCAACAGGTACGATCTAATCGGAGCCGCGATCGTCCACTACGCGGCGAAGTGGCTCCCCGCCCTAGCCAGAGACGGCTCCGGCTCGGGTTCCGGATCCGGTTCCGGGTCGGGAGGTCTTTACGACGGCGGGAGCGACAACAACTGGAAAGGCGGGCTCCACATGATAGTGGCGGCCGGAAAGGTCAACGCCAGAGAGGACCCGCACCTGCCGGCGACGGTCCAAGCGAGGGACCATCGGATGATCGTCGAGAGCCTCATCAGCATAATCCCGCCCCAGAAGGACAGCGTCACGTGCAGCTTCCTCCTGAGGCTCCTGAGGACGGCGAACATGCTGAAGGCGGCCCCCGCTTTGGTCACCGAGCTCGAGAAGAGGGTCGGGATGCAGTTCGAGCAGGCCTCGCTTCAGGATCTCCTTATGCCCTCCTACGGCGGAGGCGAGACGATGCACGACGTCGACCTCGTGCAGAGGCTGTTGGAGCACTTCCTCGTTCAGGAACAGTCCGAAGGCTCGAGCCCGAGCCGGGCGGCGGCGGCCGCGTCCGATGCGAAGATGTACGATTTCGCTTCGCGGGGGAATGGTAATAGTGTTGCCGCCGGTGCCGCCACGAGCAGTGCTAAGATGAGAGTGGCGAGGCTCGTCGACAGCTACCTGACGGAGGTTGCGAGGGATCGAAACCTCTCGCTGACGAAGTTTCAGGTCTTGGCCGAGGCTTTGCCGGAATCCGCTCGGACATGCGACGACGGGTTGTATAGAGCGGTTGATTCGTATCTTAAGGTAATGATCTTCAGACTTTTGGGCATCGAACCTTTAATAAAATGGACTTTGGACGAGTCAATAGCACCTATTTTGGGGCTCCCCCAATGTTTGCCTTATGAATCAATTTAGTTATCGATGTTTCAATTGGACCAATTTAGTCTCACATGACTCGGAAATGAACCGATTTGGTCCCAACTTGACAGAAACCGTCGACGGTGAGACACGTGGCACGCTGTCGATTTTCTGTTAAAATTGATGGTTTCCGTCAAATTGGGACCAAATCGGTTCACTTCCGAAACATGAGGGACTAAATTGGTCCAATTGAAGTATCGGGGACTAAATTGATTCATAAAGTAAACAAACATTGAGGACGAAAATGAATTTTATCCCAATTTTTAATAAAGAGTTTCCTTGATCGTTCTAATAACCAGTGACCTTAATTACCTTAATTTTAAGGGAATTTTTTCATTTCACTCAACTTTACAGTGGATTCTCAGCTCCAATTTTGGTGCTAAGAACCTAATATAATGTTGAGATCCGTGTGGGATCAGAACCCAATATAAAGCTGAGAACTGCATGATTCTTTAACGTCGGTTCTCAGCTTTTTACTGGGTACTCACCACCAGAATTGGATCTTAAACGCGTTATATTTCTAAAGATCCATTGTAAAATAAATTACTCTTTAAGAATTTGAATCATGACCTACTACATAAATGTCAGACTAGAGAACTATTGTTTACCACCCCCGCCTTTAAACGCTTCGCCTCTTACGCAGTAGTAAGGGCGTAATAGTATTTTTCACATTTGGAGAGACTATTTTCTTAAAACTAATAGCTCATTTACTTAAATATCCCCCCCCCTCTTCACGTCCTTCATCCAGAAATTTCGAGATTTTTTTTTTGTTATTTTCGAACAGGCTCACCCGACGCTAACGGAGCACGAACGAAAGAGACTGTGCCGCGTAATGGACTGCCAAAAGCTATCCATAGACGCGTGCATGCACGCGGCTCAAAACGAGAGGCTGCCGCTGAGAGTCGTGGTGCAAGTCCTCTTCTCCGAGCAGGTGAAGATAAGCAACGCCCTTGCGAGCAGCGGCGCCTTGAAGGACACCGGCGGGGAGCCTACTCACTACCAGCCGCTGATCTCCAACCGCAAGACGCTGCTGGAGGCGACTCCTCAGTCGTTCCAAGAGGGATGGGCCGGCGCGAAAAAAGACATAAATACCCTCAAGTTCGAGCTTGAGAGCGTGAAGGCAAAGTACGCGGAGCTTCAGGGGGAAATGGAGGCTCTGCAGAGGCAGTTCGATAGGGTGATTAGCAAGCCGACGAAGCAGGCGGGCTCGTCCTCGGCTTGGAGCTCGGGTTGGAAGAAGCTGAGCAGGCTCGCGAAGATTGCTGAGAATAGTGAGTCGGGTTCGCGGGGTCGGGAGGAGGCTGTGGATCAGCCGAGGAGGAACCCGAGGAGGTGGAGGAATTCGATTTCTTGAGTGAAGACTGGGGATTTTTTTTGTGACGGGAAGATGTGGCTTTTTTTTTTTTGTTGGTTTCGGCTTTTTTTTTTTTTTTTTGGATTTGGTCTGCAGAAGGTGGCTTTGAAGTTGTTTATTGTTACTATTATTCGTCCACGCTGTTGCATTTATATATATTTTAATTTATTTTTTAAATAATTACAAGTAACTTCCACATTTTTTAATAGATTATTAATTGTAAAAAAAATTAATTAATTATTAAATACACCAAATTAACAGTTTTTAACTTGCTTTAACCATTAATAAAATAGAATAGATTGTTATCTATATAATGTTGGAAGTAATTTGAGGTTGTATGGGCGAGACTTTATCTAACAAATTGGAAAGTAAGGTTATGTTTTGGTTTAAGAGAGTGGCTTGGAAAAGGAATATGAACCGAAAATGATCCTAACTATTTAGTAAATAAATTAATTTTCATAATTTTAAGTATAAATTTAAGCTAATTTATCTTTTTTTCAGGTGGGTGACCTTTTGTAACAGATTGGAAAGTAAGATTGTGTTTCGGTAGAAGAAAGTAGCGTGAGAAATAAAATTGAACCGAAAATGATTTTAGAAATTTCTCTTTAGTTTTCTTCGTATTTTGGAGAAGAAATTAATTTTCCGCAATTTTAAGTTTTAATTTAAGCTAATTTCTCTTTTGTTATTTATTTTTCCAATCAATCAAACATACAAAATCATTTTTACTCCCTTTGTCTCGATTCAACCGCCAGCTTATCGGAGATGCATGTTGCCATCCCATGTTCTTTTAGGAAACCAATAAAGAGAAAGGGAACAAGAAGAGCAACTTTCCTTATTGGACTATAAAGCCCAACTCTATTGGGCTTAATAGTGATTTCAGCCCAAATAAGCTTATCTTCTACAAACCGCGTAGGGATTAGATTTTTTTTTTTCAGTTTTAGATGTTGAGGATCACGATGTCCGTACATCCAGAAACAGTCAAATCAAGAGGGTACATGCAGCATAATTTCTCTACAGTGGCCTCCCATGCTTTTACGTACGGACAACACCAGCATCACGCGGTAAGTATTCAATCCACCATGTTATTGAAGGAGTCGATGCAAATTAGTGAAATATTATTAGAGGATGTGGCTGTTACCTTTCGAAAATATCCATACGTATATCGTGGATGACCCGAGTTAAAAAAAAAACTGTTTTTTATATACATATATGTGTAACTAAAGCACCATTACCAAAGTCCCATAAACTAATTTCGATATTTCAAGAATATATGTATATTATTTATATACGTCCTATAATATTTTGCTGGTCCCCGCCTCGACACCATTCGTAGGAGGGCAATTGGCGAGATATATGCAGTATCCTTATTCTTCGTGTGTGCCCAATTCATCAAATACTGTTTAACTTGAGGTATTGATTTTTCTCTTTTGCTCTCTCTCTCTCTCTCTCTCTCTCTCTCTCTCCTCTCTCTCTCTAACTAGGTTATTGCTATAGTTGCATTTCTCTTCGGACGATATACTGCTACATAGGTGATGTCGTGTGCAGTAAATTATTAGCTGAACTTCATGGGTCATTCACTGAATTAAGTGAATCCAGGAGACAAAACCCTTAAAAGGAGTTTTGCGCCTTACTATTTATATCAAGATTCGCTTTTTCTACTTTTAATATTTCTTTGATGTGTGTGTGAAGGAGGGTTTTGTGCCAAGATTCGGGTTGTACTTGAATAGATGTGCTTCTCTATTTGAAGAAACCCCATTTTAAATCAGAGCAATTAGCCCAAATTAATCTGTACTTCGTGACTGTGTGTTTCTTGATATTATTAATTTGATTATATTTTGTTTTCTTTTTATTTCCTCAGTGGGGTTTGAGAAACAATAATGGTGAGGCAGAAGATTGAGATCAAGAAAATAGAGAATCTCACGACAAGGCAAGTGACGTTTTCAAAGAGGAGAAGAGGGCTTTTCAAGAAAGCTCATGAGCTCTCAACGCTTTGTGATGCTGAGATTGCTCTCATTGTCTTCTCCGCCACAGGAAAGCTCTTTCATTATTCTTCCTCAAGGTCTCTCTCTCTCTCTCTCACACACACACACACACGGATTTAGACAACTAGGTTTATAATGGTAAAGAGATTTTCAGCTACGTAGCACATCACATATTGTGGGAGCTGAAATAAAAATCGAGTCTTGAAGAAAGGGTTTTTCTGATTTTGGTCATGGAAACTGAAAATTGATTTTACTAAATGATAAGACGATAATAAGGGCCATCGATCTTTCTTTTTTGGCTGGGGAAATATTTAATCTTAGTAACAATAAAATCCCAAATCTTCGTATTACATAAATGATACTTGCTCTTGCTATTGCTCTATTCCCGGAGCAGTTTTTGATATTGTACTTTTTCCCCACTACTTATCGTCCATGCTAAATCAATCAAATCAACCTTGTACGAAGTGTTTGCCTGTGATTTTATGGAAATCTTTTCTCGAATTTATGAGCTCAATTAACTCCAATTTAAGCAGCGATCTTTCAACATCGTACTTGTCTGTTCATTATCAAGATTTTGGGGTTTTTCTCTTCACATATCTCACTCCAAAATTTAAGAGGGGAAATACATAATCAAGTATCGATAATCCTCGCAATGCAAAGACCAATATTGGCTATAGAAAGAAAGAAAACCAAAACAGCTTATTGTTTGATCTATAGTGTATAAATGATTTAATTCCTTCAAAAACAAAATAGGTAACAAAAATCCGTACGTTAGTGTGCTAGAAATAACTTGTTCGCTTTTTGCTTATAAATTCTGCGATCGGATACTTACTTAAATTTAATGAAGTGGAGAGGACAAAATACGCCGTGACTATTGCATATGATTATTTTTTTTATTACTTTGAGTCCATATATTCCACGCTAGCTAAAACCTAGACTTTGATCTGATTCTAATTGAAGCATGATGCAACTCATTCAAAGGCATAATCATCAGCAGCAGACAGTGAATAATCCTAATAAACCGGGACAAATTGATCCATCTCCACAGGTAATAAACAGCTTACTTCTGTCTTTAAGATATTATTGCTTCAATTAAACTTCGTCTACTGGGCTCCTCGAAAAAAATTTAGGTAATTACGGTAGAAAAGTTATAACTTTCGATTAATTCTTTTTGAAGCATTTTTATGCTAAAATAATCCAAATGACCTTTTGTGCTGCAAAACCTAACGCTAATTGTCGGATTAATTTTTTTTTTTTTTTTTGGTTTAGGCAGGACTTGCGGGTGATAATCACATGCTGAGGAAGCAACTCGCGGGGCTACATATCGAGTTAAAGTACTCATATATATATATATATATATATATTTATGTTTTTACACGATTGTTTAAACTAATTTTCTTAACTACTTACGAACTATAAATTCGATCTCGCAGACAACTCATGGGAGAAGAGCTCGAAGGGCTCGGCATGAAAGAGCTCACCAGGCTCGAGAAATTGGTGCAGACCGGGTTAGACCGCATCGAGAAATCTAAGGTATTTAACGTGCTAAATTACTAAATTAGATGACTAACTATGAGTCTCATATTTTTTGGTAAGTTTTGTAATTGCAAGCTTATGTCACCATGAAATCAGATATATTTCCTTTTCATTTTTTCGTTTCTTTTCGATCTGTGTTTTATCTTCTCCACCCTTTATTGTTCTTTCTCTGAACTAATATATTTCCTACACGCAGAGCGACAAGCTTTGGAATCAGATCAACGAGCTCAAGAAAAGGGCAAGTACTCCATAAAACGCCTGCTGCTATATATAAGTTAATAAATTTGCTTTTTTTTCACAAATAATAATAATAATGTTGCTAATAATAATGGAACCTCAGGGAGCAAAGCTTCTGGAAGAAAACGTGCTGCTGAAGGCAGAATCCAACGCCGTCGTGTCTGTGAGTCGCCGTGTCTGATTTCTTTTACATATCTCGTCAGTTGATCTTAAGTTAAAAGTTAATTATTTCTATTTGCATGCAGAGTATTGGAAGCACAAGAAACAATGATGGCAGTAAAAATACTGATAATAATAATAATAATGTTAGTATCAACAATAATGTCAGCAAGAAGCAAGGTGGTAATTCTTCGGGATCTATCGCAAACTCATGCAACAATGCGGGGCTTATTCTCCATGTTTATCATCATGAGGAGGATAATAATATCACCTCAGACGAAATTTCTCTCAAGTTGAGGTATGCTCGTGTATGTTAATTGAATAATACATTCATGCTTTCATGCATTTCATATTTATAGTAATTTAAGTTAATTCATTTCTGCAGCTTACCGTAGTGAAAGAGGGAAACACACACAATCCAAGAAATAAACAAGAACACGTTTCAGGGTCCCATAATTTGGTTTCTTGAAATAAGAGTTCGCTGGGTTTTTTTTTTATTTATTTAACCTTTCTTCATTTAATGTATTTATATATTCTGTTTGATTTCATACCGGTCGATACTGTTGCACGCATTAATGTTTTATATTAATGATTAAATAATATTTCTGAAATCACTACCGACGACGATAAGTCTCTAGAAAAATAATTTGCATAATTCAAGCTTTGCAACAAGTCCCCCTATCAATGGTTTCACGTTGCAAACATCACTACGTCAGTAGTAGTGTGGTGGTGGCGTGTTGGGTGCAATGAAATCAAAGGAAAAATGTCACACCCGAATTTTCCTTTTTTTTTTTTTTTTAAATGAAAGCATACCCGATTTGGAAAACCAATTATTATCCATCATTTAATTTTCTTGTTCATCAATAATGCATATCCACTGTATACTTGAGACTCTATCTTCAAATAAAAAATTAAATTATTCTCCGTCTATATTCATTCAAAAGCCACAAACATTCATAATGGGGATAAGAAAGAAAAAAACAATAAACCAGAGACATGATGGCTATGATGAGAAGCATATCCATAAACCTTCCTACTTACAAATTATATCTCCATCCTTCATCAGACAGTAAATTAGTTTCAAGACTGCTTTGTTACAATGCTTCATTAACTAACAGCACTAACCTCCATGATCATCTTGTTGAGCATTGTCATCATAATCACTCTTGCTCGCCGGTTGCACGGAGATCGGGAAATTACGAGCCTCCTTTATGGGATTTCGATCATATCCAATCTCTGAGCAGCGAATACACGGTAGATATATAGAGATTTATGAAATTGCTAAACTTCTTGATTGTTCATGTATTGCTATGTATAGGAAGAGGTTTACCTTTCAAGGGCTGCTGAGCTGAAGATGAAGGTGAAGAAGGTGCTGCGCGGGGAGAAGAGGTCAATGCTGAATCAGCTGAAGCTTATCGATGATTTGGGGAGGCTCGGAGTTTACGATCACTTCGGGGATGAAATCAAGCCAATCTTGAGAAAGATCTACGAGCATAATCAGCAATTTCAGGAAGCTGCAGACTTGTACTCGACGGCTCTTAGGTTCAGAGTCCTCAGGCAACACGGGTTCTGCGTAGGAGAAGGTGCAGAAAAAATTTCATTACAATGCATGATCCAGTACATGCAAAAAAGCATTATAATTTTTCAAAGTTTGGATTTTGATCTCCGTATTGTGCAGAAGTATTCGATTGTTTCAAGGACGAGGAGGGCGAGTTCAGGGAAAGCCTAGCTAATGACACGGAGGGACTGCTCGAATTATACGAAGCTTCTTACCTGATGATGGAGGGTGAAGGCACGTTGGAGTTGGCCAGTGAATTCTCTACTAGTTGCCTGTGGAAGAAGCTTGAAGATGATGATAGCCTTTCGTTTCTCGTGAACCGTGCTTTGGAGCTCCCTATTCACTGGAGGGTTCAGAGGCCGAACGTTCGATGGTACATTGATGAATATGAAAGGAGGAAAGATATGAACGAAACGGTGCTCGAATTTGCGAAGCTTGACTTCAACATCGTTCAGGCTTCGTACCAGGAAGAACTGAAACAAGTTTCAAGGTGGTTGACTACTAAAAGCTTCAATTTGTATCGATATTGTCATGATCATGAATGAATCGATTAAAGCAACTACGTGATGTAAGATGCAAGTTACCGAAATGTTCTATTCATCTTCCTAAACCGATATATGCAGATGGTGGAAGGAGACATACCTTGCTGAGAAGCTACCATTTGCAAGAGACAGAATTGTGGAGAATTACTATTGGACTATCGGGGTGCTCTATCATCCTCAATACAGGCGTACGCGGATCATGGCTGCAAAAGTCAATGCTTTAGTTACAACGATAGACGATATATTCGATGTTTATGGTACCATGGAAGAGCTACAGATATTTAACGATGTGATTCAAAGGTACATTACACAGACAAAGAAAAAACACTGACATTTCTCATGTAATAACAGGTTAAGTCCCTTGTTTTTCAGATGGGACATGGAGGCTATAGACGAACTTCCCGTCTCCATGCAGTTTTGCTTTTTCTCACTGAACGACTTTGTCAATGAAATGGCTTACGAAGTCCTTGAGCAACAAGGTATCCTCATCATCAAGCATTTACGAAAATCGGTAAGAGCCCTCTTATGAATCTATGCGGTGTTCTTTCGTTCGGGTTCGTAGCTATAACACAATTACTCTGCTGCAGTGGGCAGATTTAAGCAATTCATATCTGCAAGAAGCAAAATGGTTTTCCACGGGCTATAGCCCGAGTTTCAACGAGTACATCAGCAACGCGTGGATCTCAATATCAGCTCCTGTTATTCTATGCCATGAATTTTTTCACATCACGAGTCCTATACGCGAAGAAGCTGTTGAATCGTTGTACAAATACCGTGATGTAATTAAATATTCCTCGATGCTTCTAAGGCTAGCTAATGATCTAGGAACTTCACCAGTACGTGTAATCTCACACACAAAAGTACAAATTATTGCATATTCGGATAATCATTCATGTCTGATTATGCAACAGGTGGAGTTGAAAAGAGGGGACGTACCGAAATCAGTGGAGTGTTACATGAACGAGACTGGTGCTTCCAGAGAACAGGCGAGGGAATACGTAATGCATCTGATCAGAGAGACATGGAAGAAGATGAATGAAGAAATAATTAGTAATGCAGAGGATTCACCATTTTCTCGGGCTTTTATAGCAAGTGCAGCTGATCTTGGTCGAATGGCACAGAACATGTATTACCATGGAGACGGTCACGGGACTCAGAATTATCGGATTAAGGATCAGATTTCCGGTGTTATATTTGATCCTGTTTAATAGAGAGTGTCAGTGCCTTCGATGAAGCAGAGTTTCATATTCTTGAACAGACTAAGATGTTTAAATATTTGGTCAAAGAAATTTCTATTGCATAGCAGATTCACTAACAGAAGAATATGACACTGAGATTATGTGAAGAATCATTTCAACATTATCATGAAATCCTTGCAAAAGCAGCTCATCATCGTATGTTAGAATCTTGCTCTTCTCCGCAGCGCGTTATGTCCCGACAGATGTTTGACATTATCGTCATGAAACATCACTCCTAATGTGACCTGCAAACGACTGATCAAGATGAGATGCGCAGAGAAAAATCAAACGATTGATATCTCATAGATCACCACTTCAAAAGAACCCAAAGCTTCGATCTCCTAATTTCAGCTGGATCCGAAGATAACGATAACAATACAAGAAATTCTGAAACCCAATCATCAAAGTAAAAAAGTTGCTATTAGATTGCTTCGTTTGCTCGAGAAATGCTTTGCTACTTCTCGCGGATCGATAGAGCAAACGGCCGTAATTCTCGACTCGAGTCGACTACGACCACATCTGTAATCATCTATCTACACTCGCCTCAGGCGATCGCAATAGAGGGGGTTGGTCCGCACGAGCTCTACGAGAGTCCGAAGTGGTGGCTCCGGGAGCCAGCGGACGCTGTCGTTTCATGGAGAGGTCTGCGTGTCTTCGAGTCGGTTTCGCCTGAAAAGGTTGCTTCCTTTTTTTTCCATTTTTAATTAATTATTTTACTTTTTTTTCAGTTAGTGAAGCCTTTCCTTTTTCTTTATTGATTTTGCAAATTTTTGCGTCTGCATGCAGTGGCCTGATACAATACAGTTTGGATGATTCGACCCACGGTCCAGCTCGAACCGACCCGATCCTTTTAGTGCTTTCGTGTTGTTCAATCATATAATTTGTGTGTTCGTGAGTGTTCTCTCGCATAAAAAGGCTAAAATCTCACGCTTAACCTCGTACGCAAGTTTCGCTCCTTCTACGAGAATCTCAGAAGCTCAAAGCAACATCTCCCCCGCTCAATCACAAAACCCCTCCGAATCGAGGATTTTTACGATTTTCACTCGCGCACAGTCTCGCTTGCTCGAATCAGGACCGCGACCATTGTGAATCCAAATGGCTGAAGAGCAGTCGCCGGCGTCCTCGAGCCACGCGCCGTCCGCTGCGCCGCCGCTCGGGAGCTCCGTAATCCCGATCGTCAACAAACTGCAGGACATCTTCGCGCAGCTAGGGAGTCAGTCGACGATCGAGCTGCCTCAGGTGGCAGTCGTCGGGAGCCAGAGCAGCGGAAAATCAAGCGTGCTGGAGGCGCTGGTCGGACGCGACTTCCTGCCACGTGGAAATGACATATGCACGCGCCGTCCGCTCGTTCTGCAACTCGTTCAGATTAAGAGGAAGTCTGATGGAACTGAGGAGGAGTGGGGCGAGTTCCTGCACCTGCCCAATAGGAAGTTCTTCGATTTTTCCAAAATTAGGAGTGAAATACAGGTATTGTTTATTTTATGCTAAATTTTCGGCTCCTATGCGTTGCATGTTGTGGATTTTGGTTGGGGAAATTCTGTTTTGAGCTTTGTCGGACCAGTCAAACTCATTGAATGAGAATTGTTGTTGGTCAATGGCCTTAAAAAATATGTTCCAATCCTTATGTTGACTTAGATATGATCGATAGAGCTCATCTTATGCTTCTGCTGATTGTTGAATGTGAATAGAAATTACTTGAATGAGTGGGGGACCGTATTGAGCTTGAGCTTCTAATTTGTGATCTTGAGGACCAAGCCCAAAAATTGCCTTGATTACGTAGTTTTGGGTTTAACTCAATGAGCTTATGATTAGTTACCATAAATTTCTGAACTGGACATATTGTACGGTGTTTAGGCTGAAACAGAAAGGGAAGCTGGAAGAAACAAAGGTGTGTCAGACAAGCAGATTCGGCTGAAGATCTACTCGCCAAATGTTCTTGACATGACTCTTGTGGATCTTCCTGGATTAACAAAAGTTCCAGTTGGTGATCAACCATCTGATATTGAAGCACGTATTAGGACAATGATTATGTCTTACATTAAGCTTCCTAGTTGTCTGATACTGGCTGTGACCCCTGGGAATGCTGATTTGGCAAACTCAGATGCTCTTCAAATGGCTGGAACTGTTGATCCTGATGGTGTGGCTTTTCTCTAACTTTTTTTATATGTTTGTCAGTGAACTGTTTTTTTTTTAATTTCTAATGATTTTGTGAAGCTGGATTCTGGAATTTTTTACTTGAAAGTTCTTTAATGCAGGTTATAGAACGATCGGCGTGATTACAAAGGTGAAAATCGATGTTGTTTGATATTTTGTGTTTTCCTCTTGCCCTGTTCCTGAAATAATGTGCAGTTCAAGTTTTACTTTGCTGGTTCAGTTGGATATTATGGATAGGGGTACCGACGCACGCAATTTCTTGCTTGGAAAAGTGATTCCGCTTCGGCTTGGTTATGTGGGTGTTGTAAATAGAAGTCAACAGGTAAATTTATTAGGTTTGATAATGAAGTTGCTGGACTAAATTGATATGTGCCAATTAACCATTTGTAGGGGAGAAAGTTATGCAACTCTGTACAATTCTGATATCATGTTTTGAATGCTCATACATTATTTCGTACTTTGGGTTTGATGTTGAACCATATGACACATTTTGAAAATGTTATTTTCTCTCAATTTGCGTTTCAGACTTCATCTATTTATGCAATTTTCTTGTATATACTATTTACAAGCAGGAGTTCGTATATCATTTCCTTTTGGAATTTGTTTCATAAACATTTTGGTTGTGGAAATATTGTGCTCATAATGGTTGTGTTGTATTAACAGGACATTCTCAGTAACACAAGCATCAAAAGTGCACTTATAGAGGAGGAGAAGTTTTTTCGCAGTCGGCCAGTATGTCCTTGAATGAGGCATTAAAATTTGACAATTACCTCTCTGTGGATCCGAATAATTAGGCCTTTATTTGTAGGTGTATAGTGATCTTGCTGATCGGTGTGGAATTCCTCAGTTAGCCAAGAAGTTGAATCAGGTAGTGCACAGACATCAGTTCTCTAGTTATCTGTACTGTATCTGTATTATTTAAAAGCCTAGTGTGTTCATACTTGTTTCATTCAATAAATCAATGCATGCTTATTTTGTAGGACCTTTTCGCTGAACTTCTAAAATATAACAATGACCCAAGGATGTTATCGATAGCCAGCGGCATGATTACGCTTTATTCTCGTCATACAGGTTTTAGTACAACACATCAAGACACTTCTTCCTGGATTGAAGTCACGCATTAGTGCTGCCCTTGTCTCTGTCGCAAAGGAGCATGCTAGCTATGGAGAGATTACTGAATCAAAGGTGTAATTCATTTATAACCTTGTTAGATAGCCATGATATAAATGCATTGTTTATATTTACATGGGCGTAATATTTGTCGAGGTTTAAGACATCATTTCAGATAGGTTCTGTTGTTACTATTGATGTGGCAATATTGAGTCTGATTTGTTTACCTTGATGAGATGAACAGGCTGGTCAGGGGGCGCTTCTCCTCAACATTCTTTCTAAATACTCTGAAGGTAATGAATTGCAATTCCATTTATATAAACAAATTACAATGTAGTTAATCGAATTTGCAGAATATAGGATTGTTATTCGTTGCAGCTCTTCCATGTGCATTTTGTATTGGAGAGAATGATTTTAGCATTCATCAGTTGGAGTTGTCTGCTCTGCTTAGGAATCTTACTTTAAAGCCGATTTGTACTCTTTCTATCATTTCTCATCGTCAAAGTTGCTGTCAGTTCCATATAACTAATTTGACGATAACCTAAGCACTCCCTCCAAAGGCAAAATACCTATCTGCTTGAATTGAGACGATTGATTTGCTTAGTAGATGAATATCCACCGATATATCTCTATATTTAAATGGAGTTGTGTCTCCTAAATGAAATTTGAATGCAAGCGAGTTCCGAAATAGTTGTGGTTGCAAACAGCATTCTCTTCGATGATAGAAGGGAAAAATGAAGGAATGTCCACGTCCGAGCTTTCTGGTGGAGCAAGGATCCATTACATTTTTCAAAACATTTTTGTAGCGAGCTTAGAGGTTAGTTTTTAAATTGTGTATTATGAACATCATTGTGAGATTTTGCACTTTATCTTGTCATTATTTGCTAAATTCCCACATTAGAAATTATCAGATGTTTTAGCATATTCTTGATACATTAATTGATTCGTTTTGCATCGAGGATTAATTATAACTTGTTAATTATGCTTCTTTTTTTTTTTTTGAAATTGAAGTTCTGAAGATATTAAGTGCTTTGTGTGATAAGGAATTGCAAGCTAATGGGTATCAAGGAATTCTTCACAAATATTGCGATTATCTGTTCTGCGTTCCGCTGTTACGATAATATTGTTTGCATGTGATAGAGGATTGACCAAGAAAGTTTTTTGTGTCACATTTGATGTTTCATCTTGCTGATGCTCTTCTTAAGAAGTAATTCAGATGTGTTTTCTATGTGTTTCTCATATGACCCATCAAGCCAAACTTTCTCCTGCAGGATGTTGATCCCTGTGAGGATTTAACTGATGATGATATCCGGACTGCTATTCAAAATGCCACTGGTCCCAGATCGGCATTATTTGTCCCTGAAGTAGGTCTTGATGTGTCATTTTTAAATCTTTCAGAATTTCTTTCTTTTTTTTTTCCGGGTATTCCCCATTGTAATGCATCAATATTACAAACTTGCAGGTTCCTTTTGAAGTCCTTGTTAGAAGACAGATTGCACGTTTGTTGGATCCAAGTCTCCAATGCGCTAGATTTATTTATGATGAGCTGATAAAGGTATGTGCTTGGGGAGCCATTTCTACGCATTAAATTCATTGATCTTTCCTTTTATCGACTTTGACCCAGTAGTTATTTTAGATGAGCCATCGATGTATGGTGAATGAGCTACTACGGTTTCCCGTCCTCCGCAGACGCATGGATGAGGTCATTGGAAATTTTTTGCGGGATGGTCTTGAGCCATCAGAGACAATGATCGGGCATATTATTGAAATGGAGGTTTGTGCTAAGCTGAACTATACTGTAGTCGGATATAAATTCGTATTGACAATTTGAGCCATCTGATAGGACCTTTTTCGCTGATTGAGAACTTGTAGCTTCACAAATTTTTTTTTTGAACCCAAACTAGTTCCTATTCATATATTTAAGTGCATGATGTCAGTTAGTTCAATAAGATGCCAGCATGTTTCAGACGTGGCAAAGCCACACTTCATGTTGCTGAGGATCGGGTGAATTCTACTGATTGTTTTTTTTTTTTATTCCAACGCCTTATTATTGATTGTCTAGTTTGCCTTTTTTTGTTATTCATGGATTGATGGATCCTGTGTTTCGTAGATGGATTACATAAACACTTCCCATCCAAATTTCATTGGTGGAAGTAAAGCTGTTGATGTGGCATGGCAGCAGATAAAGTCCTCTAGGATTTCTGCATCCAATCCAAAACAAAAGGTAAATGGGTTTTGCCTTCGTATCTCTTGCATCAGCTGTTGTCGACTATTGACTCATTAAACAATGGGTTATATTGATTAGGATTCAGGGGAAGCTTCAAATTCAGATAAAAATCTCAAGTCTCGGGGCATCCTTGCACGACAGGTTAATGGAGCTGTTCCAGAGCAGGTAAGTTTCTTCTAGGGTTTAAATCATTCTGCTATATGAATTAATTTTTTTATTTTTATGATCCCTACACAGGAGAAGGGTGTTACGGATCCTGAGAAAACGGCACCTTCTGGTAGTATGTGTCCTCTTTCGTTTGCTTGGTTTCAGGTTTTATGTCGACCATGGAATATATTTTCCTATGTTTTGCGCTAATCAGTTCTAGGATTATATTCCATTAAAATATGTTGATTTTGCAAATGTTTTGTGGCAGTTAAACGTAGTAAATTAATCACAATTGAAGAAAATATGTAGACAATAGGTGTTCAGAGTGAGGAAACAAATTAAGGGAACTAGTATGTGAGAAAGAGATCGATGATGTTACTATAAGGTTGTTTCTAATTCAATTATTTTTCACGAGTGGTTGAAGTGGTTATTTTACAAGCTGTTTTTTTTAAATAATCAAAGCGGGCAACGCAGGTTCTAATTGGGGAATATCTTCAATTTTCGGAGTGACTCGTCAGCCTCCTAAAGAAAACTCACCTAACAAGCCACTCACCGAACCTCTTCAGAGCACGGAGCCAGGCGTTTCAATGATACATTTGAGGGAGGTATGTAACATTGTAGTGGTGACTTAAATAATAAAGTTTTTAGTTTTTTTTTTCTTATTATGACTGCATCTATCTTGGTCTAAAATCAGTTAACTTATTTTCTACTATTTGCAAGCCCCCTAGTGTATTAAGGCCATCAGAAACCCAGTCTGATCAAGAAGCTGTTGAGATTACTGTCACAAAGTTGTTGTTAGCATCTTACTACGACATTGTGCGGAAGAACATTGAGGATTCTGTACCTAAAGCTATTATGCATTTTCTGGTAATTGCTCTTCGTTTGATCTGATTTCCCTGTTATATTTGCCAAAACTCTATCCCCATTGTTACATTTACAATGCCCTCATTGTTTCAAATATTTTCACAGGTAAACCACACCAAGCGCGAACTTCATAATGTTTTCATCACAAATCTTTACCGGTATGCTCGGTATACGAGTTTTTTGCAATTGATATTCTGGGATTTATGTCTAAAATTAAAAAACTAGGTAGATGCCTTGACATGGAAATTCCTGATTTTCTCGAGGAAGCTATGTATCCTTTAGTGATCATTAGTCTAGTAGTAAAATTGTCAGTATAACAAATAAATATCTATCCTTGTGAGCATTTTTTTTTTGTTTCCTCAGTTAGTAGAATGATTTGTTGTTTCTATTTCGACAGGGAGAACTTGTTTGGACAGATGTTGCAGGAACCAGATGAGGTAGCAACAAAGAGGAAGCGTACCCGTGAGACACTCCGTGTCCTTCAACAAGCTTTCCGGGTAAATACTTGATTTTTTTTCAAATCAGATAAATGATGCTAAGTACTGCTGCTCCACACATTGAGATACTGTTGAAGGTGGTAAGGCAAAACGATCAACGGTTTATTGTTAAAGAAACAGAAGTTTCTTAATGACATGCACCATTAATTGGAAATCTCTCTCTCTCTCTCTCTGTCATTGTGTGTTCTTCTTGTGTAGAAACAGAAGTTTCTTAATGACATGCACCATTAATTGGAAATCTCTCTCTCTCTCTCTCTCTCTCTCTCTCTCTGTCATTGTGTGTTCTTCTTGTGTAGACTCTCGATGAACTACCACTTGAAGCAGAATCTGTGGAGAGAGGACACAACGTGAGTAGTGATACAACTGGGCTACCGAAGATCCCTGGCCTTTATCATGGCTTCAACGAATCTTTTAGTGCTTCCCCTAAGAACCAAAGAACTCGTAAGTCATCGCACTCCGGTGAGCTTCGCTCAGCTTATTATACTGATCCAAATGGCTCAGTTCGCAGTTCTTAATTCATCAGGTGACATGTGACTTACTTTTGGATGCTTTGAACAACCAAGCTTTTATCATCGTGGAAAAATTTTCATCTTGATATAAGGTTTGAGATTCGTTTCCATCGAATGAAGAACCTAAATTTTGGAAGTTTAGTATCCGAGATATATCATATATAGCGTATTCTTTACGCTCTATTTTTCCCGCTAATATGGGTAGTTTACACTCTCTGTTGCTGATTGTGCATTATATGAGAGAGGCACTCTGTTTTTTGGTATTTTCGGAGTCATTTTGTGAATATCATCATATGCATTTAACTAATCACTTTCTATATCATCTTTTCTCTGTATTTCCATTTTTTGTGACCCTCTTTGACATTTAATAGAATGATGGTGAGGACTTATTACATGCTAGGATTCTCAGTGTCATCTTAGTTACACAAAATAGTTTCCCTGAATAAATTATTATCTCAACTTTCACTTTATTTTTTTCCATCACAATCTTCCTTTAAGAAAACCAGTGCAGAGTTTCTTCCATGAATCCTTGTCAGGCTCCCCTGCATCTAATCTTGCCTTTGCAGCCTCAGAGAGTGACTCCTAATTAATCAAGAACTCAGTTAGAAGAAAATTTTCAGCAATTAAGATCTATATCTGAATATTATATATATATATATATATATTACCTCTATGAGATTATGATTGAAGAGGCGATCTATTAGATGCAAGAGGATCTCCTTTGTGTACTCGGGGTGTCCCTGTATCCCCATAATGTGATCCCGATACCTAAACATTTCGATCCCCGTCTTCTTCGACCACGCCAATATTTCTGCTTCTGGAGGAAGTTCAAATACCTATATATATATATATATATATATATATATATATATATTATGTAGTTGATTAAATTTGGCACATATTTAGATGGATTTTTTAATGTTAAAATAGCGAACCTCGTCACGGTGACACTCGATCACAGAAAGGGAAGGCGGGGTTTTCAGTGAGGCGAAAACGTGCCACGGGTTTAGGTGAACTCTGGTGATGCCAATGTCCCATCCCGAGGCTGCCCGGCCGATTTTTCCGCCGATAGCTCGTCCCAATATCTATTTTAATATCATGAATAAATAAATAAATAAATAAATAAATTTATTACGCCAGCTTAGGGTTTTTATTACGCATGGCAACTGTCTGGTAAGTACGGTTGAATACGGGAAGCAACGTCATGCGTTATGAAATATCTTAGGGTCTAATTTTTGTACTGCCTAACTATATGGACCACAAAAATGTACGTTACATGATATTAACTACTATCGGCCATTGAGACAATTAATGCCGAAAGGAAAGATTAAAGAATACTGAGTATTATACTAAGGGGCGGGAGATTTTGAGTCGTTTGATGACCCCGAGGCTTATCTTGCGCATGGTGTTTGAGAAATAAATTGTTTTATATAATAATCATTCACATATCTTGATAAAATAGAAGTAGAATACAATCTTAATCGTCCGGAGAAGATTTATGCAGTTTCTGATTAAACAATTCAATGTTAAATTAATTCACTAGTTCCAATAATGGCTAATTGCGTTACCTATCTGGCTCTTTTAATTAGGCGGTTACGCCTCTAATGTCAAATATTATTTATTTTATAGCCAATTGCATCGGCTACAACTAGTAGTCCCTTCAACTTCCAAAAAAAAAGTAGTCCTTTCAACTAGATAGGTAAATTGAATAATTGAAAACATTAATGCTTGATAAATCTAGACGACTCAAAAGTCCAAGCAACATGTTTCTACCTTTTTCTACTGTATTGTCCAAGTAATGATATTAAATTTACCATATGTCACGATCATGTATTTACTTCCCACTTCATCTTTCGCCGTAACATATAATTAGAATGTTCAATTTATTTATTCCCTCAACTAAAAAAAAATATTTATTTCCTGGTTTATCCAATCACCCTTCAAGAGTCAAACCATAATGCTTTATATGCAAGTAGCTAATTGATTTAAGGCATAATTCAAGGCCTACTTGATTTAAGCTAATTGATGCAAGTAGCTTTGATTCAAGAGTCAAACCATATTGCTTTATATGATTTTAATTCACCCTTGATTCGGCAAATTTTTGTTTCGGCTTAGAATTTTAATTTAATATTGAGGCCTTCCCACGAAAAAAAATTAGTTTCAAGGACTCAAACTTTTAACTAACATTTCATTATTCGGCAATAACGACATTTGTAACCTGTAAGCTTATAACACAAAAAAAGAGGTCTGATACCTTTTCATATAACACTATTACAAGTTTAGATCCATGGATCAATTTTTCTATGTGATATGTGCGAAAACTATTTTGAAACTATAAAACCTTTATGAAATCAAATTAACTTTAGATTTTTAACCTCAAACTCAATAGTTGTCACCATCATTATAAGTTGTCCAAACAAAAAAAAATGGTGGAAAACACGATGAAGAAGAGACAATTTAGTTGTTCACCTGATGTCCGAAGCAAATGCCGAGCACTCTCTTCTCCAACGAGATCAACTTCTTGAGCAGAATCAGAAGCCTGCAGATCCAAGCTTCGTTGCCGTGAGCATCGTTGCAGCTTCCGGTGATGACGAAGGCTTGGTACTTGTTGACGTCATCGTCCGAGGGGAACTCGCCTCTTGCAACCTTGTACACGTCCCATGTTTCGCCTTCCTCTCGAAGCATGCCCACGAAGACGCCGTAGTAACCTCCGTACATTTTCTTTACGTAGTCAGAATCTTCGGCGCACAGCAGTACGGCGAAGTTTTTTTGTCCGGTCATTTCTCTCTCTTAGATCGTAGTGGACGAGCGTAGAGAGAGAGAAAGAGAGAGGGAATAATACTTTGGAGTTTGCGTTTTATAAGGAAATGGCCGGTGAGAGAGAGAGAGAAAAAGAGGTCCTCGAAATATATATATATATATATATATATATATTCCCTTAATTATTATTTTTGTATATGAGAACGTAATTTAAAGATGATAAGTTTCGAAATTAATGAATATTGGAGACCTAATTTCAACCTGAAATTAATACACATGGGCCAAACGAGATAATTATTTTGAGGAAAAATACTAACTGAAACGGATGTTAGGAAAAATTTGGTCGAAATTAGCATCTTCAACTAATTTAAGCAATTTGATTTTTATTTTCGACTTTTAACGGTTAAGTTGAGAATTGAATCATCATCATCGAACGACTAACGTCTAAAATCTAAATTCAACCCGAAATTAACACGCGTGAAATGCACATGCAATTAAGTTGGAGAAAAATCGTACGTGACATCAAGAAAAATCTAATCTAAAAAATCATGTACGACGACATGCATGACTTTGCCTTAATTTAATCGTTAAGTACGACACACATGTAACAATTAGGGACTGCAATTAGATTTTTATCGTCAAATGTCCTCAAATTCCTTAACTTTTGGAAACTTATTGATCTAAAATTATCATTCCTTAGTCTAAGTATCCTTTAAAACGCCACTCCCCTAAACTAAAAATAATAATAATTAAGCCATATATATAACCCATCTCAACATATATATAATCTTTCAAGAAAACAAACAAATAAAATAAATTCTTGCACAATTCATGCTCACCAAAAGTCAAGAGACACAGAAAGCAAAGACCTACAACTGCTAAAAATGCAGTGTCCACTGAGACCCATCAAGTTCCTGAGATATTCCATCTCCATCATCACCAATATCCTGAGATTGTTCTCCCACAAGAGAATCTCCATGACCAGAAATATCATGATGATGCAATGGCAGAGATTCTTCACCTTCTCCACCGGAGAAATCCCTCATATTCAACCCCATCGCCACATCGTTGCTCCCAAATTCCATGGGTTGCAGCGGGTTTTGTTCTTCGACGATATCCCGAGCGTAATCCGCGTTCATGCATGATGATTGTAATCCCGTGCTCGAGTAATCTTTCCACTGCTGAGTCACGGTTTTGATCTGAGTGTAGAATTGAAGGCCCGATTTGGCTGCATTGACCGGGGAAAAAAAACTCATTAGTTGTTTACGATTTTCTTTGTATTTAAAGGTGTGAGCTTTGTTTTACCGAAAAATTTGATGTCTCCGGTGAATGATGCTTTGGAGCCGGTGAAGGAGAACAGAGGCAACGGAGATGGGATCGCGACGTTTACACCGACCTTAAATCCCGGGGAAAAAGAATTAGGACGACAAATTGAAAGAAAGAAAAAAAACATGGAGTGTTTGAAAGTTCTTACCTGCCCGCATTCGATTTCGATCTGAAACTTCCTTGCGGCGGCGGGCGAAGACGTAAAAATCGAAGCCCCGTTTCCATGTCTGTATCGATTAAATAGTCAAGAAATTGCAAAGTTGACTCATATAACTTTAGCAAGAGTACTTCAAATCTAAGTTTAATAGTCAATGATATGGAGTTTTCGGCTCGATTTATAGTATGTTCTTTATTACTTCTTGTAATTTTGAAAATTTGTTTTCTTTCCGTTTTTGTTTCCCCGTGCGGGAGCTTTGCCTCCTTTTTAGGAGTGTCTTGTCCTCGTTACGAGGTGTCTTTTCCTACTGTCAACTGTAATATGACTAGAGGGCTCTGTGGGCTATTTAGCCCGTTTATTCTATTTTTATATTTTATGACAAGCTATCGATTCGGAAAATAAAAAAAAATTAAGTAATGAAACAACTCCAGGACTTGTTCCTGTTGATGATGCATATTGCTTCTTCTAAGTTTCCAGCCTGAACAAGAAAGCCATTTCAAAAGAAGAAGAAGAAGAAGAAGAAAGAAACGCATTGAATTCGAAGACCGATGAGTTTCGATAAAAAAAAAACGACCGACCTGCATGCAAAGAAGAACTGGACCCAGTATCTCTTCCTGTTACAAAAGGAGACACCATGAATCGATAATATTCAGACATGTCGTAAAATACGTAAAGTACGTAAGGAAAAGTAAACAACGCACCTTATAACAATCCATCTCCTCAGTGACATTGGTTAAGATCGTGGGACCTACGAAGTTTCCCAACTCAAAATTCGGAACCTGTTCGAGGTTGACAAAAATTTGGCTCGGTGCAAGAATTAGAGAGGAGAAATTTGAAGCATAACACTTGTTTTTTTTTTTTTTTTTTTTGAATTCTTGTGTCAACAGAATTTGGCACGTAGAGAACGATATGTGTATGTATCATGAAACAGACGCCGGTAAAGTTAATTATGACGCATCAACGGTTGGTAGGAGAAAAGAAAGGTATATGGACATTATCGGGACTTACAGCGACCTTTCTCCCATCGAGGATCAACTTAGCACCGTTGTTGACGAAAGTTTGGACAACTCTAGACAATCGTTCCTTAACCTGAGGTTACCATATAATTCACATACATATGTCATCACATCACAAAGATTTGTTACTTATAATCCTATATCATCATTAATTACATCGGATTTTGGCTATAAAGGTGTAAATAATCGGATGAAACGTTAGTATTTTATTTATGAGAGCAACGAGAATATTGTGACCGACCTGCTTACTGATAACGGGTCCTATGTCCACACCAGGTTCAGTACCGGCATCAACTTTGAGCAACATAGCACGTTCCACGAGCTTATCTTCCCTAAGGGATAAAAAATTTGCCATGATTAGTGAATACAGTTAAATGAATGATCATTTCACCTTAAAAGCTTCAGCTGATTTCCAATACGCCCCCTCACGTCTAGGCTGATTTCTTTCTTATCTAACCTTAGACGTGTAATTTTCTTAAATGGGTGGTCGTGAGGATTCATACTCATGACCTCTTGAGCCTGAGCTCTGATACCATGTTGAATGACCACTTCACCTAAAAGCTTAAGCTTGAAGGTAGTGTATCATTTTGTAAATATTTCCAATAAATACAGTTTCTCCGGTAATATTCCCGTCGCACGCTAATAGGCACTCAAATTTATCATATAAACTTTTCCAATGCCATTGGTAACAAGAGAATGAATTATGAAAGCACCTAACATACCACGAAGTTGACCCTCCAACAAAAATAACAGTGCTGATAGCTGAACACTTTTGGACGGCAGAGCCAAAGCCAGCTGAAATCAAAGCATTTATGGTGGAATCAACGTTGGCATCTGGCAAAACAACTGCATGAGTCTTCGCTCCAACGTTTATCTGAAAAAAAAAATATTGAAACAATTGTATAGTACCGAAAATGAATGTTGTAAAATATTCGCATTCGCATTGATGATTGATCAATTGCTAGAAATAATTAACACCTGAACATGTTTGCTGTTGGCGGATGCCCTTGCATGTATATACATCCCTGGCTGAAATTTTTTAAAATTAAATAAGACTGACTTTCACCATCCTCAATTTATTAATTAGAATCTCAAAGTTCAAATTCATAAACAAGTTAAAGAGCAGTGGTGGAAAAAGACTAACCGCATCAGAACCAACATAAGACACAGCTTTGATTTCATCATCATCGCAGATGGCATCGATGATATCCTACAAACATGTAAAATAGCATAAACACTTAAATTGCCAATACAAATTATTTACGGTTTCGCAAATATTAAGGTAAAACAGAGATTAAAATGAGGATGGCCATCAGAAAATGTATGATGCCATACATTATTTCCATGGATGACATTTAGGACACCATTGGGTAAACCAGCCTCCATTGCTAATTCAGCAAGATGCACACAGGCACCTAAAACGCAGCCGAAATTCAGGAAAATTCAAAATAATCAAACTCAGTAACCGTGACAAATTGAAAAAACCCACTAAACATCGAACAACTATAATTATAAGATCCACACGCTGGATTAAACAATATATATTACCAGGTGCTTTCTCAGATGGTTTTAGAATAAAGGTATTGCCACAAGTTACAGCGATCGGAAACATCTGTGTTAACAAAGTACTTCACTGACACAAATATATCAAATAAAGAAAGCAGCATAATAACGGGTATTTCGTATGATACAACTTACCAGCAGTGGAAGCATGGCTGGCAAGTTAAAGGAGCATATTCCGGCACAAACGCCAAGCGGTTCATGAATTGTATAGCTATCAATTCCATTTGATATATTTGAAAAGAAATTACCCATATGCAAATTTGATATCCCACAAGCATGTTCCACCAGCTCTGGCAGATATATAAAAACATTACCAACTGTGATACTCAAAGATGAAATTTTAGTAAGTGAAATGAAATTTAACAGATCATCAACTTTTTTTCCTCGAGCTGTACTTCACATTTTACATAATATTTGCCAAGACATTGAGAACAACAAAAATAAACAATCAAGAAGAAACAAAGAAGATTCAGTATATGAAAGCAACTCGGGCCCTGAAATTTAAGAAAATGCTTGAAGAAAACAAATGAACTGACCAATTCCACGGTTGACATCATTAAATGATTCCTTCAATGTTTTTCCATGCTCTGCGGTAATCATGTTGGCAATCTTATCCTGGAAATGTATTACAGTGATCAAGTCACTAAGTCTTGGGCATTCCAAAAGTGAGTGCAGTACATGCTTACAATGTCTCTGTGCATAAGTTCTTGAAGTTTGAACATGATGCGCTGACGAGCATTTATGGGTGTATTTCTCCAGGATTTAAAGGCCCTTTTCGCAGCGCACACTGCTGCTTTGAGTTCTTCGCTTGTGGATAAAGGAACTTGTGCAACCACTTGCTGAGTAGCCTGGAATTGATTATTAACTATCAGCAGAGGCATAGACATATTTAAAAGAAAGCTGTTGATTGAATGAGCTAATCCCTCAACTCACAGGGTTTAGAACATCTATAGAGATTGATGATTGTGAATCGATGAACCTTCCACCAATCAGATTTGGGAATCTCTGTAAAAGCACAAGTTCAAATGGATGACCACTCGATCAAACAAGAATGACTATTTTCCACCAATTCCTCGAATTAAAACTTAATGGGATAACAATATTCAAACAGAAGACCCTAGAGACACATGTCTATAGGATTAGAATCGAAAAATATTTTGGTAGAAAAAATCGATAAATCGAATAGGAGGATTTACCAGCGGATACCGTTTCTTCCATGATGGCTCTGAAGTTGATGAAGGCTCAGAGTTTCCCTCAGTCCCAACTGTAGGTCTTAATGTCTTCAATCTTCTCACTGCCAAAAATAACATATAGAAAAGGCCGTTTTCAAGCCAGCAGGAGAACATTCAAATAAAACACATACGATAAATTTGAATCTGACAAAGAAAAACATATACCTGTAAGATTTCCCTGACGGAGCTTAGCTTTCACATTGTAAACATGTTTCGGTGTAGACAAAAGTTCCGGATTCGTCTGTCTCAATCTCTTAAGTATCTGACGTGGCTTCAAGCCCGCTTCAGTCATCTCTTTAATCAGCATCACCTCTTTCTCATTGAACCGATAAGCAGAAGGGTGCTCAGATATGTCCTTCATCGGTTCATGATTGTGAGAACCGTTTTTCACTGTAAGAACCCATAAGCCATCTTCTTTCTTACCAACAAGCTCGAACGGACAATTTGTGAGTCTCGAACCGGATTTTCTCTTACGCTGGCGTTCGCTAGACCCTTCCTCAACGGGTTTACGTCTATCGCGATATACACCTCCTCTGTCACAACCGAGGACCACAACCTTCTCTTTCTTAGATTGTTTGATGGTGACAATGTATCCTTGTGTGACAGCAAATTCGCCAACATGTTGAATAAGTTCTTCGCGGTCGATAAAACTCCCAGGTGGAGGTGGAAGCAACTGTGGAGCTTCGCTTAGCTCCATGTGTGCCTATCATGAGGAGAAGTCAGCATGAAGATTACAGTTATTTATGTACCGAAATGTAACATTTAATCAGCCTTTCACACATTAATCATGCCTCAATTGCCACCAACAGCAGTGAGAATATATAGTAGTACTTGGCAAATATTTACAAGCACCAACAGAAAACTTGCTGAAATTATTAAGACAAATCTCAGCTCCCGACCGAGAATATCTGCAACACAGATGGAAAACTAGAAATCAAGAAGCCATATCAGCGATCTTCGTTCTGATGACGACTTACGTTATTCGACTACTAATGAGCTCTATTAAACAGAAGAAAAAAGGAAAAGTGTTACCGATCACTAGCAGCTGGCGGAACTTTAACGGCGACCGGAAATCTTTAGTCTTAATATAATAATCCCGAAATGAACATGGACAGCATCAAAGCACCGTTTGTTGCCTGCGTTTTCTTTGAATTTCTGTTCTCTTCTCTTTTCCCTCTTTTTTTCGTTTTTTTCTTTTGGGATGCTTTTTTTTTGTCTCTGCAAGAGAGTGGAAGAAACGATGGAGAACTGGAGATAGCGATAACCCTAATTTTGACCTTCCAAGGTTCGTTTTAAATTGGGCAGATACGAATTATGTAGCGCCCATGTTTATTTTAAGGCTCAGCCCATATTAATTTTAAAGCCCAGCCCAGTTTTAATTTATATAGATCAGAAAAAAAAAACCCGCGATATATACATCGAGAAGAGCTCAAATCGAGAGTGAAGTTTTGAATTTGAGGAGTGCTATGTATGTCACCGGAGAATATTGAGGATATTTGTTGAATTTTGCGGAATGATATTGTTTTGTATTTTTCGATATTAATTTTTAAAGATACATCGACTAATTTATAGAGAAGAAACTAGCCGTTATAGTAAATCGGGAACATTTATGACTACAAATCATATCACAATATATCTTAGTGATTGTCTTGATTTGCTTTGATTTTGCCTTGATTGGTTGATTTGTATGGTCAATCCTTCAATCTTCAACACTCCCCCTCATGTTGGACTTTGAAATATTTTGAGAAGTGCAACTTGGAAAGATAATGTTGTCTTGTGGTCGCCGTGACTTCTGCATCTACCTTTTTTTGTTTTGGGGTGTTGGAGTTTGAGCCTTTCGCCGGGACTCTTCGCTCCAATGTGGTTTTTTGTACAGTGGACATGACCCTCTATGAGGGTTCTACCATCTGTATTTTTCGGGTGGCTCCTCCGTAGAGTGCGCTTGTTTTATCGTCTGAATCTGTGTCAGACAATATCAAACTGATTTAGGGTTTCTCCCTTTTTTTTTCAAAAGCAACAAAAATGAGACAATTTAGAGAAATCGATAGATCACTTCCCTTTATCATCGTGGTTTGCCCTCGCTTGCAATGTCTTCCTCCACCTTGGGGTTGGTATAAAGTGACCTTTGTTCGTGGATGATTCCGTGTGTAAGAGCTTCGTAGCATCACTGTGAGTGATTCGTTGATGTGGGTGAGATTTGTGATGGATGAGAGCTGCGTGTGAGGATTATGTGTGGATTAGGTGTGTGCTTGAGTAGGTTAAAGGCAGACTTTTTTTTCTTTTTTTTTTTCTTTTTCTCCTTCGGCGTGATCGTCTGCTCTGATACCATGTTGAATTTTGCGGAAAAATATTGTTTTGTATTTCTCGATATTAATTTTTCAAGATATATCGACTAATTTATAGAGAAGAAACTAGCCGTTATAGTAAATCGGGAACATTTATGACTATAAATCATATCACAATATATCTTATTGATTGTCTTGATTTGCTTTGATTTGGCCTTGATTGGTTGATTTGTATGGTCAATCCTTCAATTTGTTGAAATTTTACGAAATGATATTGTTTTGTATTTCTTGATATATTTATGTAGTGTACATCGACTACTTTATAGAGAAAAAACTAGCCGTTGAAATATAACCATTAGGACATTTATGACTAAATGATCCCATAATCTACTCATGATTTGTCTTGATTTCCTTTGACTTGATCTTTGACTTAATAGACTCCCTTGATGTTTCCATGATATGGTTGATTGTTTTCGACCGATAATACTAACAAAGCGGTGTCTATGATTGGGCAACACATGTCCGGTGGCTCTTCTTCTCAGGGCGGTGGTTCTCAGGAGGGTGGCGGCGGTGATGGGGATCAGGCTCCTGAGGCAGGCTATGAGTTGAAGAAATAGGCGAGGGACAACATTTTCTTATGAAGAGTCCAGAAATTTTACTCGTTTTCTGCTTTTTGTTATTATTTTTTGTGCTTCGGAAATTTTTTTGGGTTGGAAGATTCGGTTGATACCACAATTCTTGTAGGAAGCTATTAACGGATTTGATATATAAACACAGTTGAGATTTCTGATGCTGTAATAACATTGGTATAACGATTCAGGATTTGGATGTTGTCTAAGAATTGTACCGTGATCACTGCTTGATTTTTTTTCTATCTTTTTCACGCAGAAGTTTCACGTACCAGACAAGCCTGACAAATCTGCTTCGAGTGGAAACAAATTATGCAACGTCAACAAATCCGCCTTCTCAAGTCTTTCAACTAAAATATAATATTAATTATTAACTATATTCAATAATTGAACAGTGACGAAAGCTACAAAAATGTGTGTAATATATCTTATCCCATGAAGAAAAAAAATGTAGACGTGTACGGAAAGATAGAGCAGCGTGGAAGGAACCTTATTATATGGAAAGAGACGTGACATCTTTCATCAAATAATTGATAGAAGTAGGCCCATAAACCATGAAATCGAACACGAAAACGTCAAGTTAAACAAATAATTCAAGCTCAGCGCAAGCTCAACTATAAACCCCATCCACTTTCTAGTAAAATAATTAAGGTCGTCTTTGTCTTAACCAGAATAAACATAAGACGCCCGCACAGCTGCGCCATGAAGCACTCAGTAGTGACACAATCCAATGATATGATTAGTTAATGAAGTCAATAGAGGTTAACAATCTTGACAAGAAATAGTAAATAATTTCTTAGATATATCACCATTATATTGAAGAAGATAATATTAAAAATCCAATCTTTTTCCACAGCTCAACCCCACCACGAAAAAGATTAGACAACCACCAACCTACAACACAGCATCCAATTCCCAACTCTATACTCCATTACGTGACGGACAGAAAAAGACAACACGCCCACAAACTGCAGACAATTGTTCACCATGTGGCTGAACAAAGCATAGTAATAGAAATACATTCAAACAAATAGGAGAAAATGGAATAAGAGAAATCGATTTCTTTAGCATTTTTAGATCTACGAAAGAAGCGTATTCCAAAAAATTGAACACAGTGGAGACGGAAAGCAAAGAACAAGAATCATTCCCATGTAATAAAGCACCTCGAATACTGTTATTACCAAGTGAAATAAGAACAATCTATGACACATAAGTGACAATAATGAAACGTTTAACACAAAAGCAATCTCTCACCAACAGTTAACACAACAATAATCACACCGGAGCCTGAGTCGTGACCTTTGTAGCAGCAGCAGCAGCAGCAGCGAGTAAACCCTTAACCTCCTGAGAAGGTAACCCACCAGCGGCGCTTCTGATCTCGCCACCAACACCGCCCGCCGGGACCGGCTGATACTGAGGAGGAGCTGCAGAGGGAACCGGAGCTCCGATCACACCACCCGGAGGCGCACTGTAGATCACCTGCCTCCCAACTCCACCATCGTACGCCATCTGGCCGTACCCCGCCGCCGCTTCACTCACCATCACGCCGCCGCCAGCTACCGGCTGCCTCACCATACCGTAACCCTGCGCGGTAGGGACGTTCGAAGCAGGAGGAACCGGGGCGGCGGAGACGCTCTGGGTCGCAGTGAAATTGTAGATCTGCTGTTGGGCTTGTTGTTGCTGGTGCTCTCGGTAGAGTTCTTGCGGTAATCTTTGATATGTGTAGTAGGCTTGCGGCGGCGGCGGTTGCTGTTGTGTGTTGATTTGACGCATCATCTGCCCCTGGAACGCGCCCGCCGGAGCCGGAATCATGTACACCTGCTGCTGATGTTCGTTGGCGACGGAGGCCGTCGAAGAGTACACGGGACCTCCGGAGGCGGCGACGTGGTACGGGGCTCCGGCTCCAGGGACCGGCGACGGCGCGATCTTCTCCGGAGCAGGTCTGTAGTAGTCTCCGTTCCCGCCGGCGACGTTCACATCTTCGTCGGTTCTCCTGCGATAGAATTCTCTCTGCTGCTGCTGCTGCTGTTCCTCGAGCCTGAGCCTCTGTAGGTGCTGAATGTGCTTTTGGATCGGATCGAACCCCATCAACCTCTCGTCCACAGGATCTTCTGCCTGCAGCGGCGGTGGAGGAGAAATCGAAATCCCGTTTCCCCTCTCCAATCCAAAGAGAAAATCGACGTTCGTCGCCTGAGGGGGAGGCACAGCCGCCGCCGCTGCCGGAGAAGGCGGCTGAGCGGTGACGATCGGAGCCGAATTCAAAGCCTCGACGAACCTCTCCTTCTCCGACCTCGCATCCTCCGAGCCGAAGCTCCGAGCCGAGGATCCCAGGCTCGGATTCTGGCTCGGAAAGATGAAGATCCTGAGCCTTGCCGGCTTGTGCGAAACCCGACACAGCCTCTCGTACTCGTGCATCATGTGCTCCAAATCGTCGTCGTTCGTCACGGAGATGAGCGCGTCGAGGTCCTCCCCGGGGAGCTGGTACTTGAACGATATGCTCTCGCCGTCGCACAACGCGACGAGCTTCGCCAGAAGCGCTCCGAACCTGATGCTGCGATCGACGGAGAGTATCTTCGTCTCTCCTCCGACGTACGCGAGCTGATTGTCGTGGGGCCGGGGATGGATTTTTCCTCCGTAGCTGCACATGAACTTCACCTTAGGCGGAGGGTTCGCGTCTTCCCATGGCGGAGGGTTTTCGAATTCGATCTCTCTGGATCGCGGCGAGGAGTCGCCGGACTCCGGGTAGGAGGAGTTGTAAGAGTAATTCTCCATCGATAGGCGCACGTTAGCTTGGGTGCAGAGGGTTTCGAGCGTATGTTAGCCTGTGAGGGGCAAAGGGCGGTGTTATTTCATGATTTTGAAGAGTTTGGGAGACAGAAGGCAGCTAATGACTTATCGTCGGAGTGGGGTTTTCTTTTGGGTTTTTAATTTTTTTTTTTGCTAGGGTGACATGTGGTTGCACGCGATAAGTGATGACGTGGCGAGTGGAGAGCGAATGGTGGCAAGTTGCGGATTAGCTGGAGGGATGTGGGCCCACGCGGAGAACGAGATAAGTGAGAAGTATCATGAGAACGTTGACTGTTGACTTTTCTTATTAAAATTTATGATTAATAAAGAATAATTATTATTATAATATTAATATTAATATTAATAATAAATCATACTATCACTAACAGCTAGATGATTTTGCACTCGAAAAAATAAATTTAATGCCAAGATTTTTTTTATTTAAATTGGAATTAGGTCCTGATCAATAATAGAGGAGTTACGTGCCAGGTTGCAGCAGCCAAGTGGAGGTGCTAAATTATTACACATTTGTATGCGTGTTGTTTAGTACAGTTGTCGCCACTACACATGACTTACCATCATCATCGTTGAAAGGATATGTTTGATTTCCAAAAAATGATGATATTATAGTGAATTTATGCAGACATACGTATGTTATATTGCTTTGCTGGCTGTATTATATTTAATGTTAGATTTTTCACACATTTCTATGTTTTCGAGATTGCACATGAATACCTCGGCGAAGAATGTGACGGTCTTGAGAGAAGCGTATGCCTTTCTCTAAGATCAGAAGACCTCAAAATGGTTAGATAAATAAATGAACGTACGTAAATTTAATGGTTAAATCGCACATCTGTCACATGGATTTCTTCTGTGCAAGCACATGATTGCGTGGTGATTTCATTTTGTAGGCAGAAGTCCGGTATTTAATTGATCGCTTAATTATTACTTTTTGGTTCTAACGGGAGACGGAAGAGTCACATTTAAAGGTTCACAAATTTCGGAATTTAAATCTTAAGACAACAGAGTTTCTAAAATTGAAGCAGCAGGTAACACTTTAACCTAAATTCAACAAGATATCACACACATGTGAGCTGTACTTAATAATTAAATTGGGGAAAATCATACATGACTTCATAAAATGTCGATTTGGACTGAATTCTTGTAATGTCACGTATGATTTTCTCCAAAATTAATTGTCACGAGCATATCACGTGTGTTATTCTAGGCTGAAATTAGGTCTCCGGTTTTGATTGGCTTCGATTTTGTTTCGTTTTGTTCTTGCTCGTCAGCGAGCCTTTGCTCTCTATCAGATTCTAATATTACCGGAGAGACCTCACGGGCTATTTAGTCCATGTATGTTTTGTGATTATGAAATTCCAGATTCGGAAAAAAAATATTGACTTTGATTCGGAGAATACGATTTGGACCGAGCTTTTTTCCACGTTACATAGATTTTTCTCCCAAATTAATTGTCGTTTGATGCTCCCGTTTGTTCTGGCTGAAAATAGATTAGCATTAATTTCTCTTCAAAACTTATTGTTCTAAAACAACAATCTCCCAATGAATATGTCCTTAAAAATATACTATTTTCCTAAAAAATTAATAAATTAATTATCCAACGTGTTAAGGCCCATCATATAATTAGAATCACAGCCCAACATTTTAAGGCCCAATGTGTTAAGGCCCAACGTCTCTAAAAAAAATAATTAACCATCAATAAATTAATATACTATTTTCCTTTTTTTTTCATCATATAATTAGAATCACAGCCCAACGTGTTAAGGCCCATCTTATTATCTGCAGCTCCAAGACCATTAACGGCCCAAATAGAGTTGCAGAGAACAAAATGCTCCCTCCCTCGTGTCCTTTCTGTTCAATAGAAAAAAACACAATTTCTGTTCAGATGACACTAATGAACGCAGCAGCTATTACAGCAACAATGGGGGGTCCGAGAATCCTCACCGCCTCCTCAAATCTCCTCCGGCGGCCCACGACTTACCAAACCCGCCGCGAACCCACGAAGCGTACCCAAACAAATCACTCGAGAACCCTAAAAATCTCGTGCCTCAAAGACAAAAAACAAGAGCCGCTCACCGATGAGATGCTCGCGTCGGAGCTCGGCCTAGAAATCAAGAAGCTGAGCTCCGGCGCCGCGCAGGGAGAAGACGCCATGACGAAGAGCAAGGAGCTCCTGTTCGCGGAGCTGTCCAATCACGTGGATTTGAGACCCGATGATCTGAAGAAAAAGTGGATGAGGATGAGCGACGACGAAAAGCGGGATCTGGCGAAGGCATTCGTCGACGATTGGAGCGCCGATTATCATCCATTGTCCGCCAGGTCCGTTAAATCGATGGTGGACGAGTATATTTTGGGGAAGAATGTTGGTTCTGTGAATTCTAGGGCGGGCGGGTTTTTCCCCGATTTGGGGAAATTGTTGGGGTTTTCGAGAAATGATGAAGATTGATTTTTTGCTTTTCTCGTCCCCTTTTCAATTTGTGGTCGTGTTCTTTCTTACTGATTTTCTTGTTTATAAGCTGGTCCTGAATGGATTTTGCTGTGAATAGTTTCGCAACGAACACAATAAATCTGTAAGAATAAACAAAGATTCGTATGATTAAACAAAGAACACAATAAATCTGTAAGAATAATAATACTTAACATCTGCAAATAAGCCCAAACATTATTAAATGGATAATGTTGATTCACTATCCGAGAGAGTATATTTGTCAGTTTCTTGTTGATTTCATCGCCAACTAAGCCAATCTCATTCCTGTGTACAATGAATGAGATATGTAAGAGAATTTTAATGTTGAAGTTAGGGGTGTTTGTGTTTAACATAGGTGATATAAATGAGGTAATTAGTTTTGGATTGGCCTGTAAAAAACTCGGTGATCACTCCATGATCCTCCCTCCCACCCTGATGGATGAGATATTTCTTTTTGTGTTATTGACAAAATTATCAATTATATTTAAAAAAATTTCCTTTATATATCATTATCTCTATTTTTAATTAACTATCCCTTTTTTTAATTAAAATAACGAAATCTATTTATACTTCATACTTATTATATCTTATCGTTTTAATTATATTACTTAATTTACTGCTTAGAAAAAGAACTTAGATATGCATGTTCAAATCTTAGAAGCAATCGCATTTATTTTCTCATATTCTTTTTTTTTTCTGTTTTGCGATTTGGGGATTAATATTCATTAAGTGGCACATTTTAAAAAAAATTATAATATTTTGGGCTTTCTGTATGTTCCGCCCAATGACTAGGCCGTCAGCCTTAAGCCCATTACATGAAATTGTCCCGAAAGCGAACCCGACTTTTAAGATCGTTGAGGCTTAGAGTTGACCTCAATTGAAAGGCGTTGTTGTGATTTTCGTTCTGATTAGGAGGGATTCCTTTTCTCGGAGTGCGTGATTTCTGGACTAGGGTCGGCGAGTATCGCAATTCGTTAATTTTCAGGTGAAATCCCCCCTTCGTCGTTGCGTCAAAGCCCTAATTCATTTCTAACCGTGCTGATTTTGATCAATTTACTATATGTGTGGGCATCACGTTGCGAACCTATTCATTCGACTTATATCATGTGGTGCCTTTAGGGTTCAGGTATGGATTTAGAGACGGAGAATCGAATAGCGGCAATTCTCCTGAAAGAGGCAGATGAGTTGCGCCGCCAAGCTCAGAAGGAAGGGGCACTCGCTTATCTCCGTGAGCCCGCGGTTCGCAGCAGGCCTAATTCTCGTTTCCTGACAGCAACTGTTCGTGGTGTACAGCAAGGTTTGTTTTCTTTCATTGGATTTCTGTTTGATTTTTGAAGGTTTTTTGACTGATCTATGCGAGTTTTCTCGTAAGACATAAGTCTATAGATGTGAGATTTTTGCCATTGTGGTTGAAGCTTGAAAATTGAAAATTATTTCATGCAGCATTCGTGTGTCTCTACATAGATGCTTTAGCTTCTTCTTACATTTTGGACAAACTTCATCTACAGCAGTTTCTTTTCTTGCCTATGAATAACAAATGCCCCTTTTCTTCATCCGTTTGTAGCTAATCGCGCCGTTGAAGTAAATGAGATGTGGAGAATAAGGGAGAAACAAATAGAGCTTGAAAAGAAGATCAAAGGATCAAGAAATGAAACCAGCACGAGCCAAAGCCACAATAAGGATGCTCATGACTCTCACCACCGTAACAGAATTAGAAAATGCAGCAGAGACCAAACAAGTGCAACCATTTCTGACTCACCGAAGAAGAGAACTGCTGAGGATCACGTCCCAATGGAGGATGATGACGGATTACGGGACGATGAAATCGAGAAATTCTTGCATTCGAGGTTCGTTGTTGCAATCGTTTGCTGCTTATATCTTTCCTCTACTTTCCTAAATACATCTGATTTTTCATACCTTTGTAAAGCAGGAGAAAGAGAGGCAGGGGAGCCGTTGGATCGAGAATGGATGACACGGGTCCGTACCCGCATTCATGTCCGGATTCAGGCAAGAATTCTCCGTCTGAAAACGTCGATGAGAAGCCAAGGAAAGCTCGTGTTAAGCTTGGTCCAGAAAAGCCTTCCTCGCTGATGAAGGCTAGTGATTCTTCAGATGAGGAATCTCTTGAAGAAGCTGATAAAAAGAAGGTAAAGAGAAGCGCAAGCAAGAGACACTCCAAGAAACATAAATCATATAGAGACAAAAAGAAAAGGAGAAAGGAGAAAAAGCATAAGCATTGCAAATGAGGCCTTTGTCCACGGTATTGGGAGGGTCTTTGTATCCTCTATTTGTTCAAGTATACGAGAGACGTACATCATTCTACAGTGTTTATTGGAAATTTTCAAATATAGATTACTTAATATTCTTTTTATTATTATTATTATTTCCTGGCATTTTTTTGATCCACATCGAAATCGAACATAAATGAAAAAGAGCCCTTTAGTTTAGTATTATCCTACATCGGCCCATTATGTTTGCTGCATAACGGAGAATACAGGCCCAATTAGATTTGGGCTAACCTTGAATGTAATTTATGGATCCTAAATTAAGGGGCGTCGCATTTTGGGGATCCGGGTAAATTTTCGAGTACAATTAAAGTTGAAAATCCAATTTATTTCGAAATTGACAGACATTAAGAGCACGTGATAACCGATTTTGGGGAAAATTTTGATGTTGCTTGGAAAAAAAATTGTTCCAAATTAGCATGTTGCCGCATAAAATTTTCTTCTAATTTAATTATTAAGTATGACTGTTAATTTCCAACAGGAAATTTACAATACTAAATGGTCCTGAAATAGATTCAATTTGCAAACAATTGTCCTAAAGTTATTACTCTTGGTAACTTAAATTGTCACTCACCAAAGCATACGAGGCTAAAAGAATAATTAAGCCTTAAAATATTAGAAAAGGAAATATTACAAATAATGTAAAATAGAAGCATTAGGAAAAACAACCACGCCACGCGCCGCTGACGTGCGTCGTTGCCGCAGCATCGCCTCCCTCCATGGCTGCGAAAGATCACCACCATACCTCTAGAAAGTCCTCGCACACCTCGTCGGCCACGTCGCGCCTTCTGGTATCTCTAATTTGCCTCGCCTCGCTCTTCCTCTGCTTATCTCTCTTCAGAAGCGACGTCGCATCAACTTCTTCGAACCACGTGGATGTAATTGGAAATGCCAACGTCGACTGCAACTACTCGAACGGCCGATGGATCTACGATCGGACCATCAGATCTCCACCGCGGTACGACCACACGTGCAAGGAGATCTTCTCTGGGTGGAACTGCGCCGCGAACAACAAATCGAACGCTGTTGACGTAATTAGGTGGAGGTGGAAGCCATACGGCTGCGATTTGCCGCAGTTCGACGCAGTAAAATTCCTGGAGAGCTTTAGAGATACTAATATTGGTACGCTTTCCGGTATTTTGAGCTAATTCTTTCTCAATTTCGTGATTCCTTACTGGCAAAAGTATCTGGCTCATTACATTTCGAGATCTGATGCCTGTGAACTAGCATCATACCTAGGAATTGACCAACTGTAAGCTTCATTTTGTTGGAGATGGTTTCAGACAGTAAACCCTTTGTAACAATTTCGTTGGTCGATTGTCAGAGATTCTTATGCTGAATGCTGAAGCATGTGTTTGTGTCCTAGTTCTTCAGTGGATGTGCTCTAACTCGTCAGAACACTGATTTCATCACTGGTCTTCTTGTGATGAATAGTTTCACCATTTTTGTACCTTGAGCTTTCTCTACAGTGCAGGGTTTGTTGGGGACTCGTTGAACAGGAACATGTTTGTTTCTCTTTCCTGTGCATTGAAACGAGTCTCAGCTGATGTGAAAAAGTGGCGTCCCGTTGGAGCCGATCGTGGGTTCACCTTCGTAAAGTACAACCTCACCATGGCTTATCATCGAACAAATCTTCTGGTTCGCTACGGTAGGTAAGAAGTAGGATGCATCATTATGTTGCTGCTCGAAATTAATACAATCTGATATTATGTTTTAGGTTTCAATTTTTGTTCATTATATTCTTTCTTCCTTTCCAGGTGGTCAGCTAGTAACAGAGAGGGTGATTTGGAGGCCATTGGCTACAAAGAAGGCTACAGGGTAGATGTCGATGTACCCGAAGGAACTTGGAAAGATGCACCGCGTTTTCATGACGTACTCGTTTTCAACACGGGACACTGGTAGTATAAATTTAAAGTGATGGTCTTTGCTCGTGAAATTAATTTTCTTCCCCCAATTTACCTCTGCATTTTATTTCAGGTGGTGGGCTCCGTCAAAGTTTGACCCCGTAAAATCTCCTATGCTATTCTTCGAGAACGGCGCCCCCATAATCCCTCCAATTTCGCCGGATGCTGGCCTCGATAAGGCGTTGCCGCACATGGTAGGTTCTTGTACAGTCTTCAATCGGAAATTAAATGCATATCCTCAATTAAATTTTATATTATATATTTCTGTTAGGTCTCTTTTATAGAGAGAAACTCAAAGCCAGATGCGATATTATTCTTTCGAACGCAATCGCCGAGGCATTTCGAAGGAGGCGACTGGGACCGAGGCGGTACTTGTCCCCGTTTACAGCCTCTGATGCCACAAGAAGTAAGTCATCTCGTCTCCTCATCACCACCTGTTTTTGTCATTTCTTCTGTTTTGGGGTTTCAAAATCAATCCCACATCTGGTAGATGAAACAACTGTGATATACACATAAGCTTTGTGGGCTACTCCCTTTTTATTGCCAGTTGGTTTTAGAGTAGAACCCCCCATGGGCTTATATGCAAGGCTCACGGGGTTTGTGATAGAGGAGATCACCACATCTTCAATTGCATGTAAGGGCTCGTTATGCTTGCATGTAAAAGTAAGATTCTTAGGTAACCGTTTCACTTTACTAATTATTAATAAAGTGAGGGTTTCTTCCTAAAACTAATTGGTGTTAGGAGGAGGTGCCTCTTTGATTTATATATTGAGTCGGGTGAAGTTAATTTCCCGATGTGGGACAAATAATCTCAACAATAATGTGTTGCATTAGCGTAAAAAACATGTTCAACGTTCTTCAGGTGGAAGAATTTTTCGCGGTCGAGAAGAATGGGACGAATGTGGAGACAAGACTTGTAAATCAGCATCTTTACGAGGCTCTCGAACGTAAGAGTAGTTTCCGCGTGTTGGAGGTGACGAGCTTGAGCGAGTTTAGGGCTGATGCTCACCCGTCGTCGACTGGCGGTAAGAAACACGACGATTGCATGCATTGGTGCTTACCGGGGCTTACCGATACATGGAATGACCTTCTTGTGGCACAATTGAACAGCATCCGATCTCGACTTTGAAATTTTTTTTTAAATAAGTTAAAACTTCTTTTTCTTTTTTTTCGTTTCTTTTTCATTTATTGTTACGTATATAGGTTTGTTTTCGTATGATCTGATTTCTTTCTTATTTGCCCTGCATGTTTTGGTCTTCTCGCATATACAAAATCTTAATAAGAAAAGGCTGCTTAATTACCGTTCGTGATGTAAGTTTATAGGAGTGAACTGGTATTTTCTAACAACAAAGGAGTTGCAATTTTAGGAAAATAATTTTCAGAACTGCAGAAATTTAAGGACAACAAATATCAATTGGACTCCGCATCACCTTTTTCATGATGTGGTAGTTCAACTGGACATTACGGTACAATCGCCTCTTTTGCATGATGTGACGGTCCAACTGAATGCCACATAATTTCATTTGTATGACGATGTCGCCCATTTGAGTCCATATAGACCGCCATGTTATCTGAAAGGGTGATATATGATCTTCAATTGGCGCTTGTTTTTTTAAATTGCTTTTATTTTGAAAGTTAGTGTCCAAAATTGAAACTCGTTAAGCTTGTGCGAATAAGTGTCACTCCTCCTAACTCATGCTACGGGACAATAAAATATTAAAGCAAAAAAAAAGTTTTTGAATGTCTTTTTATTAAAAACTTAAATACTTTGTGAGTTTTTGTTACTTTGCTCAAATATTCGAGTAATCTTGTTCTTGAATAGATTACAAGAACCGGGAGGTCGGAAGTAAATGCGACAATGAACTTAATTGTGTCATAAAGTACGGTAAGAAACCGGAGGCGGTCCGTTTCATTTAGGTTATTAGTATGACCCGAATTAATAACCCATGACCCGCCTCCATCTTTAACTGCTAGCCCTTAAATTCAGAAACGGTCGGCGAAGCAAAGAGCTATTATTCTATGCTTTCACAATTAATTCGCCGCTCATAGAGCTGCCAAACACGACACCGCCACTCATCTGAGTAATTGATTTGTCACTCGATTGTCCTCCGTATGCTACTTCTACGCCATTCGTTTCTCGTGGGTTTCGTTGTCTGTTGTAGATTTGTTCTGTTTTCTCTTTTGCTTTTTGTGCTTTATTTTTCCTGCTGCATTCAAGTGACGGCGGTTCAAGTTACAGAGCTCTCAATTCTTCGTCAGGTAGGTCGGATTCTTTCATTTGTTTCCGCTGATGCTGCTTTTTTTTCCTACCAAGGATCTTGTTCGCGGTAATTTGGTCCGCCTAAGTAGTGCTTAGTACATATTTTGTGGTCGGGCTTTTGTTGAAATTAACTCGAATGATTAAATCCCCAATGGCTTTGTGAAATTTCGTATTTGATTTAGTTCTTATTGGTGTTAGGGTGAGATTTTTTTCGAGTGTTGACTGCCTAGTTTGTCAATTCGTGGCTCAAAAGCTCGCCTTCAGGCTGTGACTTGTAATTCTGTTCTTGACCTCTTAAGTTCTTGCGCATTAGCTGCAATTTACTATGTAATTTTTTCTGCTAATTGCAGTTTTAGATTGGAAAAAAGAACCTTAAAAAGAAGGATAAGTGTGATCGATTTTCGTGATTTCTAATCCTGGGTGGATCAATATCAGTTTGTATTACATTACATCACGATACGCCGGTGAAGTACGTGCAAAGTTATTGCAACTCTCGTTACTAGTTCATTAAATGAATGAATGTCACGGGAGATACGATTGATGATATATTCAATGCCTCTTGCCTTTACCGGACTTTGAAATTGTTGGCTTATAATGCATTTTTGATTACCGTATAAAGCTGGTTCATCGATTATTTGCTCCTTTACGTGATGTTCGAAAGCAATGTTGTTTTTTAGGTGAAAAATAAGCCATGTATAGCAGGCAATCTCCCGGTAGGAATCTTAGGTCGAAGAGGCTCAAAACGAGGCACGTTCTTCAGATATCTCTGTTGCTTGTTGTTAGCTTTTGGTTGATATACCAACTCCATCACTCCCATGACAAGAAAAAGGAATTCGATGAAGGCGATGATGTTAAGGCCTCACTCGAAAGTGATGAATTTTTAAGACTTGGAAGAAAGGACATTCGTCCCCTAGTGGAGGAAACCGGTGATAAAATCGCGAGGCACGTCGAAGAGTCTGTTGAAGAAGATGAGAATAAGCTCGAAGAAGATGATGCAGAAGAGAGTAAAATCGAACACAATGATGCAATTGAACGAAAAAACGAGGAAACGAATGAGGACAAACAGGAGAAATCTGATTCAGAGGAATTTGCAGATGATGAGAAAGAGAAAGAAGAAAAAAGTGATAATAATAATGTTGCTGAAGAAACAGATTCGGTCACTGAGAAACATAGATTAGAGAAGGAAGATTCAGCCGAGGAATCTGATCCCGATGGACTAGATAAAAGTGCCCACGAGGCACGCGAGGAGCATTACAAAGCCGATGATGCCTCTAGCGCTGTGAGCCAAGGCACTCAAGAGAAGAAGACGAGTCCCAAGAATGAAAACCAACACCCTCGGGACCCGTTAGAAGTGGAAGATAATAATGGGAGCGACGGTGAAGAAGCTGATGACTTTCAGAACGGGAAAGATTCGAATGTAGAAACTGCTAAAATTAGTGAAAAGGTTGAGTTTTTGCTTGATAACTCGGAGAATGATTCACCTCCGAATGAAACTACAACACGAGGCTCTGAAGAGAATCTTACCGAATACAACTCAACAAATGTTGCAAGAGAAAATATGGGCTCATCCTCAGTGAATGTGACAGAGAGCTTATTACACGACGGTAATAATAGTCTTGTTTCTAATTCTACGGGTCAGGTGGAGACGAGAGATGCAGAATCAAAAACCGGGCATGGAGGTGAAACGATTATTACATCAGAGGCTTCTGCGGGCACAGTTTATAATGGGATAGAGGCATCAATGGAGAATAATGATGTCACTGATGAGGGATCAGATACCAGCAATAATAATAATGCAATCGAGGAAAACTTTGAATCTAAAGACAGCGAAAATAATCGTGATGAAGGTGAAGGAGATGCCATTGATATATCTGATTCGAATGATCCTTCGGAGGAGGAGACGAACATTCGAACTGATCTTGATATCCTTCCTGTGATAGATCAAAGAGAGCGAACCAGTGGAGACGATGAAGGTGCAGCAGAATAATGAAAATAAATCTTCGGCCTTAGTATTTTTAATTTTTTTGGTTTTTCTGGGTGTGAAAATATTAGATCATAGTGCTAATATTGTTTTTCACTTTGCACGTTGAGAACAATTACGTTTCTGTGTCTGAAAATAATGATAATGAACACAAAAGGAACGTTCTTTATATTAAGGTTGCTAGCGACCTGTATAAAATATGCGGTAGCTTATTTTGTCGTCTTTACTGTGTTTTCTGTCTTTTTTCTATTCAGTTAGGGTTTTATGCATTAAAGAGCTGCGAAACCTACGGAGCAAATGTCACATTAAAACCCTAGTAATAAGTCCCTTCAACTACACAGCACGTAATATCGAATTATCAGGAAATGAAAAACAAGCCCTAATGCAAAGAAACCCTAAAATTGCAAGAAAACCCTAAAGCAGTTATCCTCCATTTTTCCAATAACAAAAAAAAAAAAAGAAAAACATCATAAAGCAAACGTGTTCTTGATCATGTCAATGTCGTCGTCCAAGGAAAAGCGCCGCCAAAAACTTCATTAAAATCCTCGAAGTTGAAATCACCATCAAAATTGAACAAGGCATCATCAGTATTATTAGGAGGAGCAGCGGCAGTAAGAGCAATATTAATTTCACCAAGACCACTTTCATGGCGGCTCAAATTCAACCCACCACCGACAACCTCCGCGAAATTACCAACATACCCCTGAGCCGCCTCCCCTCCTCTAACCGCCGATGGCCCAGACAAGGCCGCCGCGTTCTTGATGAGCCTCAAATCGTCCGCCTTCATCGAGACACTCCTCATGAGCCCATCCAAGGCCACAACGAACTCTTCCATCTCCTCAAGATCCATACTCTCAAAGTCATCGTTCCACCAACAACGAGCACCATTAATTCCTCCGTCACCAACACTAGCGTTATTACCAGACGAAAACGAAGAAGAAGACAACCTCGTAGCCTCTTCGATCATCCCCTTGCGGCTCTTCTCAACCTCCAAATCCCTCAACAAGCCGTCGTATATCTCGTCGTAGTCCTTCGATTTCCCCACCTGAGAGCCCTCTTGGAGAAAACCCACATCGCTGTTATTACCGCCGTGGCCGAGGTAGCGGTCGATGACAGAGTCGGCGGAAGGGTGTCCGAAGGTGAAGAGCCTCTTGCTCGAGGAAGGGATCACGATGGCGATGCGGGCCCCAGTAAGGACGCAGAGCTCGCTGGCTTTCTTGAACAAACCCGAGCGTCGCTTCGAGAAGGTCACTTGTCGGCTGCTGAGCTTCTCGATCTTCTCCATCTTGATTCTCTTTCTGCCTTGGCTCTTTCTCTTCGTAATTTCCATTATGGGCTCATCGTTTGGCGTCTTTGTGGTGTCTGTGATGCGCAGCATATTGTTTGTAGCTTCAACCTTCGTTAAAGTTTGAATTTTTTTTTTATTTCTAAGAGAGAGAGAGAGAGTTTGTTTGGGGTGTTGTGTTGTCTTTCTTACTCATTAGTTTGTATGTTTTTGGGCTGTCGAAGATTTATAATTTAGGTAATAAGGGATTCTGGTGAGATTTGCGATCATTTAATTGATTTTAGTTTCCATGTATAATTTTCACAAACGAATTAATTTGAGCAGTGTGCATTTATTGGATATATTTGAATGCATTATTAAATTGATGATGTATCATTAAAATCTGTTAATAATTGATTGATTGGCTGTAATTACAGCCAGTTGTAGAAAATTCAGACGACGTGTGGTACTACACAAGTTCTTAATCTCCTCCTCCACTTATTTAGCGATATGCATTATTTTATAACTTGTAAGAAAAAAAGAACATTTTTTTATTGCAAGAGTTGATCTCATCAAGTGAAACATATGCATTAATGCAATAAAAATGCTTTAATATATATGTGAATATTAATCAAGACAACCAACCCATATCTTTGAGATAGATATAATAATAGTCCAAACGAAAAGAAAACATTATTAATCATTAATTTCCTTATTATAAATATCATAGTTTTACATTGTGATATAGTTCTCTTACCAATACAATTGGCTACGAGAAACAATGTAAAAGTAAAACACACACAACCCAAGTATCACAACCAGCAGAAAGCAAAAGCAAAAGCAAAAAAAAAACAAGAAGGAAATAAGACAACAACTCATATATAGAAGCCTCCATGCAAATGATATTAAAAAACCCTAAAAACTCAATCTTGCGCCGCCCCATCACCACCGATCCCTCCACCACTCCCGCCAACGCCGCCACCATAGCCACCGTAGCTGTTATCATCAAAAGCAAGCTGATAATTGTTAGAAGAAGCCATGCCTGTTAATCCCGAGCCGCCGCCATTCATCATGTGGACACCAGAAATAGTCTGCCGATTATGATCATAAGCACTCAATAAGCCATCGTCAGCCACCAGAGGATCATTTGGTGCCTGAAGATTCAGTAAATTGTTATCTCCGGTTTCAAGAATCCCACCGTAGAAGTCACCGATAGGAAGCCCGGTATCGTTCGGTGCCTGCATATCATAATCATCATCAGGTCCTTCACATCCAAAGAACCTCTCAAACGCAAGACCATCCGGTGACTGATAAGGTTGTTGGCTCCCGTCTCCGGTTTCAAGAATCCCACCGAAGTCAGCAAAATCGTTCGGTTGCTGAATGTTGTTGTCTCCTCCGGTTTCGAGAATCCCACCGTAGAAGCTTTCGAGCCCGAGATGATCCGTTGCCGCCTGATGATAAAGCGGTAATTGTTGTTGGAAGATGATGTCTCCGGTTTCAGTGGGCCCTTCGAAGTCCTCGATCCCATAATCATTCTGCGGTGGCTGAAGATCATGTTGTTCATCATCGAATAAGTCATCGAGCCCGAAAAAATGATGATTCGGTGCCTGAAGATGATGATGCTGTTGAGTGATGATGTCACCGGTTACAATGGGCCCTTCGAATTCCTCGATTCCAAAATCATTCGGTTCTTGAAGATCTTGTTGAGTGATGATAATGTCTCCGGTTTCAATGGGCCCTTCGAAGTCCTCGATCCCGAAATCATTCGGCAGTGACCGAAGATGTTGTGGACCGCTCTCTCCAGGAAGATCATCATCGAATAAGTCATCGATCCCGAAAACTTGATGATTCGGTGCCTGATCATGATTTTGCTGAATGATCCCTCCTCCGGATTCGAAAACCCCACCAACATTATTAACAACCCGAGGATCATTATTATTTGGTGCCTGATAATTATAATGTTTATGGCTGCTTCCACCGCCAGATACAAAACCCTGATCACCAAAGTTAACAAGCCCGGGATCATAATTCGGTGCCTGATGATGTTGGAAACTGGCCCCTGCTCCATATTCGAAAGCCCCACCGCCACCGAGATTATTACTGCTGCCGCCAACAATAGGCACTTCAAATAAATTAGGAAACATGTCGTCGTTTGCTGCATTAACTTGATGATGATGTGGCGCTGCTGCTGCTGTGAACTGCTGATGAGGAACGTAATAAGAAGAGCTGTTTCCATCAAGATCAAGCCCCACTGTGGCTTCTGCTGCTGCTGCTCCGTAAGGATAATTACGATTAGAAAATGAAGAGTAGTTATTATTAACGTTATTAGCATCAAAAGCAGCAGTATAATTATTAGCATCAGGAACAGCATTATTATTATTAGCAGCCGCCGCCGCCGCCGCAGCATCTTTCTGCCTTGTTTCGTTGACTTTCTGCTTCCATTCTTGCTGGAACTTGAGCACCGAACCCTTCAGAGAATGAAGCTGCACGAGGCTCATCTTATCCAGGGACCCCGGGACCCACCCCTGAGCCTGCCCCGTCCTCCTCTTCCTCTCCAGCTCCTCCTCCTCCTCCTTCGCCGCCCTCAGCATGGCGTCGATCTTTGCAAACTCCGAGTTCGACTCCTTGATGTTCAGCGTCCTCTGGGCGTCCATGATTTCGTCGCGGCGCCTGTCGATGGGGTCCACGTTATCGGTGTTGATCTCGCCGAGGTCCTCCTTGTACCTCTTGATGATGCTCTCCACGTTGGGGTGGCCGAAGCAGTAGGGTTTTCCGGCGGGTGAGAAGAAGACCACCGCCGTGTCGGCACCGCAGAGGGTGCAGAGCTCGCTTGCCTTCTTGAAAGCGCCCGCCTTGCGCTTGGAGAAGGTCACCTGCAGGCTCGTTCGGTTCTCTATCTTCTTCAGCCTTATTTTCTGCCTGCCTCGGCTCGTTTTCTTGGGGTTTAACGAGCTCATGGTGGTGGTGGCGGTGGTGGTGGGGCTTGTTTTTTATTTATTTTTTTATCAAGAAAAGTGGGTTTATATAGATCGTTAATGTAATATACATGCATAATAATTACGTGATTATGAGCCTTGGGTCATATAATCTCTTACTGAGTACAAATGTAGTAATAGAGTTAAGCTGTATCCAAGTAATTTTAAATAATATCGGAACTCCTTTGGTAATTTGATAAGTTAACAGGGATTACATTATTACTACAGCAGTCAACTCTCCATTTCTGAGGTTTGCCGATAATAACATCGTACAGCTGTAAAGAAGAAGCTTCGGCTGGTTTGGGCCGTGTTCCTGCACTTTGGGAGGTTATTGGGCCTAAGGCCCAATTTACTCTTTGTTAGGCCGTAGTAGGCCCATCAAAGCAGAATCGCATGGCAATTCACTTACGTAGAAGCTGTTTTCCAGCTTCATTTTATTCCATGCACTTGATTTTCTTTAAGATTTCACACTGTTTTCCAACACATTAAGGTTTAAAAACCCTTGTGTTGGTACATTTTTTTGTTTCGAAGCGGTAGGCACGCCATTTATAGCTCGTTAGCGGGCATACTTTTTTTAAATTATTCGATGTGGGATTGGATTGTCGAGGGTTAATTAGTAATTTCGACGTTACTCTCCCCGGATTCGAGATCCTCCGTTTTCTTTTTTTTTTTCCTTATCTGTCGCCATTCCTCATTCGATCATAAATGATCCGTAATTGAAACAAAATCATATATATTGTGGGCTACATTGAGATTTATTCTTCAAGAACTGAAATTTTGCTTGCTCTCTTTGGCTTTTATATAGATGGAGATGATAATCATGTTGGAGATCTTGGGGAAAGTATGAGAAATATAGTGAAAAGGAGGCTCTATATCATCTTTGAATTACTATGGTAAAAAGTGATCACGTAGTCCAAGCCCTACTTATATCTTTGAATTATTATTAATCTGCACGAGATTAACAAGAAAATTTGTGAATAGGTGCTCGTATTCTGGCAGCTTTCCGTAACCTGCAATAACAGAAAAGGGAGACTTTGAAACATATAACACTAACCTTATGGTAGTAAAATCATTTAATATCGATTGAAACATTATAACACTAACCTGGGAAGTAATTGATATCAATGACGTAGTAAAGGTCTTTGGTTCCTTGTTTACGGATCATATCTACATTGAACAGACGAAGCCCCTACAAGCCCAACAATTATTACTATAATGCATATTAGTTTCCAAATTGCAGGTTTTTGAATCACAAAAGAAAGAATGTCTTACCAGTCGATGACGGAGTTGCTTTGCAAGTTCCTCTAGCAAAGGTTGTGGAGGGAGTTCTGTGTGTATTAAATCAATAAACTGAAATATTATATGATGAAATCCCTGTGAGTTTAGAACACGAAATGGGACAGACAAAATTACATGCCAAAGATATTCTTTTTTTCCGTTACTTTCCAGGGAAACCGAGGGATGAACGAGGCCAAAAAGAAACAAGAACAACAGCGTATATGAATACTGTCCAAAGCAGGAGAAAATGTTCTCACCACATTACTTGTTTAGAACTCACCGGCAACAGCGGGATCCAGGTCAGCGTCATCTGCAGAGGCCCCGGCACTTGAAACCCGTGGGAATCGGTAGATCCCAGTAATTTTTGAAAAGTCACTTTTGGTTACATCAGGCAGAGAGAAACGCCTGACAACTTTAATGGACTCACCGATGACATAAACTTTGAAGATAACTCCACCTGATTGGGAAAAAAAAAGAACAGAGAAGAAAAGGATAAAAAGCTGGAAGTTTAATTGTATACTACAAGGTTCAACATTGGACAAGCCTGGAAGAAAATAGAAAAAGAAAAGCTAATTTGAAGATATGATGATAAACTGTACCATGATTGATAAACTCTTGTAGAACAAACGGAGGCTCAAGCTCCGATAGGCAAAAAGGATCATAAGCAAGGAACAATTCATGTGACTTTGAACTTCCATCTACGACCAATGGCTTTGCAACTAGAAAAAATCATAAGGGCATAATTAGATAAAAAAAATGATGAGCTTTTCTAGTCTTGCTATTAAATTCAGAAAGTAATGAGAAGATATGATACCCAGAGGCATTGATAGTCCCGCCTTAGAAACTTCATCAGGTATTGAAGTTTGATCTTTGGAAATGACCAACTGCCTAGGAACACAAATGCTGCCTGCAGTAGTTAATATGCCAAAGAGCCTGTGATGTGAGCTTCAAATACAATATGACTTTAACAAAAAAAAAAAATCATCTCAAAACAATTGCATATTGGTGACAAATGATGGGGGTTGCAGTGTTAATAGAATACCAGAGCATTGCGGAAACTGTAGGCCTGAGACCTCCTCAAGCATTGATTGACGGTTGCGAACACGTTGGATGGCACCAGGAGAATCCAAGACTATCACATCCGGGTGAGATTTCTGGTACTCCTATATATAGAATGATTTAAGAATGAAAACTTCGAAGGCATGACGTCATTATACGAAAAACTAAGTAAGTTGGAGGAATTAAAACCTTGATAACGTTGTCCCAGTCCTCTTCATCCAACTAGAAGCAAAACAAGAACCAATCATGAGAAAGTATAGGACATTGAAATTACGAATCTTAGGATGCATGTTTTTGGTCCTCTCCGTAAAGCCTCTCTGATAAAACCTAAGAAATTCGAGTATACGAAGTAAAGAAACCTTGTGTAAGATTATGTCGAATGGACCTTGCTCGGACAAAGGCCTCTTCAGGTCGATTGGCAGAAACGAAATTCCATTGCCTCTGCATTAGATTTCACATTATATGCTCACTGGAAAAGACAGCTTACGCGATGATAAGTAAGTCTTCTAAGATTGTGTTAAGCAAAGTCGACACGAAAAGAGTGAAAGTAAGTCCGTGGACAGATGAAAGTAAACTATATGAAGAGAATAATGCCATACAGTACTTCAATTAAGACGTATTATTATGAGATTTATCCAAGATTGGAAATAAATTCTTGCAATAATCAGATTAAGAACTAGAGACAAGAACTGCCGAATATCCTTTCTGCCCATGTCCTCATAAGGCCCATAAATAAGTCAATTACAGAGTAAGCAGCACATATTTAGGAATATTCCAAAATCCCATAAGAGCACCACTTATATCCAAACAACGGTATTGTATTCAGATACATGCCCTCCAAACAATTTCACAATCACAAACCACGATACTGTATTGAAGAAATCCACAAGACATGGAGGGAATCACATCTTCTAAATTTAAAACGACGGTTAATAGTGTGGAATCTATCCACTAAGATATTTAATAGACAGCATTTGGCTTTTATCAAAAAAACACGCGATTACAAGTCCAGAGGTTAACAGGGGCGGAATTAGATCAACCGATGCAATTCCTCGTAGAATCAATTCAATAGCAGCTGAATTGGAGCCAAAGAATATACTATAACAATAGTATAACATATGTACATATATTATAAACTAAAAAATTGAGCTAAAAATCTCATGCGCACCGTGCCAAGCGAATGAGCTTAGGCTGCAAAAAACTCTTCTTCTTCTTCGAAGTGAGAGAGTAGCCGACTACAGTACTCGTCGGAACGGCTTCGTCGCTCTCGCTCATCGAGTCTTCGTCTTCCCCTCCCTCGTCGTCGGCCCTTGACGAACGTGAAATTTCCGAATTCAACGTCATTCCCGCGCAGAAGAGAGAGACGTGATACGGATCAAAGTAAAAAAGGCCCTAGGGCTTGAACGCAACTGTCGTTTTTTCTTTCGCTTTCTCTCTCGTCGTCTTCTTGTTTTTTGAAGTTGATTTTCAGTATGGCGATCGTGGACGTGGAGGGAGTGAATAACGGAAAAAGAAAAAAAAAAACAGAGTGCACGTGTAGTGTGTGCACAGATGGTAAGTTTCTGTGGGAGAAAATTATTAACCAGGCCAAATAAATAAATAAATAATAAATAAAAAGGATTATGTAGAAACTGTTATTTAGATCGTACGGTCAAGATTAAGCCACGTCATTATATCTTAAATTCGATGGTCAAGATCATCAGACGGCCGGCGCCCTCTTTTTGGCCCCAAAAGAGGAGCGGAAAAACTCCCGCGAAAATATTTGGCAGAGAAATTAAGCAGTTTACGTTGAATCCTTGCGAGGTAGACCGTAATTGGTCCGAGGAACTTACAATGGCTTCCATTCAAATGCCAAGATCAAGTGACAAGTCCTTTGGATTTCAAGACTAAGTTCAACGATCCGAGGACATCGATAAGGGCGATTTACAGGCTTCACGAGCTTAATTGCAGGCGAGTTAGGGTTTCGTGTAAAGCCGGAGATAATGATAAGAACAATTACGAGAGCAAAGGTGATTGTTACCAGAAATTGTCGTTGCGATTGATTTTTCGTTTTTCTTCTGCATTTTGTAGTGATCGAGCTTTTCGATACTGTCTCATTCATCGTGGTGCTCTGATAGATGATAGTTGATTGATGCTTTGTAGCGTTTAGCTTAGCTGCTGCTGCTTCCTATCTAATCCATCAATCGATCGCCTAATCATCTCTTCGTATAGGAGACAATATGTGTAAGAAATATGTTATGCCATTACCAGGTGAAGAACCTCCTGAGTCTCTATTTCTGAAAGAACTAAAAAGAAGAGGCATGTCCCCCACTTCATTGCTCGAGGAGAAAAACGGTACATCGAGCAGAGACGAGGAAGGAGTAAAGGCCGAGGAAGAAGATGACGGCTGGAGCTACGCAAGAAGAAATGGAGTCTCCACCTATGAGGGAAGAAAACTTACGAATCAAAGGGAGATATCGATGTCTCTTAACAGTGAGGGCCTAGAGGTATTGTGATCGTTATCCCCCCATATTTCTTTTACATCGTTCAACGAGTTTGCTTCTCCGTCATCATCAGGGTTTGCTTCCGCGGGCAAAGCTTCTGCTTACTTTGGGAGGAACCTTTTTTCTGGCATTTTGGCCATTAATTCTTGTGAATGTGGCAGTTTTTACTGCTTTATATTTGGTAAATACCCCTCTCTCTGCCCTCAATTTCTATTATATAAGCAAGCACTGTCGATGTTACATAGTACATTAATGTCCATTCTTTGCTCTGCATGCTGAGGTCCATTGACTTTTATCTTATCATGCTTTGAGGTTGTCTGGAGACAAAATTCTTGGCTAGTGTGGAAATTTTTCTATCTTGAATTCTTTAACCAATGTTATAACATCTCTGATGCAGTATTTTGGACCTGAATTCGTTCACGATGGAAGTAGATATCCAATTTCTTTACCGGAGTACATCGACCCATACGATCTGCTCGAAGACGTGAGAATATATAAAGCAGCATCTCCTCTACCAAATTAGATACCCATTGACCCCGGTGAGCTGGAATTTTCACATTATATACAAATGCCGTGCCCCTTGTAATTTGTAGATATTGAAAATTGGCACTTGTTCATAGCATTCACAGAGCCCACTTGAAAATTGTGGATTAACATTAGAAGTATTTGAAGAGTGTACATACATATATGTGTATCAACTTTTCCAGGTCATACAACTTTATCTTCACATGTAACAGCATCTTTCTCCGACGATCATCGAATGATCCTGCTGTTGATGTGGTAATGACACGAATTAGAAGTCGGGTCGGGTATCGGGCCATGATTCGGGGCGATCGTTTCCTGCCCGGTATATGCGGTTTTCTTGGAAGTAGGAGATGCCGGCCCATATCCCACGAACGAGCAAAATACTTGCAAAAATCACGCTCCCGAGGGTACAAATTACCTAAACGAGACACGGGGATAACATGTAAGAGGAGGAAGCAAGTTCATGTCAATACAATCAGGGGCAGATTTAAGGTTATGCATCTTGGTTTATTGCACGGGGCCACCAATTTTTATGGCCAAATTTTTTAGGGTTGAATATCACATGTGCCTATTTACGATCAACGTTTATGCCTCATGGCTTCATTTTGTTATAAGAACGGAGCCACAAAAATTACAAAAACGGCCCTCAGATAGCAAACAAGAAGTCTAACAGCTAATGGAAGAGAATAGATCATCACCTGAAGAAAAGCTTTCAAAACCCAGAGAAAAGTCAAAATTAGAGTCCCGTTGACTGCGAACCCAACTTACACATTCATTCATTCACTTCAAATTTTGCAATCAAATCATAGCTTCAAACGTAGGAAATCATTAGTTTTTTTTTTTTACCAATCTCGTCGAGACAGGGAACGGGAGAACAGATCTAACGGCTCTGCGTGCTTTCTTTGAGACTTTCCTAAACACGTTTTCCACGAACCTAACCAAAAACTCCAAGCTCCGATCATCTTCTTCTTCATCGTCGTCGTCGTCGTCTTCATCGCCGTGGTCGACGTAAAGATCGTCTACGAAGGCTCCTGCAACGACGCCGTTTCTAGGATTCACTATCCGATCTCGAATTGAGTTTCGAAGTAAGGATCGGCGGCGATTCAGCGGGGGAATACGAGGGGTCGTGGTGACTGAGTGAGAACAGCAGCAGGGGGATTTCGGATGGCGAGAAGGGGATAGAGGATTGAGGTGGAGAGAGGCGACGGTGGCCGCCATTCGTCGGTAGTTTCGCGGCCGCGGTGGTGATAAGAAATGGCGGAGGTGGCCGCGGTCTTATTACCGTAGCTTACAAACACTAGCATCTCGTCATTATTGTTGGGCCCTAGTTTGAGCCCATTATTCATATAATTGGGCTACAAAAGTCGGCCCATTAAGCATATGGATTTCCAGGCCTCTTACATATATAACAATCCGTGTGCTGATTTCGGCTTCTTTTGAAGAACTTACGGAGGAAAGTCTTAGCTTTCTATCAGAAAATAGACTCAATTAGTCTAAGTCCACTTTATAAACCCAAGTGAGGTTTCATTTTTAAAAAAAAATTGACAATAGATGAAAAGTTACTATAATACAGATCACAAACATTTTGTTTAGCCCACGAGGGCTTGAGTTAGAGACAGGCTAACATGTATTTCATTTTAACGATAATAATCATGTACTGTCATTTTAACCCAATGGGGCACACACATTGCATTGCTCCAATCTACATCGCATTTGGACTAAAAACCATTACTCAGATGTCGGAAATAAAATTCCGTCACATCGATTTATTATCGTCCCAAGTGTGGTTTAACATGTTGCGGCCCTCGTGCAATGAATCTTAATTTGATTCAATCCCCCTTTTTCTTTGTACAATTGCTCAATCGTGATCAAGATTTCAGAAAATATTGATTTTGTGGTCCTCTCCTCTAAGAGTCTTAGACTGATCTGTATGTGTACGAGTGTGTTGTAATATTAATTGCCATGTCTCTTTATAAGATGATGTAAGCCAGCTGTCTCCATGATATTTCTTTTATGATCCACACTATGCCCATCCATCTCCCTGATAAAAATTTAATTATACTTTTGAATGTTATACATTACTGTATTTTATTATATATATATATATATATATGTGCATATATATCTCATTGGCCTCAGTACAGTACTGATAGAAAACACATGCATGGCTGTGTAAGAGAAAAGTTAGAGCAGGTGTTTATTGTAAATATCCTCTGTTCAGGTCTGAGAAATGAGGGAGAGATACAAAACAAATCCATAATATACAGTCTCTCTGTAATGAAATTAAGGGGAAGAGTAATGTCGTGAGGATTGGGAACAGCCCTGTCTGAAATTTTAAATGTTTCTTGGACTTATATACCATATTATTTTTAGAACAAAAAATTACTAGGATTTGTATTAAATACTTTTTACTGCTGTTTCAGTTCTTGGTGGATGTTGGTACGACAAAGATGTTTTTGCTCCATACTGTTTTTAATCCTATAACCCATACACAATTCATATGAAGTCTAATCGTATACATACATATTACGTATATATGTTATGTATGGTAAATGGTAATTATTAATTTTACATTTATTTCTTACAAAGCCTTGGAAATTCATGGGCCTTATAATTTGAAATTGGTGAATGGAAATTTATGTAGGAAAAAAATTCAAATCAAATTGACGGCTTTTGCTACGAGCTATAACTTTTCATTTTAAGTTTTCCCAGTAAATTCATATTTTAGAAATTCTAATTAGAATTTGAAATTTTAGCAATTCTAATCGAATTCGATAAAGAAGTTTATGAGACCTTAAACGAGATTCTTCAAGAAAAGCCATGAATGTTGGAGAGCTTCTAACATGTCCCTTGTGAGGGTATAAATTCATTTATTCTAGTGCATTGAGTATAAATTCAATTCGCATCCCCGGTTTTCAGAAACAAGAAAGATCCCGAGTGTCCAGTATATTCGTCGAAATTATGTTTTTCGATATTCCACGTAAACATAAATTGAAACCGTTGTATCTTTGGGACGATTGCGTAAACCTGAGAGCACTAAAATACAAAGCAACTTTGTGTCTTACGAACAATATACAGTACGTGCCTCGACAAACCAGTTCCAAATAAATCACTCGTAATAAATCAAATAAGTGGAACCTTGTCTGCTAACGCATAGACAATTAGGAACCTTGTCGACATTTTGATTAAAGAAAAAAAGACATTTGGACTGTTGCAACATAATAATGGAACAGAAGTCTACATGATTAGGTGGTTTCATGGTAATAATAATACAAATCATCATCGTATTTAATAGAAATGCATGCACACGCATGCCTATTTGTTATACTTTTAAGCTACTAGTAGTACATTGTTGTCATGGAATTTGCATGCCTTTAATTTATTGCCCAAATATATTTTTTTATATAACAAAAATTAAATAAAAATAAACGAGACCTGCAATTTGGTAAGATGGTTGAAAGAAGTTTGAATCTGATGTACGAAGATGAAAATTATAATAATAAAAATAATTTAAAAAATTGCGTAGCTGTTTATTCAGATTAATGGGTTCAAATTCAATATGTTGTACAATTTTTTTTTCTCATAATTTCTCACTGAATTAACAACTACAATAATACAATACACCGAACCAAATAAAAAAATTTAAAAAGAGAGGAACTAAAATCCCTTATCGGACTTAATTCCCACTTGCTCAAACATCATTGAAGCAACTAAAAACCCACATTGCTGGTGAATGACACTTTGTGGCATCACAACCTTCTACCTTCAAAACAACCTACAAAAAAAACCCCGGAAAAGAAAAATTAATTACATTGAAATTATTTAATGATATTAATTTCTAAGTAATTGATCTGTGTAACGAAATATATGAAACTCAACTGGTTTTGTTCCATTTGAATATTATATCCAGATGGCGAAGAATTGAATATATCGTAATGCACTTTATGTTCAGGTTTCACCTGCACGAATCAAATGAAACTATTATTTTTAATATATATATATTATATATATATATATTTACCAACGTGAAAGATTAATGAAAGATATATATACCTTATAATGAGTCGTGGAATAGCCTTGTGAATATCCCGACAAATCCTCCTCTAACACCTTGCTGCAGCTTCTCGATGATACTCCATAGCTCTCCTGCGCATTTATTCCCATATAATGAATAATACATAATAAATCCCATAAATCCATACCAAATTAATATTAATATCACTATATAAAAAAATTAAAAATAAGAAACGCACGTTAGAGAAGTCCAATAGACAAGGAGAACTAGCAGTGTCGTCAAGCACCGAGGACTGGCGGCGATCTTGAACAACCACCAGCTTGCTGCGACGTCGTTTCTCATTATTACTAGCCTTCTTCTTCCTCTTCTCCTCCGAGGAACCAAACGAGCCCTCATCAACACCCGCGAAATCATAGAATAAGTTACACGGATTATTACAACTCTGATTATTATGTAATAATATATTATTTTCGCCGCCATTCTCCTCCTCTTCTTGGTGACGGCGCAGATTATTATAATAGCAATGCGCCGCCGCGGGCCCGGAGGAAGCATCGGACACCATAGACATGTCTTCCTCCGACGTCACCACCACAGCTTCGTGACCCGAGAAAAAGTGGTCGGTATGTGAATGACCCGACGGGTTCTGGAGGTAAGAAGTCCAACCCGAATCGCACCCGCTGCTGCATTCTTCGTTGTTATTACTATTACAATTATTTTGGAACAAATATTCCATTATTTGTATTATTTCTTGTAATGAAACTATTTGCTTAATACAAGTTGTAGAGAGTGTGTATGTTACATCACTGTGTATATATAGTTGGACGACGCTGAAGAGTAAATGTCGAAGGGGTATGGGATTGGGATGGGCGACGAAAGAGAAGAAAAAAAATGTATGGATGAATTCTCAGTATAAAGTCTTTTGTCCTAAGTACTCTCTCTCTCTCTCTCTCTCTCTCTCTCTCTATATCTCTCTCCAGCATGAATGGGATAATTAAGTAGAGAGCAGTGCCAGTTGTGAAGGCGTAGAAAGGGAATGTATCATTATATGATGCGGAGAGAGGGAGAGAGAGAGAGAGAGAGAGAGTTCACATGCAATGCAAAGACAGCGAGGCAGCGTTTGTAGGGTTATTACAAAACAGGGTACGATATACATCTTCCTTTCCTTAGTTTGTGGACACCCTATCCCTTTCTAAGCTAACAATAATGCTCATCGCTACCTTTAATTTATTACTCTATTTTTTTCATATTGCAAATATATATATATATATATATGGACATCGGAGCGCGATCTCCCGGTTTGTGAGCTTATCTCGTCTCCTCCGTGAGTTCTTTTTCGCCTTTTAGAAGTGACTGATATATATATAAATATATATATATATATAATATATATATATATAACAAGGTTTTGAAGCTCAGTAAGGCGGAAAGCGAAGACTACCGTGTATATCCCGAACTTATAGTGTCATTCTTATCAATTGTTAGACCGATTTGTCATAAATTTAAATTTTAATATATTCGCAGCTTGCTTGTCTTTTTATTTTTCTTTAGATTGGTGTTCGTTTTTTCTATTTATGAAATCTTTCTTCCCACTGATCGTCCTATACATTTATTGTTTTTAACGAACTATCATTGGAAAAAAAAAACAAGGCGCTGAATATTTATTTTTATGAATCGAAACAAATAAAATAAAATCTGAGTTGAAGTAGTATCAGTATATTATTTACGACAGTGTTTGGTTATCCATCACATTAAGAGCCAAGTAAATTATTTATAATTAAGCCTCTAATATTTTATTTCACTCGTTTTAATCGGTATACTTATAACCATGACCTCGATATTTTAGTGGGCTTTCTGTTAATCTCCCGCTCTAAGAAAAGAAAACCAAAAAAAAAATAAATGGATATTATTTGTCTTATTTGGACGAATCCAAGACATCCAACACACCCTCAATTAAGTCATAGAATCAAGGGAAATGTTATATGCTTTGCGGCAAGCACGATCAAAAGAAGTTCGAATTATTCCTCAAAAGCGTAAAGTTTCATTAGTCATAACTATTTTTTTAACAAATTGTTCGTCTGATTATTTCCAAGGTTCGTCTTAAACATATAAAGTTCCATTAGTTGTAATAATACTCTTTTCGTCCTTGTAATTGTGGAAATAATAAAGTTGAGATAAGATATATTAAGAATTGGTTTTTTATCTTACATAATAAACTCGAAGATGTCGTCTCCACGTGTGCATGTGGCAAATATTTCGATTTTCCCAACTGGTTTGTTCACACGTGTATGCACATGCGCACAAATGTCGATCGTCTAGAGGTCTCTCTTCTTTGGCTTAATATGTATTTTTTTATTTTGGATCTCCGTGCCCATTTTATATTTTTCATGTTTTACTCACCAGATTGTAACCCGTGTGAAAAAATTTTAATAGAGTTTAATATTTGTCATAATTATAAAACACCATGTTGAAACACCAAATAAAAACAGATGATCCTATATATTTCTGGCGTTGTGATATTGACATTTTATTCCCTAAACCAGACGACTATCGACATATATATATATATGAGACTGGCGCGCACACACTATTTACAAAGATTTTCAAAATTTTTAATTTTTTATTTGGAGTTAAAGGATATTTTAATAGAAAATAAACCAAATGAGGATAATGAATTCAAAGAGTGAAACACGAAGTGAGGTCTCGTCAGACAGACACATGACGATTTATAGGAATTGGTGAAATTACACATTGATCTAAATTCTAAACACGCTGGGTTATCTGTGTAAGAGAAGAGGATTAACAATTCATAATGATAATTATAATTGTCATTAATAGACTAATACTATTTTTTTATTGCTTTAACTGCCATATCCAGTGAGCCGATGCTTAGATGTGGCTTTGGTTTCTTCATCTTCACAGTCAAAGGTCAAAAAGCCCCATTACCCTCCATGTGCTTCTTCTACTATTATCGGATCGAAAGATAATTTTATCTTTCCTTTTTCTTTTCGATGATTTAACATTGTGGGATTGTAAATTCGAGATTGTACAATACGACACTATTTCTTCACACACATTGATGATCATGTGAGCACATGATAGAATTTTAGTAGAAATTCCGTTGGAGAAATCCAATGGAATAAATTTCGGTAATTAAATGTTATTATTTCTATTTAAAGGTAAAAGATAGGCTGGCACCTGCATACTGTGTGTGCCACGTGGGTCCAATCCACGACGTGACTCACATCACATCTATTATAACAATAAAAAAATAAAAATAAAAATAAACCAACAAAAACATCAAAAAATCATCCATACCTTCCCACTTTGTCTTTTTACCCCAAGTACGATGTACGGAGCTTTGTCGTGTACCGCACAGGTAACTAATTTCATTAAAAATAATATTAATTACTAAACATATTTCTAAGATATATTTCTTGAATTTTCGTTCCAACGTTATTCATGTCGTCTTTTGGACCAAAAGTCACTCACTAATTGAGTATGGCTATGGACATCACTTAGACCCAAAGTCGAATTGCACATATCGGGCCTGTTAATAAGAATTTTTATTTATTATTGGGTTTCAAAATATTTCAGAAAGCATATTGCTTGGACTATTTTTATTTAATTTTCATTCTACGAATAATATATAAGCAATAAAAAACTATTACTAAACCTTCAATAATATTTATTTATTTTTTAAGTATAACGAGAAGATCGATACGCCTTAAACGGCATCGTGTTATACACGTAGACTAAATCCAAATTGAGATTATTATGGACTAATGTGACTGTAATTTAATTTAATGATTTCGACTTTACACGAGAGTAATCATGTGACCTATACATATTTGCAAATACTCACAAACTACACTCATTAAGAACTTCAAGCGGGATCTAATCTTTTGACCACGATATATATAGATATAAGGAGTTCTATAACTTTGACAAAATATTTTAATGATTCAATTTAACAAAATTGGTAAATGCCACGGATTTTAAATATTTGGATAAAGAGTTTATAAATAGATAAACGGAGTGGTCCTTGGCCCTTTGTCCTTTGTTTTGCATTGAATCGGCAAGTCATAAATCTTTTGGTACAAAAAGCATGGGAAAGAAAAAGCCTGTTTGTGACCCTTATGATTATTGCACTTGTCCATACCCTAGCTAGCATACATAATGAGTATAAACATTTAAAAATAACATTAGAGAAATCACTGGGTAGTAAAAGTTAAATTATCTCTCAATCATATATGCATTTACGATTCAGCAGCACGTCCCAAGTGCAAATAATCAGTTATTTATCATAATAATAAATAAATATACGGTATTAATAATTATTTCGAAATTATGAAAGAAACCACTCTGAATAATCGAACCCCTTTTAATTTTTTCCTTTGAGATTGTCCCGTAGGGACACTGATGCGACACGACGTCGCTTTAAACCGTCAAATCAGGAAGGGACTTTCTTGATAGACGGCCACGATTGGTCGTTCACGGCTGTCGCCCATACTCACAACTCCCCACTCAGATCCTTTTCGCATTCTATGCCATCGTCATCGATACGTCATCATTTTCTCAAGTAATTTAAATCTTTAATTAGATGGTAATAGGGCTGTTTTTATTTTAATTATATTGAATGCATCATCTACATATTTCATTTTCAGAAAATCAGTCACTCAATATTATTGATCTTTTTTTTCCGGTAAATATTATTGATCTTTTGATACCAATGAAATGATGTTCACATTTTTTTTCTTTTCGCGTTAGATTTCTTATTAAAGATCTATTTCTATAAATTACAATTACAACTGGATTACATTTTTATTTATACTTGACCGTCTTGTAGTTTGTCCAACAAGTGGCAACACCCTACGGCCCGTCCAAAGTGTACGTTGTACCCATATGCAGGACGATGCGACATTACAAACGTACATTTAACTTTGTTCTTTTTCCTTTTAAAAATTATGAAGTAACAAAATATCTCAAGAAATTAATACAAAATTTCTTAAAAATCATTCGGCCTTGGTACGAAAAATATAGTTAAGCTCCACAAAGAACGACCCATTCCACAAAAATTATATATTTTTCAAATGAGATACATATATATATATATATAAATTCATTGTTCATGTATCGGTCTCAGATAATCTCAGCCGCTTGTTTCCGCCGCCTGAGCCGCGATTCTCAAGATGCGTGTCGCAGCTCACACAAGCAGCCGTGTCGAGTACGCCGACAGGAGACGGCGGCGCTATACGGTCGCCTGGCTCGGCTTTGTCGAGCGGACACGTGTCCACTAAGTACGCTTCCATTAGTTGATGACAGCTTCGAACCATGAGCTTAATAAATAATTTATAATTAAAAATAATTTCCCGGGAAGAAAACCGCGAGATTAGTATTTTATTTCTTTTAACACCCTGAAATATATTCCTACTACCATTTTTACCCCCGCAATGTACGTAGCAAAGCTTACTTTGTTTAGTCTCGCGTCGAAGGCGTCGGAGATCGCCACCTCCATCCCCGCGGCGGATACGGCCGCGGCCGCGGCAATCACCGACGGAGGAAATTTCAAGAAGTCGATCACTGTTCCACGGATCGATCGATTTAAGAATCCAACAATTGCGCAGATCAAATCGAGAAAAAAAAAAAGAGCGGAGAAACGAAATTAGGGATTTATTCACCGCGGGTTGTGTTGAGTACGATGCTCGAAGAAAGAGAACGCAGATCGTCGCCGCCGATTTCGGAACCAGAAATCTTAGAAACGAAATGCTGCAGGTAATCAAACGGAGTAACAACGGAGTGCAATCGCCATTGAAGAGTAGCCATGACCAAAAGCTCCATCCTCATCACCGTTTTCGGCTCAAAAACGTAGCTGTGGCTCGCCATTTGCAGGTCCAAGAGCAGAGGAACGTCTGTTTCCTGCATCTTCGCCGCAAGCGACAAACAAGCTACTGATAGAAGGTGAAACGCCCATCCAGTTTCCTATTTATATTTTCCACATTTTATTTTTATTTTGTCGGAAATCAATAAAAAAATATTGATGAGAAAATGGGAATTCTTAGCGTACTGGAAGTTTATGCGAGCATAGAAACCGGTCCATGTAGTTGATGGAGAGAAACGCAGTCTCCGGTCTGAATCCAAAATGGTCGCGCACCTGGTAATAAAATAATAATTATTTATGGAGTTTTGTCGATAAAAAAACGAAATCTTTTCCATTTATTAGTAGATGGAGTTAAAGATATATACCTTTAGAATGGAGCTGATGGCGTCCTGGCGATAAACGGGTCGGATTTGGCATCGGTCGACGTAATCCGGGTCGGGCATGTATTGGGTCTCCGATCTTCCAGATTATTTTTCTTCTTTTATAAATTCTTTAAGAGAGAGAGAGAGAGAGGGGTTGGAGACTAGAATTTGAGAGAGATTTAAGTATGCGTGTGGCAAATATTGAAGTGTTAAAAGTAATTAATGATAATTATTATTTTTGTGAGAATGATATAATGAACATTTATTTTATTGTTATTTTTTTATATATGATTTGTATTAAATAGTAACGTCGATTCTCGTGATTGACCGGTCTTAGTCTCTATAATAGCAAATCCTTTTTTATTTTTATGGCACAGCGAAAGCTAGTCCAACTTTCAATTCCCTTTGCCATGTGCATGGCAGGTTTTTTTGAATCTTTTATTATTTTGTCCTTTTTTTTTATTATTTTTGTGGGCTTTTGTAAATGGGCCGATCTTAGTATTGGGTTTCAGTTATATAATCTTGTGAGAAAATGACAGAGAGAACATTGCTGGTAAAACTCTAGCCATGTTTTAGTTAACTAATTATTAAATTATTTATATTTAGCCTTATTTTTTTTAGTGAATGATTAATTGAGTAGTAGTAATTTACGTATTACACGAGAAAAGAAATCTGATATTTGTAATACTGTGGTCCTAACTACCTGGGTGAGTAACAACAAAATTGATATGCATAGGAAAATCCGATGCTTGCAATCATTATTTTTTTCACTATTATCACACAATGTCATCACAGTTCACGTTTTACTAAATTTTGATTGAGTTGAATCTAGTTTCATAGTTATCTATAGAATGATCCAACTCCCAACGTGAATAATTGTCATATAATGTGTGTACGGTCCCAAGTCCACATGAATAGTGATGATAAAAAAAAGTCTTTTAACTCGAAATGAACCCGTAAGCTCGATGTGGAGATGTCAGGAACTCAAACATTTCACCTGTCGTTTGGGCATATATCGTAATCTCTATAGATTACTAAAATCTTGTAATCCCATAATCTTATATATTGAATTACACTTGCATGCATCTCAAACTTTCAAATTTACACTTTTTCAATCCTATCTTACAACAAATGACAACAATATTAAAAACATGAAATACATAAATACATTTAACATCTCCATGAAAATTTAAACATTTCTTTCAACATGTTCAGAAACGTGACCTTCTCCCCTATGCCTCAATCCTTTATCCATAGCAACATTTGGAGACAGAAAGCTCTTTGCATATCCGCCCAAACCCTCCGGCGGTCCGGAAAATTGATTAGAAGCCACCGGCGGCTGATAATCCGACAGATTCCGGCGGTGGAGAGAGCCTTCTTCAGCCACATCTCCGCCACTTATGAGGCGGTGATAGCTCCTACCTGACGTGGAATTGTCGGAGAGGCTGCGTATGTAGGCTGTTGGTGGCCTTTGATTCTTCATGGCTTTAAAAATTAATGGGATTAGGCCTTCCATCTTATTTAATTGGTAATATTTGTTATTTCACGAATTTGATTTTGTGTTGGTTCGAGCTTATTATTTATATAGAGTGAAAGTTTGGTAGTCAAGTCAAGGGTAATTGTATGTATGGGATTAACGCGTTTTGATTATAGCTGTTTGCCACTTCATTTAATTTTCAAGATAAAAAGGGGAAATGAAATGTGGCGATTATAATGTTATTTTATTTTTATCAGGCGGCTGAAGGTGAAGAATAATTTAATTTAAAACGTTATCCAAACGCTTGCATGCGGATTATTTATTAATTCAACTCGCGAGACTTGCTCATTTGGGGCTGCCTTGGTTGAATGGACTTTTGTAAATTACTTTTTATTTTCGTATTTTCTTCAATTGTTAAGAAAATAACGACATGCTGATTGTCTTGCTGACATTAGTGCGTGCATCATCGTGAAAACGAGTATCACATCGGTTTATTCACTTGAGAGGGTCATTTTCATTACAACAATAGAATGTCTCTTCTTTTTTTATTTATTCTTTTCAGAGTTGCAATTAAAAAATTAAGGATGGATGGATCATGGGGTTTTCTTTATTTTTGTTCCTACTTTTTTAAAATATAAGATTCAAACCGAGCATAATAAGGTTAAAATGTCATAGTACCATCAAAATTTAAAACATTATTAAAACATATAAAGCAGCATAAAATATTATCTTTTCATTTGGCCACGAGGGATACGTCAAATGGTCGAGTTAATCGTATCTTTCAGCGGAGGTAAAAGGTTCAATCTCATTAGAACTCTATGATTCATAGATTGCGTGCGAACTGGAATGACATTCACAGACCAGTGACATTAGTTCCGTTGGAAACTCAAGTTATCACATAACCGACAATAAGATTTAGAATCTCTTCAACATTAACTAAGACGTAGGAGTTTCTGATATCACCAGGTGGAGGTCAGAGCAACTTACTTGGACTGACAACCTTTCCTTCATAATCAAAGGAAAAAGGAAATTTTCTCGGGGTTCGAGCTTATTTAAAAACTCTTTAATTATCGTAATCTGTGAATTTGTGCCTGTAAACAAGACTCGGGGATCGCTTAAACATGGAATCATCATATAGTTAACAATAAGATGATTCGCTTCCATTGAACTTTGCCGAAGTTATGGGATTACGGTGGCATTACACAAGGATGCCTTCAACAAGAAAAATAAAGGTATATGGGCCTGAGAATGTAATTACCCTATATTGGGCTATTTTAGGCCCTATTCCATCAGGCCCAAACAAGCGGCAATTCAACTGTAAAGCCGTCGTCGGCGCGTGGCATTCACGAGTCCCGACTGTATATTAAAAGTTTTGAAAACCTAGAATCGAAACCTACCGTTGGGAGTATTTTCGATTTTTGAATTTGAAATCTCTCGATCTCAGAATATGAGATAATACCTGTTTAGGTTTATTTTGTCCCTTTCTCCCCCAAATCTCTCGCGTCCCCCCCTCTATTTTGCTAAAGACCTAACTGCTGTCTCTTGAACACGCGCGACCGTAACGGCGATCATGACGGCGTCAACACCACCGCCAATCGGTCGAGAGCTGTCGAATCCCCCAACTGACGGAATCTCTAACGTTCGCTTCTCGAACCACAGCGATAATCTTCTCGTCTCTTCGTGGGATAAGGTCCTTTTCGTTCTCAATTAAACGACGGCGTTTGCTTACCACTATTTTCGGTTTCTTTGCTTAAGCTTTTTTCTTCTCGCACAGAGTGTCCGATTGTATGATGCGAGTGCAAACGTGCTGAGAGGGGAGTTTATGCACGGTGGTGCTGTATTGGACTGTTGCTTTCATGACGATTCTTCGGGGTTCAGTGCTTCAGCTGATAACACTGTTAGGAGGTGAATTTCTACTTTTATGTTAGCTCTTTTTTCTGTTTGTATCTGTTTGATGGTGAAGTTTTGAAAAGCTGCTGTTATTACTTTTAAATTGGCGTGTATGTATATGTGAAAATAGAGACCACACAAGAACGCTGAGTTTCATGTCAATTTCTTTTATTTTGATAAGTTCTCATGTACATTAGTGCATTCATCATGTTGACTTCTCTGTCTCATTAATGGATTGTGAGACAATAGTTGTTGGGTATTGCTTACGACAGATTTGTTTTACTGTACGTTGTGTTTGAGTGAGTGGCAAGAGAGAGCTAGATTTTTTCTATGCTAGGGTTAATGCTTTGATTTTGTATATAATTTTGATGTAATATCTCGTTTGCAGGCTTGAATTCAACAACAATAGGGAGGATACTTTGGGGAGGCATGACGCACCTGTCCGTTGCGTTGAGTATCACTATGCGACTGGTAAGGTCGTTGGTTCTAAATATTATGGCACTATCGTTGCTGCTATCCCATCTTTGAGGATCTTGCACTGATGGAGTTGAGTGTTACTTGCATATATGCTTTGTGTATATATTGATCATTTCTGTCATGTCTCATAAGTTTCTTTATGCATCTCCCATGATGAAACCTGCAAGTTTTTATGTTCATTACAGGAGTTAGTTTCTGTAAACTTGCACTAGCCAATTTTCTGAATTTGAATATGATGTTCTCCTTTACGTGACTGTGATCTCAAACATCGAATAACAGTTGACTCACTGGAAGTTTTGTCCTTTGGACGTCCTTTTCTTTTTTTAGGCCAAGTTATAACTGGAAGTTGGGACAAAACCTTGAAGTGTTGGGACCCCAGGGGTGCAAGTGGTCAAGACCGATCTCTTGTTGGGACCTATGCTCAGCCTGAACGCGTTTACTCTATGTCTCTAGTTGGCAACCGTTTGGTGGTTGCAACTGCTGGAAGACATGTTAACATTTATGACATAAGGAACATGTCACAACCTGAGCAACGGAGGGAATCTTCTTTGAAGTACCAAACTAGATGCGTGCGTTGCTATCCCGATGCTACAGGTGTGCTTCTTGGTCTATCCTTATCCTTGTTTGATGTCTTCTATGTTTGCTTGTATTTTCAGATAATGAGAAATGTGGAGATTTTTATTGCTCAGTATTCACTGTCTACAAAGGGATAACTAATCTTGCTTTTGGGATTTGAGCCCGCCAAGTGTATCTATGGGAATTATCACAGTTAATATGTTTCTGCATCTTGATTTATAGGTTATGCTCTTAGTTCTGTGGAAGGCCGAGTTTCGATGGAGTTTTTCGATCTTTCAGAGGCCGGTCAATCGAAGAAGTAAGCTGTTTTGTATCATTTATGATTGCCTCCAAACTTTTCTATTTATTTTTTACTTCAACAGTCAACCCTCTTGATGATATATATGTAGGTATGCATTTAAGTGCCATCGTAAATCCGAGGCTGGAAGAGACATTGTCTACCCTGTTAACACCATTGCATTTCACCCCATGTAAGCTACACAGGATTTGCTGATCTTATTTACGTTTCAAGACATGAATTTTGCTATGCTCATTTGGTCTCGTTGCTTGTTGTGTATGATTGTAGAATTTGTGAAGCATAAATGATTTTGCATCTTCTCATCCCTGATATGTCAGATGTATTAGCTTAAATATTATGTGGGTTTCACGAATTTTATAGGTTCATGAACTTTGGTTGTAGTTAATGTAGTTATCATCTGGCTAAATAAGTATTTCATCCTTTTCTCTTTTTCTTTTTGCATTTAGTTACGGCACATTTGCTACCGGGGGTTGTGATGGTATTGTTAACGTGTGGGATGGAAACAACAAGAAACGATTGTATCAGGTAAACGTACGTTTATTTCCTACTTAAAGTTGTGTAGATACTGATTTTTTCCTCTATCCTATGTTCTGCATCTTGATCTATTGAAGTATCCCAAGTACCCAACAAGTATTGCAGCGTTGTCCTTTAGCAGAGATGGTAGATTGCTGGCTGTTGCATCTAGCTATACATACGAAGAGGGGGAGAAACCGTAAGGATTAATTTTTTCTACTCCAATCTACACATATCTCCATATATTATCACAATTCTTGATCTATTTTATTTTCTTTTGTTTATGTAGCCACGAGCCGGATTCCATATTCATCCGCAGTGTGAACGAAGTGGAAGTCAAGCCTAAGCCCAAAGTACAATCAACTCCTGCCAAATGAGAAAAAAGGTCAGAGTTTTATGTTTCAGAGGCGGAATTGTATTGCTTTTGGTCCTGAAGAATCGATTTAGTTTATGTATTACTATCATTTCCTTGTTGATGAAATCCTTCTTGCTGTTGGTGACCTTTTGTCTTTCTATGTGACAACACGTTTTAAGTCCCCATTATAATAGTTGATTACTTGATTTATCATGATGTGGAGCACATGGCCATGTGAAAAAGCGTAAGAAACTGTATCTTCTGCACAAGCTTTTACAGGTACGATAATGACAATCTTTAAGGTCAACTGTTGTGTTTAGTGCTGGTAAGAGTCGTATACATTACCTACGGCTCACAAGTAGATAGATGCACTGAATTAATAACGATATATTACTTTGTATGTAGAGTATGATTGGACTGACCATCACTATGATTCTTAATCATAACTTTCATTATATCGACTTTTGAAACAGATAAGTTAATAGGATTATTAGTGGAAATAGCCTAACAACGTGTATAGTTTTTAGGTAATCGATTCATTGTTCCTTAGCTAGAGTGTGCTTAACCCACCTCTATATTTGGGTTCGGTTTCATTTGGTCTCCTTATTATTGTGTTGTCTACATGGGCTTTGAAAGGAGAACTCATAGGTAAAGAGATTAGTTCTGCTGGAACTCGGGATCGGACAGTAACTGATAACGAGATTTAGATTTAGAATTTAGCCATAGTTCGCGTGTGACGATCCACCAAAAAAAAAAAGTAGCTTGTGATTAGATATAATTTTTATTTTTCAATGTATAGTAAAAAAAATGTTCTCGTTGCTTGAAGATGATGGACGGATATAGTTTTTGGAACAAAGCCTCTTGGAAGTATTTTCTTACACACAAAAAGAAAGCCTCGTTGTTGGATTCTGTTTTGTCTTACTTGTAGAGTGATTCTGACTTAAAGCCGCAAGCTCATTACCAACAGCCGCGTGTCCCCTTTTCTTCTAGAATGTATCCACGTGGCATATCGGCGCCGCGAGTTAATTAGCAAGTCTTTTTGTGTTTGGTATGTATGCTTTGTACGCGTGAAGCATAGCATTTACTGAAGTACCCTTTGTTAGGAGCAAGCGGCCACCTTTTGTAAAGATAGGGTAGTGAAATGGAGCTTAGCAACCACAAATTACATTTTAAAGATGACAAATGAATTGCTTTAATAGTAGGAAAAAAATAAATGACAGTTACTTTTCCAACATACACGTGGTGAAACGTGTTTACAAACGTAGAATAGTAGTAAAATATACTCGCCATGCTTTGTCTTACAATACTCACATACACATACAATGCACCCAAAAAGTTCACCTTATCCTTGGAAACTTTGAATTAACGGTGTATGCGAAAACGTGTGCATATACGTATATATATTTTTTTTATGCTTTTTGACTTGGGAAAAAGTCATTAAATAAAGCTTATGACAAAGTCGTTCATTTCTCATTACAAGGACATCGTCATCGTGTGAACATCACACACACACACTCTTCCCACTGTGTGAAAGTAACCCTAACACGTATCGTGCCGTATTTATCCTCTCACTCCCACTCAGAATTTTGACCTACGGACTTCAAATAAAACTCACAACGTGTTTTATTTTTCAATCCTAATCCGATATAATTAAAGAATATACGTCTTAATTCAATTGTAATTAACTACATAATCCCGCGTACTTAGTTTCTTAAGTCCTACACAACTCCTCCACCTCTTGTCCACACGCAACCTCTTATCCCCCCATCTCCAAAACGCTTATATATAATAACCCTTGGCACATATTCCAAAGCTTCACTTCAATAAAACTATAATCTCTCTCTCTCTCTCGACCAAATTTATTCTTTCTTTAATCTACATTTCTCAAGCATACACGCAACTATGGCTATCGAAGCATTGAATTCTCAGCCAACCATCCGCCGCCACCGGTTCGATGAGGTGGACACGTGGACGAAATCCAAACGTTCGAAGCGAGCGAGGGTCGCCGTGAGTTCCGAGCCGGAGGAAGATGATCGGTACTTGGCTCTCTGCCTCGTCATGCTCGCCCGAAGCGGGGAAGAAGAAGCCCCGTCACATCCCTCCGACGGCGGCGCCGCCGCCGCCACGACTGCCGGCGTTGACTCCAAGGTATCCGGCCAAGAACATCATGGGCGCGGTACCAACTCTTCTTATTATTACAAGTGCAACGTGTGCGCCAAGTCTTTCCCTTCGTACCAAGCCCTCGGCGGACACAAGGCTAGCCACCGCGTGAAGCCGCCGTCCTCATCCGACGCTTCAGAAGATGCCGGTAACTCCACCGCCGCATCGAATAGGAGTGCGTCGGCCCTGAACCCAAGTGGCAAAATTCACAAGTGTTCGGTTTGTGCGAAGATTTTTCCGACGGGACAGGCTCTCGGCGGTCACATGCGCATGCACTACGATCCCAACGGGACCAAGAACCGCGGCACAAATACCACCGCCTCCGGTGGCGTCCCCTCCAGCGAGCAAACGGTTGCGGCTGCGCCCGGCGGTGGCTTGAGGGACTTCGACTTGAATTTGCCGTGCTTGGAGTTTAGTTATGATGAGGAAGTGGAAAGTTCTTTGCCCCTATTAAATTCTTGAGTGTAAAATAAAGGAAAACATATACATACGTGTAGCCGTTCTTAGGAAAATATTGCATGTCTTAATTGTTCTCAATTCGATTAGGGGTTTGGGTTTTCTCCTTTTTCTTTTGGGTTATATTGTTTAGCAATCATTATTTATGTATAAGAAAATTGAATACAATTTTTTTGGTAACTCGGAATCTCACCACTTAAAGTCCCGTCACCTTCTCACACATACAACTTTATCAGTGTCCCAATCATTACCAAGCATGTTAACGAACGTTTGTTTTAACAAGCGTTTGTTAAGGTGTGATAATCCAAAAAAATGACGGTGATTCTCACTTCGGAGCGTAAGTGATGGGCCACCGAAAAAATGAATGATCATAAAAATAAGGTGATATTTTATCTTTTAAATCATCCCAAAAAAACTAGATGATCACTCATCTTACATTCTTCCCGTATATGTTATCTTCCGTATTTAATTATATCGCTAACCTATTTAAATCTTTAAAAATATTATATTTAATGCTTAGAAAAATTAAAGAATTATATGATAAATTTATAATTACGGCTTAAAAATTGAAACATTTATAATACCACGAAAAATACCACGTTTCATACTCAACATATTAATCCACATTATCTAAATAATAACCATATGATTTATTATTATATTTAAATAATATCACACAACATAATATTATAATATCACTTTAATATGCGAAATAAAATGACGTTATGTTACCTCAAACCAACAGATCTGTATAACGAAACTTTCCGTGCGAGGTCTCTAATTATTAATTATCTATTAATAAAATAATTTTAAATTATAGTTATTATACGCCGTTCCTTAATTCACGTTATTATCTGTCACCAACGCGTAACAAATAGTAGTTTGCCAGATAAGAATGCTTTTCGATGCTTAGCTAATCTTAGTTGTACTTTGGGAAATTGAGAAGCAAAGGAATGCATATACATATCTTTGCCGTGTATAGTCGGTATTATGCTTTTTCGTTGACATGCTTTTTCCTTGATGGATAATAATGGTGCCATAATACCTTAATGGGCTTCACGTGTTTAATGGGCCTTACCTATTGGGCTGGAATTTGAAGTCAGCCCAATAAAAAGAATAGAATATGTGTTGTATTTTGTAGTAGAATACGGTTGTACTCTGGTAAGGTAAGGTAAAGGTGGGTGGCACCATTATTATCCATATGGTAATAAAAGTGTGTGTAATTAATAATTATTTTAACAACTGTCTGCAGTATAATTATTAGACAGCAGAAGATTTTTCACATTATTGAAGGAGATTTGATTGATTGAGGTACGAAGTAAAATTTTATGATTATTTTTATATATTTTTTTGCTCTGCTTTTTAAGAATTTTTATTGCAATCTGCAACCAAAGGCAATAGGCTTCTGCTGCTCTTTGCAGCTTTGAGTAGCCTTTTTTCTCTATTAATTGTATTTCTGAAATTTAATTAATCAGCCAACTCCCTATTTGTTATATTTTGTTTTGTTTTTTAAGCTAGGCCAGGCTGTTTTGTTTTGTAAATTAAAAAAAAAAATCATCCATGTATATCCGATATTAAATGCTTGAAAACTGTTCTTAGACGAAATATAATAAGAGATTTAATTATTTTTTTGATATGGCTAATGTGATCTGTTTCGAGACGATTCTTTCATTTGATTATGACCAGCCTACAACGTGCTTTACTTATGGTTACTTCTTTTTTAAAATGACATGGACGTCCTTAATTACTTTAAATTAAATGAAATTAATCATTATTCAAAGATATGTTTGTGATAGTCATTTCAGTACTATAAATTTAATTAATTTAGTATACATTAAATTAATAATAAATATCACTCAGACTTGTATAGATAAGACCAAGCGTCCCATTTTTGACCATCACCATCACATTATACAAATTTCATTTTATTAAAAAAAAATATTGCAGACCTCGACTTAGATATTTCAACATTCAGATATCCATCTTTTAGGCGAACAAGTTGCACTGGTTTGAGTTTTGACCTTTCATTATCATATCACCCATTAATTAATGTCTCATAATTAATTAAAAAAATTGACAGTTACTTAGTATTGGATTATGTATTATTTATTGATAACTTGAGGACAATTAACACTAAAAATTTAATATGAGCTCAAAATTAACACATACAAGTCATGACAATTAATTTATTGTAAAATCATACGTTTGAAAAAAAATATCGGTCCAAATCATCAACTCTGATTAATTAAAATAATTACATAACAATTATCGCAGAAAATCTAATTTCAGCTCGAAATTTTAACACACGTGAGATCCACGTAACAATTGATGGTGAGAAATACGTGCCATGGAAGAAAATCATACGTGGCATATACGACGTCCACATATAATTTTCCTCAATTTAATTGTTAAATTATGTTACTAGGTAAAATCACTTTCTCGACGCTAATTATTTTGAAATTGGTTTAATTTTAAAATTTTACTAAAATTATCGCCTATTAAAAATAATAATTATTTTGAGGACAAGGATATATGGGCGTGAGCAGTCCCACCGCTCACTCGAAGTTCAAGACAGGAAACAAGAAAAGCCGAGTCGTCAGTGTGTGGCGTGCTTTCACATTACCATATCAATCTTCTTAAAGGAAAGAAATCAAAAAAGAATTCCCTTTTGAGAACTAAATACAATGAAGCAATAATCGAACCGTGCTTTTCTTTTCTTTTTTTATAAATTTTAACCTTTTGCTGTCTCCGCAAAAATTTACGAAGAAAGGAAAAACAGCTAAATTCCGAGAAATCACATGCTGTACTGCTTATTCTGGGAAAAAATTCGGTAAGCTTTGGCTTTTGAGTTAGTGCTGAGCTGGTGTATGTATATATATATAATATATATATATATATATTCAGAAACAATAATATCTTTTTTTTTCTTTTTTTTTCCTTCCTTGTGGGCTTGCGATGTCTGGTTGTTTTCAATGAGGTTCTTGAACTTGCCTTACATACGCATAATATGTTACTGTCGATGTTCATTTTCTTAGATACGTTTCTTGTGTTCTAAGAACTCTAATAAAGCCTTGGTTTTCGTTCGTTTTTACATGGAGAGTGGCTTATGGGTTTCTGTTTGTTGACAAAAAAAAAAGAATCTTGAGACAAAATGTTTCTTCGATTTCTTTCTTACGAGCATGATTTTAACAGCACATGTGTTCTTATTTCTGTTTGACCCAATTTTTTTTTTATTATGTTAGGAGAAAAAAAAATGATTCTTTGTGTCCCAAAACAAGATCTTTTTATTATATATATTTTATAATCATCTCTAGCGATGTATACGTTGAAGAAGAGATGCTCGTTGTCAACAGTGCTTCAACTGTTAAGATGCTGTTTTCCGTTTGGGCCTCCCCAAGAATTTATTACAATGCACGTGTTTGATGTTTACTATCAATTCTCTTTTTTTTTGTATCTACAAGATTTGGGAACTTGAAGCTTTCGATTGTTGAACCTATTAAGATCTTCTTTCTGTTTCAGAGCAATGGTTCAAAAAAAAAAAAAATCCAATCTTGATCAACAAAATGAAGCTTAATGGAGAGAGTCGAGTGGGATATTATTTTAATGCTTTTTTTCTTGATGATAAATTTAATTATTTTATTTTCCTCGGTAATAATTTAGTGTTTTGAATCTGTAGCTTATGTCTCCTCTTGCTGACTAGGTAACTGCGCAGTGCGTGGGCTTTGCCTCCGACCAAGGAAACAAAACCTCTTCTCTCTGCCTCTCTCTTCCCATCTAATAAAGTTGAATCCATTTCCTTACAAGCTCGAAATTTGTAATAAAAAAAACCCTCTCTCTCTCTCTCTCTCTCTCAGAAGAGTAACCCAATCTTGCCTTTCTTCTGTTTAGATTTGCCTTATATCCTCCCCTTTTTTTTTTCCATTTTTAGATCTCATTTGGTTCAAGAAACTGCCCATATTCAGATATCACGGTTCCCCAAGTAATAGCAGCACTTTCCCGTTTTGTTTTTCGCACAAGAACTTCCCATTTCTTCCTCGTTGATGTCCAAACTTGATCTGGGCTAAGTGGGTTTCTCTTTGTAAGGATTATTGAAGTCGCCGCTGAGAAGGGAAGAAAAAAAAAACGGATCTTTGAGCTGAAAAAGAAGAAGATGAAGTTCATGAAACTCGGATCTAAGCCCGATTCATTTCAGAGCGATGGCAATATAAGGTCAGAAAGAAACAACTCTTACTTAGTATTCTTGATTTTTTTTTATTCTTTTAATGTTATAATATATGCCTTTATCTATATATATATTTCTTACAAGATTAGCCTATTTAAGACAAGGAGTTTTAGTTATTACCACTTGGGTTCTGCTAAAATCCGCCATTGTTGTTGCCATCTGCAGATATGTTGGGAGCGAATTAGCAGCAGATATCGTAATTAACGTTGGCGAAGTGAAGTTTTACCTCCACAAGGTACTCTTGAAACCTTAATCACATCTCTAATCTTGAACCTAATAAGCTCATATGTCACTAATTCCTCTACTTACTCTAATTATTTTTTCCTCTACTTAAATCTTCTCCTCTTACAATCGAAACCTGCAGTTTCCACTCTTGTCCAAAAGCTCCCGCCTACAAAAACTCGTCTCCTCATCGCACGAAAAAAACACGGACGAAATCGACCTCCACGAAATCCCGGGGGGACCCAACGCGTTCGAGATCTGCACGAAATTCTGCTACGGGATCGCCGTAACCCTAAACCCCCACAACGTCGTCGCCTCGCGGTGCGCGGCGGATTACCTCGAGATGCACGAACACGTAGAAAAAGGCAACCTCGCGTACAAAATCGACGTCTTCTTGAGCTCGAGCCTCTTACGGAGCTGGAAAGATTCCATCATCGTCCTTCAGACAATGAATACCTTCTTCCCATTGGCTGAGGATCTCAAGCTCACGTCTCGGTGCGTCGAAGCCGTCGCTTCCATGGCCTCCGTCAACGCCTCGAGGGTCGACTGGTCTTATTCTTACAACAACCGTAAGAAGATCACGGAGGAGGAGAACGGCGGTTTTCGGACACGAACCGTGCCCGAGGACTGGTGGGTCGAGGACATCTGCGAGCTCGATGTCGATCTCTACAAACGGGCGATCGTGGCCATAAAAAATAAAGGGATTGTGGGCAACGAAGTCGTGGGGGAAGCTTTGAAGGCCTATGCTTACAAGAAGTTGCCCGGTGGCTCCGGTAAGAAAAACGCGGTCCCGCAAGAAGATGTGCCCATGTTGCGTGCGATTCTTGAGACCATAGTGTGGCTTCTTCCCGGAGAAAAGGGCTCCGTTTCGTGCGGTTTCCTTCTGAAGCTACTCAAGGCGGTGGTTTCGGTGGGTTCGGGGGAAACGGTTCGGGCGGCTCTTGTGAGGAGGATCGGGCAGCAGCTGGAGGAGGCTTCGGTCAGCGATCTGCTGATTCGGGCAGCAGGGGACGGTGAGGCGACGGTCTACGATGTCGGGATCGTGAGGGAGATGCTCGAGGGGTTCGTCGCGCAGGAACGGGAGCTGACGGCGAAGGGAGGGGAGATCGAGGAGATTCGGAGGCCGCCGTCGATTTTGTCGGAGGCTTCGAAGCTCATGGTGGCCAAGCTCGTGGATTCTTACCTCGCTGAGCTCATGGTGGCCAAGCTCGTGGATTCTTACCTCGCTGAGGTGGCGAAGGACCCGAATCTTCCCCTCACTTCGTTCACGTGCGTTGCCGACGTGGCTTCCGGGTTTCCCCGTGCTTCGCATGACGGGCTCTACCGAGCCATAGATACGTATCTCAAGGTAAAGAGTTCTACAATATAAGCATATACCCATTGGAAATGGTTTCTTGATTTGGAAATGTTTAAGTAAATGTAGGAAGACCATTATACCCTTACTAACTGGGCCCATAGCCACGGGATGTGTTTGTGCTACACGCGGAGCGTTTAAGGGTGTGTGAGTGAGGGTAGAATAATGGCTGTGTAATCAGTTACCTATATAGTAGGTCACATGTTCATATCTTTAGTATAGTAAATTTTTTTTTAAAGCGGGTATTCAACAATTTTCTGACGGTAGAAATCTACATGGATTCTCAGACTGCAAAATGACAAAAATACCCTTAAAATTAAGTCCATTGACTACAAGGACTGGTCAAGAGGGCTTGGTGAACACTTTATTTTGTTATTGAACTGTGATATTTTTTTTTATTTATTTCTTTTTATATATATTATAGGAGCATCCCGGGATAAGCAAGAGCGAGCGGAAGAAAATCTGCCGACTGATGGATTGCAAGAAGCTCTCGGCCGAGGCGTGCGTGCACGCGGTCCAAAACGAGAGGCTGCCTCTGCGGGTCGTGGTGCAGGTGCTCTTCTTCGAGCAGGTTCGAGCCGCGGCTACGTCGGGTAGCAGCACGCCTGACCTGCCCCGAGCCATCAAGGACCTGAACTACGCGGCGAGCTCGAGGTCAACCACCACCAACAACGATGAGGAATGGGACAACGTTGCTTCGGCTGAGGAGTTGAGGGCTTTGAGGGGCGAATTGGCTGCTCTGAGGCTGAGCAACGGCGGCGGTGGTGGTGGTGGTGAGGGCGGCGGCAGGCCAAGTAATGCTGACAGGGCGGCGATTGGTAAGGTGAAGGGGCTGATTATGTCGAAGAGGATATTTTCGAAGATTTGGTCGGGGAGGAGCGGGGAGAATCACAGTGGGTCGGATTCGTCGGAGAGCCACGAAGACGGCGGTGGTGGCGGCGGCGGCGGTGGTGGGAAGTCGACTCCGGCGAGGCGGGGGAGGAGCTCGGTGTCGTGATGGTTTTCCTTTTTTTTTTTTTTTTTAGTTGATGCTTAGAATGGATTAGAACATTAGCTGTGTAATGTATTTGTGACAATTGCTAGTTTGGAAAAAAAGGTTTCTTTAATAGATTCAAGAAATGTCTTGTTTTGAGTTCTCTCTCGTCCACTTTTTTTTTTACTTGTTTTAACCAAGATCTTTTATGTTGAATTCATGTGTTGATGATTTTGCTTGATGTGCACTCACATGACTTTCCTGAGCTATTTCAGGAGCTTATTTCAGGTTTTCATCCTAATTGTAATTGTAAATCATTATGTATGTTATAGTAACATTTGGAAAAAAGTAAATATCTTCAGGAAAAATAACGAGCACTTGTTTTATTCGAAAGACCTGAGATAATCAACATACCTAATAACACCTATGAACAAGCATTGAAAGATTACTGCCAATATATATTCGGACAAATATGTTCTTGGTTCATAGCCACTCAAACACCAAAACAATATAGAGGAAGTTGAACGCTAACTGAAAAGATAGTGAACTAAACAAACAATCAATCCCCTGCTAGAAAGGATTACATCAAAGCACTTCCTCAGTCTTTGCAAAAGATCTCAACGATACTGCAATGGATAACCACAAAAATATATAGAAACCATTGATATTCATAAATTCTTCTGCAATTGATGCAATGGATAACCACAAAAATATACAGACACCATTGATATTCATGAACTCTTCTGCAATTGATGCAATGGATAACCACAAAAATATATAGAAACCATTGATATTCATTAACTATTCTGCAATTGAAAAACTCAGGAAATTCAAGTACCTTGATGAAGCCAATCTCCTTGGCATTGCTGCGGAAGCATTGCCTGCAGCACATGAGCCCATATTTCCTGATTATTGCGTGCGGGTTTCCACACACGCGGCTGCGAAAATCAAAATCAAACGAAAGTTTTCCGATTCAGAAATCAAACAACGGACGCACGAAGGCAGTGAGTGAAGAAGAAAGATAACAACTACAAACAACTGCAATCTGGGACCTAATCTATTGCGCGGTAAAAAAATAAACAACGCCACAAATCAGATGAATCGAAAATCTACAGGCTGTAATCTCATCTCAAAATCAGTAAAGTAGAGATATCTAGCTAGCTGAGCTATTACGGTTGCATCGTCAAATCAGCATAAAAACAAAAGGGGAAAAAAGATTAGAAAAGAGGAATCAACAACCGATCGAATTGATTACCAGGTGCGAGACCCCGGGCCGTATGTTTTAGGGTGAGCGTTCCATATGTTTGCGTGACCCATCTCTCTTCTTCGACCGATCAATCAACAGCTGCGCCGAGCCAAAAACGGGAGATCTCGCACTTGCTTTTGTGTGTACTGAGAAGCGGAGTCCATCGGTATTTATATTTACCGGCCACGAGAAAACCCTAGCCTTGTATTTGGGCTTTAAAGCATTTTATACGGCCTGTTTCATTATTATTGGGCCCAAATGATGACCCATTAACTGAAATCTAAGATAATATATTTGACCGATCTCAATGGAATCAAAGATAAATGTTCTAAATTAGTAATCGAATTTCCGTAAATTTCATATTCCTTCGATACTCATCAAATTTGTGAGATTTGTGTTCCGTTAGTATTAATTTATAGAGTTTTTCGAAGTATTTCTTATGGTGTACAAGAAAAAAGAAGAGCAAGGTTAAATTATTTCATATCCAAGTAACATCAGAAGTACTTAATGGGATTAGTGCTACTCCCTTGTAGATCACACGCACGTTGCTCGCAATCCAATTTTCCCCACCTTGCATCTACTCGTTCGCATGGAAACGTAACCTTACCGAGGCTGCGTGCGTTCAAAAAACAAGACATTCAAGAAACGGTAATAACAACTCCGTTTTTTTGGGACATCAGTGGAGAAGAGAAAGAAGAGAAGAGGTCACCTTCTATTAACCACATTGTGCACGTGGCACATCCATTGGGAGAATTCTTCGTGCGATCCCGTTCTTACAGGATTGCTCCTGCAACATTAACCGTCCAGGAAAAAAAATGGTCACCAGAGCACTGAAATGGTAGCCATGAATACCATTTGAAGCCCACTTATAAACGAGGACTAAGTAAAAGGCCGTGTTAGAAAATCATGTTGTAATTCGAAATCTGAGAATTCGTTTAAAGAGGGCAAAAAAATCATGAGCATCAACATTGAAGCTTTGTAAAGTGGTGGCTCTATTCCTTGCAGAGAGAGCTCACCTTAAAACATCTTTAAAATGGTCAGCACATTCTTGGCAGGGATACATTCGAGATAGTATTGACATCTGCATGAAAACATGAAGGAAAAAACACTGTCAATGAGATTATAAAACTAACATGAAAATTTATTGAAGAAATCGCCACAGCTATAAAGAGATACAATTATTCAGAACATAAATGCCGAACAAGAATTTTCTCAACTAACTTCATTCATATCACAAACACTAAGATATGAATAAACACGCGAAAACTTGGATGATAGGAATAAAAATACCAGCTCTTTCACGTCCTTCTTCTGTTGCCTGGTAGGCTTGTCGGGATACTGAGAAGGTAAGAAGCTTTCGGGGATCAATAAAACTCTAAAAGAACAACTTATTACACAGAACAGAAACATTCCCTCTTAAAAAAACAGTGACACAAAACAGCACTGTTTTAATAAAACAGAGAAAAGGAAATTTAAAGATGTAGACTTTGTATGAAAAACGACCTGAGCTGCTAAAGTGTGAAGAAAAGTCCATGTAGCCCTTCCGAGGTCTTCTTTCGTTATCGGGCCCGAAGACTCACCCTATAGAACAGAATCAACACCAACGTATTATCAAATCTCAGCAGTGCAACAAGCAATTTAAAAATAGCTTTTCAATAAACAGTTATCCAGTAGAGCCAACACAAGGATTACGATATTCTTTATGACACCAAAAGAAAGCCAATGTTCTTAGTACATTCAAGCAAGAGTTCTCGTATCTTACTCTCGATAAGGTTTAGCAAATGGCACAAAGTTTCTTCAACTTATAAACCAGAAGTATCAAATCAAACACGGACAGAATTTTGGCACCAAAATTTCACCTTCGACTGATGGAAGCAAAATTCTAAATAAAAGCTCAGTCAGTTATTACATCAAACAGTTGATACGCATCAGGAAGCTGTTCCTTCAACTTCACAGAGCCGATAAAACGTAAAATAAAACTGGTGGGCTACCTTTTTAAGACCCTGGCGCGGTTCTTGAAGAAGATTCTCGTGATGATCGATCGTCAAAGGATTGCCGTGATTTGTGTGCTTGTTACTATTTTGGGGCCTTACCACAAAGCGGGAGAAACCTGTCTGAACACATTCGGAGACTCTGCCGAAGGCTTCGAACAGAAGCTGAAGCGGATTTTCATTCATTGTTGCAGATATTGGTCGCCGAAAATCAATACCGGGTCAAGAAAACGTTATACACAGTCATTTCTCGGGTCTGACCCGACCCAGAGCTTCGTGGATCTGATTCCTGGGTTTTTTGTTTTCTAACATTTTATGTCCGAAACACAAATATAGACCAAATATATCTTCAACCTTAGCGCCATTAGGAGGCTCTTATGTGGTTTCTCGAAAATGCCCTTACCATTAGCGCACAGCCAAACGCGTCCTTATTATCTTTCTACAAATAACACTGCTATCTTCAGCGAATTCTGCTTACATAACAGATTCCGCGTTTGGCTATTTTGTGTCCCCAATCACAAAGATCTTGCGAATCACAGCGCAAAATTGAAGTCAGCTAAGTAGACAACGAGCCCCTCCATCAAATTGGGACCTAAACCTAAGGGAATTGGGAAGAGAAATCATACGAAGACGGATAATTCCCTACCTTCATCACCATCTGCTCGTCGAACGATCTTCAAATTGAATTGGGTTAGATTCTATTTTTGTTTCCTTCGTTCCTCTGGGAACTGGGTTTGAATTTTTCGAAATTGCTAATTTTTGTTTTGGGTGTTTGGAACTTACGCATCTCTGGTTCGATGCAACTGGCTTGTGGGGTTTGATCTTGTAATTATGATGCATCATTGGTGATAATTGTAAGTATATTTGTTGATCGTACGTTTTCCTTCCGGTGGCGATCTTGAATCTGCAGTGAATTAGGAAAGTCGTTGCCTTTCAATGTAGACAGATAAAACCCGAGTTGATGCTCTTTCTTTTTCTGGTAGCTTTGAATGTTTCTCTTTCAGGAAAATGTCACATCATACAGGTTTTTCAGTTAATAATCAACACAGCTGAATACTTTTGACTAAATGCTTACTTCTATTCAATTGACAATGAAGTGTGTTTTTTTCTTGTTTTTGATCTAATTTTCTGCTGTTACGTGTAGACTAAACGAAAAAGATGGCCAGCAATCGTACTCGTGTAGACACATCGGAGCTGAAAGGTTTAATCTATCGAAGCATCGGCCACAAAAGAGCAGAAAAGTACTTCAATCACCTCCAAAATTTCCTATCTCTGAAGCTGAGCAAGGCCCAATTCAACAAAAGCTGCTTGCAAACAATCGGAAGAGAAAACATCCCTCTCCACAACAAACTCATCCGTGCCATAATTCAAAACTCTTGCCAAAAATCCAAAGCCCCTCCTCTGAAATCAAGAAAACTCGAAGCCCCCGGTGGCAATGATGCATTTCCTCACAAGTACGGGTCTTCCATCATCAGGGACCTCAAGTCCCGGGACCGACCGAGCCCTCTTGGACCACTGGGCAAGAGCCCGAGCCTCACATACGAAGAAACGGTCTCAAGATTACTCGAACAACAGAGTGCCTCAGAGCTGCATTCTCTGAGTAGCAAGCCTTTGCACGAAGAGGGAGAAGAAGTTGAACAGTTGGATGCAATAAAGATAAACAACGATCAAAGATGGGACTGTATCACCGCTCCCCTCAGTGTTTCACTCGAAAAACCCGATGCTATTAAGTTTGCATCTAACACTGCTTGCCAAAGCAGCAGGGAGTTGCCTGATTCGGTGTCTTTATGGAGCCATCTGAAGAGAAAGCTGGAGCCCGAGGGGCTCGGGATCTCGATGGAGTGTGCGAATCTGCTGAACACAAGCTTGGACGCATACCTCAAGAGATTGATCGAGCCCTGTATAAATATTACCAGATCGAGGGATTCGAGAAATCGGTGTAATAACGGGGGACAGTTTGCTTACGGTGTACAAAGATCTTCGAGTTTGCTGGATTTTCGAGTTGCAATGGAGTCGAATCCTTGTCTTCTTGGCGTTGATTGGCCCTTACAATTGGAGAAGATCAGCCAATATTCTATGATGGAGTGAGCAAGAATTTCGACAGGGCAAATCAGGTTAATGTTACACATAGATGGGAGTTTTAACAGGAATTCTGAAGATCTTCAGAATTCAATTTTGATGATTCATTTAGCTTCTTTTTTTTTTCTCTCCCTTTTGAAGTTTGATTTATTATTGGTTTAGGGTTCTTATATTGCCTCCCCCCCCCCCCTGGACAGCTTTATTATGTTGCCTTAGTAGTGAAGTAATTTATGTACAGCTTTTACTTTGCCAACTATTACCGTTGAACTGCTGTGGTCAGAAAATCATAACAAACATTTGAATTTCGGTGGCCCAAAAAGAGGATTGATTCAACACTCCCAAATTTTGGCTAATGTGTCTCTAATCACTGAACTTCATATACAGAACCAGAAAGAAGAAAAAAAAAAAAAAGACTTCTTTCCACAAGACATAGGGCCAAAAATCTGCAAACTCTACACGATTATTTCTTCAACACTAGAGGAAATGGGGGCTGATTAAGCCGACAATCTCGAGAAACCCAACACGGTCCCTTCCACCGAAGATCTTCTTCAGCTTCTCATCGCAGATGATGACTTTCTTGTCTGCTGGATCCTGCAAACATGACGTCATCAGCTCGGTTTTATTACATCAATTGCCAACGAAGAATCAAAATTTAAATAAAATGATTCACAGGGGAGATTACTACTGATGAAGAATAACCAAGCTGCTGGGGAATCAATTGACTACTATTTTTTTTTTCGAAAATTGTTAACCTTCTGCTTCCTCCTAAATCCAATTGATGACAGAGAAAACAAACCCATCTATTTGATAATTGATACAAGCAATTATTCTTCGACCAATTGAGGAGAAAACATTTCTCACGAAGCATCGCATTCGCACTACACAGTTGAGCTGACAAAGCTAGGGTTTTTGGGCTCACCTGAAGGTTGTGCTGTTTGATGTGGGCCCAGATCTCAACGAGCGCCTGCGGCCTTCCAATCTCCGATACACCGCCGAGGAACTCCTGCATCTCCGGAGACACGCGGTCAGGCCTCAATATACCCCTGGGCTTGCCCTTATTCGTCTCCTTAGCAGGCTTCGACGACACTGCCATCGTAGTGCGAGCCCTGCTTCGCGGCTTAGCCGACACGAGGTTGAATTTCGCCGACGATGGTTTTGGGAACAAACCCTTTTGGTTGGGGACGAAGGTAGAGAGAAGAGATAGAGATACCGTAGCCATCTTTCACCGATGAGGAAGGTTGTGACTTGTCTGTGTGTGCCTGTTAATTTTTTTTTTATTTTTTTTTATTTTTTTTTATTTTAGCTTTGAAAGGATAATACTAGGATTTAGGATATATGGGCCGAATAGACCACCCGGCCCATATAGGTCAACAAATTATCACATTTATTTATTCTAATCCTACGTGGAAAATCAACTCAAACTCCGTTGAATTATCGATTTAAAAAATTTAAATTTTCTACGACGCGTCCAAAATTCAATCGAGTTGGGTTTGGATGGGAAGTGAATATAGAAAAATTGCAATTTTTTTGTATGATACATTTTAATGTTTGGGTTTCCAATTAAATAATTCAAGTGACGCGACTTCTCGTCCCAAGGTGTTCCTTGCTTTGCTCCACTTGAATTTTCTGTGATCCCTATCTTTGTAGACTTGTGACATACATATTATTTAAGAGAATTAATCCTCACACTCCATTTAAGTTAAATAAAAATTATTTATTGACATCGGAAACATTCCTATTCTATGGACCCCAAAAAAAGTATTTGGCATGTTCTATGACATAATTATTGATCTCCTTAAATAATAATAATTTTCTTGGTGGGGCAGTTATGTAATAATAAATAATCCCACTTTTTGGCACATGAAATTATGGTATAACCAAACACTTCCCTTATAATCCACGCCAATGCAACTTTATCTAATTATGCATTGGCAATCATATGAAAAACAATAATAAAATCATTTCGTTTCTTTGACGACAGTTATAAACGGCATGCAAGAATTCCTTCACACTCTTTCTTCACTGTAATGCACAGAGACACTTTTAACAACGTAGGATTCCTATATATATATACACCTTAGCTGCTACACTCTACGGTACCGGCGCACGATAGCATCGCAGGCGCACGAAATGGCTAATAATAGACACCGACTCTTCTCCGCACTGCTATGCGTAGCCATCGCCGGCGGCGTCAGTGCCCAGTCTCCAGCGACTTCTCCCAGCGCTACAGCGTCTCCTCCAACCACTACAGCTCTGCCTCCAACAACCACCGCGTCGCCACCTCCAGCGGTCGCCACATCATCACCTCCACCAGCCGCTTCTCCTCCTCCGCTCCTGAGTTCTCCCCCGCCTGCAACTCCTCCTCCGGTTCCCACACCGCCTCCACCGGCACCATCTCCTCCTCCGCCGGCTGATCCTTCACCGGCTCCATCGGCACCACCGGCAGCAGAGACTCCAGCGCCTGCTCCGTCTCCGGATCTGACGAGTCCTCCGGCTCCTCCCACCGTATCTCCGGCGCCTAATCTACAGCCTCTCTCCCCTTCTCCGTCAGTAACTAGTCAGGTGCGTAAAGGCATAATCCATTGGCTCATTTTCGCCGTCGCTATACACGATTTAACAAAATCGCTTTTTAAATTCTGAATCCATTAATTTACGCCTTATTATGATAAATACCCAAAATACTACTACGACCATTATTGTACACACAACCCAAATTTTCCTTTTTCTTTTCTTGGTTGAAAATAACGATAATAATAATAATAATACTAATATAATAATACTAATATAATAATAATAATAATAATAATAATAATAATAATAATAATAATAATTGTCTTTTGCAGAGTGGAGTTAGCACTCCGATGTTACCGTTGCAAAAGATCTCATGCATCTTTAGCTTGATCCTTGGATGGGCCTTGCTTTAGTCCACTACATTAGAGGAGCAATGAGTTTAATGGGCTTTGATTTTATGGGCCGTAGCCCAATAGGCCTTAAATCACTTTTTTTTTTTATTCTTTCGAGAGAGCATTGATTGTTATTTCTTTGTTATTGAATTTTGAGGGTCTATTTACTTATTATCACTGTATTATATTACGTCAAGCTTACTCGGTGTCCTTCGTGATTTAGGCCCACGTAAAACATAAATACAGCTTTGTACGTAAGAAAAATAAATGAACAGGACCACATTTTATTTAGTTTTCTTATATTCAGACGGACAAAACTATATTCCCTGTATACTAAAATCAAATGTAAGAATATTAAACCTACCTACATGAGTCATTTATTTAAGGCTTCCATAAATAGTACTACAAAACGAAATCAATAAACCTTCAAAAATGAAATGGAGTATATATTTGTATATGTGTATATTGCATTATCTTTTGTAACCCCAATGTTGAGATGCACGTGGGACAGTGGTAAGGGTGGCTATTGAGTATTGAGCAATAGCATTTAATTGTTAGTAATAAATGGCGAAATCTCTAGCAATGCGAATTTGTTCCCTTGGTACAATGTTGACTGAATGACTTGAGAAAATGTATTTAATATTGCTTGAAATAAATAATATGCTTCTTCGAAACTAATTCTGCCGACACTTTTAATACGCACTCAATAGTTTTATTATTCTTCCTTCGCCTTTATTTTTTTTTCTCCGTGGATGTATTCCACGCGTCATTTAATCCACCGATAATTAACCTAATTTGAAGATGAAAAATTTTCGATGCCTATTGTCATGTTCCAAGCTCTCACATAGCTACAACAGCCAAAAAAAAAAATATGTGAATTCGAATTTAGAACCTCCATCTGAAAATATATCGTTACTCAGCCACTTCCGTTTGAACGTTGAAAAAAAATCCATAATTTAGAAAAATGAATCGGATTGATTTTCATATCTCGAAATGCTAAAAAAATGTAACGCATTTTAGAGAACAATTCCTTGAAGCCCGGGGGTATTGGGGTATTAATTATGTTCAAGGGAACGCAAGAATAAGGAGATTAAAAGTCAAAGAGGATTCCCAATAACATTTATTGCTATCACTTGATACTATTAATAAATAATTACTTTAATAAATACAGTATCGTTTAAAGTATATGTTCTTTGCAGGACTTATTTCCTTTTCTTATAATAAGTATTATTTTTTCCCAACATACTAACGTGGGCAGTTTCATAACAATATATTAATCAATCGTTTATTCCCCTAATACACAACGTCGACAATTTCATACATATAAGACAATAATTTTATAATTCACGTGGACGGCATGTGATGCTATAGACTTATTAAGCGATGCCAATATTTAAAATAATTTGGTTAGGCCGAGTTTGTTTTGAAAAATATATTTAAATGAGTCAACCAACGACAGAATCAAGACCTTGCCATCCTAGGAAAGAAGACGGAAGATGGACATTTTATTTATATAATGAGTATTAGTTACATCTCCATCAAAATCATATTAATAATAAATTGAAACAATACGTACTATAGTAATGGTTGTTGAAAAATTGATTTTATCATTAATGATAGACGAGAAGAATATTGTGGTCACTATTATCAATTATTACGTGAACAATGAATGAATAAATGAGTGGCGAAGTACTATCAAAATTGGGAAATTTAGCTATTCATGGATGCAATCTTCTGAATAAATATGCCTTTCCCTACAAAAGATTTGAAGATCAATAGTTGATATTTTTAGGTGAGGAAAAAATATAAGGTGGAAAACAAGCAAAATATAATGAAAATGATGAGTAAATAATATCTCTCAAAAGATCCAAATGCTAATATTTTCTAGTGGATGTCAAAAGATTCGATTTTACTTAGAACTATTAGAATCGTTGTGGAATGAGAGGCTACATATTGTACTTGATTCCGCTGGAAACCAATAGTTCATAATTGATAGAGGTTCGAATTCTCTTCATATTTAACTTTATTGAGAATTGAATTACTCAAGTGTAGAGACTACACGTATAACAACTATAATAATAATAATAATAATAATAACTTTTCTTTATTTAACAATTAAGGGCGCCTTAGCTAATATGTCACATGGGTTTCGGAATTTACTCTCGTACTTGCAACTCGTGCCTGGCTTTGGTGCAATGATGGTCTTATCTTAAACGGAGGAAAGTCCAACCAAAATGGTCAACAAAGGAGCTTTGGAAAAAATCAATAAAAATAATAAAAAAGGAATAAAGTAGGAAATAACATTCACTTTATTAAAAAAAGAAAAGCAGTTTCCAACTTGCCCTAGATTCCGAGATGCAAAACAAATGTTTCTTTACTTCTTTTTGCCCTCTATATAATATAACTATAATTAGAAAATTGATAACAAAATAAATAAAAGAAAGTCATTAACAATATTCAAAGATTCAACAACTATCCTAGAAAGCAATCTAAGATCCCAACAATTTTCTAGCAATATTTTTCTCTTACAAACTGCCAAGAGCCTATACATTTTTAGGCAAGAAAACACCTCCCACTAGAAAAAAAAAAAAATAAAAATCAAAGCTTTTCACCCTTAATCTTCCTCCATTACATGGACTAAAACCTAAAAGAACCTCCACAACTTGAGCTCTCACAGCTGAAACTCTCAACTCCTAACAACTTCCTTAGCTTCTAACATGAAATGAGACAAGTACAATATACGGACACGACACAGCACAGCAGACAACAACTTAACACTAAACTAGTAATAATCTCACTTTCAAATACTCTATCACCTTGTAATCTAGTTTTTGTCAGTTAAAAAAACTAGGCACTCCCTGTTTTTATCCCTCCAAAGCAGCAACCTTCGCGTTCGAAATCCCCGATTTACCCCTCTCCCCCTGAGGAAGCTCACAAGTTTCCGAACCCGAAGATCTCAAATCTGCCGGAGGAATGAAGCAATCCACAGAAAGCCCGGGAACGTTGAAGGCCACCTCTTCGATACTCCAAGCCTCCTCCATCCTAGTCTTCGAGTGGCTCATGGCCATCTCCCCGAACCTGAACAGGGTCACCACGGACCGACCCGAGTGGGCTACCGCGACCCCCTCCACGGGTCTGTAATCCTCCAAGAACGAGTTGATCGTGGTCTCCCAGTAGACCGCTTCACCACCGTTGGATTGGATACGGGTCAGATGAGAATCCTCTACGTGCACGAGGAGGCCCGTTCTCTGGCTGAAGTAGCCGTAGAGCACGTGCCTTATGATCTCCGCGGGCCCCTCGCTCCTCGATTTCAGGGTCCGCGGGTCCGCGGCTAGCTTCAGGATGAAGCAGTCCTCACCGTTTATCTTCTTCTCCCCTATGCAGGTCGAGTCCGCGAACATGCTCGCCGTGGTTCTTGGATCGAGCCCCTGCACGCAAAAAAAAAAAAGCTTCGATTTTCATGTACTTGCCACAAAATTAGGGATTCGGTCCAAAAAAAATTAACCCAGAAAAAAAAAACGGACCTGAAGGGCGCGGCGGAGGGGGCGAACGGGTCCCTTGGCTGCGTGGGCCCCGAGCCACGGGGTGTGCCTCCACACGAGCTTCCCGTTGCAGCCTGCGTGGACCTTGCTGCCCCCGACCGCGAGCTCGACGTACCACATGTCGGGGTTCATCTGCCAGAGGACGAATCCGCCGGATTCGGCCGCCTTGGTGGGGTTTTTGTTCTTGATGATTTTAGTTGCGGTTTCGAATTCGGAGGCCACCATTCGAAGCTTGCCCATTGCGTAGGCGTTCTTGATTGAGCTTTGGAGCTTTAGGCCTCCGGAGGCTGCGGTGTATTGCTGCAGTATGTACTGTGCTGATGAAGTCTCCTGAAAAAAAAAGAAAGAAAATCATGGAGTGAAGGAAAGGAGCCCATATGAAGAAAAGGCGATGATCACGTGTGTTGTTCGCAGAATGAGAAACAGAGCCCATATGAAGAAAAGGAGCTCAAAAGATTAAGGAAGTGTGTAAAGAATGAGCAGCCACGAAAGAGAAGAATATAATGCCATTTAATTTTCCCTATTTAGGCAGCAAAATCGTTCTCGTGAAAATCACGTGTGTTCAATCACCAAAGCAGCAAACAGTCGAACACATAAAGGGCAAAACAGAGCAAAGCAAGCACGGCGTACGATAGGCGTATCCTTCACGCTTAGGTGCGGCAGCGGCTCGCTGACGCTGACGTGGACCGGCGCAAGCGGCGCGCCCATAACTCCGAGCAGAAGCCTCAGATCGGAAGCCTTATTGCCGCCACAGCCGCCCTCGCCCGCAGCTACAGACGGGTTCCGGGTCAGCTGACCCATGACCCAGCTTCCCAGGACCGAACCGATTCGCTTGGATTCTCCCAATGTCGGTTCTTCTCCGTCAGGGTCCGGTCCCTCGGCGACGGGCCTCAGGCTTCCCGATCTCGGAACGAAGGAGTCGTTGCAGCTGACGGTGGAAGGCTTTTTCCTCCTCAGGATGATGGACATAGGGGAAACGGAGCGAGTCGCCGGACTCCTGGCGCGTGAGCGCGACGGAGAGAGGCCGCGGACCACCTCTTGCTTCAGGGCCGAGAAGAAGCCTTGTTTTCTCTCCATTGAAATCGGCTTAGTAACAGAGATACGTGCTCGAGCGACTATGTAGGCGAATTTGTCAACAGAATCACAAAAAAAAAACAGAGACAATCACGTCGTTGAGAAGGGTACTGGTTCTCCTGCTACTGATTTTACTGCTGCAACCATTTCTCTGTTATGGAGAGAGAGAGAGAAAGACCGTTGTCTGTTTGTGTGAGGTTTTTAGTTAGAGAAAAATGGAGGGTAGTGATGAGTAGTGAAGTGCAGAGAGAGAGAGAGAGAGAGGAATAGTTGAAATCGACTGGTGATGTACTGTTTCTCTTCGTGATTCAATGAGGATGATGACAGTCGTTTTTGTGTGCGTGGAGAGAGTGGGGCTCACGCGTTTAACCTTTTGCATTTTATTTCTTTTTCTCTTTTTTCTTTTTTGTTTTTTCGCTGCACTCGGAAATGAAATTTTCATGACACCGTGAATAAATAATGAAGAATAAATATTATATTTTATTACGTGATATGAATGTGTTTACATATTGAGATATACTGTTTGTTATGTAATGATTTATGAAAATGTAATGTTTGACTGAGTTAGATTTTTCCACCAGATGCACTCATCTAATTTATGTAACGCTTAAAGCTCATTAAATAGCTTTCTTAATTGGTGAATTGATACTTTCGGTCTATGCATCTTTTATTATAAGCAATTAAATCCTACTTATAACAGTCGTCGTCTTAGTCATATTCAATCATATACTATAGATAGATCTAAGCATAATTATTATAATTGCGTAGTATTTTTAATAAAATTTACTAATCAAAATGGATTGTGGCCTCGCGAGACACCTATAAACGCGGACTGATCGCACATATACCGGAAAATATATTATTATTATTATGACATATATCTTAATTTATTAATACTTTATTTGTCTCATTTCTCGAACAATATGCTTAATTTTTTTTTTTAAACTTTAAGTGTGTACTCTATTTTAATTATTAATGCGTTCCAGCTGACTACCATTCACCACATGGTGAAATATTTGAACTAATATTATATATTTATTTTTAAAATGTTAATCGACTAAAATAATTGAGATTAAATTCGACTTGTATTTAGCAAAAAAAAAAAAAAGAACTGTTACAGTCTTTATGCTACCACCTTAATTAAGTCATCATTTAATACATTTATATATAAGTATCGGTCAACTATTTGATACCTTAAAATATATCTCGACCAAATTAGACATCGAACTGTATTCGAGCAACATTCTACTTTTGTTCATAAATCATATGAAATCACTGTACACTCGTGTGGTACATTGATTTAATTAAGTGGGCCAACAAAATTAGTTTATAAAATGTAGTTGATAGCCTTTGACATAAAAAGAAGGGGAGGCAATGCTAGATAACATATTCTTGCTTCCCATCCAAAGTTTCTCTTTGGAATAATAGGTTCCTTTTTATATTATCATTTTCTGTATAGATGTTAAAAAACAATGGATTTTATTGACTTTATCGAGAAAATATTATACTTCTATCAGAAATAATAAATATTATACATTTTTCTTAATTCTTTAGATTTCTAGCAATGACGAAAATGACAAATTATAAAGAAATAGGGCTAGTAAATATAGAGAAAGCCACGTTTACATTTAGCCCAATTAAAAATGGGCCATCAGAACATATATTGTATGGGCTTTTAGTTCGGTTTATTGGGTTTGTGAGTGAAGAAAATTAGGCTTTCGACTGGTTAATACTAATAGACCACATTGGATAGTGATTTTCAAAGTATTTTGAATATATAAATAATATATATTTATACATCTCCACACGATGTATAGTCTCCACATTTCGATCAAATTCAAATTTGGAATGCCACATTGTCTCCATATTTTGATTAAATTCAATTTGAAGTAAGTTTGAACACTTAATGTCGTTGTGAGACGGCCCGAACTTCTGTATATCAAACTATTGATTTCAATGTGGAGATATCAAATGCCCTACCACTTAAACATATTCCTTGGTACATTATTTCGAATACATATGATATGTCAAAACAAAAATTTCAAAAATATTTTCTCTGATAATTCAGGAAAATAACCTATGAACAAAAAAGCTTTTCAAAAATAGTCTCCAAGTATATAAAGACCATTATACTCTTACTAATTGGGTCCGTAGTGATCGGCTATATGGTTAAGGATGGGTGGACGAAGTGTATAAGAATGGTTGTATAGTCACCAAATATTAGATCCCAGTTTAAGATCCTCATTACAATAATCTTTTATATAAGTTTATCATGTACACAATGAGTTCTCAGCTTCCCATAATATAGCTGATAACCCACATATATGCTATATATTGAGTTCTCGGCTTTACCCACTTATATAGTTGATAATTAGACTGTAAAATGTCAAAAGTACCCTTATAATATAGGTCAATGATTAAAAAAATTAGATTTAATTTATTTAAAAACATTTTTAACCAAAGGTAATTTTTAAAAAATTACCTCTATTTTCCTCTCCTCTCAAAATTTTTTTTTTTAAAAGAACGGGCTAACAAGGAGTTTCTTCATATGGGGTCTATGTACGCATGTTCTCACAAGGCAAAGCTCCCATGTGCCCACATGACCCTGCCGTCTCATAATGCATTTAGAAAAATTAAATTATATATGCATTTTGACAAATAAACATATTCAATAATTTTGTATGGGTCAAGAAGATATTGTTAAAATAGCAAAGAACAGTGTTGGTCATTTGATGATATGCTTGCTTTATTTAAGGAAATGCCCCATCTAACAGTTTAGTACCAACATAATACTTCACTTGTCCTTGCAATAATAATTTACCACAAAACCTCTGCCTTTTTTTTCTTTTCTTTTTCCCCTTCTTTCTTTCTTCTTCTTCCCCTCCATCACCACTTCACTCCCAAACAAAATCATAAAAAAAAATCAAAACCCCAGCTTTATACAATGACCCAATAACCCCATTACAGAGAATCAAAATGGAGAAAAGCAACAACGGCTTCGTTCGAGCGGATCAAATAGACCTCAAGAGCTTAGATGAGCAGCTCGAGAGGCACTTGAACAGGGCTTGGAGCATCGACAAGAACAACGGCAAGCTGCCGAATCAAGACAGCGACAGCCCCAGCAACGCGGCCGCCGCCTCCGCCCCTCCCTTCGTGGGCGGAGGTGGCTCCGCGGTGGCGCGGAGGCAGAGGCAGAGGCAAGAGTGGGAGATCGATCCGTCGAAGCTGATCATCAAGAGCGTCCTCGCGCGTGGCACGTTCGGGACCGTCCATCGCGGTGTCTACGACGGCCAAGATGTTGCAGGTCAGGAAACCAACGGCCTTTGTCCCCTCTTTACGCCTTCGCTTTCTTTTTTTTGCTATTATTTATTTATTTTCTCCTTAAAGTTTCGATCTTTTTTTAAAACTATAAAACGACCTTCCCCTTTTTGTCGTTTTTTGGGTTTTTGCCCTTTTGTGGCATCGTTTATTCGCTTTTTTTAGCTGCGATTCAAAGAGTTTCTTTTTTTTTTTGCCATTTTCTTCGTCATTACTAATCATACTACCGCGATATTCTTTATAATAATGATATCATGTGTATTAATCGAGTGTGTGTATACGAATTCTCTCTTACACAGATGACTCATTGTGTTATAATACTTCTGTTTCATTTAATGTCATGAAACTGCTTATCTGAATCTACAATTGACTCATTCATTGCTTTTCTGGTGGCTGAATAACTTATTTGCACTGATGAAAGTAATAAATTATATGATCGTGAAGGGCCCATTGCCATGTGGTTGTCACAGTGTATGTTATTAATATAGTTGGACTCAATAATGAAATTGAGATCTATCGAGATTTGTTAAAGTATTGATTTTTTTTTAATGGGATCTAATTAGATATGCTTTATAATATTTTTTCCCTCGTCTCCTTACACTGCATCCATTGTTGTTGTCTTGTGGCTCAACACCACTTGTTGTTGGCCTTTTCTTATAAGTCAGCTGTGCTGTTTATGTGTTCCATACCTATTTGTGGGATGTTGTGGATCACTAAATCCCAAGAAGTTCTTTTCTCCTCTCTATATTTTATTTCTGCCCACTTCACTTTTTTTTATTTTATTTTACTGCACAATAAATGCATCTACATGGAATCCGTGAGCTGTGGCACGGGTTGGGGTTTTTTGATATGGAGGTGATTGTAATAACTTAGAAAAATGGTCTTTCCCTAAACTTTCATGTGACCATCAGTTTTCTTTTGCCAGAAAGATAGCTTGGTGGAACAGTTTTTTTTTTTGATAAATACATAGAATCTTGTTTATTTATATTTATATTATTGCAGAAAGAAGTACACATTAAGATAAAGTTAACTTGCTCCTAAGATGTAGGATCTTGGCCTAAAAAACAATGTTCAACAAAGTTGACCGACCACTAATATACACTGTTCCTTGTTGTCTTGAAGCTTTTTGAGGTCCCAAAAGATTAGATTTTTAACAATGGGTGGCCTTGAGTTCTTGCCTTTTTGATGTGTAATAAATAATATATATATATATATATAAATATTTCTTGATAGTACTTTATAGTGTCCTGAACCTGATAAAGACACATGCTTCCTGTTATATTTATTGCACAACATGACATGTTCATGTTTTAACATGATGAGGGAACATCAGTGCTGAAGGGATCACTGTTCATATCTGATCTAAATGAGAGAAGAAACAAATGTAAATGTAAACCTCTGTTGAGATTACTTGTCACACATCGAGAAACTAAATTCACCCAAATCAATATATAAATCAAATTGGTTTTATAACGGAACCCTCAATTTTTCAACCTCCTAACTAATTTGCCCGAGAATTTTTTGACATGATTTTTCAGTTAAACTCCTCGATTGGGGCGAAGAAGGCCACCGAACGGAAGCCGAAGTAGCATCGTTGCGAGCGGCTTTCACTCAAGAAGTTGCGGTGTGGCATAAGCTCGATCACCCTAACGTAACGAAGGTCCTCAAACATATATATATATATATATATATATATAATTTAAATCTCATTTTCTTACGATGGCCATGTTTGAAAATTTGCAGTTTATCGGTGCTACAATGGGCTCGTCGGATCTTAACATTCAGACGGAGAACGGCCACATAGGCATGCCGAGCAACATATGTTGCGTGGTCGTCGAGTATCTCCCGGGGGGCGCCTTGAAGAGCTACCTCATAAAGAACCGGAGGAAGAAGCTCGCCTTTAAAGTCGTCGTTCAAATGGCTCTCGATCTTGCTAGAGGGTACCGCTATACCTTTTTTATTTAGATTTTTTTTGAGTATTTTTATTTAGATTTTTTTTTTTATTAAACCGGTAAATCTGGGTGCTGGTGCACTAGCCTGCAAACTAGGCCAATCAGGCAAATTAAGACAGGTCTATGTGTGACAGGTTTACTCAAGGTATTTGGTAGCCCATAAGAATGTAGATTTGATACCGTGATTCCCCAAGAGGCGGAACCCACAGAAAATAATTGTTATTAATAATATATGTTTGAATTTTTTAATGATTGTACTAAAATTGAATAAAATGAAAGTAAAAGGACCTCGCATTTTAGAAAATATTGAAGTATGGGGTCCAATTAGACTGGACCTCACTCACTTGAATTTCTGGCTCCGCCACTGATCCCCCAAAAAATATATTGACCACCAGAAACTATATAAATGTATGTGTGTATATTATTAATCTGAATATTTTATTTGCAGGTTAAGCTACCTTCATTCTCAGAAAATAGTTCACAGAGACGTCAAGACGGAAAACATGCTGCTGGACAAGTCGAGGACGGTGAAAATCGCCGACTTCGGAGTCGCCCGCGTCGAGGCCTCGAATCCCAACGACATGACCGGCGAAACTGGGACCCTCGGCTACATGGCTCCCGAGGTAGTAATAATATCACACACAACACACACACACACACACACAAACACAAACCGTTTAGTGTCCTATCTATTAGGGTATCAAGCTCAATCCCACATCGATTAAGTAAAAAAGTTTATGATATGCATTTAAGGGGTTGTTCCCCCTACTGCCAATTGATTTTAGAGTGGAAGCCCACTTGGGCTGGCTTATATTTTGGGCTTCTGAGTTTGGGCTAAAAGGGATTCTCTGGCCCACGAATTTGCAAACAGGTCCTCAACGGGAATCCGTACAACAGAAAGTGCGACGTGTACAGCTTCGGCATCTGCCTGTGGGAGATATACTGCTGCGACATGCCTTACCCCGACCTCAGCTTCTCCGAGGTGACATCAGCCGTCGTCCGACAGGTAATTTAAACAAAAAAAAAATCCTACTAAAAGATTCTCAGCATTTATATTATTCTTACCATACATAATCCCGGGTTCAGAATTTGAGGCCCGAGATACCTCGATGCTGCCCGAGCTCGTTGGCCAACGTGATGAAGCGGTGCTGGGACGCAAATCCCGATAGGAGGCCGGAGATGGATGAGGTGGTGGCCATGATTGAGGCCATCGACACCTCAAAGGGCGGCGGAATGATCCCTTCGGACCAGCAACAAGGTTGTCTATGCTTCAGGAAGTATCGTGGGCCGTAATAAATTAATAATTAATTAATTAATCAATCAAATTACTTATTTCGATAATTTGTTTGTCGGAGATTTACGAGACGTTGCGTTGCGTTGTATTAAATATTACAAGCAGCCAAAAAGCTTGGATGTATGCACATATATATATAATATATATATATATATATATGTGTGTGTGTAGAGCTAAATTTGGTTGGTAATGACTCTCGTTCATATATATAATTTTTATTATAAAATTATTCTTGTTAGTTGCATGTCGTAATTAATCGTTTTTTAGTCGTTATCTTCTTACTCGACCCATAAAAAAATGAGTACATTCAAAAGATATCAATCAATATAAATATATTTTTCGAATCGTGTGGATATTCTGATCAATCATTGCGTTGAAGTTCAACGTCTCCTCCTTTGGCTTTGGCATCGCCGCCGTCGACGTCGGCGTCCCAGTTGGTGGTTTTGTAGTATGTTGCGTACAGAATCAGCTGAATTAATCCGGACAAGGATCCCAAACCATTAGGAACCTGTAATAATAAAATAAAAAATAAAAATTAAATAATTTATAAATAGGATTTTCATAATCATATATAAATTCAAGAAATGAGTCGTATATTATTTTACCAAGATGTAGGGATCGAGCCTGATGCATGCGTAGATTGTCCAAACGATGCCGTTTGCGAAGTTGGCCAGCGACAGGTAAAACGGCATGTACTTTACACTCTTGGTCTTAATCACTTGTTTCTGCGTACGGACATAATCACAATAATATATCAAGAACGTTAAATAACAAAAATACGATTAAACTCTGTTGAGATTATTTGTCCCACATTGGGAAATTAACTTCACTCGACTCAATATATAAATCAAAGAGGCCCCTCATCCTAACACCAATTGGTTTTAGGAAGGAAACATCAATTTAAAAAACTCCAATAAAATAAAGAAATAAAAATTTGACGAAAAAAACGTACCATTACAGTGAGAGGCGAGGCATACATCATAATATTGAACACTATGCACAAAATCCCGATAAGCATGGACCTCTGTGTCGTGCCATGCAAGAACGTCATCGTGACGAACACCACCACGGCGAAGAAGGCAGCCTCAATCAGCAAGGTCACGATGATCTTTTTCTGATTTGCATAGTTAGAGAAACCGATGAATATATTTAATTTTTATCGATGACGATTTTATTTAGGTGAATTAATTTATTTTACGCGTTTGGGCCAATCGGAGTAGACGAAGAAGATGGTGATGTAGAAAGCTTCGACGAAAAGCCCAAATCCGTTGATGGTGACGACGAGGAGGCTGTTGGGGTGGACGAAGGGCATACCGTAGAAGACCCACATGGCGCAGTTGAGGAGGGTCGCCACGTACGGGTCGGGCTTGAACGATTGAACCGATTTCTCCTTCCATATCGCGAAGAACGTGGGGCTATTGTGAAACATGCAAAAGATGTGGGATTAGTTTTGTTGATTTGCGTGGGATTTTAATTTTTTTTAGAACTCGAAAAAAACCCTGGTATTTGGGACAAGTAAAAGTAAACCCCGAAGGCTGAGCACTGGCATGAAAACTGCACCAAACCAGATTACACCACAACATGACAGGTCCACATGTGACGGATATTTGGTAGCAAAGAAGAATGCAGATTCGATCATGCGACCTCTAGATGGGTGTTCAGATGGCACCGAATCGAACTTTCTCTTAATCGCAATTTTCGAAATCGAATACCGAATCGAATTTTTTTGGTTCGGTTTCAGTTTTTACCGAACGTTTTTCGATTCAGTTTGGTTAACCGACCAAAAATTATACTTTCAATGAAAAATAAAATTAAATAAATTTTAATAGTGTTTACATAATTATAAATATATAATATCGTATATATTATTATATATTTAAAAATAACTAAATAGAGATAAAAAGAATTCGATCTTTTGGTAATCGAACGAAAAATTTTGATTATAAAAATTAGAAACCGAGCACCGATTCGGTACAAATCGAAATTTCAATTTCGGTTCGGTCATTAACCGAACTATGTCCTATGAACACCCCTGGTGACCTCCCCACGAAAGACTTTGAACGCCTCAGCCTTGACCACTAAGTCACGGCCTCATCGGGTTTTCACATATTATTTTTTTTACGTTTAAATACGATGAAGGAAAATGTAAAATTACAGTGGAGAAAGGAATAGGAAGAAGGAGATGACATTTCCTGCATTAATCAAGAAAACAGAAAAGAGATATTAACGTGTATTTCGATATATGATTCTATTAGATTTACGGACGAGAAGTACGACGAACCGATGATGCCGACGACGGTCCTCAAGGTGTCTGGGTCCATTTTCAAATCTTGAAAGTATATTTATTTATTTATTTATATACAGAAATTACGAAACAAATTGGGATTTGAATATGGAGGAGAGTGCTGCGTGTCCTCGAGCTGCAACGCATCAACGGAAGAGAACACACGCACGCACGCACATGAATTGCTTCTTCTGTTTGCAAAAGAAAAACATTCAGTGTGTGTGTTTGTTCCTTTCTGAAAAATCAAAGTGGGATTTACGTATTTACGTACGATGATTATGTTATATATTCATTCATCAGACTCTGACTTGAGGTTGTAATTTCAGGAGAATTTTGGATCATTGATAGTGCTTAATGCATATAATTTAGTTTCTGTTAAAAAGCTTTCTTTGGGTTAAAATTGTTGTTTGCGGATAAAATAAATATATACGCAGATATTGATTGACCAAAGAGATGAAACAGGTTTATCAGATGATTAACTAGGATGATAAAATTTGGAAAAAAAATGAAAATTATAATAACATATCCATGATTTATTAGTTACCTATACGGATAACATTCAAAATTGATACCATAGTATTAGATGAAGTGAGAAATAACATAGTATTAAAGCTCAGGCCAAAAGAGATATAGCAATCAAATGAAGGTAAATCATCTAAAAGATAGAACACAATCATTAGCATTCGGTTATTGAAGTATGGTTCAAGAGAAATTCAAGCATCGCATCAACGATTCGGTATACATGAAGAAGCCCGAAGCAGATAGTTCTTAAAGATCGAAATCGAAATGTTCTACGAAAAAAACATAAACTATGAGAAATTAAGAGTCATGAGGGAACTACTTAGCTAAGGTTTTCTCGGTGTTGTTCTCCAATTCCCTTTTGAGCTGCAAAGAGAAATCGTCGTTGACATCATCATCGTCCCAATCATCTTCCCATTGCTGTGCTATCTCTTCAACTTCTTCCTTTTCATCCCAATCTGCAAATTACGAATCACGAAAAATGTTAGAAACATTGCAGAAATTCGATTCACTGTTTGCAATAGAAGAAACAAAATCATCCGAATTGCAAAAGATAAATAAACAGATGACGTGACGGAAGATCGATAGTATCAGAAAGCAATAGGGATAAAAACACGGACACTTCACTCTAAACTCAGTTCTCAAAAATATAAAAAAAATAAATTAAAAATACGCACCTTGACCAATTTCGAACTCCTCGAATTCATCGTCGTCTTCGAATAGATCGATCTTCGCTTCCTCGGCAGCTGGTTTAGGTTGCTCACTCGCCATTGTCGACGCAGCAGAACCTTAAACACCAACGCCGTTAATTACACGGATTACAAGAAAAAGGAAGCGAAAATAGAAAATCGATAAACTCACCGATACTAGATGAAGAGCTGAAGAATTAGGATCCTTTCTTTCTCGATCGACTCGGGGAATACAAAATCGCAGCTAGGTCGCTGAAGTTTCGATAACTTCCATTTATAATGCAGCCTGTACGACACCGTATCGTGCTTCGCTCGCTGCGGAGCGGACTACAGTAATATCTATTTGGCCCCTTCAAATAGAGAAATATCTCTCAAACGTAGCAACTAAAATAAAATTCAATTTACCCCTTATAAAATAAAAAATATCACAACAGCCCTTCTTCTTCTCTTACTTTCATCATCACCCCTTCATTATTTACATACAAAATGAAAATAACCCCCTGATTCTCACTGCTAGAGCCATGAAGGATTCTTTAATGGAGTCACAACAGCTTTAACCTGGAGATAATTCATGAGACTATAAACACCCTTTTCTCGTCCAATCCCGCTCATCTTGTAGCCTCCGAACGGTATCGCGGCGTCGAAAACGTTGTAACAGTTAACCCAAACGGTGCCGGCTCTCAATCCTCGGACCAAAGCGTTGGCCGTGTCGATGTTCGACGTAAAAACGCCCGACGCTAAGCCGTACCGAGTATTGTTTGCCCTACCGATGACCTCATTGATGTCCCTGCTGAAAAGAATTTGAGTGTAAGCATTAATTAGTTGGATTAATCACATGCAATGGAGGGCCATAGAAAAAGGATTGTTGGGGATAAAACCACGTCCGTTGGGCACTTTTGGTCCCCAATGTTTCCGCTTGCCACATTTAGTCCCGTATGTTGTCTGATTCGGGACAATTTTGGTCCATTGGTTAGATTTCCGTCAATTTAGACGGAATATTCCAGGAATATACCAATTTTGGGGACCAAAATTGTCCAACAGGCAAACATCGGGGACCAAAAGTGGTTTTATCCAAAAACAATTAAATAAGAAGTCCACTCACTTGGCGCGTTCAGATCAATTTCATCCAAATTAACGAAAAATTAATCGAGGGACCAAAATTGTCCCGAATCAGACAACATCGGGGACTAAATGTGGCAAGTGAAAACATAGGGGACCGAAATTGCCCAACCGATAAACATCGGGGACCAAAAGTGGCGTTATCCCGGACTGTTGTATTGTATGATTTTACTTGAATTTCAAGATCGACTGAACCGGGCCGAAGATTTCGTCCCGTGCGATCGGCATATCGTCCTGTTTGATCAAAGAAAACAAGTTAGACTTTAAAAACTGAAGTAATTTAAGGACACGATGCATCAAAGAGCTAACTGTTTACGTAAATTGCTTTTAACTTTGGAAGTTATTATTCTTAAATTGCAATCTCGTGAGTAGGATGTCCTAAAACTGCCACGCGTCGTTCTGTCCAAAAATTAGGTTTCTGACACATTTTGTCCTTAAATTGCTTCAATTTTTAAAGTCAGTGACCTTAAATTGCAACTTACGTAAATTGGGTATCATGAAAGTGTGACGCTGTAATTTAGGACGGAAAAAATAGTTAGGCCTTTCCTTTTTTCCCCTCTTTTTTTCGTCAAAAAATTGAAGCCCGGAAATTTAAGATTACCGTAACATTCGAGAACACGGTAGGTTGAACGAAGAAGCCTCTCGATCCAAGCCTTTCGCCTCCACATTCCAAGATTGCTTCACTATCGATCCCAGATCTTATGTAACCAAGGACCTTATTGAACTGTTCCTCATCAATCTGACAACCCGAACCCAAAAAAAAAATATAATCACTATCCAAAAAAAAAAAAAATTCTAAAAAATTGAACTTTAAAAAAAAATATTGGAAAAAAATATGCAAAGAACTCTAAGCAGGCAAGGCACCTGGGGGCCTTGCTCGATTCCTTTCTTGAACGGGTCGCCAACGGAGCGTCTCATAGCGCGGGCCTTTGCCTTCTCGACGAACTCATCGTATACACGCTCGTGCACAAAGGTGCGGGAACCAGCACAACAGCATTGCCCCTACGCAGCCACAACGATGAGATTTAAGGATTGATTACTATTTCTTTTCGTCCGATAATTTAGGGGGTGACATATTCAGAACATTGAATTTAAGGGGTTGTAATTTAAGAAACTTTCAGAATTGAAGCAACTTAAGTGGACAAGACGTTGGAAACCTAATCGTTTCTGCCGGAACCCCGACACGTAATCCGCGCATGTGAAATGATTTGGGGATAAATCCTACATGGCATCGGAGTTGCTTGTTTGGGGACAAATCCTGCGTGATTTTGAAAGTTAGTATCCTTAAATAGCAATCTCGTAAGTTGGGTGTCCTGAAACTGCCACACATGATTATCCCCAAATAAGCAACTGTGACTTCACGTATGATTTATCCTCAAATTATTGACATGTACGCATCACGTGTTGAAGTTCCGGCAACATAATTAGGATACAATCGCATTTGTTCTTAAATTGCTCCAATTTTGATAGTTAGTGTCTTTAAATAGCAACCCCGAAAGTTAGGATCCTGAAAGTGTCACTCCCACAAACTTATGAACGCAAAAAGTAGTTAAACCTTTAAGTTGAAATGTATCATGTGCTAATGGTTTTGGGGGAGTGAAATTACGGTTCGTTACCTGGTTAAAGAACAGAGCAAAGTGTGCTAACTCAACAGCCCTATCGATATTAGCATCTTCGCATACGATGAACGGCGATTTGCCTCCGAGCTCGAGCGTCACGGGCTTTAGATTGCTCTTAGCAGCCATCTCGAGCACGATTTTGCCCGTCTCCGTCGATCCCGTAAACGCTATCTTCAGAAGAAGAAGAAGAAATGGATGATTCATCAATGGCGGTAATTCGAATTTAAAATAAAATAAATAATGGAAAATTCGAAGCACCTTGTCAACGTCCACGTGACTGGCAAGAGCGGCACCGGCGGTGGGGCCATAACCGGATATTACGTTCAGTACTCCATCAGGTAAACCAGCCTAGACACAGAAAAACAAATCAATAGGAAATTGGAGACCTTTTTTTTCCTCGGAAAAAAAAATAAAAACAAAAATTTGATGCATGAAAGTCTATAAATAAATAAAAAAATTGCCTCGTGGAACAGATTCGCGGCGTACAGAGCGGTGAGCGGCGTTTGCTCGGCCGTTTTTAGGACAACAGTGTTGCCGCATGCGAGGGCGGGGCCCACTTTCCATGCGAACATGAGGAGCGGGAAGTTCCAGGGAATGATTTGACCAGCCACGCCGATCGGTTCGTGCAGGACCTGAACATGGTGGGGCCCGTCGGCGGGCACGGTTAGCCCGTGGATCTTATCCGCCCATCCTTCGTAGTATCTCAAACATCAGCATGATTTTCTCAGGGAAAAAAAAAAAGTCCACACATCAATTTTTTTCTTTTCTTTTCTTTTCCTTAGGGTGTGTTTGGTTTGTGGAAATTAGTAGGGAAAGGAAAATGAAATAGAAATGGAAAACTAGTTTTTATGTTTGGTTGATTGAAGAAATATATAAGGAAAAGAAAAGAAAAGAAAATCCAGCTTAAGTTTACACTTAAAACTAAGTAAAACTAATTTCTTCACCAAATGGTGAGGAAAACGAAAGAAAAATTTACGAAAATCATTTTCTCTCCAATCTTCTTTTCCACGCTAATTTCCTTAAACCAAACACAGCCTTACCGGCATAGTAACGGAAAAGCCTCGCAAATTTGGGAACTTCGACTCGAAGGGATTGCTCGTACGGCTTGCCGTTGTCCCACGTCTCCAACTGCGCTAACTCTTGGGTGTTTTTGTCGACCAAATCGGCAAATTTCAACATAATGCGCGACCGTTCCTAAGATATAACCACACCAAGTGATAGGCTTAGTTATTTTTTTTTCTTTCCCGAGGGGCGGCACAATACACTCAGCTTAAAAGTTTCAATCTTAGGACGCAAACTTTCAAAATCGAAGCAATTTTAGGACAACAAGCACCAAATGGATGTCATGCCACCTATTCTAATGGCGCAGCAGTCCAAGAGATGACGTGGCAGTCCCCTTTTATGTATGATGTGGTGCTCAGTTGGCTTCCACATGAACTGCCACGTCATCAAAAGAGGCGACGTGATTGTCAAGTCGGCGCTTGTTGTCCTTAAATTGCTTCAGTTTTTCATAGTTAATATCTTATAATTTCAAGCCCTTAAAATTGATATTCCTGAAAGTGCCACCACTCATAACTTACACGACAAAAGGTTACAAATAAACTGAAAAAAAAAAAAAACCGAACAAAAGGGCATCTTCTTACATAGGCACTCATTTTTGGCCAAGGCCCTTCGTCGAACGCCTTGCGAGCGGCTGACACGGCCCGGTTTATATCCTCTGCATCTCCTTCAGCTACGTGGGCGATAACTCCACCGGTTCGAGGGTCCAATGTAGGAAACGTTTTACCTGGAGGAAAGAGATAATAGATTTCAAATTTGATTCCACGGCTTGTCGGAGATTAAAAAGGAGGCTGGGCTTTTTATTACCAGAAGCAGAATCCACAAATTGGCCATTGATGAGGAGCTTTGTGTAACGGACTTTAACAGGCGGAGTTATTGCTTCTTCAAGTGAAAAAGCAGCAGCAGAAGTCGTAATAAACCTTTGAATGCTTCTTCCTAAACCATTATTACAACGAGCACAAATTCTTCGGATTGAAATTAAACACATACAACTATGAATTACCGTACCCACACACAAACAGAGTTCAAAATTCTCGAGGCTCTGAGCGTAGTCTCACCGAGAAGAGAAGCAGGGGTGAAGGAGCGAGTGAGAAAGGAAGAAAGTCTACGAGCTGCCGCCATATAAAATCTTCGTCTAAGTTCTTCTCTTGACACGACACAGTTCGATTCGAAGCGGATAAAGTGGAAAGATAGTGAAAGATTGCTTTTTTAGTCCGCCTGACAATTATTATCGTATAATAAGTTTGGAAAATTGAGTGACAATTATAATATAATAATAAGTTTATAAATTGAAGTAATTTAATGACAATTATCAATAAAGCTTTATCACGTTCCATAATTAATACATATGAGCGGTATTTAACAACTAAATTGGGAAAATTTGTATGTAGTGTATGACATGCTGATTTGGACCAAAGTTTTCTCAATACTAGTACTATGAGCACATCCATGTTTGTGCAAAGAAAAAATTAATTGATCCGAATTTATTTAAATATTCCTCAATAATAATGGGTGATTATGTTTTGTAATAATTTTAATTATTAATTTAATGCAATAAAAATGATGAAAGACCAAGTCCAACAATATTTTCTATTGTGGGGTTAGTTAATTTTTATTTTTCACAGTTAATAATTCCAGAAAAAATTTGATTGGTAATTATGATACACCAAATTGCAGTTCTTAAGTGATGTTCACACTTAATAAAAGAGTATAGATAACGCGGAATTTTCCCCAAGTTAATTGTCAAGTACATATCATGTATGTTGATTCCGGTCTAAAATTAGGTTTTTAACGTTACTTCTCAAATTGCTTCAATTTGTCGTATATAATGATTTGGATCGAATTTTATCCAAAGCCACTTATAACATTCTCCCAAATTAATTGTAGCTCAACCAATTCTGGATTGAAAATAAATTATTTGCCCTCAAATTTTTTCAATTTTCGAAACTTATTATCGTAAAAGTTTTTCGAAACTTACTATCTTTTAATTTAGGTGGTAGAAACCAAAAAACAAATAACGATTTGAGGCCGACATGCTTACTACAAGTTACAAGAAAGAACGAAGAAACGACCGTGCTATATACTTCATGCTACAGCTATGTCGAGATAACTCAACACGACAAAACCTACATCTTTGTACGGATCGATACGAACTTAAACACTACGCAGACCAAAAAGAAAAAAAAAATAAAAAAAAAAACACATTTCCTGCATTTTATTACTGGCTGATGTATTTATATCATCAATGGAGCCTCCGCCTCTTCTGAGCATGGTGGCCTTTTCTGCTTCCCAATTCCTTGAACTTTGCAACCGTTCGATGGGCCAGCAAACGCAATCGTACGACATCGAATATCAGCTGCCCACGGGATTCATCGTCGGGCGGCGGCGACGATGCCTCGTTCTCCTCCTCCTCGTGGAAGTCCCACAAGGGAGGATACCAGCAACAATCGGGATTGTAGGAGTGGCTCGGGATTTGGTTCGTGTACATCGCATCGTATAGCCTCATCGACCCCGGAGAATCGTGCAACATATCCGCTATTTGCTCCATCGAAAAATCGAGCGAAGCTGACGGGGGATCGCACTCGCATGCGTCGACTACGGGGCTCGGGGGATGCGGCGGGTACCGCTCCAGGAGAGAAGCTTCGTCGGGAAACGACGTTGTGTCGTTTCGGTTCTCGAATGCGGATAGCATCAACCCTCTTGCGACGTCCTAATAGGACAAGAAAGAACCACTCTTCAGATACTCTTCTTGAAATTTTTTATTTTTTTTGTCCCGAAATATCCCCACTCGACCTGGCTGTGGGCTTGCGCCACACACTCAAACCTTGTTCAGTGACCGCTTCACCTAACAAGAATCAATCTTCATATTTTGAATTTATATATTTTATTTCCAACACGACATCCTCACATTTTGGCTGATTTCCTTTCTATAAAGCCTTAGACGTGTATTTATATTTTATTTTTAGATTGGGTGGTCGTGAGGATTAGTATCCGTGACTTCTCTTTGCAAGAGCTCGATACCATGTTGAATGATCACTTCACATAAAAGCTTAAGCTTGATGGGAGTGTATCATATTTTGAATTTATATAATTTCCAACCTGCCTCCTCACATTTAGGCTTTTTTTTTTTAATCTAGTCTTAGACGTGTATTGTTTCTTAAATTGGATGGTCATGATGATTCATATGTATGATCTCTCTTGGCATGAGATCTGATACCATGTTGAACGCCCACTTTACCTAAAAATTAAGAGGGAGTTAATCAGATTTTTAATTATATATACTTTATTTCCAACAGACCTTGTCGTCTTCCGAAAGATCTTCAAGGGGAACGTAGCGGGATTTATCGACTACTAAGCCCTTCAACCTTCCCACCGCGTCGAAAGCCACGCCCGTTTGAGACTCGGACATAGGGAAATGAACGTACACGTCCGCACGGTCGACCAAGCACGTCTTCGCATGCTTTACAATGGCGTCCCACTTTGCTTCCTTGGCTTTTCGCTTCTCTCCAAAAATTATTTTCTATAGAAAAATACGTAAACGATTCATTACGGAATATATCGGAGCCTCATTACTGAAAAAAAAAAAAAAAAAGATTCGCTCGTTACTTGGAGTCTCGTAGGATCGATAGAGTGCAAGAACAGAAAATCCTTCACCGTCTTGATGTTATTCTCCTCCAAACGCTTGATAGGGCCGCCGTCTCTGCCTATGCATTCCAGCTTCCACAAGGGATCCGAAAGGCACGGAGGATTGCCCTTCTCGTACACTGTGGATGATGGTAATAAAATTCCCATTTAGCCCAAATTCAGCCCAAATTCAGAAGCCCAAACCCATAAGCCCACGAGGTTTCACTCTGAAACCAAATTGGCAAGAGAGGGAGCAACCCACAAGTTTATAAGCAGCTCTCAAACTTATTGTCTAACCGATGTGGGGCTTGGGTTCGATACCCAACAGTGAAAAAGCATAAAAACCGGGATTCTTGAAAAAAAATTTCAAAACACATCATCAGGCAAGGAAAATAATAATAACAAAAAAAGAAATTGTTTCTTACGCTTGCCACGGCTATCGCAGACCGTGAACGTCTCCGTCCAAGCCTCTCTCACTTCGACTACTCTAACATTCCCTGCGATCCTTACACCGAGCTTGCACCTGCTGTTCTTTGTCCAGCTTTTATCTTGTCCTAACTTAACATCAAGCAGAGACCCGACACCTTCTTTGAGGTCTACGTACTGAGTTTTCGAGAAGTGGGGTTTCTTCTTATCACCTTCCTTAACAATCCTCTTCAAGAAGTCCTCACAAGTCCACTTGTTCTCATCGTTATCATCGGTGGCATCGAGGAGTACGATTTCAGCTCTCAGGGAAGATTCAGATCCCGAGTTTACGGTCTTCCCCGTTTTCGTGTCCGTAAGAGCGACCCTGATGGGTTTATCTCCTCCGGATTTGATCTCTTTACCTGTCAGAACAGGACCAGAAACCTCGTCTAAGAACACGAACTGCAGAGTTCTAACACTTGCGGAGGCTGTCTCCGCTTCAGAGCCCCTAAAGATTGTATTTGTGTCTCAGCAACAGAAGATTCATAACTGGAAATGATAAAAAAGCAGTTGAGTTCGGTGAATACTACTCACCGGTGCTCCTCCTCGATGGATACCAACTTGTCCATAACCGGTCGAACCGATTCTCTTACCTAAAAGGGGTCATAATAAATCGATGTGAGCAATTAGACGGGTTCACAGATATTGTAAGAAGGGGGCAAATATGCGTACATGGCCCCCCACGACTCTACAGATGAGATCCTGCACTTGCGGTGCAGCTATTAGTGTCTGAAGATTTCGGGTCAGCATTACGTCGAACACCTTCCTCAGAAGGCTATGAAAAAAAAAAATCTAATAAAACGCCCAAATTAAAAGAGGAGAAATCCATTACAAGTGCTCCGTTGACTTACTGTATCGAATTGAAACTGCCGTCGGACGAATTGAGTTCTAGGCTCGGCCCTGATAGTTGACCGAAAATCTGAATCAGCATCTCAATCATCTCCTTCGTCGTCACCCTTTGAATATGGGAAAATAAAAAATAAAATCACCATAGCTTCTTTATATACATAAAGCCCTCTTCAGCTGTAAACGTTGACTTCCCGAGCTAAGTAAAAGCAAGAAGAAAAAGCCACGGCCTTACCTTCTAGAAGCAATAGGGCCATCGACATCGTCGGAAGTCGTTGCTATCACTGATCCACAGCTATGGCAGCACTTTATCGGGTGATGATTAAGCGGCATCTTTAAGGAAGGATATTCAAAAATACTTTCATCAATCGCCTTATTTATACTGAGAAATATCGTAGAGGAAAACGTGGGCCCCTTGCTACAGTGCTGCCCTAAACTCGGCAACACTCCCATTGTGGATGTGTAGTTGTAAGAAATTTATGTAGAAGTTAAACTGTTAAAACGGTTAAAAGGACAGTCAGTAAAATACCACCAGCGGTTAAACCCGTGTGGGTCCCACGTAGACGTTAACAAAATCCTAGGTCCCTAATGTTTACATTGTGAACTAATTTAGTCCCTAATATTTTAATTGAGCCAATTTAATCTCTCATTTTTTGTCCTAATTTGACGGAAATCGTCAATTTCAACAGAAAATCAACACGTGACATCATCACAGCGTGCCACATGTCTCACAGTTAATGATTTTCCCTCTAAATTGACAGTTAAGATTAGTTCATTTCCAAAACATAGGAATTAAATTGATCCAATTAAAACGTAAATACTAAATTGGTTCAAGCAAAAATTTGGAAACCAAATTGGGTATTATCCCATATAGTTATTATTATTTTTCAACGAATAAGATTTAGTTTGACTTGTTCCACTCTCTGTGTCAATACCGCGTGAGACTATTCAACGCAACCGACTATTATAGTTTTTCAAGAAAAAAAAAAACAGATTCAATTTTGAGATTCTTCAGCATCCTAAAGGAATAGGAACCCAGATAGGTACTTGTCTTCCATAATTATGTTATTTAATGCATCAGACAACATATATTCCAACACCACACAGTTCCTAAGCAAAAATAGAATCCACAGAACAGATTCGTTATGTACAAAAACGGCAGCCCACGCAAAAAAAACAAAAAAAAAAAAAAAAAAAAAAAACACATCACCAACACAAAACCACAAACTTCTCCAGGCTTTCGTTCGCAGACGATATACGCACGATATATACGTCGCCGACGAGACGCAGCAAAAAAAAAAGAAGAAAAGATCGAAACGAACCACAAAAGACGGTATTTGATGAGCCTTCGAAGGGACTTACACATACACACACATCTCTGCCTCCTCACGAAGATTACGCGGGGAATTGGGCAACGCGAGAGTTCCTCACGATCCTCTTTATCGAGAAGCACCACCTTATTACACTGACCAAAACCGTCCACCCCTTTTGAGCCTTCTTATCTGCATCCACAATCGAATAAGGTAAGAAAGCAGCACCAATGTCGAAATTCGAACACGGGAACGAAGAATCCGTTGTCCAATCGATGCCCGAAGATTCCCCGGGATAGGCTAAAGATCGGTCGTAAACTGCCCCCACAACGTTGCCGTTCTCTAACAAATCTTCGAAGCTGCTGCTTCCAAGCCCTTCAATGGAGTATACAGAGCTGATGAATCCCGGAGAAGGAGGAGGAGATTGGGGCAAGAAATTGGTGGATTTGTTGATGTGGTGAGGGCCCAAATCTTGTTGATCGTAGCCTTCACTTTCGTGCGGGAGATTTGATAGATTTGAGGAGTTGGGCATCGATTCGTCATTGAAAGGGACGATTTTGTCCCGATCTTGAAAAGCACATACGACGAGCTCGCGTGCATCTTCCTGAAAAAAAATATAAGGAATTATCATATAAATTATGGAATACCCCCACGTAGATATACTGAAATGCATATTACTGCACTATGCTTTTTTTATTGCACGAAACTCTTTTGTGCTGTCTAAATTTAGCATTGTAACCCCCTGTCAGAGGGTGTAAATGAACCACGAGGGCCTTGGTTCTTAATTTTTAAACCACAGGTGGGTTGTATGCAATTTTACCTAAAACGAAATGGCAAAAATTGCAAAGAATCTAATTTCAATTGCATAGAAGAAGCTTTGCCTTTTCGGCCTCGGAGAGCTTGTCGACGGGGACGAAGTGGCCTTCGCTTATGGTTCCCTTCACTTGTCCCACGATGTTAAAAACGATGCCTTTCTCTTGAGGTGCATTGTACAAGTATAATTTATCGTCAAGAACACAAGTTTGAGCGTGCTCTGACGTGACTTCCCACATTTTCGTAGACATTCCATTCCCGAGGATCTGAAAAGTTTCAGTACACGAAATGATTTACTATCAAATTCTTATGAATCTTGAAGACTGCGTTTGGTTGGTGGAAATTAGCAAGGAAAAAAAAAATGAAATGGAATTCTTGATTGAAGAAATAAATAGGTGAGGAAAATAAAATAACATAAAATCTCGCTTAGGTTTATACTTAAAAACTAAGGAAAACTAATTTCTTCACCAGATAGCGAGGAAAACCAAAGAAAAACTTATTAAAAACCCTCAGATCTTCTTTTCCACGCTATAAAAGCGGAAAACGAAAAAACAAAATCGGTTACGAAAGAAAGCTTACCTTCCGAAGCCTAACGGGATCAAGATAGTGTAGAACAAGAAAGTCTTCGACCGTGTTGACTTTTTCCTTCCTCAGACGTCTGTGGAAAGCCCCGTCTTTGCCGATCTTCTCCAGTCTCCACACCTCGTCGGAAAGAGAAGGTGGGTGGTGCTTTTTGTACACTTTTAACAAAATAAAAATAAAAAAAATTCAAAGCCTGAGTATTTAATATGTTGCGGGTAGAATATTATATTAAATCAAAGAAGCAACGAACTCACATTCACCGCGATGATCTCTAACAATGAACGGCTCAGATCGAGCCTCTCTGATACAGATTTCACCAGTATCATCTAAAATTCTTGCCCCGAGCCTGAACTTACGGCTCCGAGTCCAGCTCGAGTTATCAGTAAACATCACATCACCGATCGAGCCCTTCCCATTTTCGAGAACCACCTTCACATCTCCACTAAGGAGCGGTTTTTTGCCTACTCTCTCTTTCACTATATTGTTCTTGAAGTCTTCTGGGGCCCACTTATCCTTATCGTCCCCATCGAAATCTCCCTCGAGAGCCACAATCTCGACCTGAGAAGAAGACCCGGGCCCACTCGAAACGATGTTCCCCGTAAGAACATCGATTAGAGCAACTTCGAGGCTCGTGCAGCCTTTGCCTTCGATTCTTGTCCCGGTGAAAACTGGGAGAGAGATATCGTTCAAGAACTGCAACTGCAGGTTCGTGGGCTCCGGAGGAGTTTCATGATCATCTCTAGAACTGCTTTTAATAAAAAAAAAATTTCAAATAAAAAAAAACAGAGATATTAGGGGTGCTCAAAAGGGATTAATCTAAAGAATTGTCGACTATAGGACTATCAAATGACGTACTGTTTCGTAGTTATTATATGATTTCGTAAAGCTGATTCAACTTCTTCCTTCACCTGTCGTCTCATGACAAAATGATAATATTAATTAAACCATCATGAAGAAAAAAGATAGAAAATGCAATCGCAAAATCAAGATTTTCAAGGCCATAAACTTACAACACGGCGGATCAGAGGCTCGAGAACCGGCTCCATGAGGCTTTGCAACTTGCGAAGGTGCATTACATCTATCACCACACTGTAAAAGGATAAAGAATCATTATTACCAACAGGCCAAGAACTTATACCACCATAGCCCCATTTGCAACTCCTTAAGAAACACACAAAAAAAATGCAACTCCTGTCCTAAAAATGAGAGTGAGGATTTATGGATTCCACTTAACATCCATGAATCACAATCCAAATTACTGCATGATTTATATCCAATAATTCATAAAAAAAAAACATTATACCGTTAATATGATGAATCTCACCTTCTCAAAGTTCGAGATTTTCGGGGGCGCCTCTCATCTGAAGGGGTGCCCTCGCCTCGTTCTTGCCGCTTCTGTGACATCTTCGGACACAAAATTCGCACTAATTTCGATGTTTTAACAACAGCTATTCAAAGCCCACAAAAACACCCAACTTAATTTCGAGAAATAAACGAGGGTTCACTTCAATTAAAATAAAAAATTAAGGTGGTCTTCTTGGTAAGAGAATCAGCAGCAGCAAGATTGATTCTTTAGGCAACCAAAAAGCCAGTATACGTTGGTCCCAACTAAAATTACTCACGACACAATACACGCACTCAAAGAGACTCTACAGGTATGTTAAAAAGGTGTGGAGTTCCCCGGAGATAAAACAGATGACAAACGCCGATATCTATATGGGTTTGTTTTGTTTCAGTGAAAATAACTAAAAAGACCTAAAAAAGGTGCAAAAGGATGGGATAAAGATGAAAATTTTGGACCTAGCGGCGCCCAGAACCGAACTACCAGAGACAGATTAACTAAAAAAGATAAAATAATAATTTTTTCTGAGCTCAGTTTTGGGTCTGAGGTGGTTGTTTGTTAGGATTTTTTCTCACGGAGGTTGAGATTGTCTCTTCAAGAGGGGGGATTAAGGTGGGACCCGCAAAGCGTGTGGGGACCACTGAAAATTGATTTAATTTAACACGACGATTTTCTTTGGCAGTGTTGTGTGTTATGGAACGTTCTTTGCCTTGGAAAATTGCGTGATTTATTTAAATTCATTTTCTTATAAACGTGATTCTATAAAGAACTGCCAAATGGGATTAGTCAACGTGACAAGTGTAGTAACCCATATCCTGTTTTCTTTCTATGTATGTGTTGGCGTACAGAAATAATTAATCGAGATTATTTAATCCTTAATAATTTATTTATTAATATTAGATTATTAATTTTTGATGGACCGACTAATTTGGATTCTACGTGCCAATTTGGTGTTTGGCATTCTATTCATCATATTATGACATATATAAAAAAATCAATTGAAATTAACATTTGTCACAATCCGTATATTATATATCAGATTGAATTAAACATCAGGAACAAACGATTCCATACCTTTTTTTTTTTCGCGCTGGTCAAATTTCAAAAAAGTTTCAATCTTTTTTCCATGTAAGTAAATAGTATTTTTTTTATCTAAAAGTTTCGTAAATACTATTGTTAGTTACAGTGTTTTCGTCAGCTCTTGCGCACCATTTTATTGACGCGTCATTTATGTCCATATGTTGTGCCTATCGAAATCTAATCCTAACACTAACAAAAAAAAGAAAAAGAAAGAAAATCAAGCCCACTTTCGATTTCCTATATTGATACAGCGACACATAGCATAATCGATCACTAATCTAAGTTATTACCAGCTAAAACACTAGAAAATCCCAGCAAAGGGCAACCGCCATTGTCGTCTTCTTCCCTAAACTTATCGAAAATTTTACCAGCAGAACATCTCTTGCATGCCTTGCCGTGAGTGTACAGAAGACAGTTGAGATCGAACTTAAGCTCATCGGGAATGCATCGATTGAGAAGGAGATACGTCTTCTTCACATCCGCCGAGCCCGGGACCCACCCCATCGTCTTCGCGATCTGAAAAACCTTAAAAAAAAAAAAGAAATATCAAGTGTTAGAGATTGAACCCCATGTAATGAAAAACAAAAACTGCAATGTGAGCTCCATTGGTAAAGATTTATAATACATGCGTGTCAACGGGGAAATCGTCCCTTTGGAGATGAAACAGCAACACGCATGACACCTGGTACAAACAAACAATATGAAGTAGGTTGTAATGGAACCTTAGTAAAAATCTAGGGAAACTACGGTTGATAACCACGTGTTTAAGTTTTTTTTTCAGTTGACTCCCAAAGTATTTTTCGATTCCGGTTGGTAACTCTGTGTTGAAGGCTTTTTTCCAGTTTGTGCACGAAGTATTTTTCAATTTCGATTGGTAAATCCCGTGTTTAATGCTTTTTCAGCTGGCGACCGAATTTTCACCTCTTCGAAGTAGCGGTTCGGATCTTCAACTTTCTCCTTCATTTTGATATCCGAAGAATCTAATTTTTGTTGTCGAAATTCTACAGCTCCATCACTACCATTTGCTTTTTCCAATTGGTAGAGTTTCGAGAACGGAAATTGGATTCTTCAGGTATCAAAATAAAGCAAAGAAAAATATCGAAAAGGTGAAAACTTGGGCACCACTGAAAAAGTATTGAACTCGGGGTTACCAACCGGAATTGAAAATTACATAGGAGCACCAACTGGAAAAGTCTGAAACACGGGGTTACCAACCGGAATTTCTTAAAAAATCTATCTTTTCATCACACGGCCATAAATTTTCTAATGATTGATTTTGCGGTGAATATACTCTACCGTTTTAGGGCCGATTCCTTTGAACTTTGAGAACTCAGCTTTGATTTCCTCAACGGACAAGTCCCTTAAGTACTCGAGGCAGAGCTTTCCTTTCCTCTCTTGGAGGCGACTCAGCAGATTCTTTATGCACGATGACTTCGTGGGCGCAAGGCCTCCGCATCTTATGGCATCCTCGATGGATTTGGGCTCAGCTGCAAGAACCTTTAATAATCATTGGATTAAAATTACAGCTATTAGTCAAAGGATTCCATAGATTAACGAATCAAGCGAGCATTTATGGGAGCAACGAAGGTCTTTTTCCACACACATTTCCTCCCATCAAGAACATAATAAAGCGGGAAACTTTATAAATTTCCCACATGCCCTAAGAAATTACGGCTATCAAATTCATGCGAACAACGGCTACTGAATCACTCACTTGTTCCCAGGTAGGAAAAGCAGATTTGAGCATCGCAAATGCCCTCTCGGAGTTGGCCTCGGTGGTGTTCTGCGACAAAATTGTCCTCACAAGACCGTCTAAAACGGTCTCAGTCACATCGTCGTCGTCGCCATCGGCGTTTATTTTGAGCCTTTGGTTTCTGTACTTGACGAATTCTCGGGGGAAGCCGTGGAGGGCTAAGAGTCGGTCTCGTACGGTCAGGCATTCTTCGGGTGTGGGTCGGATGTGGGTTTCGGGTTCGGGTTCGATTTGGGGCGGCTGTTTTCTCTTGCGGGTCGTCGTCTTCATCGCGCTCAGCAGTAGGCTGCTGCTTGATGAACAACACTCGAACGAATTTGGTCAAATGATTTTTACCGTCAAATTTTGAGCTTTATTATTTATTACTAAAATAAATATGAATATTTGATAAGATATAATAAATTCAATTTATTTGGGAAAAAAATAATAATCCCTAAAAAATGGAGGACGACAAACTCGCGGCGTACTACGACGACCTCACACGGCGAGGAAGCGGTGCGGCGAGGTTCAAGCAAGGCCTCGGATTTTCTTCTTCTCCTTCTCCGGCCGACTCCGCACCTCCGAAAGGGTCGTCGTTCCTCAGCAGCTTCGTGCGGGCATCGAGTCCTTCGAAGACCACCGAGTACGAAAAGCAGGCTCAGCTCCAATCGATCCAAAACAAGCTCTCCTCCAAAAAATCCAGAGAGGAAAAGCCTCGAAACCGGAGCCGAAGCAGAAGCCCTAGCCGGAGATCGAAGGACCACCGCCGGAGCAGGAGTCGAGATACACATTCGAGACGCCGCAGCCGAAGCAGGAGCCGAGGCTCGAGACATCGGCGCAGGAGCAGGAGTTCGAGCCATGAGAGGCACTCGAAGCGTATAAGAAGCAGGAGCCGAAGCCGTGAGAAGCGCGATTCGAGGCGCAATGGTGGCAGTGCTAAGGCCGATGATGAGAAATTGATTGAAGGATACGAGAATATGGTGAGACTAAAACTTCCCCATTTGAAATCATACCTAAAAATCAAGAAATTGTTTATTGTAGAGCTGTATTATTGTTGATAAGAAGTAATCACCATCTTTGACTGTAGAGGTGTATTTAAATTATTCCTACATATTTTGTTTCCAACAGACGCCATCTGAGAGAGTCAAAGCCAAAATGAATCTTCAGCTTTCGAGGACGGGTAATGCTTTATTGTTCTTCTGTTTATTTCTGGAAATTAAGTCCTCTTTCTAAGGCTTAAACAAGTTGTTTGAATTCCAACGTTTTTCAATCTCAAGCTCATTCGTGGTATGTCAATCGTCACTGTATAAAGGACGAGCTCAACCTCGGATGAAATCTTCATCTCATTTACACCGTTAGCTACAAAATCATGAAGAAAACGGTTTATGTTCATTATTGCACATCTCTGATGGTTTCTAGGCATGCCTTTTGCTGCTTAAACTCTATACTCTTTCGTCTACTGAGAAACCAATATTAGTTTATGTCTGTTTCTTACAGCTCGAAACGACGAAACGATGGGAAAGGGCTCGGGTTGGGAGAGATTTAACTTCGACAAGGATGCACCTGTTGATGATGAGGAATATGAAGGTTAACACATATTAATAGTTGCTTTGCACGTGTTTTCTGATTTAAGCCATTGTCAACTATATCAAAACAGTATTTTTGGCAGTAGAATGATGATGATGATTTCTTACAAAAATGTATTTACAGCTGCCGATGATGACGCATCGGTGGTCAAGCAAGTGGGCCAAAGCTTTCGTTTCACCGCAGCAGAGGTAACATTAGCATTCGCCCTTTGCATTTTTTCGCTGCTTCTTCAAGGCCCAGTTTTTTATCTGATCTTTATCCATCTTTTTTTAAGGCCAACCGAGAGGAAAAACTCAAATCTCTTCATGATGATGCAATCTTCGGAGGATCTTCATTTCCACTTAATCCCGTGGCCGATAAGAAGCCCAAGGAGGAAGAAGGAGAAGAAAAAAGAAGTCTTCAACAAGAAGAAACGAAAACCTCTCAAGCTGCATGTCTCCTCAGTGACCAGGTGACCACACCACAACATTACATCTTTAACCATTTCAGCTTTTACAAAAGATGTCTTTTTTTTTCCTTCTTTTTTTAAATGTTACTGAGATTATCTCAAATTTACTCGTCCCTAATCGTTTACGCATCGTTCAATTGCAGGTTCGCACGAAGCAACAAGGTTCTTGGCGCGATCGCGTCCGAAAACCATGAAGTCTTATCTGCTGTAGAAGGGTACCTAATTAATGTTATTTTCATTGGTTTTCTATTTCCTGTTGTAGCTTCAGCTAGGTGTAGTAAAGTTTCTAAATGCTTTGGATGACAAAAATATGATAAACATTTTTCCATTTATCAATCAAGTCGTGTTTTCATAATACAGATCGGTGAATAAGAGTCTTTGATCAAACGTAAGTATAAACATTACACACTACACTTTCGAATCATCTATAGCTATTCATCAATCTTCTGCAAAGTGTAATACTGATTGAACAAACTCGCATAGGTAAGCCTTGTGCACATAAACCACAGAGAATCAGTTCAATTAGGGCAGTAATTTAATGTTTTAACCGCAAGTTAAGTAATCTTTGTCACGTTGCTCGTTGATAAGTGCTCCCGATTTGCATGTGGAGCCACTCAGCCTGAGCCCTTTGAGAGTACTCTCTCGGTGTCTGAGGGCCACATAGCACTGCATTGGCATCAAAGGTCCCTAAATTTGTCACCTGCAGCAACTGACCAAAGAGGATCATTCATTCTATTACAAGAATGGAAGTTTCCGGTAGGTTTTGTCCCTTCAATTTGAGACATGTTTTGTGTAGTTTATTGAAGGATGATGCTTACATCTTTCGAAGGGTATTCTTGCATTGTTGTGGGATCAAGCAGCCTAGAGTTAACTGCCTCGAGCTTCATCGAAAGAAACTGGACAGAAACGTAATACAAGGAAAAAGGGTCATGTGGGCACGAAAGAAATCATCGGAAAGATGTAAGTAAATGATGAGATAAGAGGCAAAGTTACTTCAACTTGGCGCTGCAGTGACTGTACATAGTTTATTATTTCATCAAGAACAAGAGCTTTTCCAATAACCTGAAGAAGTGAAAAAAAAATATTCACTTTATCAGGAGGTTATATATATATATATATATACACACACACACACATATTGTCTGTCGGGACTAATTTGGTCCACGCGAAACATCGGGGACTAAATTGGGCTGTAGGGTAAACATCGGGGACCATTTTAGGTTTTATCCCGCAAAAAAAGAAAGAAGATGATGATACCTTGTTGCATCCCGGGACCAGATCTTGCAAGATTTTCATCCTCTCGCTAATCTTTTCTCTGCGAGCCTGTGAAGAAAAGAGAGAACATGAAATGTAAGAATCAGAAAAATGCATTATCGGGCGAATTTTGAGAACATTTTCACTGATAGGCATGTAATAAAGCTCTGTACTCTTTCGGCTAAGCTGTGGCTATCGGTGGCTTGACCCCTTCGAGCCCTGACATGAATGTAGTCCTTGGGTGGCTCGGGTTTGGTTTTATCCTCCACCGTCTTCGAACTGGTCCCCGAATTCGTGTCTGCCTCCATCTTGAAACCACCGGCTTCATCTCTTGATTGGGATTCTTTCGTTCTTTTGATGTTTGATTCCTTCTGCTGCAAAAGAAACGCAAGGAGCTGCAATTTTTCAGACGAACTTTATCCGAGATTAAACTTTTTCCGGTAAGGAAAATGGGAAAGATTGCTGGGCTTTCACGCACTAATCTAGCTTTTGATTTCACAGGCGAAATAAAAATATGATATTATTGTGATTTAAGCTACTCATCTCCTTAAGCTACAGTTGAGATTTCATCAAGGTAATAACATATTCGCAAGAGGAGAAAACGAGCATTATTACCATTGAATCGTGAGCGACAAAGCTACCAGCAGATAAGTTCTCGAGAACGACGCCCCTTTTTCTCTTTCCACCGCCGACCCTCTGCTCCGTCAGCGTCGACTCCTCCGCCGAACCACAACTTCCGGTGACCGGGAAAGAGAGGAGCCCGGCCAAGCTGTAAGACGAAGGGTACGCTGATGCGGTGAAAGATGCCTCATTCACCAGCGGTGGATCCATTTTTCTGCTTCAGATCTCGGGAAGAGAAAGTGAGAGAGAGGATTTGTGGGCCGGTGAGTGAGAGTTCGGAGTTGAATGGTTGCTATATATAAAGGGATTAGTTTGGTTGAAGTGAAGGGAAGAGTTCGCTGTTGTTGGGCAGTGAGATGTGAAACGAGTGTGTGTGTGTGTGCGCGCTGTAGATGGGTGATGATGACATGATGTGAGGCACAGGAAGGAGATATGCTATTATAAATAATTTGCCCTTTGTTTTTATTATTTATGCTTAATTATATTTTTAGTCCTTTACATTTGGAGAAATGTCATTTAGGGATAGTCATGCTCAAGAGTGATAATTTTAACACAAGTAAGTTTCGAAACCGAGGAAATTTGCTGACAGTTAAGTATGAAAACTTAACTTCAGCCCTGACTTAACACATGACAATTAATTAGGAGGGCAATCCTACATGGCGTTGGGAGAATTCGATCTAAATCAGCATCTTTGAGAATTGAAGCAATTTGAGGACAATTAACGTCGGAAATATAATTTCAGCCTCGGATTAACACATGTGAGGTGCACGTCGTGACAATTAATACGGGGGAGAATCATACCTGATATCTGGAAAAATTCGATCTAAATCAGCATATACAACGTTGCGTAAGATTTTTCCCCAATTTGAGTGTTAACTGATGCTCACTTGTGTTAATTCCGACGAAACGTAGGTTTCCAACGTTAATTATCTCAAAATTGCTTTAATTTGGAAACTTCTTGTCCTGAAATTATCACTCCTTAATTTAATGTCCTTAACATGCATACTCTCAAAATATTACGACTGTAAAAAGGACTAAGCTTCATTATTTATGCTAATTTCCAATATTTTCATCAATTTTTCTTTAAACAAAATTAAATACTTATTATTACAAGCCTAACGCTCACAAGGCAGGGGTCACCGTCTTCTTTTTCCCCACATGACCTAACTTGCCTCGCATATTATAGTTTTAATTAAGCAATTATAGCCATTAACGAAAGCATATCTTTAAACATTCCCGACATAGAAGCCTTGCATTATAAAGTCTTAAGCAATGTTTACTTCCTCTTCTATGTTAATCATCATTGATGACTATTAAACATTAAGCACATTCGTATACGACATTGATACCCACAAAACCGTTATTAGAACAACAATATTTGACTAATCTCGGCATTTTCACATCTCGATGCTCTTAATGTGTGTGTATGCGTCATTAGCATTTGTTTGAAGTCAAATCAATGTAAATGTGTATTTAAAACATAACTAATTACAACATGAGGGGATGTGTTCGAAAGTGTTGAATCACTTGAAGAAATGTCTAGATTCAATTCGTTAATGTACGGAATAATTAAGGTTGATGTTCATATAATCCGTCGTGAATCTTTCTTTATTTAATGATAGGACGTAATATTTGTGCATGACGTGTTTGATTTGTGTTTGCGTTTGAGTGACACGTAACACGATCTTCAAACGAATGAGGGTGACTCACACCTTCTTTTTAGGTAATTTTTATATTTTTTTTAGTTCTTTTTTTATTTATAAGTATCCTTATGGATCGCCATCGGAGTGCCTTCCTCCGACCAAATTCAATTTGAAAGGAATCTGAACATCAGTGTCGATTATGCGACTTCCCTGACTCTGGGCAGGAGAAATCCTTGTGGCATGATTTTACCATCTCCAGTCCAAAGTCCGCACGGGCAACAAAATTCAATAAGTTCAATGAAAATTGAACAAATGAACGCTATCTTCACACTGCAAGCCCCCACTATACCAAAGTTTAATTGGAAACGAATATGAACCTCACGTCTGATGTGTGACAAACTCAGCTTTCAGTGGAACTAATCATGCGAATCTGAGTCAGCTCTGCGATGATCCAATTTATAGGGAAACTAATCTTTATGACATGTGTGTATTGTCTCGAGTCCACACAGACAACGAAAGTCAATGAGCAGGTTGAATCGAACCAATGACATTCATGTAAAAATATTATGGGCTCCGTCACTCGGAATTTATTTTAGATAATCAAATGTGCTTTATTGAGAATTTGAGAAATTCATGCCATATTGAGCTTGGAGAGTTAGGTTACGAGCTTCATGAATGTATGTAATGTAATAGTTTTTATTCATCAATAGTGATATGGCATCGCTTCTTCTCCAATAAACGTCCAATTGTGGACAAATGAAATGCGATGTGCACACAAGTATATTTCTTCGTTATGTAAAAATGGCAAGTAGAATATGAAATGTGGTCGACAGCATTCAAGAGAAAAAAGCTTTGATGGTGAATGGAATTTTTTATTTATTTATTTATCTTTTTCTTTATCTGTTTGAGAGAAGTGTCCAGTTTTTTATTGGTGGGTATAATTTGACAAGGGCTAAAGTTGCTTTATCTTAGTTATATTTTTTTTTATTGAATAGACTTTTGAAGGAACTAAAATTAAAAATCGAACGAATATGATATAGGAATGAGAATTTGTTTTCCACAGACCATGGTGTGAATGTGAATATTAGCTAATTACATTTTAATAAATAATCTATACTCTTTTATTAAGTGTCAACATCACTTAAAATTGTAATTTGATGTATCAAAATTAACCAATTAGTTTTTTTTGGGAATTAATAATTGCAAAAAATAAAAAATAAAAAACTCACGATAGAAAATTAATTGTTGGACTTGATTTTTCATAATTTTTATTTTACTTAATTAATAACTACAAAATTATTATAAAGTATAACCACCCACTATTATTGTGAAATGATTCACATAAATATCAATTAATTCGTGTGTACCCATAATACTAGTTACTATTACTTCTTAGTTATATCAAAATCAATCATATTTGGGAATCGAAATTGGGCACATATATGGGCCGTTAAATTGGCTATGATATTTCCAAATGGGCCTCATTATTTTTTGTTCAGTAAATTCTCAGATAAAATTAGGTTTTAATCATTTATCCAACCCCATCATCAGATAATACAAATACTGGAAGAAAAAAAAAAAGAAAGAAAATTGGACAAAATCCCAAAACTTCATCAAAATTAGGCATATTATCAACATCTCAGTCCCAGCAAAAGCAGGAGACAGGAGTAAAACTGCATGATGGGGGTATGTTTCTTTAACCTAAACATAGAAAGAAAGAACCCTAATGGGACTTCAAAAATAAATTAATGCATCATCGTACTCTGCTAAAAACTTCCCATAATCTTAAAAATCCAATTTTTTTCTCGCGTGGCCAGAGCTCAAAAGCCACCAATAGGGCCACCGTCCCCCGTCGAATCGTCACCGTCATCGAACCCGTTTCCCGGGGCGAGCTCGTTCAGATCAAGAAACCTTCTTCTTCTTCTTCTTCCCCCCATGAGCCCTTCATCTTCTCGATCCTCATCTTCTTCTTCTTCTTCAACGTTCTCCTGTGGATTTTCATTTTCTGTTTCTCCTTTATTAACGGGCTCCTTCTCTTCAAGAACCTCCGTGTTCGTCTCCTCCTCGTGCTCATAACTCTTCTCCTCATCAAAGCCTCGCAATGAATATTGACCTTCTTCTTCGTCCCCATTTTCTTCAGACACCTCAGCAGCCGACTTCTCGGGTTTCATCAGCTCGTTGTCTGATTCAGACATTTCGTAGAGCTTATAGTTCACGCGGTTCCTCGTAGACCTCTCGCTGCGTCTGAGGCCCGTTCGGGTTTTTTCCTTAACGGGTCTCGATCGAGTCCCTTGCCTCGTACGCGGTCTCAATTTGCGGGACCCACGAGGCTCCTCGTCGCTGTCTTCTTCCTCCTCCTCTTCGCTCGTGCTTAAGCTGTTGCCACCTTCTTCTTCTTCTTCTTCTTCTTCCTCCTCGGGATTTTCTTCTCCGTCCCATTTATACTCTTCGTCGCCGTCCTCGCTGCTCGAGGCTCTCCTCCTCCGTTTCCTCTTCCTTAAATATTCTTCGTCGTAGACAACTTCGCCCACTATATCGTCGTCGCTCTCGGGATCTGCTTCGTTATCTGAGATACCGTCGGTGAATTCGTTCTCAGCGTATCTCTGAGGCCTCTGCCTCCTTCGGTTGCTGCAAAAATGAGCGTTTCAAGAAACTTTAGGAAGTTATGAAAACAAAAAAAAAGGGGTTACTTATTTTTTTTAGTCCTGTAATTTTGGGAGTGCGGAGTTATAGGGACAGACAATTTAAGTGGTGGCGTTATACGGACAATAATTTTCAAAATTAAGCAATTTTGGGACATTATATGCAGGAAACCCAGATTTTAGGACAAATAATTTAGGAGGTCGCATTATACAGATAATAACTATCAAAATTAAGCAATTTTGGGAATTATACGCCGGAACACTAGATTTTGCCCCAAATTCTAGGATTTGGGCGTATAATCTAGGGTTCCAGCGAATTCTGAGGTGGCATTATACAGACAATAACTTTCAGAATCAAGCAATTTGGGGACAAAAGAAAAAACAAGGTACCCTCGATCCAATGCTTCTTCGTCTCTCTGATCATCGAAGATTTCGGTTTCGTGATCTTCGAGCATTTCTTCATCTTCTTCGTCCTCCGACATGGGAGAAGGTGCACTGAAATTCTCCAACCGAGTGCTTCGTAAAGTGCCACCCCATCCGCCATTAAAAGAGTTTTCAGCTCTCAAATGCGGATCTCCTCCTCTTTCGTGGGGTTCGGGAGATTGCTGCCTACTCCTAAGAATTTAAATAAATTTAATTGAAGGCTAACGATTATATATCAAAACACGATATTAATGATCTTACAGTGAGAGAAAATTCGAAGCATACTTGTTGAATTTCAGTGCCTCGTTAATGGATCGATCAAAGTCATCTGCACAGAGAATCCGTATCAGTAAAAAAAAAGAAAATATTACAGTGTAAATATCTTTAGTATTATGTAAGAAGTCTTATGCTCACCGAAAGTGTACGTGACGGGTTTTCGGTCACGAAGCGATCTTCCGCCACCTAAGCCATCGATGTGCATTATGCTATCGAGCATTAATGCTTCTCTGTGCTGTTTCTTTAGGAGCCTCTCCTTCTTCTGAAACCGGAAAAAAAAGACATGCCACGTAGGATCGTGTTAATTAATGCCCAAATTGTCAACTTCAACCATAAAAAAATGAAAAAAATTCAGACATTTCATCGATAAACAGAAGACAACCTTGTGGACCTTCTCTATTTCAGGAATCATGTCGTTCTTCAGCTTCTTCCCCACGGAAGCCTCGGTCCTGTTTTTGCTCGAAATGAGCTTCTCCTTAATCAAAAAGATTTGGGAATTTATAAAGACCATAGAAAATATTTTGAAGTTTATCTATGAAAGGGGGCAAAACAAGCATTAATCAAATTCTAAGACTGACCAAACAACTTTCACTTACAGATACATCCAAGAATTCGTCTAAGTTAGTGGCAATGGCTTCCCATTGATAAGATGAATGGGGAATCTGAGGTACACTTTTTCCCTTGCCACGTTTCGCCTCAACTCTTCTTATTTCTCTGTAGAGTCGATGACCGATTATTGGATCATCTTCATACCTATATATGATCTCATAATCAATCAAACTATATTAAATGAATATATCATGTGGTGCAAATAACTTATTTTTCCGTTTACTAAAGGCAGAAATATCTTATTTTTCCTTACAATGGCCAAGAAATGAAATAATTACCAGTAAGAGACTCCACGTGAGTCTCCACCGATTCGCTGCTTGCGAAACAGTGAAAGCTGAGCACCGTTTTTGATCGAGTCATCTATGAAGGCCTTTATATCTTCTTGCTGAAGAACGGAATAAAAATGCCAATTAATGCATGATTGTGAACGAAATAAACAATGACACGTGTAATGAATATCCAAGCTCCAACAACCAGCAATTAATCTTAGAATAACATAAAGATATCATTGGATAAGCTTCGGTAACACTTACGTAAATGAACAACATCAGTTAAACACAACAAATTCGTCTAAACAACATTAAAATATCGACACAGACAAAACGTATGGCGCAATAATATCCTATAACTACTTGTAACAGATTTCAGCAACCGAACGTTAGAATCACATACTATAAGAACAATAATAGATTCAAGATTTCATCAACACTGTTGGGGCAAAGGGAAAAAGAATGAAGACAAGCATTCGTAAAATGATACCTCAACACGAATGTCACACAATGCCTTAAGAATTGCCACTCTGACCCCGGGATCGAGTGAATTGTATGCTTCGATTTCCGCCCTGAAATAATATTTTATTTTCAATCTTAGAAATATTATGTTGCCCTCATATGAGGCATGCTTATTATAAATAGAGTAAACGACAAATTTGGTGCTTCAACTATACCAAAATCCCACTATTGGTGCTCAAACTTTAAAATGTGTCATTTTGGTGCATAAACTTTGCAAAACCGTTTCTTTTTGGTTCTTTTGACCTAGAGAACCGGTAAAGAACCAAAAAGGAAAGGTTTTGCAAACTTCAGGAACCAAAACGGCACATTTTAATGTTTAAGCACCAATTGTGAGAAAGTTTTTTTTTTTACATTTATCTATTTTGTAAACTTGATATAAAATTCAACTTCGATCACTACAAATTTTTTTAACTTGGAGCAAAAAAAAAGTAGTTCAAAAATCTTACAGTGATCGAAGTTAAATTTTATATCAAGTATACACAATAACATGAATGTAAAAAAAAACTTTCTTACTATTGGTGCTTAAACTTTTAAATGTGCCGTCTTGGTTCCTGAACTTTGCAAATCTTTCCTTTTTGGTTCTTTACTGGTTCTCTATGTCAAAAGAACCAAAAAGAAACGGTTTTGCAAAGTTTAGGCACCAAAAATATTAAAGTTTGAGCACCAACAGTTAGATTTTGGTATAGTTGAAGCACCAAATTTGTTGTTTACTCATATAAATAAGACAATCTTGATTTATTGCAGCTCACCCATGAGATGCAATTATAGGCAGATCTCCTTCAGCAACCTATAAGGAACATAAAAATTATTACCACCCAAGGAAATATATTGGTCACATTGATGTTTATCACATGTTTAATCGTAATATAATCATAAAAATTAAGTACCCAGTGCCACCAATCTCGCAATTTTTTGCACAGAACAGTAATCCAAGTACTGGGCCCGTGTGACATTCTAATGATAGGAGGAATTGCCTGAAGATGCGATAAAATCCATAGTTCATAAAAATAAATCACTTTCTACAAAATCAACATTCAATAGCTCGCATACACAACATCCGCTGAACATAGACACAATTATAACATACATATAGAAGCTGTTTAGTTTCTTCCAAGGAGGGAAAAAAAAGCACCAACCTTTAATAAAGGAATATGTATAACCGCCAAGGTATTATTCGGCGTGAGCAAAGCCGTCTCCAACTCCTCCGCAGAAAATTCCACATTAATGTTCAACAAAGGCCTAAAAACCTACATTCCACAGAAAACAACGGATACATTTAAGCCTCAAATCAACGTTATCCAACATGGAAAACAAAAAAGGTTCAATCTTTTCCATTAAACCTCCCACATACATTCAAGAAATTCAAAACCGAAGCCATCTCCCACATGGAACGTATGTTCCATCTAGGCAACTGTGAGTCCTCCAAATCCCCAACCAAAGGCGTAATTTCTGCACTTGCTCGTGCTTCTCCATCATCCTCGTCAGCATTGTCCTCATCTCCCACGTCATCAGAGCCTTCCTCTTCATAATCACCTTCGCTATCTTCCTCCTTCAACAACCTAGAAGCTAATTTCTGCTTCCTCGTGGACTTTTTTCTCTTTCTCTCGGCCTCCACCTCAGCCTCCGCTCTAGCAGCAGCTTGCATCCTCTCGGCGGCACGCTGCGTGCAAGCTCTCGATGGCCTCTCCCTTCTGAATACTTCATTACTGCTGCCGATATCGCCGTTATTTTTACTTGAATTCTTTTTCCTACCGTTATTCTCATTCTTGGAGCTGCTTTCTACGAGGGTTTCGCTGTTCTCAGCGTTGCTGGAGCGGATCGGAGAGGAATTTTGCTCGGACATTAGTGAGGGATCGGGTACGGAAGGGTCTAGCGAGGGTTTACATAGGAGATCAAGGGGTTGCATTTCAATTTTCAACACTGGCAAGAATTTTATTTCCCCCTTTTTTTTTTTTCTTTTTCGAAGAAATACAAAGATGGGTTTTTTTAATCTTTTTCCCACACAACGCCAATTGTTATTATACTGACGCGAAACAAGTCGCAAATGCGAAGGGTTAAGACCAAAGGTGGGATTTTTATCGAAACGCCCACCGAAAATATCCCAGCGAAAATGAAGAGAAAAAATGGAAGCAGCTGCAAAACAGTCGAAGAGTGCGTGATCAGAGAACCACGAAAGAAATAATGATGGTGGTAAGAATAATTAAGACGCAAATAGAAACGGGGAAATTGAAGAAGCTGGTGCTTGAGTTCTTGAAGCAGCCTCTATTTTGTGAAGGGGCAAAGACCCAGAAGAAAAAGAGAGGCACGCCCACACACACACAGGAGGCATCAGGCAACACACCACACAGTAAAGAACAAAATAAAATATTGGTGAAAAAATGAGTTTTTGAGAATCTGCGTTTCTCGGTGAAACTTGGTCAATTTGTTGATTTCAAAGGGATTAATTAATTACTCTGACCTAACAAGATAAAAAAAGAAAAAGATTAAAAACAATTGAGAAATTATCTGAAGTGCGTCGCGTTTGAGAGAAAAGGAACGACTGCGTTTTTGTGAGATTTGCTGAGAAGATCCATCAAAATATGCGTAGATACACTGACACGGTAGCCAACATTTATTGAGAGCCAACATTTGTACAACGACGTCGTATGATGATAGGTAGCGACTAGCGTTCCTGAAAGTCAACAAGACATAACATTGTGTTGCCAAATTTACCAACGTTGGAGTTGGATGCCATTATAAATATATAAAATTACTTTATATTTTGAGTTATTTGTATTTTATAATGCATCAAATATGAAGTTATAATTTATAAGTTAACTATGTAATATTTTAATTATCTAAAAGATGAAAAGATGAGGATATAATTATAGTAAATAAAAAATTAAAGGGTATCAAACTAGAGTAAATAAAAACTCAAGTTAAAGTATAATTTCGTTTGTAATTAAAAGCTCACGGATAAAATTATAATTTGGTTTCACAAGCCAAATTAAATTAGAAATTTGACACTATGAGCCCCGAGCCAGATGCTCTAATATATAAATTATTTTAAATTACTTTTAATAAATGAAATTATAATATTAAATTTTAATTTTTATATCATTTTAAGTTTATGAAAGAAAATTGATTTTTGAGGATATAGTTCAAATTCAAGGGTAAAATGGTATAGATATTTCGGTGCACTCAAATCTACTAAAAAACATCATCATCAACTACATACATATATATATATATATACATATATATTATTCATTTCCAACAACTAAGGAACTATTATCACTCGATCTCATGTCCTCAATCTGCTCCAACAACGAACGCATCTCGCCGTAATCATGCGCTATCTCCTCCTGCACGCAAAGCCCCTCAGACGACGGCGATACAAACTGCGACGGTGGCCCCACCACCACCGAACCAGCACCGCCGTCACAGCCCTGCTGCTGAAACCACACCTGCAAATCTCCCCGTCACAGCCAGCACCACCGTCCCCTCCCTGAAGAAGAAAACCCTTATTATAATCCTCCACCGCAACACCGCCGTAAGCAGCAGCAGCAGCAGCAGCAGAAGGGACGACGTTGCTGCTATTCTCTTGCTGCACCACGGCGGCAATTCCCAGCTGAAACGGCGACGGAGCACACAGCTGCTCGTCTAATAAATTAGGGTTCTGCCGCCGCCGCTGCTGCTGCTTGTAGGAGGCGAGCTGCTGCAGAACGTGGTGGAGCTCCTCCTCTCCGAGGGTAATCTGGTGGTGGAGGCGGTGGACGGCGTAGAGGCAACCGGAGACGGGGTGCTTGGTCCTCATGGCGGCGTGGTATTTCACGGAGAACATGGCCGTGGCGTGGTGGTCGGAGGGGATTTCCCTGAGGAGTTGCTGCACGTGCTTGACGCCGAAGAGGCGGTGGACCTCTTGGAACACCGTGGGCTCGTGGGCTGGGAAGTAAGGGGCCAATAGGCACTCGGAGGTGCACCTCCGCCTCTGGTATTTGCAGGCGGCGCAAGCTTGACCGGTGCTGCTCTTTAGGGTCATAATAATTTAATGCCTAAGATTTTCGGATCATTAGGAGAGGTGTGTAATAATAATGGGGAGATTAATGGAAGAATTATTACAGAAAGTAGTTAGTTTTTGTCTACGAGGAGGAGACTGTGTGATGCAACGAACTGAAGCTGCTTTTTGCCTAGATTTGGATTTGTTCCGATGTTTTCTGTTACATCTGTGGTCGGAGGACTCGTGGCGGTTTTGTTGTTTCTTTTACTGAGGATTTAGAGTTAGTGAAATGTTAATAATGCTTTAGTTATCCTATTTTTTTTTAAGATTAATAACGGACACTTTGCAATGGTCACGGTAAATGCATAACCAACTTTATTACTAGAATTATCTAGATGTTTTTATTTTGTCTCGGTGAAAACTTGGTCGAGCCGACTTTAAAACTCGACGAACTGATTCGAAGGAAGAAATGACATAATTGATAGTTTTAGGCGAAATTTAATTTGTAATTTAAGGACACTGGCTTTCGAATTGAAGCAATTTAAAGACGCAATGCTTTGAAAACCTAATTTTTTTACCAGAATTTCGACATGCGATCGGCATATGCCAAATAGTTTGGAGATGAATCCTACGTGGCGTCGAACTGGTTACTTAGTATAATAAATTCTACGTAGCATTTTCAGGACTTTCAGAATAATCAATATAAGGACACAATTATGTTTTCAATTGCATTGCATTTTCAAAATTGTTTCAATATTGATTAAATTGCAATCGTGTATTTTAGGAATCTCAAAGTATTAAGTAACACCCCTAACTTGCATGACAAAGAAAAGAAAAAAAAAGAGTCAACAATTCAAGAACTCCAGGAAAAATCCCATTCAAGCAAATACATTAAAAGCCAACAAGAAGATACAATGCAAAGTAATAACAAAAACATATATAACTGGCAAAAAAAAAAATCAACACATAAGCTTACAACCACCCTACTATTACAGCAAGTGCATCCTATCCACGCACGGCTGCAGCAGCCACAGACCAAGGGCCTCACCACAGCCCACAAAGCACCCCGAGTTCCCGTTCTCAACGAAGAACGGAAACCCGAAAACGCTCAGCAAATCCCCCACAGCCCTCTTCACCAGCGAGTCCCCCGAGACCCGGCTCCTCCTCCCCCACCCCGTCACGATATCGATCCTATTGGGACAAATCCCCGAGGCGATCATCTCCCTCCGGAACCGAGCCAGGGTCCTCGAGAGCGCGGTCACCGCGGTCCCATCGGACATGATGTGCAGGTTCACGAGCCAGTAGCACGAGCCCTTCTCACGAACCGCATCGGGGTACACGTTCCTGTGAGCCGCGGCCTCCCATATCGAGCCCGCCTCCTCCTTCAAGCCCGCCTTGTGGAAGAAGTCGATCACCGAGTCCACGAGCCCCCGCTTGCTCTCCCTGTCCTCGCTGTGCATCAGGTCCAAGAACGCCCCCACGTGGTCCCGAATCCTCCGACCGTCGGGCCCCGGCGAGGGCATCGTGAGCAGGAACCCGTGAGCCGGGTGGTTCGCGGCGGTCATGAGCTCGCGGCAGGAGGCCGCGTCCGTCGGGGTTCGGGCCTCGGTGCAGCAGCTGAGGAGCAACGTGTACGTCTGCAGGGACGGGCTCAGCCCTAGCCCGAGCATGTCCTGCAGCAACGCGTGCGCATCGGGCAACCGGTGCACGCGAAGGAAGGCACCGAGCAGGGAGTTGCACGTGGGCACGTTGGGGCACAGGCCCGCGTCGAGCATGGCTCGGTACCATCCCCGAGCCCTCTCCACGTCGCCAGCTTTGCCCCACAAGTCCACCAAAAGCCCGTACACGGGCTCATCGGGTACCCAATTCTTCCTCTTCATCTCCCCGAAAACCGCCTCGGCCTCCTCCAAGAACCCGCACTGCCCGAGAACCTCCATCACTATGCTGTAGCTGACCCTGTCGGGCTCGAACCCAGCACCCTGCATCTCCCGGTACAGCCGGAGGGCGTTTTCGTAATTCCTCGCCTTTGCGTGCAGAGCGATCATGATGTTGTAGGTCACGAGATTGGGCACACACCCTCGATCCACCATCTCGGTGAAGATCCTGTGGGCTGCTGCCAAGTGTCCACCTTTCCCGAGGCAGTTGATGATGACACTGTAGGTGAAGGTGTCGGGGGAAAGCCCCTCCTCCTGCATTCGAAGGTACATATCCATTGCAACGTCGAGAAAACCCGATTTCGCGTGGATGTCGATGAGGGTGCAGTAGGTGACCCTATCGGGTCTGCACCCGATCCTCCGCATCTGGTGGAAAACACCCAAAGCTTCATTCAAGAAGTTGGCTTTACCGTAGCTGTGGATCAAGCGGTTGTAGGTGACGATATTGGGCCTGCACCCTTCTGCAGCCATCTGCCCGAGGAGCTCGTGGGCTAGCCCGAACTGCCTGGCTCGCCCGAGGAGGCCTATCATGGTGGTGTACGTGTGTTCGTCGTGCTTGAACCCCGGTTGAAGCCTGAGCCAGGAGAAGAAACCGAGGGCCACGGAGTGGTCTTGGAGCTGCTTGATGATTTGGTTCGCGCGGTAGGGGTCCAACGAGATTTGAGGTTCCTGAGGGCCTCTTCTGCAGCTGGGCCCCACTTGAGCTGCTGGAGAACGCGGGAGACCGTTTCAACAGCACCGGTGGTGGAGTTTGAGTGTGAGTATTGTTGCCTGTAAACTTTCGGGTCCCTCACGAATCTGCCCCGCCCCTCGAAATTTATATTTGGAGGCTGCAAAGCTCTTGATTTGTGAGGAAATGGAGTTTTCTTCTCTTGTTCGCTATACGAAGCCTTTTGTTTCCCGTTTCTTGAAGGAGCAGATTCGTCCTTTGAGGCGGAAGCTGAGGAGCTCGCGGGCTCGGGGAATGATTTTCCCGGGTTTCTCTCTTTTTTGTACGTTTTTGCAGTCACCGATCGATCCTTAGGACCCGATTTCGCATGATTAACAACGAATTTCTGAGAAGAAGCAACCACAGAGCTCCCCTCGGTTATCGGGATTCGATAATGCACCAAATCGGATAAAATTCCCGCAGCTGCAATACCGCCTGCCTTGACGAAATGCTCTGCAATGGGAGGGGTGGAATGTGAAATCTCGTTTTCTCCTGGTGCCATCGGCGTAATTAACGCGATTTGCTGATGCGGGTACCACACAAGGCACGGATTTGGTCTCTGTCCTAACATTAGCATCTCTTGAATCAATCGAAGGGAGTGATTTCTGCACATTTGGTAATAAAGTTGGGAGCTTTTTTTCTTGCAGGTGTTTGGTGTTCGTTAGTAGATGTCTCTTGGAGACACAGCTGTCGTCGTCTGAGCAGCTGCACGAGCTTCCATCGGCTGCACCGCATCGGGGCCCGCTGAAGAGGAAGGACCTCGCGGACTGAGAGAGCGTTCCTAAATGCTTAGCTCTCAACATTTTCTGCAGAAAATGTGGATTTATTCGATTAATTACAATACAAAATACAGAAAAATTGGAGACATAAATAACAACTCTTAGTGAAGAGAAAGTACAACTCTGCATTTCATGGACACTTAAAAACATGGATATATGTTGAAATTTCATTTACAGATGAAAATCCAGAGGACAAATAATCAACCTACAGCTGAAGAAGAAGCATCAACTAATCAACGAAACTCAAAATACAGGAAAATGAAGGAAGAATCGATCATACAATAGAAGGGAACACAAGAAGAACCACAGTCAACGTGCGGAAAACACGAGAAACCCTACACTGAAAAGTTCACAGACGCTAACATCGCACGTAGAGTGATAAGAGTCGAGAGAGAGTGAAGTACCTAAAAAAATGGCGTCTTTGAAGAACCCAGATGAATTGAAGGCAATTGGATACACTGAGAGAATAAGGGTTACGTTAAAAATTCAATCTTGCGAAGAAATCAAAGAGAGGAGACGCCAGAAACGTTAAAGCGAGGCGGCTGCCGATGTTTTTAGTTTCTCTCCGTGTCAGCTCAAACCTAATATGAGTTTTCCAGGCAACTTGGGCTTGCTTTGTCCTTTTGACACTGGACGATTTTATTTTAATCTTTTTTTATTATTGATATCCACTTTTTTTCGTTCTGAATTTAATTATTTATTACTATTTTTCTTTGTTTTTCTTTGATATTTCGTAAGGCTGGGAAACAACCATGTGATATTTCGGGAGCCACGTGGCTTCATATTGGCTTCTCGTTATGAACGCAAGTTCTTTCCTTTTCATTCTAGATTTTGTTTCATGTGTCTGATTCGTTAATTGTTCGCGTCTCCATCGTATGCTACAAATTATTACAAAAAAATAAAAAAGGAAAGATATTTACTTAAAAACGACTCGTTGAGCGGAGCTAGACGTGTAAACCGGTTCATCACACGGTTCAGGTTTTCTGTCCCAAAAACATAAATCTGCCCGAAATCATGTGTTGAACCGCCGGTTCCAAATCGGTTCCTTAAAAATATTTGAGCTGATGCTTAAAAAGATTCACAGGCTGCTGCTGCTCGTATGAAGAAGATAAAGAGATAGGAGAGATTGAAAAAAAAATGCTTCATTATATTGCAAAGTTTACGCCTTTAAGACCCAAAACATATATATAACGATATTGAGGAGCTATTCTCCGATGGAACCCGAAAAAACGAAGAGGTAGAAGATTCATCTGTTTATTTCATAGAACTATATTTCCTCACTTATATATGCTAGTGCTGGAAATTCATCAGACTTGAATGTAAGAATCTGATGCTTACAAAGATAATATGTAAAATGCATGCTCAGCTCTGGAGATAGAAATAGTCTCAAGTCATCAATTTTATTCATCAAGGGTACATATGACAACCTAATCTTTTCTGTTTTTACTAATATTTGATTTCACAAAATTTGGGAACGAAAACAAGATCGGACAAACAGATTAAAGCCGGACCCATCCATCCGAATAATGAGAAGTACATGAGAAAGGAAACAGAACCTTTTGCTTCGGTTTTACAGATAGAATGAGATATATCCGCTAGTGATGTGCAGCCTTTGCTTCAGCCTTCTTCTTGGATTTGGCATGTGCCTGCATTGAGGTAAGAAGATTCAAAGATTAGAGAAGATGAAGTAAAATGCTTTATTTTATTTATTTTATTTTTCATTTCTGTTGCGGAATACTCAGCAAACGGCATGTGGAGACTGAAAATCATGCTTCTTTCATGTACGTAGCATAAAAAAAAAAGTAGCAGGAAAACATGCCCTTTCGTTAGGTTACATGGAGTTGAATTACAAGATGATTCTCAAGGCATCTACCAAGATAATTTGACATATAAGCTTGGCGGGACAACGTTATTACACTGTGTTGCCGAAATTCATTAGCTAGCAAAAACAATCGATTTTTTATGTCCCATGAAGGAGAAAAACCGAGGGAAATCAGTGAAATGAAAGGGAAAAAAAATGAAGCACGCAAGCTTTCTAAGGATAATCTTCATTTTCTCAAACTACACCACAATGAAGCATATAACATCATCTGCTTCACTTTAATATTAACAGAATTCAAGAGATGTCAGGAGGCACAACAAGGCAGATAAAACTCATCACAAGAGGCAAGAGCGGCAGGCAATTTTGCAGGATAGACCAAATACGAGCAATAGAACACGCAAGTCAACCCACAGATTCTCATCCAACAATCTATCAATCACATTAGATCAGATCTCGACAGATTTAGATTAAGAATCGAAATTTCTACCCTTCTCATGCGAACGAAAAGATTAATAGAAAAATTGAAACAGAAAGGGAAATTTGTTTACGAGAGTACCTTGAGAACCTTAAGTTTGATGCTTCCGTAAACGACTCCGAATGAGAAAGCGGATACCCTAGCCACCTGCATTAGATAATTTCAGATCAATGCACAAAAAATTACAATAGAAAGTAAAAAATAGCCACAGATCTCAGTCAGTACAATTTCGTATTGAACTAATAAACAACGGTCGATTATAAGAATTCCAGATACCAAAGCAATGGTGCTTTTGCCGGAGTATGGTCCAGGTGGCGGCGTCATTCGAGGTAATCGACGAATTTCTGTTAGCTGGGTTTTGGGTTCCTCTTTCAGCTTGTAGGTTAAATCACGAGATGCTGCGTGTTCGTGCAAACGGCGCCATTTTTCTAGTCTAAATAAGCGGATCGGTAGTAGGATTCAGTAGCTTATTATTAGGCAAAAGGCCCAAAAGACTTACAATGAGGTCCCATGACATATATAATTAAATATAGGTGATGATACATAATTTAAAAATTAAAATGTAAAATTATGTCAGAAGTGGGATTTGAACCCACGCCCTCGTTAGAGGACCAAAACTTGACTGAGTCTGGCGCCTTAGACCACTCGGCCATCCTGACTAATGATGGTTACCTTTTTTAAGCAATAATTATCACATTTAAATTAGAAGTACCGATTGTTATTCAAATAAATTTGCATATTAATTTATCGGCTCGACTCAACAAACTCCATGATCATTAGAAGTTACTTTTAGGAAGTTTTAATTCAACGTGGGATTTGATTATCCTTGCAAAGTCATATTAGTCACTTTTTAAGAAGTTATAATTCAACAAGGGATTTAATTCTCCTTGCACAGTCATAGAGATAATTTCAACGCAGCCGGTGAGTGGGGTCGTGGCTTCATGTTCAATCAAGAATAACCCAAGAGTAATTTTTTTCCCTCTCAAATCAGGGTAATTTATTCGAATTAGTTCAACGAATATAATCATAGAATAAAAAAGCATCACATCTTAAGGTTCCATTGAATTTGGACACCGATCTCCACAGACATGTAATTAATAGAAAAAAACACAAAACGGTAATGGCACCACCGCATGACCAAAATCCTAACTAATAACGCAAGAACCCAAACCTAATGAACGAATGCAAATTTGACAAAAGTACTAAATCGTATGATATTTCCCATAACGCCTTGCCTTTCAAGTTCCCACCTTTTGTGCTGCAGTGCTCACTTCGAATCATTCGATTCGGACCTCTTCTGCGGGTTTTGAGGGCCTCGAATCTGCAGCTGATGCATCCCGCGTTGAGTTTCCTGAAACATACGTTGCTGAAATTTCGAGGGATCCACCGCTCCGTTTCTTTCCGCGGTTGCGAGCTTCAGGCGTTGAACTTCCGCAGACAACGTTTCGTTCAGTGCTGTTGTAATCAGGCAACAACCGAATGAGGCCATGAGATTATTACCACTTCTTTCATGTCATGAGATGGTGCCAATCAATCATAGGACACACAACAGAAAAAGAAAACAAAAAAGAAAAAGGGACAGTACCGTCACGAAGCTGTGCTTGTTGTTCCATTGCTTGCAATCGAAATTTCAGCTCGTTGTTCTGATTACTCAGCCCAGCAGAATCCCGCTGAAAGAAAATAGAAGAGTGTGTGTGTGTGTGTGTAAAGCCCGCAAGACAATGTTGCTTGCTCACTTGTAGTAGAGTGAGTTGAGCAGACAATGTGGTGGCCTCGGTCTGAAGTGTCTGCACTTTGTGGTCCAGCTCAGCAATGTACCTCATTTTCCGTTCCTTCGAACGGACAGCTGATTGTCGGTTGGCCAAGATCCTGAAACAATTCATTACTACACAAAGTCCATCGAATCCACTAAAGAGTATTATATTACACATGATATATTTTTTACCTTTTGACCCTTTTGGGATCGTTGATTGCAATCTCGGTGAGCTTCTCATTCGCCATAATCTTCTGCAGCTCGGGCCCGCTAAACTCTCCGTTCCCAAATTCCACGTTGAAGTTCGCATCGAGGGAATTGGTGGGCGAGAGCTGGCCCGGACCCGTCCCCGGAGACGGAGGCATCTTCAGAAGAGAATCATCGAGAAGTTAACCTTATCCATAAAACTATCCATGGACACGCTCCTGTAATGACGGGTCGGTGGAGCAATGCTGTCCCCACCTGCAGTTCTCTTAAGCCCTTCCTTCTTCTGCACAAAACTCCCAACCTCGTTGACACTGCTAGTGGCTTCATTATCGCTGTTGTCCCCTCCGTTCGTCTTAGAACCACTCGCGCGGCTGTCTTCTATGTTCTCGGTCCCCAGCTTCTCGTCAGTACCAGAAGAGTTCAAGGCGTCGATGTTGTCCAAATTCATGTAGGTTCACTGTTGATCTCCTGTGGGCCTTACGGGCGGGAGATTCTCGTTAACCCGAGAAGAATTGGCCCTAGTGAAGGGCGACGGTGGAAGAATGGGCTCTCTCTTTCTTCCATGGATGCATTACCCGAGAGATGATCGACAAAAGGTACCGGGTTGGATTCCTTGTAAGGAGAAGGGCTCAGAGGTGGCAAGGAGTCGAAGGCGAAGTACGAGGACGGCTGCGAGAACGAACGATTGTGGGACGGGCCCGAGCCCGGGCTGGTAATGAATTCGGTATCCCGTTCTGTTGATTCGAAGGACGGTTAACGGGATTTGAGAGTAAGGGAGATCGGTGGAATCTGTGGATGAGACGGTGGAATCCCGACCCGTTTGTTATTACCGGTTTCGCCTCCGAAATTGGATCTGGTAATGAAATTCGGTAGTTCTGTTGATTCGAAGGACGGTTAACGGGGATTTGAGAGTAAGGGGAGATCGGTGGAATCTGTGGATGAGACGGTGGAATCCCGACCCGTTTGTTATTACCGGTTTCGCCTCCGAAATTGGATTGTCTCATTGCTTCGTAGAACTGAGGCATGTTTAACTGAGGTATCTTCATTTCTCAGCACTATCGTTCTCAGCTACAGAAACACTGTTCAGCTGTAAAATTCAATCAGATTGCAATAAACCCACACACAACACAGCAGCAGACAAAAAATCGATCGATCGATCAACATCGTGAAGTACTAACAACGCACGCTGATGCGGCGAAACCTAAACCGGCATTCGATTAAATCGAACAGCGAGGCAGCAACAAAATCAAAATAGACAACAAAAACACCGTTCAACGAGTAATAATCGTACCATTTCTACAGAACAGGATAGCTAGCTAGAGCATCGGAAATTAAGGATAGCGTAATAATGATCTCTATCTACAAATAAAGGAAGACGACGAGGACTGGTAAGACTATTTATACGGACTTTTAATTTCACGACCAATGGCAAAGGCAGCTCCACACCGCACTGCTATGCGTTTACTTTAAACGAGAACGCGTAATTTCGTATGAATTTGAATTTCATTTGGACATGAGTTTTCATTTCAATTTCATTCCGACCCCATTTGGACTAACTCTACACGGTCTCGTTTTGAAATAAATAAATAAATAAAGTACAAGGATAAATTGAAATTACTTGACAAGATAATTTTATCCATCCATTGACATAAATAGTATAGATAATTATAATGTCAATAGCTAAAGAGCAATGACCATATTTTCACATCTTCAATATATATATATATATATATATATATTCCACCCTTTTCATTACATGTACACAATCCAGAAAATCATTTGCCTTAAGCTGACAATTGTTATCAGAAGTGCATTAATGAGTAAATCCGCAAAAAATCAATTGCCAGATCCCTCGGTGAAATATACTTTTGTTGCAACAAAATCTAGGTGGCAAACAATTTTTATTACAACCCATAAATCATTAATTAATGTAATGATGATGGAGCGTATAAGGAAATTGCATGGTTATATCCATTAATTACGTTCTTATCTGATGTAATTTCATTCTCTTATAAGAGTGTAACCTCTAAATTTCCACATAAAGCCAGCCTTCAACAATATATATATATATATATATGGCCAACCATGGTTGAGCAAACCATTCACATCCTCCGAAGGCTTCGAACCCATAAGAGGTGATCCACGAATAATTTTAGGGTTTCTTTAATTGTTTATTTATTTATTCCTTTTTACATACACGAAAGTACAAATTAATGTTTAGTTCTGTTAGAACTCAGATGGTCACATATCCTATAATAGGTATCGAGTCGATTCAGACCGTACTAAATCGGAGAGTGAAGACAACTCCTATCAGACAGAAAAAAATATATACCAATTATCCTAGCAAATTAAAGGGTTTTTTCTACAATGTTAATTATATGAAGACCATTTTTTACAAATCTCCAAATGGCTTATACTATGTATATTTCAAAGCTTGTCAATTGTCACACATACTAAGCATTAACGTGCGTTACCTTCCGTTGCAGGCTTCATGGAGAAATAGCTTGCATCAGTTCTCACAAAGCCTTATATTAAGAGGTGATGCCATGTAAAATTTCACTTAGACTATATATATATATATATATATATATATATTTGTTTGTCGTAGATTAATTAATAAATATTATCTTATATCACTTGTAAAGGATCTCACAAGATCTTCCCGCAGAAAAAGGTGCGATTCATTTCCTTACTACATACTTCATTAGCGATTTCATTTTCTTATTATATACATCAAGTCAATTGCGTGTGTCCTTCACGCGCTTGAGTAGTGAGTATTTATGACACGATTAGCGGTCGCTGCGGTGATAGAGGGGGGAGAAAACGAGACCGTGTAGAGTTAGTCCAAATGGGGTCGGAATGAAATTGAAATGAAAACTCATGTCCAAATGAAATTCAAATTCATACGAAATTACGCGTTCTCGTTTAAAGTAAACGCATAGCAGTGCGGTGTGGAGCTGCCTTTGCCATTGGTCGTGAAATTAAAAGTCCGTATAAATAGTCTTACCAGTCCTCGTCGTCTTCCTTTATTTGTAGATAGAGATCATTATTACGCTATCCTTAATTTTCCGATGCTCTAGCTAGCTTATCCTGTTCTGTAGAAATGGTACGATTATTACTCGTTGAACGGTGTTTTTGTTGTCTATTTTGATTTTGTTGCTGCTGCCTCGCTGTTCGATTTAATCGAATGCCGGTTTAGGGTTTCGCCGCATCAGCGTGCGTTGTTAGTACTTCATACGATGTGTTGATCGATCGATCGATTTTTTGTCTGCTGCTGTGTTGTGGTGTGGGGTTTATTGCAATCTGATTGAATTTTACAGCTGAACAGTGTTTCTGTAGCTGAGAACGATAGTGCTGAGAAATTGAAGGAGAAGAAGATGGCTGGTGAAAATGATGAACCTAACGGCGATCGCAGGCTTCAATCTTCAATCGAAGCCTCGTTTCTCAGGCAGCAACAATAGCATTTGATGATGAATCAGCTAGAGATACCTCAGTTAAACATGCCTCAGTTCTACGAAGCAATGAGACAATCCAATTTCGGAGGCGAAACCGGTAATAACAAACGGGTCGGGATTCCACCGTCTCATCCACAGATTCCACCGATCTCCCCTTACTCTCAAATCCCCGTTAACCGTCCTTCGAATCAACAGAACGGGATACCGAATTTCATTACCAGCCCGGGCTCGGGCCCGTCCCACAATCGTTCGTTCTCGCAGCCGTCCTCGTACTTCGCCTTCGACTCCTTGCCACCTCTGAGCCCTTCTCCTTACAAGGAATCCAACCCGGTACCTTTTGTCGATCATCTCTCGGGTAATGCATCCATGGAAGAAAGAGAGAGCCCAATTCTTCCACCGTCGCCCTTCACTAGGGCCAATTCTTCTCGGGTTAACGAGAATCTCCCGCCCCGTAAGGCCCACAGGAGATCCAACAGTGACATCCCTTACGGGTTCTTGAACGTCATGCAATCTTCTCCACCGCTGATGCCCCTGAGGAGCCCCGGTGCACCCGTGCCCGTGAAAGAGAACCCGATTCAGCTCGTCAAGAGAGAGTCAGTCTTCGAAAAACGGGGATCGGGCAACCTCGAATCGACGGGAGAGAAGAAGACCGAAGGTGACGTGCCCGACGACCTCTTTGCAACCTACATGAATTTGGACAACATCGACGCCTTGAACTCTTCTGGTACTGACGAGAAGCTGGGGACCGAGAACATAGAAGACAGCCGCGCGAGTGGTTCTAAGACGAACGGAGGGGACAACAGCGATAATGAAGCCACTAGCAGTGTCAACGAGGTTGGGAGTTTTGTGCAGAAGAAGGAAGGGCTTAAGAGAACTGCAGGTGGGGACAGCATTGCTCCACCGACCCGTCATTACAGGAGCGTGTCCATGGATAGTTTTATGGATAAGGTTAACTTCTCCGATGATTCTCTGAAGATGCCTCCGTCTCCGGGGACGGGTCCGGGCCAGCTCTCGCCCACCAATTCCCTCGATGCGAACTTCAACGTGGAATTTGGGAACGGAGAGTTTAGCGGGCCCGAGCTGCAGAAGATTATGGCGAATGAGAAGCTCACCGAGATTGCAATCAACGATCCCAAAAGGGTCAAAAGGTAATAAAATATATCATGTGTAATATAATACTCTTTAGTGGATTCGATGGACTTTGTGTAGTAATGAATTGTTTCAGGATCTTGGCCAACCGACAATCAGCTGTCCGTTCGAAGGAACGGAAAATGAGGTACATTGCTGAGCTGGACCACAAAGTGCAGACACTTCAGACCGAGGCCACCACATTGTCTGCTCAACTCACTCTACTACAAGTGAGCAAGCAACATTGTCTTGCGGGCTTTACACACACACACACACACACTCTTCTATTTTCTTTCAGCGGGATTCTGCTGGGCTGAGTAATCAGAACAACGAGCTGAAATTTCGATTGCAAGCAATGGAACAACAAGCACAGCTTCGTGACGGTACTGTCCCTTTTTCTTTTTTGTTTTCTTTTTCTGTTGTGTGTCCTATGATTGATTGGCACCATCTCATGACATGAAAGAAGTGGTAATAATCTCATGGCCTCATTCGGTTGTTGCCTGATTACAACAGCACTGAACGAAACGTTGTCTGCGGAAGTTCAACGCCTGAAGCTCGCAACCGCGGAAAGAAACGGAGCGGTGGATCCCTCGAAATTTCAGCAACGTATGTTTCAGGAAACTCAACGCGGGATGCATCAGCTGCAGATTCGAGGCCCTCAAAACCCGCAGAAGAGGTCCGAATCGAATGATTCGAAGTGAGCACTGCAGCACAAAAGGTGGGAACTTGAAAGGCAAGGCGTTATGGGAAATATCATACGATTTAGTACTTTTGTCAAATTTGCATTCGTTCATTAGGTTTGGGTTCTTGCGTTATTAGTTAGGATTTTGGTCATGCGGTGGTGCCATTACCGTTTTGTGTTTTTTTCTATTAATTACATGTCTGTGGAGATCGGTGTCCAAATTCAATGGAACCTTAAGATGTGATGCTTTTTTTATTCTATGATTATATTCGTTGAACTAATTCGAATAAATTACCCTGATTTGAGAGGGAAAAAAAATTACTCTTGGGTTATTCTTGATTGAACATGAAGCCACGACCCCACTCACCGGCTGCGTTGAAATTATCTCTATGACTGTGCAAGGAGAATTAAATCCCTTGTTGAATTATAACTTCTTAAAAAGTGACTAATATGACTTTGCAAGGATAATCAAATCCCACGTTGAATTAAAACTTCCTAAAAGTAACTTCTAATGATCATGGAGTTTGTTGAGTCGAGCCGATAAATTAATATGCAAATTTATTTGAATAACAATCGGTACTTCTAATTTAAATGTGATAATTATTGCTTAATAAAAGGTAACCATCATTAGTCAGGATGGCCGAGTGGTCTAAGGCGCCAGACTCAAGTTTTGGTCCTCTAACGAGGGCGTGGGTTCAAATCCCACTTCTGACATAATTTTACATTTTTAATTTTTAAATTATGTATCATCACCTATATTTAATTATATATGTCATGGGACCTCATTGTAAGTCTTTTGGGCCTTTTGCCTAATAATAAGCTACTGAATCCTACTACCGATCCGCTTATTTAGACTAGAAAATGGCGCCGTTTGCACGAACACGCAGCATCTCGTGATTTAACCTACAAGCTGAAAGAGGAACCCAAAACCCAGCTAACAGAAATTCGTCGATTACCTCGAATGACGCCGCCACCTGGACCATACTCCGGCAAAAGCACCATTGCTTTGGTATCTGGAATTCTTATAATCGACCGTTGTTTATTAGTTCAATACGAAATTGTACTGACTGAGATCTGTGGCTATTTTTACTTTCTATTGTAATTTTTTGTGCATTGATCTGAAATTATCTAATGCAGGTGGCTAGGGTATCCGCTTTCTCATTCGGAGTCGTTTACGGAAGCATCAAACTTAAGGTTCTTAAGGTACTCTCGTAACAAATTTCCCTTTCTGTTTCAATTTTTCTATTAATCTTTTCGTTCGCATGAGAAGGGTAGAAATTTCGATTCTTAATCTAAATCTGTCGAGATCTGATCTAATGTGATTGATAGATTGTTGGATGAGAATCTGTGGGTTGACTTGCGTGTTCTATTGCTCGTATTTGGTCTATCCTGCAAAATTGCCTGCCGCTCTTGCCTCTTGTGATGAGTTTTATCTGCCTTGTTGTGCCTCCTGACATCTCTTGAATTCTGTTAATATTAAAGTGAAGCAGATGATGTTATATGCTTCATTGTGGTGTAGTTTGAGAAAATGAAGATTATCCTTAGAAAAGCTTGCGTGCTTCATTTTTTTTCCCTTTTCATTTCACTGATTTCCCTCGGTTTTTCTCCTTCATGGGACATAAAAAATCGATTGTTTTTGCTAGCTAATGAATTTCGGCAACACAGTGTAATAACGTTGTCCCGCCAAGCTTATATGTCAAATTATCTTGGTAGATGCCTTGAGAATCATCTTGTAATTCAACTCCATGTAACCTAACGAAAGGGCATGTTTTCCTGCTACTTTTTTTTTTATGCTACGTACATGAAAGAAGCATGATTTTCAGTCTCCACATGCCGTTTGCTGAGTATTCCGCAACAGAAATGAAAAATAAAATAAATAAAATAAAGCATTTTACTTCATCTTCTCTAATCTTTGAATCTTCTTACCTCAATGCAGGCACATGCCAAATCCAAGAAGAAGGCTGAAGCAAAGGCTGCACATCACTAGCGGATATATCTCATTCTATCTGTAATAAACCGAAGCAAAAGGTTCTGTTTCCTTTCTCATGTACTTCTCATTATTCGGATGGATGGGTCCGGCTTTAATCTGTTTGTCCGATCTTGTTTTCGTTCCCAAATTTTGTGAAATCAAATATTAGTAAAAACAGAAAAGATTAGGTTGTCATATGTACCCTTGATGAATAAAATTGATGACTTGAGACTATTTCTATCTCCAGAGCTGAGCATGCATTTTACATATTATCTTTGTAAGCATCAGATTCTTACATTCAAGTCTGATGAATTTCCAGCACTAGCATATATAAGTGAGGAAATATAGTTCTATGAAATAAACAGATGAATCTTCTACCTCTTCGTTTTTTCGGGTTCCATCGGAGAATAGCTCCTCAATATCGTTATATATAATCTGTTTTGGGTCTTAAAGGCGTAAACTTTGCAATATAATGAAGCATTTTTTTTTCAATCTCTCCTATCTCTTTATCTTCTTCATACGAGCAGCAGCAGCCTGTGAATCTTTTTAAGCATCAGCTCAAATATTTTTAAGGAACCGATTTGGAACCGGCGGTTCAACACATGATTTCGGGCAGATTTATGTTTTTGGGACAGAAAACCTGAACCGTGTGATGAACCGGTTTACACGTCTAGCTCCGCTCAACGAGTCGTTTTTAAGTAAATATCTTTCCTTTTTTATTTTTTTGTAATAATTTGTAGCATACGATGGAGACGCGAACAATTAACGAATCAGACACATGAAACAAAATCTAGAATGAAAAGGAAAGAACTTGCGTTCATAACGAGAAGCCAATATGAAGCCACGTGGCTCCCGAAATATCACATGGTTGTTTCCCAGCCTTACGAAATATCAAAGAAAAACAAAGAAAAATAGTAATAAATAATTAAATTCAGAACGAAAAAAAGTGGATATCAATAATAAAAAAAGATTAAAATAAAATCGTCCAGTGTCAAAAGGACAAAGCAAGCCCAAGTTGCCTGGAAAACTCATATTAGGTTTGAGCTGACACGGAGAGAAACTAAAAACATCGGCAGCCGCCTCGCTTTAACGTTTCTGGCGTCTCCTCTCTTTGATTTCTTCGCAAGATTGAATTTTTAACGTAACCCTTATTCTCTCAGTGTATCCAATTGCCTTCAATTCATCTGGGTTCTTCAAAGACGCCATTTTTTTAGGTACTTCACTCTCTCTTCGACTCTTATCACTCTACGTGCGATGTTAGCGTCTGTGAACTTTTCAGTGTAGGGTTTCTCGTGTTTTCCGCACGTTGACTGTGGTTCTTCTTGTGTTCCCTTCTATTGTATGATCGATTCTTCCTTCATTTTCCTGTATTTTGAGTTTCGTTGATTAGTTGATGCTTCTTCTTCAGCTGTAGGTTGATTATTTGTCCTCTGGATTTTCATCTGTAAATGAAATTTCAACATATATCCATGTTTTTAAGTGTCCATGAAATGCAGAGTTGTACTTTCTCTTCACTAAGAGTTGTTATTTATGTCTCCAATTTTTCTGTATTTTGTATTGTAATTAATCGAATAAATCCACATTTTCTGCAGAAAATGTTGAGAGCTAAGCATTTAGGAACGCTCTCTCAGTCCGCGAGGTCCTTCCTCTTCAGCGGGCCCCGATGCGGTGCAGCCGATGGAAGCTCGTGCAGCTGCTCAGACGACGACAGCTGTGTCTCCAAGAGACATCTACTAACGAACACCAAACACCTGCAAGAAAAAAAGCTCCCAACTTTATTACCAAATGTGCAGAAATCACTCCCTTCGATTGATTCAAGAGATGCTAATGTTAGGACAGAGACCAAATCCGTGCCTTGTGTGGTACCCGCATCAGCAAATCGCGTTAATTACGCCGATGGCACCGGAGAAAACGAGATTTCACATTCCACCCCTCCCATTGCAGAGCATTTCGTCAAGGCGGGTATTGCAGCTGCGGGAATTTTATCCGATTTGGTGCATTATCGAATCCCGATAACCGAGGGGAGCTCTGTGGTTGCTTCTTCTCAGAAATTCGTTGTTAATCATGCGAAATCGGGTCCTAAGGATCGATCGGTGACTGCAAAAACGTACAAAAAGAGAGAAACCCGGGAAAATCATTCCCCGAGCCCGCGAGCTCCTCAGCTTCCGCCTCAAAGGACGAATCTGCTCCTTCAAGAAACGGGAAACAAAAGGCTTCGTATAGCGAACAAGAGAAGAAAACTCCATTTCCTCCTCACAAATCAAGAGCTTTGCAGCCTCCAAATATAAATTTCGAGGGGCGGGGCAGATTCGTGAGGGACCCGAAAGTTTACAGGCAACAATCTCACACTCAAACTCCACCACCGGTGCTGTTGAAACGGTCTCCCGCGTTCTCCAGCAGCTCAAGTGGGGCCCAGCTGCAGAAGAGGCCCTCAGGAACCTCAAAATCTCGTTGGACCCCTACCGCGCGAACCAAATCATCAAGCAGCTCCAAGACCACTCCGTGGCCCTCGGTTTCTTCTCCTGGCTCAGGCTTCAACCGGGTTCAAGCACGACGAACACACTACACCACCATGATAGGCCTCCTCGGGCGAGCCAGGCAGTTCGGGCTAGCCCACGAGCTCCTCGGGCAGATGGCTGCAGAAGGGTGCAGGCCCAATATCGTCACCTACAACCGCTTGATCCACAGCTACGGTAAAGCCAACTTCTTGAATGAAGCTTTGGGTGTTTTCCACCAGATGCGGAGGATCGGGTGCAGACCCGATAGGGTCACCTACTGCACCCTCATCGACATCCACGCGAAATCGGGTTTTCTCGACGTTGCAATGGATATGTACCTTCGAATGCAGGAGGAGGGGCTTTCCCCGACACCTTCACCTACAGTGTCATCATCAACTGCCTCGGGAAAGGTGGACACTTGGCAGCAGCCCACAGGATCTTCACCGAGATGGTGGATCGAGGGTGTGTGCCCAATCTCGTGACCTACAACATCATGATCGCTCTGCACGCAAAGGCGAGGAATTACGAAAACGCCCTCCGGCTGTACCGGGAGATGCAGGGTGCTGGGTTCGAGCCCGACAGGGTCAGCTACAGCATAGTGATGGAGGTTCTCGGGCAGTGCGGGTTCTTGGAGGAGGCCGAGGCGGTTTTCGGGGAGATGAAGAGGAAGAATTGGGTACCCGATGAGCCCGTGTACGGGCTTTTGGTGGACTTGTGGGGCAAAGCTGGCGACGTGGAGAGGGCTCGGGGATGGTACCGAGCCATGCTCGACGCGGGCCTGTGCCCCAACGTGCCCACGTGCAACTCCCTGCTCGGTGCCTTCCTTCGCGTGCACCGGTTGCCCGATGCGCACGCGTTGCTGCAGGACATGCTCGGGCTAGGGCTGAGCCCGTCCCTGCAGACGTACACGTTGCTCCTCAGCTGCTGCACCGAGGCCCGAACCCCGACGGACGCGGCCTCCTGCCGCGAGCTCATGACCGCCGCGAACCACCCGGCTCACGGGTTCCTGCTCACGATGCCCTCGCCGGGGCCCGACGGTCGGAGGATTCGGGACCACGTGGGGGCGTTCTTGGACCTGATGCACAGCGAGGACAGGGAGAGCAAGCGGGGCTCGTGGACTCGGTGATCGACTTCTTCCACAAGGCGGCTTGAAGGAGGAGGCGGGCTCGATATGGGAGGCCGCGGCTCACAGGAACGTGTACCCCGATGCGGTTCGTGAGAAGGGCTCGTGCTACTGGCTCGTGAACCTGCACATCATGTCCGATGGGACCGCGGTGACCGCGCTCTCGAGGACCCTGGCTCGGTTCCGGAGGGAGATGATCGCCTCGGGGATTTGTCCCAATAGGATCGATATCGTGACGGGGTGGGGGAGGAGGAGCCGGGTCTCGGGGGACTCGCTGGTGAAGAGGGCTGTGGGGGATTTGCTGAGCGTTTTCGGGTTTCCGTTCTTCGTTGAGAACGGGAACTCGGGGTGCTTTGTGGGCTGTGGTGAGGCCCTTGGTCTGTGGCTGCTGCAGCCGTGCGTGGATAGGATGCACTTGCTGTAATAGTAGGGTGGTTGTAAGCTTATGTGTTGATTTTTTTTTTTGCCAGTTATATATGTTTTTGTTATTACTTTGCATTGTATCTTCTTGTTGGCTTTTAATGTATTTGCTTGAATGGGATTTTTCCTGGAGTTCTTGAATTGTTGACTCTTTTTTTTTTTTCTTTGTCATGCAAGTTAGGGGTGTTACTTAATACTTTGAGATTCCTAAAATACACGATTGCAATTTAATCAATATTGAAACAATTTTGAAAATGCAATGCAATTGAAAACATAATTGTGTCCTTATATTGATTATTCTGAAAGTCCTGAAAATGCTACGTAGAATTTATTATACTAAGTAACCAGTTCGACGCCACGTAGGATTCATCTCCAAACTATTTGGCATATGCCGATCGCATGTCGAAATTCTGGTAAAAAAATTAGGTTTTCAAAGCATTGCGTCTTTAAATTGCTTCAATTCGAAAGCCAGTGTCCTTAAATTACAAATTAAATTTCGCCTAAAACTATCAATTATGTCATTTCTTCCTTCGAATCAGTTCGTCGAGTTTTAAAGTCGGCTCGACCAAGTTTTCACCGAGACAAAATAAAAACATCTAGATAATTCTAGTAATAAAGTTGGTTATGCATTTACCGTGACCATTGCAAAGTGTCCGTTATTAATCTTAAAAAAAATAGGATAACTAAAGCATTATTAACATTTCACTAACTCTAAATCCTCAGTAAAAAACAACAAAACCGCCACGAGTCCTCCGACCACAGATGTAACAGAAAACATCGGAACAAATCCAAATCTAGGCAAAAAGCAGCTTCAGTTCGTTGCATCACACAGTCTCCTCCTCGTAGACAAAACTAACTACTTTCTGTAATAATTCTTCCATTAATCTCCCCATTATTATTACACACCTCTCCTAATGATCCGAAAATCTTAGGCATTAAATTATTATGACCCTAAAGAGCAGCACCGGTCAAGCTTGCGCCGCCTGCAAATACCAGAGGCGGAGGTGCACCTCCGAGTGCCTATTGGCCCCTTACTTCCCAGCCCACGAGCCCACGGTGTTCCAAGAGGTCCACCGCCTCTTCGGCGTCAAGCACGTGCAGCAACTCCTCAGGGAAATCCCCTCCGACCACCACGCCACGGCCATGTTCTCCGTGAAATACCACGCCGCCATGAGGACCAAGCACCCCGTCTCCGGTTGCCTCTACGCCGTCCACCGCCTCCACCACCACCATTACCCTCGGAGAGGAGGAGCTCCACCACGTTCTGCAGCAGCTCGCCTCCTACAAGCACAGCAGCGGCGGCGGCAGAACCCTAATTTATTAGACGAGCAGCTGTGTGCTCCGTCGCCGTTTCAGCTGGGAATTGCCGCCGTGGTGCAGCAAGAGAATAGCAGCAACGTCGTCCCTTCTGCTGCTGCTGCTGCTGCTGCTTACGGCGGTGTTGCGGTGGAGGATTATAATAAGGGTTTTCTTCTTCAGGGAGGGGACGGTGGTGCTGGCTGTGACGGAGGAGATTTGCAGGTGTGGTTTCAGCAGCAGGGCTGTGACGGCGGTGCTGGTTCGGTGGTGGTGGGGCCACCGTCGCAGTTTGTATCGCCGTCGTCTGAGGGGCTTTGCGTGCAGGAGGAGATAGCGCATGATTACGGCGAGATGCGTTCGTTGTTGGAGCAGATTGAGGACATGAGATCGAGTGATAATAGTTCCTTAGTTGTTGGAAATGAATAATATATATGTATATATATGAAGTGGGTCCCGATATGGATGTAAACTAAGTAGCAAAATGTAACATAAATGTTGGAACTAATGTTGATTGAACATTCGTTCCCACACAAAAGTGCACAGCGGAATATGTAAATTACTTAGTGACAAAAACTGATAACACGAGATGTAAATTTTGCAGCAAGTTATAAAACTTGCTGCGTGCCTCAAGGCGAAATTCCACTATAAATGGATTATAAAACAAGCCTAGAAAAGGAAACGAATCCACAGTGATTCAACCAAACTACAAAGTCTTTCGACTTTTGCAAAATAGAAATACTAGGCTAAAAGAAACTCTCGTAATGGCTCAAACTTTTCTTTTCGAATCTCATATCTCTCGCCATTATCTCTCAAGCCCTTATCTCACGCCGTTATCTCTCAAGCCCTTATCTAATGGTTAAGTGAAGTCCCCTTTTTATAAGTCTTCAACTTTGACTACTTCACAACGGACTTGGTCGCCTCAACTAACTCCCACAACGTCCCCTAAGATAGGTGTGATCGTTGAGAGTTAATTCGGATCAGCTCAAAATGACTTGGTCTTGACTTGAGCTCCAATCTTCCTATTTTTAGTATGCTTCCACTCCTAATTTCGCTCCAGCTTATCCACACGCAATCCACACGTTTTGAATCATTCCATCCCTTATCCATGACATGCATGAAACTAATAAAAACCACGTTATCTATTAAAACTTGTTTTGGGCATGAAAGATAAAACAGAAGTCGGACACATTCTCAGACAACAATGTTGACTGGAATGTTGTCCCAACATTATCAATGTTGATGTCTTCAACATTAACAATCTCCCCCTTTTTATCTTTCTTCCCAAAACCGTCGCAGAAGTTATAGATAAAGAAACTCCCCCTGAAGGCAAAGTCTGCTCAACCACAAAACACAAAAAATGGTTAGAGTAAACATAAACAAATAGCCACAAACTATTCAAAGTACTAGAACTTAGTACAAGCCAAATAGAGGTCTGAGTTTAAACATCTGCAAAAGTCAGATCAGGCATGCAAAACACAAAATCAAAAATGCATGCAGCACACAAAAGATTAAGACCAGATAAGGTCTAAAACGCTGGACTCTGACTCGACTCCACTTCATCTCCAGCTTTAGCAGCAGGTCTGGTCTCCATATGAACTCCCCTGTCTGTTCTGCCTCATCTCGCTCACTTGCAACTGCCGCACCATCATCTTCAGCTCGAACTTCTCCACCTTCTTCTTCTTCACCTCTTGCACCATCTTCTCTTCTTCCCCCTTTTTGGGAAGAAAGTAGATCCCTTAGTATGTCCCTCTGAGCTATCAAGGCAGCAATTGAAGCATCAAGTGTCTGAATTGCCTTTTCCAGCTGAGATGTTGAAGCCGCAGGCTGATCAACATTCTGGAGTCCTTGCCAGGTAGATCACTACCCTGTCAAGACCATGAGATGATTGCCTAGAATGGGGAATGGTTGAGTCTGGCGGATGATCAATGTCTAAAGTTCGAGGTTTCGAGCTTTCATTAACAACACAATCTTAGGTCTATCATGAGTCATGATTAGGAACATCAAGAGGAGCTCAGCATTGTATCCTAGACCTTGCTTATCAAAATACCTAACGTAACCTCATCAAGGGTCAATTTACCCTTGTTCATTTTTGAGACGTCTCATCGGCCTCGTCTACTCGCTTCTGAAGCTTGTCGATTTCTTTATCTTTCGTGTCAGTATGGCTTCAAATTTGTTCATCCCTTCAAGTAGGCTTTCGACAATCTTTTCGCTTTCTCATTCTCCTCGTACTACGTTTTCACGATAGCATTGAGTTCCGAGTTTTTCGCCTTTTCTTTCTCATATTTTGAGGATAGTTTGAAGGCATCATTTGTCTGAATTTCTTCAAGAACATCAGTTTCTATCATGCATCATCAAAACTGAAATACCCATCAAAACAGTTTGAGTCATCATAATCTTTGTTTCTCGAGTTGAGTCTAATGTTGACTCAACATCAGTTACCACAGTGAAGCCGATTTGATGATCTTCTTCTTCTTCGTTGTCTGAGAAGGATTGAATGGTTACTGATGATTGCCTTGACTCCTTAGGAACCTTTCTTCATCTTCATCATCGGAAAGATCGACCCAAAGAGATTTTCCACGTTGCAAAGCGTATTGCACATTCATTGGCAAAGTGGCCCCAACCCTTGCAACATGACATCTCACTGAATCCCAGTTGATGTTCTTTTCTTTCCATCAGGGTTACGTTTGAAGAACAGGAGCAGACATCGATTCATTTGAACTCTGGCCCTTCTTGAATGTTGGGCCACATTTTTCGTCACATCCATCTTGAGGACTTCTTAAATTTCTTCACGACAAGGCCGTATCCTCATCATCAGATTTATCCTCAGTTTGACACTTAGAGAACTGACTGACTAGAGCGAGGCTTTTGCCGCGAGAAGCCCTCCTTTGGACGTCGAGAGTGGTCTCAAAATTCTTCATGATGTTCATCAATGTGTTGAAGTCCATCGTGGCCAAATTGTGCTTCCTCGACCGCCCTACCTTCACATTAAACTTTTCGGTTAGTGTACGTACTGCTTTAGAATTCAATACCTTATTAGAGATTGGATCTCCTAGGCTGGCACATTCGCTTGAGATCGTCAGTATTTTCCCGAAATACTGGTGATGTCTTCATCTTCCTTCATTCTGAGGTTTTCGAATTGATTGTAGAGGAGCCTTAGTCTGGTTTCCCTCACACTTGCATCGCCTTGCAGTACCTCTGAAGAATCCCATGCATTCTTTGCAGCTGTACAGTTTTGAATGATCTTGAACATGAAGATGTCGACCGGAATATGGCATTAAGGGCTTTGTCGTGAACTCAACAGCGTTTTCTCAGCGACCGTCCATTCTCGATAGGTTTGTCAACGACTTCTCCATCAGCGTCTGGGGCAGTTCGAGGTGGAGTGTATCCATTGAGCACACTTCCCACGCTCGCGTATCGATCGATTTGATGCAGGCGCACACGTACTTTCCAATAGGCGTAGTTGGTTCCGTCTAGCACGGGAACCTTGTCAAAATGGTTTGAGCTTGTAACATCCATTATAGAGGATTAAGAACGCTTAGTAACGTCAAGCGGAGGCTCTGATACCACTCTGAAGTGGGGTCCCGATATGATGTAAACTAAGTAGCAAAATGTACCTAAATGTTGGAACTAAGTTATTGAACATTCGTTCCAACACAAAAGTGCACAGCGGAATATGTAAATTACTTAGTGACAAAAACTGATAAACACGAGATGTAAATTTTGCAGCAAGTTATAAAAACTTGCTCGTGCCTCAAGGCGAAATTCCTATAAAGATGGATTATAAAAACAAGCCTAGAAAGAACGAATCCACAGAGATTCTACCAAACTACAAAGTCTTTCGACTTTGCAAAATAGAACACTAGCTAAAAAACTCTCGTAATGGCTCAAACTTTTCTCTTCGATCTCATATCTCTCGCCATTATCTCTCAAGCCCTTATCTCACGCCGTTATCTCTCAAGCCCTTATCTAATGGTTAAGTGAGTCCATTTTTATAAGTCTTCAACTTTGACTACTTCACAACGACTTGGTCGCCTCAACTACTCCCACAACGTCCCCTAAGATAGGTGTGACCGTGAGAGTTAATTCGGATCATCAAAATGACTTGGTCTTGACCTGAGCTCCAATCTTCCTATTTTTAGTATGCTTCCACTCCTAATTTCGCTCCAGCTTATCCACACGCAATCCACACGTTTGAATCATTCCATCCCTTATCCATGACCTGCATGACACTAATAAAAACCACTTATCTATTAAAAAGTGTTTTGGGCATGAAAGATAAAACGAAGTCGGACACATTTTCAACAATGTTGACTGGAATTTCCCAACATTATCAATGTTATGTCTTCAACATTAACAATATTATATATATATATATATGTATGTATGTATGTAGTGATGATGATGTTTTTTAGTAGATTTGAGTGCACCGAATATCTATCCATTTTACCCTTGAATTTGAACTATATCCTCAAAATCAATTTTCTTTCATAAACTTAAAATGATAAAAAATTAAAATTTAATATTATAATTTCATTTATTAAAATATTTTAAAATAATTTATATTAGAGCATCTGGCTCGGGGCTCATAGTGTCAAATTTCTAAATTAATTTGGCTTGTGAAACCAAATTATAATTTTATCCGTGAGCTTTTAATTACAAACGAAATTATTACTTTAACTTGAGTTTTTTATTTACTCTAGTTTGATACCCTTTAATTTTTTATTTACTATAATTATATCCTCATCTTTTAGATAATTAAAATATTACATAGTTAACTTATGAAGTGTAAAATATGCCTAAGAGGGGGAGGGGGGGTGAATTAGGCTATAAAAATTTTGCTTGCTCTTCTTTGAAAATTACTTTTATTTAAGAAGATATTTGCAGAGTATGTTATATCCCAGAAAGCAGTGCGAGTATCTAAGTGATCTCCCTAATCCTGTTTCACAAATCACGTTATCTTCAGAACTTGTTTCAATGATATCACCTAGTTGTTTGCTGGTGTCCCCGGTTTGTCTCACAGAAAACTAAATAGCAGAAAGTAAAGTTGTGAGACGGGATTTTTATACAGGTTATATCCCCAACTGGGGTTTAATCCTGTCCTTGGGATGTGATCTCCCCAAGATTTCCAATCAATCACTAGGTATTACCGGTTACACTATGATTGACCCGTACACAACCGAAACACTATGGACACTAGACCTCGTTCTAGGCTGACGCACGCCAAGTTTCGATCCACGTCGTTTTTACCCAGGAAACCACTTCCCCGACTGGATGCAGCTTGCTACCGAAGGGCCACCGAATCCACAAAATTCATCCCTCCACGTGCGAAAGACTCCACTCGTGCTCCTTTGTGCGCTCACACGTCCGAAGACTAAGGTTTTTAGGATTGGAGTTTCTAAGGATCGCTCAAAGGGTACAGATTCGCAAATTTAAGCTCAAACACAAACTACGAATATCGCAAAGTAAAGCTCAGATCGTCTATGGAATTCGATGGCTTGTGTGTTCGTTTCGTTCCCTTCAACGTGAAGTGTTCATCTTCTATATAGACCACGAAATGCTTCTACACTTCACAAGGAAAGTTAAGCACGAAAATATGCAAGAGACAGCTCAATTATCACGTGCATTAACTCAAAGAATCATGCCAAGAATGAACCAATTAAGCACAACGGTCATGCATGATTTCTTACCATAAATACCAGAATCTCATCCATTTGTCAGCACATTCCATATATAGTTCCACTCAATCAGCATTTAACACATGTAAGCCCAATCAATTAATTACTTTCCATAATATAAATTCCAATTCGCACAAGGAAAGCTAAGTTATTGATTCACTGATTTTAGAGTCAAATAATATCGCACTCAACGGATATATCATTGATATTCTTTCCTAACATAGCTCAATCACGTGTACAACTCATATATCACTTAACAGAATATATCTTCCATATATATGCGTTCGTATCCGGGTGATCTCTATGATATTCTTTCCTAATATAACTCAATCACTTATCAGAATATATTTTCCATATATAGCACACAATGATATTCCATCCAGGTGATCACATCAATATTCCAGTTAAGCACAAGATCACTCAAGTTCGATTTTCTTAACACTTTAATCACTCTTAAGCACTTAATAGAACATTTTCATATACTTAAACATCATATAACATGCATATCGAGTTTTCTAATTTGTACCCCCCAATTTACATAATTACTTGGAATAATCAAAACTCTTATAATCATTTGGACCAAAAAGGTCTACAATCTCCCCCTTTTTAATGATGCATAATGAGGACTCGCATATAATCATTTGGACCAAAAAGGTCTACAATCTCCCCTTTTTGATGATGACAAGTAATTAATGCCTATTTTAAGCATATGAGTACACTCGATATGAAACCATTAAGCACGTAGCATGTTTAAGTATCAAAGCAAGTGACATATGATCAGAGCAAATAAATTTATCAAATTTTAAAGCATGCTCCCCCTGTCTAATTGCTAATAAACCTATGTAAAGCACAGTCGCAAAGATTCAGCAATTACCAGGTTATATCATATGAAACATCTCAAGTTACCATGGAATGTCTCAAGTTACCACATCACATCACATCAGTTTGCTCCCCCTGCCTATGTGCGGAATTCCTTAATCCTTAACAAATCACATCATGGAATCTCAAGTACCATGGAACAAGCACATCACATCAATCAGAATCACAACATCACAAACTCAAGCACAAGAGGATTAAGACACAAGCATATAAAAGCAAGCCGAATAATATTATAACATTCCAAAATAACATAATAAGGCATTAATTGCCTAGACTTCTCCCCCTTCAGCATCAAAAAGGAGGGACACAAACACTACCAACATACCCAAACCTGCAATCAACCTCGACCCGCAGACCAAAAGACCAGAAGAAAAAAAAACAACCTAGAGCTAATCCTATTAGAGCTAGGGAATCACTAAGGAATCAGGATCTAAGGGCTGGAATCGCTATCGGATGAGGCAGATGAGGATTCAGCGACATTCAGAACCGTGGTGATCTCCTTCAGATATTTTTTAACTTTCTTGAAGTTCCGTGAGATCTCTTTGAACTTTCTCCGGTTCTCATCCTTAAGGCCCTTGATACTTCTTTTCAGATCGGCTATCGTTTCCTGCTCGTCGTCGCTATCATCATCCCTCTTCTTTCTAGTCGGACTTTTTGATGGGGTCTTCAGATCCCTTGTCTTGAGCCATCCACGCTTCTCATCATAGCGTATACCAACACGCTTCAGTGTGACCATATCTACTGAATGCTTTGTGCTATCTTCCCAAGCCTTGGGCAGTGAGATTCCCTCGAATTCAAGCATGTGCGTAAGCAGCATTCCATATGGAAGTTCCTTATCAGAGCTCTTAATGGCATGGACGATGTACTTAAGAACAAAGTAACCTAGATTGAGCGGCCTATTTTGGGATACCAGATAGAGAGTCAGCATGCTCATGTTGTTCATGGTGGTGGAATGGCCTCCACTGCCAACGCGGGCGCTCCAGAGCGTGAAGTGCAGCACTTTGTATAGGAAGAACAGATCAACAGGAAGTTTGTTCAGCGCTTCTCCTTCAGAGAACTTAGGCTTATAAGGGGAATTCCATAGGGCTTTCACACAGTCACGCAGGGGCACCTCAGATGTACACCAGTGGACGAAATCGAAGTAGCGTAGCCCTTCGTTCTCAACTCCCAACATCTCGTTCACCTTTGCGCTATTCCATTCAAGTTTCGTCCCAAGCACATAAGACTTCACTGTAATCTCAGTTTCTCTTCAACGAAAGTGAGATTGGCGTAGAACAGCTTCACCGCCTCCGCATACACAGATTTGTCTATCCTTAGAAAATTTTCCCATCCGTACTCAGTCAGCCACGTTGCTACTTGGCTCTCAGCCATCTCGTCAAAGTTGACGCTTCTTCCTCGTGCAACTCGCCGCTTCTGAAGTTTCTCGTGAAGTTCCTTGGTGCTCTTAGTCAGAAATTTGATCTCATCGGTGATCTCTTCTGGATTTTCAGGATTGAACATGGCCTTCTCAGACTGATCCGAGGAGGGGGTTTTGTCTCGAGGAGGAGTCTCGATCTGAGCAGAGACAGATTTTTCTGGAGAGGCTGGTTTTTCAAGAGAGGTGGACTCAGCATGGGAAGAGACAGGAGAGGAAATAGGGATTCTATCGATCTTAGCCTTCTTCTTCTTCGGTTTCGTAGGAGATTTCGTGGATTTTGAACTATTCTTTGACTTGGAACGGGTGGCTTTTGGAGAGAGTGGGGTTTCGACTAAGGCAGCCTCTCGCTTTTTGTCGGACTTAGATCCGGCGCCTTTGGTTTTCACCATGGTTGAGATTGAATGTATGAAGTGAAGAGCTTAGGGTTTGAATGGGATGGAGAAACGAAGAAGGAACGATTTATAAAGGCCGAGTCTATTTTGGATAAGGATGGAAAGAAGTTAAAAAGAGATGTGATCTCGACAAGACATGTGGCAGATAAGGAAGGAAACTGCCCGTTATATGGAACTTACTAAAGATAAAGGATATCTCGCGGGAATTAAGGAAAGGAATAAGTAAAGATCCGATTTCAAAGAAAATATTGGCTGAAAATAGATTTTGACATAAGTGTCGAAAAAAAATACTCTCCCCATCAATGGAAAGGATCTGAATAGATAAGGAAGATAGAATAAAGGACAATTTATTAATCGAATCAAGAAATAAAATCAAGGAGATCCTTAAGGATAAGATCAAGGAAATACTAAGGTCTAACATTTCTAGTCACCTTTCCTATTTAAGCTCAATAATTCCTAATCGGTCGCGAATATCACAGAATCTACTCTCAATAAGGGGTTTCGTGAAGATATCAGCCAACTGATCATTAGTTCCTACGAAGTTCACACTGATATTCCCTTTCTGAACATGATCTCGAATAAAATGATGTTTCACCTCTATATGCTTAGTTCGAGAGTGGTGTACGGGATTCTTAGTGATACTAATGGCACTAGTACTATCACAAAAAATAGGAATTTGGTCGTACTCTAAACCGTAATCACTCAAAGTCTGTTTCATCCAAAGGATTTGCTGAGAACAACTTCCTAAGGCCATATATTCTGCTTCGGTTGTGGATAGGGCCACGGCATTTTGTTTCCGACTGGACCAAGTTACAAGGGAATTCCCTAGTATTTGGCAAGTACCACTAGTGCTTTTCCTATCTTCCCTAGAACCGGCATAATCCGCGTCCGAGTATCCCATTAATGGGAATTCCTTGGAATTTGGATACCACATACCAAAATTGATTGTTCCTTTCAAATATCTAAGTATCCGCTTGCCTGCTGCCAAGTGAGATTCCCTAGGACTCGATTGATATCTAGAACATAGACCAGTAGCAAACATAATATCGGGTCTGCTTGCCGTAAGGTAGAGCAAACTTCCGATCATACCTCTATATTTAGTTTGGTCAAAGGGCGTACCTTGTTCATCACCGTCAATTTTGGCGGTCTGATGCATAGGAGTGGGAAGTACCTTGGAATCAGCCATTCCGAATTTTTCAAGTAGTTCCTTCGTGTACTTTGTTTGAGATATGAATATTCCCGTGTCCAATTGTTTGATTTGCAATCCAAGGAAGTACGTGAGTTCTCCCATTAGGCTCATCTCAAATTCCTGTTGCATAGACTTAGAAAAATTCTCGCAAAGAGTGATGTCAGTGCTGCCAAATATGATATCATCAACATATATCTGCACAAGTAGTATGTGATTCCCTTCGCACTTTATAAACAGAGTGTTATCTATTGTTCCTGTCGTAAAGCCCATGTCTAGTAAAAACCTACTCAATCTTTCATACCATGCCCTAGGGGCCTGTTTTAAACCATATAAAGCTTTGTTTAACTTGAAGACGTGATTTGAAAATTCTACTTTTTCAAAACCGGGAGATTGCTCGACATAAACTTCCTCATTTATAAAACCATTTAAAAATGCACTTTTCACGTCCATTTGAAAAAGCTTGAACCTTTTAAAAGATGCATATGCAAGTAAAATGCGTATAGACTCGAGCCTAGCTACGGGTGCAAAGGTTTCTTGAAAATCTATACATTCTTCTTGGGAATAACCTTTGGCAACTAACCTGGCCTTATTTCGTGTCACGTTACCGTTCTCGTCCAGTTTGTTGCGAAACACCCACTTCGTGCCTATTACAGACTTATCGTTAGGTCTTTCCACAAGAGTCCACACCTGGCTCTTTTCGAATTGTGCCAGCTCTTCTTCCATGGCAATCACCCACGATTCATCGTCAAGAGCCTCATTCACTGTCTTAGGTTCCAAGGTTGATAGCAGTACGTGATGTGATTCCTCAGCAATATCGGTTCGTGCAGTTGCTCTCGTTTTGATCCCTGAAGTGATATTCCCTATGACTTGTTCAGTGGGATGGCTGGAAGCATGTTTGAATTTCCTGCGCTGTTGTTCGTCTGAAGCTTCAGGTTCCTCTGTCTCAGTATCTAGTTCCAGTGGAATTGCGTTCACTTCTTTGTCAGTAACCTGTATATCTGCAGGAGACACAACTATACCTTCCTCAGTAGTATCTGCGTTAGGGAATTCATCAAATGTAACATGCACAGATTCTTGAACAGTATTCTTCCTATTATTAAACACTCGAAAAGCTTTGGAATGAAGGCTGTAACCTAGGAATATCCCTTCATCTACTTTGGAATCGAATTTTCCTCGCTTATCCCTATCATTTAAAATAAAGCACTTGCACCCAAATACATGGAAATAATCTATGTTAGGGGTTTTATCATTCCAAAGTTCATAGGGAGTTCTCTTAATAATTGGTCTAAGGAAAATCCTATTAGAGACGTAACAAGCCGTACTAACAGCTTCGGCCCAAAAGTGTTTTGGAGTGTTATATTCGCTCAGCATAGTCCTAGCCATCTCTTGTAATACTCTATTTTTCTCTCGACCACTCCGTTCTGTTGAGGCGTAATAGGGGCTGAAAAATTGTGACTATAACCATTTTCATTACAAAAGGATGCAAAGGATTTACTATCAAATTCTAGACCGTTATCACTCCTAATCTTACGGACTTTCATCTCTTTCTCATTCTCTAGCTTCTTGATCAGTGGCGCAAGATTATCTAAAGCCTTACTTTTGTGCGCAAGAAATAAGACCCATGTGTACCTAGTATAGTCGTCTACGATAACGAAGGCATATCGTTTACCTTTCAATGACATAACCTGTACCGGACCAAAAAGGTCAAGATGCAGCAGTTCCAGTGGTCTGGACGTAGATATCACATTCTTAGGCTTAAAAGACGTCTTAGTCTGTTTCCCCATTTGGCACGCTTTACAAATTCTGTCCTTGGTGGCTTTCATGTCTGGAATGCCTCTCACCAGTTCATTGCATGATATGTGCGTCATGAGTTCCATGTTGGCATGTCCCAACCTTCTGTGCCATAACCATGTGATATCCTGCGTAACTGCTAGACACTTGACGTTTTGGTTAGCAATATCATCCAGTGTGATACAATAAGTGTTACCATGTCTAGCCGCACTAAACACAATCTCATTATCCTTTTTGACAAAGCACTTATCTTTGGCGAAAGCTACAGTATGTCCATCATCACATAGTTGACTAATGCTAATTAAATTATGCTCTAAGTTCTTAACATACCATACGTTATCAATAGTGATATTTAAATTGTTACCAACAGTACCAACTCCCACGATTTTGGCCTTTGCGTCGTTAGCATACGAAACGTATCCTCCATCAACCGCCTTTAACGACACAAATTTACCTATATCACCTGTCATGTGGCGGGAGCACCCGCTGTCGAGATACCACCGGTGTTTCTTGCTGGAATTCCTCCTTTGAACCTGATCCTCGTCAGCCATGTAAGCGTGATCCTCGTCCTCACTTTGTTCTAGGTCAGAGTTATTTGATTCCGTTACCATAGCCTTCTGCTTCCTTGGTTTCTCATTGTTGATTGATGGGCATTCATGTGCATAATGGCCTGGCTTGTTGCATCGAAAACATTTCTGAACTTTCTTTCCAGACGCGGAGATTCCCTTGTTCTTGTTCTGGAATTTGTTGAAGTTCCCTTTGAATTTCTTCTTTTGTTCAAATCTTGCGAATCTCTTCGTAAGCATAGCTAGGTCGTTCATCAGGCCTTCTTCTTCATTGTCAGAATCAGATTCTTTTTCTTGGTTGGATTTGAACGCAATAGATTTCTGATTTTTGTGTTGCGACTTCTCGTTCATAGACGTTTGAATCATTTCATAGGAGATAAGAGATCCAATAAGTTCGGAGATGCTAAGTGCTTCCAGATCCTTTGCTTCATAGATGGCAGTAACCTTGGCATTCCATTCTCGTGGCAGTGATCTCAGTATCTTTCTGACTTGCTCACTGTCAGGAACCTTCTTTCCGAGAGAGAACATTTGGTTGATGATTCCCATGAACCTGGCATACATCTGGCTTATGTTCTCGTCAGATTCCATCGAGAACAGTTCATACTGATGAGTGAGCAGAGCCAATCTTTCTTGCACAACTCGTTGGGTTCCTTCATGAGTAACTTGGAGCATATCCCACATAGCCTTTGCCGATGAGCAGGAACTAACCCGAATGTATTCTTCCCGCGTGAGTGCACATGCGAGCATGTTTTTCGCCTTTGCGTTTCGCGTGATTCCCCTTTTGTCATCAGCGGTATATTCTTTCGCAGCCTTTGGGGTTCCATCTTCTTTCACAGTCGTGTATGGTCCGTTGATGATTGTTTCCCAAAGATCGTAGTCTACAGCGATAAGAAATTCGATCATACGATTCTTCCATACTGCGTAGTTCGTTCCATCGAAGAGAGGCGGCCTAGAGTGGGATTGACCACTCTGAAGTGGGGTCCCGATATGGATGTAAACTAAGTAGCAAAATGTAACCTAAATGTTGGAACTAATGTTGATTGAACATTCGTTCCAACACAAAAGTGCACAGCGGAATATGTAAATTACTTAGTGACAAAAACTGATAAACACGAGATGTAAATTTTGCAGCAAGTTATAAAAACTTGCTCGTGCCTCAAGGCGAAATTCCACTATAAAGATGGATTATAAAAACAAGCCTAGAAAAGGAAACGAATCCACAGAGATTCTACCAAACTACAAAGTCTTTCGACTTTTGCAAAATAGAAACACTAGGCTAAAAGAAACTCTCGTAATGGCTCAAACTTTTCTCTTCGAATCTCATATCTCTCGCCATTATCTCTCAAGCCCTTATCTCACGCCGTTATCTCTCAAGCCCTTATCTAATGGTTAAGTGAAGTCCCATTTTTATAAGTCTTCAACTTTGACTACTTCACAACGGACTTGGTCGCCTCAACTAACTCCCACAACGTCCCCTAAGATAGGTGTGACCGTTGAGAGTTAATTCGGATCAGCTCAAAATGACTTGGTCTTGACCTGAGCTCCAATCTTCCTATTTTTAGTATGCTTCCACTCCTAATTTCGCTCCAGCTTATCCACACGCAATCCACACGTTTTGAATCATTCCATCCCTTATCCATGACCTGCATGACACTAATAAAAACCACGTTATCTATTAAAAAGTGTTTTGGGCATGAAAGATAAAACAGAAGTCGGACACATTTTCAGACAACAATGTTGACTGGAATGTTGTCCCAACATTATCAATGTTGATGTCTTCAACATTAACAATATATATATATATATATATATATATATATATGTATGTATGTATGTAGTTGATGATGATGTTTTTTAGTAGATTTGAGTGCACCGAAATATCTATACCATTTTACCCTTGAATTTGAACTATATCCTCAAAAATCAATTTTCTTTCATAAACTTAAAATGATATAAAAATTAAAATTTAATATTATAATTTCATTTATTAAAAGTATTTTAAAATAATTTATATATTAGAGCATCTGGCTCGGGGCTCATAGTGTCAAATTTCTAAATTAATTTGGCTTGTGAAACCAAATTATAATTTTATCCGTGAGCTTTTAATTACAAACGAAATTATTACTTTAACTTGAGTTTTTTATTTACTCTAGTTTGATACCCTTTAATTTTTTATTTACTATAATTATATCCTCATCTTTTAGATAATTAAAATATTACATAGTTAACTTATGAAGTGTAAAATATGCCTAAGAGGGGGGGGGGGGGGTGAATTAGGCTATAAAAATTTTGCTTGCTCTTCTTTGAAAATTACTTTTATTTAAGAAGATATTTGCAGAGTATGTTATATCCCAGAAAGCAGTGCGAGTATCTAAGTGATCTCCCTAATCCTGTTTCACAAAATATCACGTTATCTTCAGAACTTGTTTCAATGATATCACCTAGTTGTTTGCTGGTGTCCCCGGTTTGTCTCACAGAAAACTAAATAGCAGAAAGTATTGTGAGACGGGATTTTTATACAGGTTATATCCCCAACTGGGGTTTAATCCTGTCCTTGGGATGTGATCTCCCCAAGATTTCCAATCAATCACTAGGTATTACCGGTTACACTATGATTGACCCGTACACAACCGAAACACTATGGACACTAGACCTCGTTCTAGGCTGACGCACGCCAAGTTTCGATCCACGTCGTTTACCCAGGAAACCACTTCCCCGACTGGATGCAGCTTGCTACCGAAGGGCCACCGAATCCACAAAATTCATCCCTCCACGTGCGAAAGACTCCACTCGTGCTCCTTTGTGCGCTCACACGTCCGAAGACTAAGGTTTTTAGGATTTGGAGTTTCTAAGGATCGCTCAAAGGGTACAGATTCGCAAATTTAAGCTCAAACACAAACTACGAATATATCGCAAAGTAAAGCTCAGATCGTCTATGGAATTCGATGGCTTGTGTGTTCGTTTCGTTCCCTTCAACGTGAAGTGTTCATCTTCTATATAGACCACGAAATGCTTCTACACTTCACAAGGAAAGTTAAGCACGAAAATATGCAAGAGACAGCTCAATTATCACGTGCATTAACTCAAAGAATCATGCCAAGAATGAACCAATTAAGCACAACGGTCATGCATGATTTCTTACCATAAATACCAGAATCTCATCCATTTGTCAGCACATTCCATATATAGTTCCACTCAATCAGCATATTAACACATGTAAGCCCAATCAATTAATTACTTTCCATAATATAAATTCCAATTCGCACAAGGAAAGCTAAGTTATTGATTCACTGATTTTAGAGTCAAATAATATCGCACTCAACGGATATATCATTGATATTCTTTCCTAACATAGCTCAATCACGTGTACAACTCATATATCACTTAACAGAATATATCTTCCATATATATGCGTTCGTATCCGGGTGATCTCTATGATATTCTTTCCTAATATAACTCAATCACTTATCAGAATATATTTTCCATATATAGCACACAATGATATTCCATCCAGGTGATCACATCAATATTCCAGTTAAGCACAAGATCACTCAAGTTCGATTTTCTTAACACTTTAATCACTCTTAAGCACTTAATAGAACATTTTCATATACTTAAACATCATATAACATGCATATCGAGTTTTCTAATTTGTACCCCCCAATTTACATAATTACTTGGAATAATCAAAACTCTTATAATCATTTGGACCAAAAAGGTCTACAATCTCCCCCTTTTTGATGATGACAAGTAATTAATGCCTATTTTAAGCATATGAGTACACTCGATATGAAACCATTTAAGCACGTAGCATGTTTAAGTATCAAAGCAAGTGATTATAAAATATAACTTCATATTTGATGCATTATAAAATACAAATAACTCAAAATATAAAGTAATTTTATATATTTATAATGGCATCCAATTCCACCGTTGGTAAATTTGGCAACACAATGTTATGTCTTGTTGACTTTCAGGAACGCTAGTCGGTACCTATCATCATACGACGTCGTTGTACAAATGTTGGCTCTCAATAAATGTTGGCTACCGTGTCAGTGTATCTACGCATATTTTGATGGATCTTCTCAGCAAATCTCACAAAAACGCAGTCGTTCCTTTTCTCTCAAACGCGACGCACTTCAGATAATTTCTCAATTGTTTTTAATCTTTTCTTTTTTTATCTTGTTAGGTCAGAGTAATTAATTAATCCCTTTGAAATCAACAAATTGACCAAGTTTCACCGAGAAACGCAGATTCTCAAAAACTCATTTTTTCACCAATATTTTATTTTTTTCTTTACTGTGTGGTGTGTTGTCTCCTGTGTAGTCTTGCCCAAAAACAACCGGAACCGGCGGTTCCGACCGGCCAACCGCCGGTTCTCAACCGCCGGTTCCGGTTTGTAACCGGAACCGGCCACCAACTGTATCCGGCAACCGCGGGTGGCCGGTTCCGGGCGGTTTGGGATTTTCCCAAACCGCAAACCGCCGGTTCAACCGGCGGTTCCGGCGTTTTTTTTTTTTTATTTTTTTAATATATTTAATATATAAATAGATATATAATATAAAAAAAATTTAAAAAAAGTAACCGTTAGTTAGAAAAAAAAATAAAAAAAAAATAAAAATTAAAAAATAGCCGTTGCAACCGGCGGTTGACCGGGAACCGGCGGTTGCAACGGCTAGTCCCTAAAAAAAAATTATAAATACCCCCCCACCCCTCTTCAAAAAATCACAACTCAATTCTATCTCTTTCTCTCAATTATTCACTCTCAAAACGCGTAATTCTCAGTCTAGTTGTAGTCCACGAACTAAAAATAAACTAATTAAAATACTAGTCCATCATTCCCCGCTCGGCTTTACTACGCTCATCAATCCCCGCCCGGCTCTACTACACGGCGCTCCGAATTTCACTCGCCTCGTTTTTCGTAAGTTTACACATTTTTTTTATCGAACGTTTATTCTAACCTTTTATTTTAGATATGGATAGCCGTCGTCGAGGATCGAGTTCGAGATCTAGGGGGAAACAGATTGTTGGTAGTTCATCGCAAGATGACTACTACCAATATGACGGCTCCCCCGAAATTATGCTCGACCTAAGTGACGTACTCGGCTCGGACATGGATGGAACGCAAAGCAACACGCAACGGGACCAAACGGAAGAAATTCCGATGCCGACGACCGACACCCAAGCACGGGCCGCCGCCGCCGCCCTACGCTCGGATATTTTCGCGGTACACTTCAAGAAGGTACCGACCGAAAATAAAGATATTTTTAGAGTTATATGTAATTATTGTGGTAAGGAGTACCCTTTTAGGAAGGGAGGCGGATATGGCAATTTTACCGGCCATGTCCGCTCAAAACATCCTACTAAGATAGGAATTAGTCAAAGTCAAAGTCAAATGCACGGGGCTACGGGTACGGGGTCGTCCGCTACCGGACAAGGACCCAGTGCGAGTCCGACGTCTTTGTTCATGTACAACGAAGACGTTGCGCGCAAACAACTTGCAAAATTTGTTTGCGCGAAACATCTTCCTTTTCGGTTTGCCGACGATCCGATCTACGAAGATTGGATCAGAAAGTCGTATAACCCCCAAGCGAAGAAAGTTTCACGTAGCACCCTTACGCGAGACATTAGGAAGACCGTACTCGCGTATAAACGCGAGTTAATAGATCAATTAGGAAACTTAGAGTGTAGAGTATCCATTGCCTCCGATATATGGAGTGATCACTGGCAAGATCATCATTACATGCCATTGGATTGATGACTCTTGGCAAGTACAGAAACGCTTAATTGCGTATAGGGAATTTGACACAGCACACACAGCTCAAAACATTGCACTTAAGCTTAGGAGTATCTTATCGGAATATAGGATACTCGAGAAGATTTTCTCGGTATCCTTTGATAATGCTAGCGCTAATAACGCGAGCATTGAAGATTTGATTAAGTATTGTCGACCGTCATTTGGCGGCCGATTCTTTCATGTCCGGTGCTTCTGCCACATACTTAACCTATGTGTTCAGGACGCACTCACGCATCTAAAGGCACACGTTACGCCGATACGAACGGCGATTAGTTACATGATGCGCCACTCTTCTGTACTGAAGAAGTGGAAGCGTCATTGTAGAAGTTTGGGTGTCATGCCCAAGAAGTTTGCCTTAGATGTACCCAACAGGTGGAATTCCACCTATAAGATGTTGGAGACGTCGTACGAATATCGCCATACCTTGAGCGATTTCTACGACGAAAACCCCGAATTCGGGGTAGCATTACATCCTACGATGTGGGACGGATGCAACGGCATATGTGAAATACTTCAAGTATTTCACGATGCCACGAGGGAGATGTCGGGAATATATTACCCGACATCTATCTTGGCATTAGATCATTGCGTTAAAGTCGCATGCATTCTAAACGGGTTTGTAAATGACGAGATTGCGGGTCCGGCCGTTTTAGCCATGAAAGCTAAATGGCTGAAGTACTTTTGGGATCTACCCGATATCTTCATCATTGCGAAGATATTAGACCCCAGATTACGCGTAGAGGGGACCGATAATTTTCTAGGATTATACTACCAGTCCATAGCGGCTAATTCTAGTGTCCTCCCCGATGGCTATCACATTCAAGTTAGGAATGTAGGGTATGACGCTCTAAAGGCAGTCTTTAGAGCGTATAAGACCGATAGTGGCCAAGACCCAACTCGATCGAGTTCGGGTCAATCCACTAGTAGTAGTAGTGCTAGCGGTAGTGATCGCTTAGCCTCCTACTACAACCTCCTCAACACGAGCAAACGCCAAAGGTCGACGAACCCGTTCATAGAGTTAGAAAACTACTTGTCGACCACTTTTGAGTTCGCCGAGGATGAAGATCAGTTCAACGTCCTCCGATGGTGGTCGAAGATGTCGCCAACGTATCCAACGTTGGCGAAGATCGCTAGGGAAATCTTTGCCGTCCCAATTTCAACCGTCGCGGTTGAACAAGCTTTTAGCATGGGCGGCTTAACGTTAAGTGAAAGGCGTTCGAGGTTGACGGTAGAAAACGTCGAATACCAATGCCTTCTCGATGATTGGACGAGAGCCGAACATCGGACACAAGACGCCACGAATACCGATTCGGACGACGACGTATTCGAGGACACCACCGGTACCGGTTCTAGTGGTGGCGGCGGCAATGGCGGGGACGGGGACGACTAAGAGTAGAGAGTAGAGAATATCCGAAAATGGCGAAAGATTCAAGCCCGAAAAAAGATAAGTCCTTAATACTAATCTCATTGTATTAATTTTTTATTTTATATTTTTAAATAATTACTTACTCATACAATCTTATTTTTCAGCCAACGTCTCCAAGAAATCGCTCGCGTGACGACATCTAAGCCAACGACAAGTCCGAAAAAAGATAAGTCCTTAAAACTAATTTCATTTTTTAATGGCGATTGTACAAAAGAATATTATAATTATTATCTAACTAACTTCTATTGTATATTTTTTTTCAGAAACCGATTATCGACTGGCGTTGGCAAATGGCGAATAAATTTTTTTTTCTTACTTTGTATTTTCGACTTTGTAAATTTTAATTGTAAATGTAACTTTGTTTTTGTAATAAAATTAATTTATTACGATTAAAACTTTTAAATCGAAACCCTTGTTATATACCGAAAAAAAATAATTGTGTCCCGAAAAGTCGAAAACTATCGAAATACACACTATAAATTGAAATAAAAAATTAAAAAAATATATTAAAAAAAAAATTAAAAAAAAATTAAAAAAAATTTAAAAAAAAAATTAAAAAATCCGGCGGTTGGTAACCGCCGGACATCCTTTGACCGGCGGTTTGACCAACCACCGGTTGGTCAACCGGCAACCGGAGACGGCCAACCGGGAACCGTCTCCGGCCGGTTGACGCCGGTTTCGACCAACCGGTAACCGCCGGATCCCAACCGCCGGTTAACCGTAACCGGCGGTTGGGCAACACTACTCCTGTGTGTGTGTGGGCGTGCCTCTCTTTTTCTTCTGGGTCTTTGCCCTTTCACAAAATAGAGGCTGCTTCAAGAACTCAAGCACCAGCTTCTTCAATTTCCCCGTTTCTATTTGCGTCTTAATTATTCTTACCACCATCATTATTTCTTTCGTGGTTCTCTGATCACGCACTCTTCGACTGTTTTGCAGCTGCTTCCATTTTTTGCTCTTCATTTTCGCTGGGATATTTTCGGTGGGCGTTTCGATAAAAATCCCACCTTTGGTCTTAACCCTTCGCATTTGCGACTTGTTTCGCGTCAGTATAATAACAATTGGCGTTGTGTGGGCAAAAGATTAAAAAAACCCATCTTTGTATTTCTTCGAAAAAGAAAAAAAAAAAGGGGGAAATAAAATTCTTGCCAGTGTTGAAAATTGAAATGCAACCCCTTGATCTCCTATGTAAACCCTCGCTAGACCCTTCCGTACCCGATCCCTCACTAATGTCCGAGCAAAATTCCTCTCCGATCCGCTCCAGCAACGCTGAGAACAGCGAAACCCTCGTAGAAAGCAGCTCCAAGAATGAGAATAACGGTAGGAAAAAGAATTCAAGTAAAAATAACGGCGATATCAGCTGCAGCATTTTCTTTCTTTTTGGTGTAATGCTGCAAATCTTCGTTTTCATTATCCGACAGATAGCTCACGGTCTTGCTCATCGTGATTTCCCTCGGATAGGCAACTTCGTTCGCACTCATCCGAAAACCCCAAGCCAACGCAAGAATATTCCTAAAAAAACCCGCTTAAATCATGGATACGGCATTCATGAATTCACGAAACTACGTTTTTGAATCGCAAGATAGCCAGACGTCGACGATGGCTATTGTTTTTCTACTTAGAGCTGCGTGGATAGCAGCTACGTTGCCGATACTAATCGCGGGTATTCCCTCGCCGAAATTGAATTCGTATCGCGAGCTATTGGGTGGGTTCTCGAGGCGCGGAAAGACAATGGAGTCTTCCCCCAAAGTGAGTTTGAACTAATATGTCGATAGTACGTTTAGCGGTAAATTTCTGGTGCATATGATCTGTTTTTTTTAGATGTTAAATATACAGTTGATGTCGCTTGATTAGTTCATAACCTAATGATGCGACGAAACTCGGTGTATTATTTATGCTGTAGACTGTAAAGGGGGGAAATTTATATCCCAAAAGGTTTTTGTAACCCTTCTTGAGTATTCTACCGTCTATTTGATAACAGTGCTGACTGGTTTAATTTGAAAAAAAAAATTGCATATCTATCCGTGATTGACTATTAGTTAAACGAGATTGATGAATTTGCATTTGCTGGAATCGATATAGAATAAGATATCGATACTATGATTGAATATTCAGAATAATTTTCATGCCACAAGGTCACAAGAAAGCTATTTCACAATAAGTTTAGCTATAATTGAAGCAGAAATCTGCGATCTTATGTAGAAACACCCCTTTTCGAAATGATTTATTGGCATGGTATCACAGAAGGTAAATATTTATATCAAAATTACCAAAGAGAAGGTAGTTTTTGGCTGGGACAAATTGCAAAAATGTTATTTTTTTCTTATTATGCAGAAATTCAGTGTCCCTCAGAAGTACTTTTGTCACTTTTATGTACTTGGTGTTGTATGGACTACCTTTCTACTAGTTGCCACGTGGCTCTATGCATATGGAATCGCCCCATCCGTCTCCGGTTCAACGATGTATTCGAGCATAGCAAGCCACTTGACCGGAGTTTCACACAAGATTCCCTTGCATAGATCTCATACATTGAAGAGAGAGTACAGTTATGGGATCTGGAGATGCGTGTTTCTTCTTCTCTTGATGGAAGTTCAGGTTCTGAGGCGACTCTTTGAGAGCCTATACGTATTCAAGTACAGTCCCTCAGCTCGGATGCATTTACTCGGTTATCTCGCTGGCATATTGTAAGTTTTTTATTTTCAGTACTATGAATTTTATGTTGTCTTGTGAGCTTGAATCAAGTTTTAGCAATGAATTTCTTTATCTGGTACTGTTCACTGGTTTGTTTTTGGTTCATTATGTCTGATTATTTGATTAATTTTTTTTTTGTGTGATAGTTTCTACACGGCTGCTCCTCTATCTTTCTGCTGCACATATGCCTCAGATGTGCTCAGGTTTGTGGCGAAATTGTTGGCAAACTTTGTTGTTGAAGGCAAAAATAGAATGCAGTTTGAGGAATTTGATTTCCTGGGACGGGTTTCTCCTCTTCTGCATCTCAAGTGGTATTCATGGTTTGGTGCGGTTATATTTATGTGGGGTTGGATACATCAACTCCGTTGCCACATCATACTTGTAAGTCTACGTTTATACATTGCTTGCTTCACAGGAAAATAAGTATTTAAGATAACATGAACCTGTAAATATAGACATATGAACGAATTTTCTCTTTTGTGACTACTTTTAGTAGCATGGGAGCTGAATGTGTCAGGTTTATGATGCCAAAGCCCTCCCAAGATTTTTGAACAACTGCCCTCTTTTTTCAAAATCATCATGATTCGATTCGAACACAAAAACCCTTTGAGTACATGCTGCATGTGAATAACGCGTATCTCTTTCCCGAATACATCAGGGTTCTTTGAGGGAGAATGGAAAAAGAGAAGGGTACACAATTCCTCGCGGTGATTGGTTCGAACATGTTTCTTCACCGCACTATCTTGCAGAAATAGTAAGTAACTCGCTCGGTTCTTGCAAAATTTTATCCACATATGCTCATATTGTACCCAAAAAACTTCCCTTTTTAACACAACATTGCCTTTTTTTGTGCTGCCCATGAAGGTGATTTATCTAGGAATTTCTATTGCCAGTGGGTTTTCTGACATCACAATTTGGTTGCTACTCGGTTTCGTGGTATGTCCATTTTCATTGCAGCCTCCATTAGAGGTGTGATTGAAGTTTCTTATTTCGCCTTAAGCCCTTCTTTTTTTTTTTCATTTGCAGGTTGCAAATCTTGTGTTTTCAGCTGCTGAAACACATAAGTGGTATGCTCACAAGTTCGATAACTATCCTAAAAATCGCAATGCAATAATCCCTTTTGTGTATTAGGCTTTGATTCTGCTGAATCATATATCATCACATTTTCAAAACTAGGAAAAAAGGTTTCATTAATCTTATATCATTATCTGCTTGCTAGCTAGATAGATATACGTAGAGAGTGTGGTTATTATCTCCATCGAGTACTTGTCTGATGGAGATTGAGCAGCCATTGCAGTGTTTGTAGCCTATAAGATATTTTCATAATTATTTTGTATGTATGTTTTTATTTGGGCTCGTTGTGATGAATAACAACACATAACCTTATAGTGAAACATATCACCCGTTGATAATTGATCGATTTGTAGTTGGGTTCTTTTTAGTTTTTCTTGTTTCATCTTAAAAATCCGTTTTTTCTTTTTGGGTTTTTTTTAATGTATCTATAATCTGGAGGGATTTTCACGGAAAGATTGAAAAGATAAAAAATATAATTGCCATTTCTGTAATAAAAATAGATTAGATTGCTCGACGTATCCTTCCCACGTTTCAACGATTCTTGGCTTCGAATATGATGCAATAATCCCAACCGTTAGATCATATCACAACCTACGGATGAAAAGACACCTCGCTTGAAAGAAACGCTAAGAAATAATTAAAAAAAAACCCTATAAAACCTATCGCGACGCATTTTTCACGCTATCAAAAAATCTCACAAACGCGGGAGAAGTAAACGACCTTAAGAGACGAGGCAACAACCAAATATGGCGGCAACGGTGGGCGCGTGGGCTTTGGACGCAGAGGAGAACGAAAGCCAACTCCTCCAACAACGCGAATCGGACGATGACAATTCCAAGAACCGCTTCAACGGCGTCGAAACGGCTGATTTCCCGTCGTTGTCGGCCGCCGCCGCGACGAAAACCAAGAAGAAGAAACCTCAAACCCTGTCTCTGCAGGAGTTCGCCACTTACGGCTCGAAGAAACCGACCGAGCCCTCGGGATTAACCCACGAGGAGCTCTTAATCCTCCCCACCGGCCCACGTCAGCGAACCGCCGAAGAGCTCGATCGGAACAAGCTCGGCGGTGGATTCAGATCATACGGAGGCGGTGCGAGGGACGAGCAGCATCCCCACAAATTCAGCCGGGAATCGATCATTAATCGCGAGTTTACGCCTTCTCGTGCGGATGAAACCGATAATTGGGCAGCCGCGAAGAAAAGCCCCGCTGGATTTGGTGGGTCCGATAGGAAAGAAAGAGGTGGGTTTTTCTCGGACTCCGCTTCCAGGGCTGATGATGCCAACAACTGGGCTTCAAAGAAGACTTTCGTCCCGTCAGAGCCAAGGAGGTACGAGAAAAGGGGAGGAGGATTTGGGATCGATCAGGCAATGGAGGAGGAGCGGATTCCGATAATTGGCTGAAGAGGAAAGAAGAAGAGGTTCAAAAACCCAGTGGTGCCTCTGATCGTTTGAGAGAGAGGAGAGGTGGCTTTGAATCGAGCGGTGGGGGCTCTGAAGGTGAAACGTGGGGAAGAAAACGAGACGATGCTTTTAGTAGCAGTGGGGGTAGGCCGAAGTTGAATCTGCAGCCAAGGACTTTGCCGGTTGGTGAAAGGGAGAAAAACAAGGTCGAGGTGGTGAAGAGTGGCGGCAATAAGGGGCACAACCCGTTTGGGGAGGCAAGGCCGAGGGAGGAGGTGTTGAAAGAAAAGGGCCACGATTGGAAGGAGATGGATGAAAGAGTCCATGAAGGCTAAGGAGATTGCAGCTGCTGGTGTTGAGAGGAGAGGCAACAGCTTTTGGAGTGGGAGGGATAGGGGAAACGTTGGAGCAAAGCCCGAGAACCCCTGGAAGAAACCCGTGGCAGCTTTGGAGGAATCTTCTCCCCCAGAGGTTAGTGGTCTACACGAAATGGTTAAGTTGTGAAACTAAATAATCCTAGTTTTGTTTATTGGGATCCTTATTTGATTTGGAATTTTGAGTACTATGGAACGTTTTTGGTCTTTTGCATGTTCGTTGTTTGTTTAATTGGATTGGGTGATAAATATACGGGGCTGAAAATTTTCAATTGTTGGATTTGGGTGCAGTTTTATTCAGAACTATATACTCCGACATTGAGAACACTGTTGTATGTATTTGTTAAATTAAAGGTCCCTTCCTAAAACCAATTGGTCATAGGAGGAGAGACCTCATCGATTTATATATTGAGTCGGGTGAAGTTAATTTCCCGACGTGGGACGAATAATCTCAACAGTATTAATCTGATAGTCAATCACCTTCTTGCATATGGATGCTTACGTTATACGTTTGTCTCAGCAGAATTACTGTACTTGTATGGTCATGAAATTCTTTTGTTGTCATCTGCTGGGCTATTTGAGTATTGCTTGTTTCCCATCAAAAACTTGATTTTTCTGCTGAGTTGCTATGTTCTTCATGGTTTCTATGTCGTCATATATTCAACAGATTGTTCTTAACATTCTTTTTAAGATGCTGCAACTTTTTTGCTTTCACCCAACTTATCGGTGCATTTTTCTTTCTTCTCCAGAGGCGGTGAATCTGAGAACGGACACGATGCAGAGGTTGATGAGAGGAATGATACCGAATATGATGCCAAAGAAGTGTTGTGAGCTTTAGACAACTCCTAATGTGGCTTGTCCTTAATTGCTGCACCGATGTGGTGGAAAATCCTTACTGAGAATTGTTGCTGAAACCGATCATAAATGTGTTAACTTTTCTGCTTTTGTGCTATTGCATGCTCTGGCAATTTTGTTAGGATTTTTTGGGGTAGAATTTTATTGTCCTATAAACAAAAGGCTCTTTCTTTAATGCATATTATTAATGATTGGTTTGTTTAATAACGAAGCTTGTTGCTTGTGTGCATATCTAATTCTAACTCTAGAAAGAGCTTTGCAGCAATTGCCGTGACTACTTTTTTTTTAATTGTTGACTTTCTTACCAATGCCTATGTTAGGTGCAAAACGTGACTTCATTTACTCTGTGTAGACTGATCAACGGCTACAAGCTGTACCACGACATCATCTACTGATCTGATTAGTTGGGAGACAATGAAAGACAACAAGCTTTGGTGTTTGTAATGATAGGCTTAAAGAGCCAAATCAAGAATGCTCTGTCTTAATTGGACAATGAACAAACGTCAACGGTGCTGCTATCATCATCATCTTCAGGATGAAGACACACTGATCGTAAAGCTCTTTGCAGAGCCTTAAATGCAACTCTCCGTACAGCTCCCAAAGTTCTTTCAAAAAAGGTTCCCTCGCTCATAAATGGAGGCAGTTGAGAGTTATCTCTTACAGCTCTAACTTTATTTAAGTGCTAACTCAACGTCACGTTCATTCATACCCGAAGAATTCCCTTTACCTTCTGTCTTAACAGGTTTCTCTGCATATCTTTTAATTCTTGGCTTCCTCTCACGGATTTTACAGGAAACAACAACAATGGATGGGAAAAAGAAGATTGTATTCGCAGCTTTTCTGATTCTTGCAGCTTCCATTGATGGAGCTTGTGGGTATACAATGGTCAGTGGAACAGTTTTCTGCGACCAATGCAAAGATGGCCAAGTTTCACTCTTCGATTACCCCTTATACGGTAACATGTTAAAAAAAAAAGCACCTTTACTCATAATTCCATCTTTTTCTGTGAAATTGAATGTATTAATGATGTCCCAGTAGCTTTAAATATTGTGGGCTTACATCAAAATCTGGTAATTTGTGAAATTCCAGTCACATCCGGAAGAATTTATTGCCGAAAGGCAGGATTTTTATTAATATTTGTTTCATTGCAGGAATTAAGGTGGCGATGGCCTGCCCGGGAAGCAACGGGCAGTACGCGACGGTGAGGGAGGAGACAACAAACTGGTTGGGAAACTACGTGATGAGATTCGACGGCACGCCGAACTTAAACGGTTGCTACGCTCGAGTTTCGGGCAGCGTCGGGCAGGTTCTCAACGGCTGCGGGGCCGTTGCGGGCCCGCCCAAGTACGCGAGGCAAGTGTTCAACATCTTCTACGTGGAGATGTACACCGTGGATCCGTTGCTGGCTCAGCCCTCTCAGCCCATGCCCTTTTGTCCCGCGTTCAACGTCCCGAATCCGGCGGTGGCTCCGGTGGTAGTCCAGCCGCCACCGCCGGCTCTTCCACCGCCGGTTTTGCCGCTGCCGCCGCCGCCAGTGTTTCAGCTACCGCCATTTCCTCCGTTTCCTCCGTTCCCTCCAATTCCTACGTTCCCTCCGATACAATTCTCGGAAGCTTCGGCTTGCCCATTCAGGTAATGTAGAATATAATTATTCGTGAAAAAAAAAATTGGCTTCATGAGGTTGAAGATAGTACATCTGTTAAATTATTGAGGGTTCCTTCCTAAAATCAATTGGTGTTAAGAGAAAGGGTCTCTTTGATTTATATTTTAAGTCGGGTGAAGTTAATTTTTCGATGTGGGACAATAATCTCAACAACATCGTATTATAATTATTAGATTTTCAGCAGCAGCGTCCTCATGCATAGGCTGATTTTTTTTTTACTATATAGGCGTTATAGCCTTAGACGCGCGTAATTTTCTCAAATAAGTGGTCGTGATGGTTCCATGCTATGACCTCTGGGTCCAAGGTCTAATACCATGACTGCTTGAACTAAAATTCAAGCTTGAAGACAGTGTTATCGTATTTTCATTATATATTATATTATCAACACAATCCCTCACGTCTAGGTTGATTCATTTATCATATAGCCTTAGACGTGTAATTTTCTTAAATGGGTGGTGGTGAGGTTCATACCCGCGGCCTCGTGGTCTGAACTCCGATATCATGTTAAATGACCGCCTCACCTGCTAAAAGTTAAACCTTGAAGGGAATATATTAACTTTTAATTTTATATATTATATTTCCAGCACCGTCCCCACGTCAAGACTGCTTTCTTTATTATCTAAGCCTTAATTAGACATATAATTTTGTTAAATGGTCTAAGCTCTCATACCATGTTCTTTGGAGCTATCAAATCCACAACTTTGCTACTAGATAAAAAGATCCCATTCGAAATGATTCGATTCTTGTTTAAATTCATTGCAGGAGTTGGATGATGTCTGAGTACAGATGTTATTGGAAACCCTTGAACCCCGACGCGAAGGTGGCGGACGTTTTCGGGCCCGTAGCCGAACGCGTATATGGAGGGAACACGACGTTGTGGGAGGGATTAACGGGAAGAGGAGATCCTTACAAGACCCTCTTGAGGGAGGGGACAACTTCCCTCCTCAATTCTTACAGCAGCGTACAATTCCCGTATCGCCCCTCGGACATCATCGAACGGATGAATACGGCCTTGACGGGATCCGTGCAGCAGGTTCTTCAGGCGGCTCTGAGCTTCATGAGGGCTAATGCCGGCGAAGGGACGAACTCCACCTGCGGTTTCACGACGTGCAGCAACTGATGGTAAGGGAAAATTTAATTCCTTTGCAAGAAAGTTTGATTATTTGCTGCTGTTTTTATGTATTCTTGGTATACTGATCGTGTTGTAATATGGAAGGAGTATATATATAGGTTGGGAGTTTTTCTTTTATATTTCGAGCATTTAAATTCCACAAATTGCGAAGAGGTATTGCTTGCAGCTTGAATAAAACGGCGGTTTAATTTATCGTTTGTAGTCATTATGTATATCTGGAGAGTGACATTTAAGGTGCTGTGTAACGTGTTAAATTCCTTCCAAACATACAATCAAGTTAATCGGGAGACAAAAAACGTCCAAAATTGGTAACATTGGGGACTGAAACTATAATTCAGAAAAATAAGGAACAAAAAAACCCACAGGACAAACATCGAGGATCAAAAATGTAAAAATTCCCTAGTTTAACGAGAAATTGGTCGTCTTATTAGATAATGAACCCTAAACATGGCCTATTATTAAGAAAACCCTTATAATATCTTTTTATCTTATGGCGCTCATCTCATATATATATATATATATATATATATATACTACACAAAATATAAAGCAACATTATTTTCTTGGCCATAACGATGCTCAATCTAATAATCACTGTTCCCCGTTCCCCACGGGATCTGCCCGTTTTAATCCCGGGGGGAACGGGAATTCTCCGAAGCCGGGGATTTCGCTGAAGAGAGCATAGTTCGATTAAAGAGTGGCCAAGAAAATTCATCACAATGGTTGCTTTCTTGAACTCGAAGGCCCTTTTGTTGGATAGCCCACTTTTTAAGGCCTCTTACTATTTGTTCGGTTCTTGTCTTGTAATAACTAATTATAAGCCCTTCAACAAGTTCATTTTCCCGAATCAAAGTCAAGAAAAAATAAATTGTCAACGCTACGATCGATCCCACATTCTTTAATTGAATGTTCTACCGGGAATATCCCAAATACCAAGAATTATTTAAGCATCTAACAGCAGTACGTGTTGTGTTGGCTTTGTTTCTAACGTATAAATAAATATATACTACATGTAATTATCCAAAAAAAAAAAAAACAGCCAACTGTGATATGCATAGGCCAACCACACAATAACCGACACAAACAAACAAACGATATAATATAAACTAACAAAAATCCCCGCCAATCATCAATCAATTTAAAACCGAGCCCACCATCACCAAATAACAAGGAAGCAATTCCCCACCCTTTGACAACGATCGACAACTAATATCAATTATCATCTCTAAAATCTCCAACCCATCTTAAAATCCTCCTCCTCCTCCTCATCTTCTTCTTTATTAAAACAAAATTATTTCATAATAAAGAAAAAATTAAAAATAAAAAGATGGGTTCGGTGCTCTCTCAGCAAGTCGATCGCCGCAAATCAATCACAACCGAGAAGAAAACCCTCGTGGACATGAAGCAGAGCTCGGGCTGCGATTTCCCGGGCTGCGACTACCAACCCGCGGATCGTAAGACTTGGATGACGGGCCTCGACCCGACCCGGGTCAAGGTGTACCAGATCGTCTGGCCCGGGACCCACGACTCCGCCACGAACAAAATCGGGATACCGTTAATCACGAGGCCCTTCGCCCAATGCCAGTCCCTTTCCATCTACAATCAGCTTAGGGTCGGAGCCCGTCTCCTCGACATTAGGGTTCAGCAGGACCGGAAAATCTGCCACGGGATCCTCATGAGCTACAACGTCGACGTCGTCATCGATGACGTCATCAGGTTCTTGAAGGAGACCGAGTCGGAGATCATCATCCTCGAGATGAGAACGGAGTTTGGGTATGTTGTAATAAATTACAGGCCTCGAATTTATTTTTTTTATGGCTATCACTCGTATATTAATTACATCTACGGAAGATAAACTATATTCTATTATTAGCAAGCCTATTATTACAAATTATCACGAACACTAAATTGATAACTCGATTATTTAATAAGCTTTCTAAAATAATATTTTTGCTCGGTCCCGACTCGATAATATGGTTCTAAATCAATAATTTCTTACAATGATAAGATAATAGATTTTTATAAATTCTATAAAACCCCGTAGAAAATACAAATTAACAATTCATTATATATTGCTCACTGTTACATGAAATAGTTGTTTTTTATTTGAATCAATTTCACCTTTAAGTTGGAAAGATTGAATGATTCTTTCAAATTGAGCCTTTCAGTTGACATGTTTACGTAATACAATAATTAAGTGAAAGTTTGAAAAATATTTGTAAATTAAGTATTTTTTTATTATAACTTAACAAAAGAATAATATATTAATTTTATTGATTCCAATAGTATCAATTTATAGAGTTTTTACTATACGTAATAGGTACGAGGACCCGCCGGACTTCGACAAGTACCTAGAAGAACGGCTCGGGGATTACCTAATCCACCAAGACGACTCCGTCTTCCACAAGACCATCGGCGAGCTCCTCCCCAAGAGGGTCATATGCATATGGAAGCCACGAAAGTCCCCGCAGCCGAGCCCCGGGGGCCCGCTGTGGGGCCCGGGCCACCTGAAGGACAACTGGATAGACACGGACCTCCCGTCCACGAAATTCGAGAGCAACTTGAAGTTTTTGGGCCAGCAGGCCGCGGTGGAGAACAGGAAGTACTTCTACAGGGTCGAGAACACCGTCACCCCGAAAGCGGACAATCCCGTGCTGTGCGTGAGGCCCGTCACCGCCCGGATTCACCCCTACGCGAGGCTCTTCGTGGCTCAGTGCGTGGCTAAGGGGGTCGCCGATAAGCTGCAGGTTTTCACCACGGATTTCATCGACGAGGATTTCGTGGATACTTGCGTCGGGTTGACCAAGGCTAGGGTTGACCAATGCTAGCTAAGAACACACTCTCTCTCTCTCTCTCTATATATATATATATATATTGGGATCGGCGTATTGTGATTGATTCGATTGTTAATAATACTTGGATTTGCGGCATTATTGTTTGGTTTGGTGGTGAATGGTGTTGTATTGGTTCGATTTGTAAAAGATGTATATATACAATGTGCGTGTGTTGAATACTTAGTTTTTATTGAATTACCACTTTCGATGTGAAGCAATTCCTATGCAATTAGGGTTTACGAGGCTATATGAAGGATAAAGGGGTGAAGATATTGATAATATTTTAGTAGATTATTACCATTAATAAAGAGAGAGATTTTAGGCAACAAATTCTCTCATTAATATTAGGATAATTAATTTAAATAAATTAGTAGAGATATTCTAGGAGATTTGTTAGAGATATTATCTCTCGTCAGTTATTAGTAGGCATTATAAAAGGGGGAGAATACCTCTGTAGTTGGCATCAAATATTTTTATATGAGAAGTTTATTAGTAAGAAAGTCTGATCACGACAAAGAACCAGCCTTGCCGAGGTCTTCTTGTTCGATCTTCGATAAGGAACCAGCCTTGTCAAGGTCTTTTCCCTATCGTCAAAATTTAACTTCTACCAACTTCACGTAAAAGCTTAAGCTTAATGAAAATATTATATCATATTTTAAATTAATCCCTCACGTCTAGGCTAATTTGCGGCAATTAATTGATACCGTTTTGAATAAATGAAAATAGGTGAAGTGGTCATTGTAATAGTTTTCTAATAACATGAGTACAACAGACTGTGGTTTTTACTAATTTATGTGACAATGAAGTGAAGAGATAATCTCGGGAACTTACCTGTAAGGCCTTCAGCTAATGTCGCACGCTTGAATGTTCAGCTCCTCTCGGAGGGAAATTTAACTGCGGGGCCTTCAGCTAATGTCGCATATTTGGGCGAAAAACATCTCCCACGAGTTTCTGGGCTGAAGAAATTCTTGAATGTATTTCACTGTGAGCCACTTAAAGATGCTTGGGGTAGGGATACTCTATTTTCCGAGCCTAGAGCTTGACTCGCCTGTAAGTGTCCTTACAGCATTGAACGTGATGTTTAGGTGTTGTTCGAGTAGCCCGAATATTTGTGGAAACAAACCTGATTTCAAGAGAATTATTCATAGCATTGGCAGTTCTAACAAATGAAGACAATCAATTCTATAATATAGAAAGGGAAATACCTGAGTAGGAGCTTTCTCTTTCCATCAATGTTCCCTTCACCAACAATGTTCCTGGGATTTGCTGAAAGACCTAAAAATAAAATGCAGAGATCATAGACATTAAGACAAGCAGAACGTTCGAAAGAAAAAATCGACTAAAGAGTTAATAGGATACCGATATGCGGAAACACAGATCCCCAGACTTGGATTCGTCCGACTCGAGATGGGAACAATCAGTGTCACTCACATTTGCTGCCCCATGTTGTTTTAGAGTAGCAGTAATGTGATTGCTTGACATGATGACCTTTGGAATAAAAGTTTAGTTCAGTTGAACGGATGAAAGTTATAAAAGAAAAAAATAAAAGTGCCACTAAAAATGAGAATTTTTATTGGACATACGTCGGTGCTGAAAGAAGTGGTATCTAATTTACTGGATGCACCACAACTAGCAAAGTAGTCTGCTACTGACTGCAACACACTAAAGGCACTGTGCTGACGTTGAAGCCCCTAAAAACAATAAACATCAAATCTCAATATGAGAAACCATGCCCATCAGCAAATACTCTTGAGATATAAAGCATGGTACATAAACTAAAAAGCCACAAAACAAGCATATGTGGGAAAAGCCTTGGGCCCAGAATCAGAAAATACTACACGTTAGGTTTCAAACCTGAAGCATGAAAGATGGGTTTTTTTCATGGCGCATATGGGAAGATATCCTCTTCAATGCAGGTACGAAAGACCAAGCAAGCCCCCATCGTGATGTCCTGCCTTGGACAAACTCCGTCGTCTTCACTACAGTGGCTCCAACTTTCCAGAGTTCAGATACCAGAGTATTCAGGTTAGACTTTCTTCCAACCATAGAAGTATACCACCTAAATAAACCAAGAAAGGAATATAAAAACAAGGGCAATGAAAAGCAAAAGCGAATCAGATAACACTTGCACTAAGCATTACAACCTAAATGTTTGCTTCAGCTTAACGCTATCGCTTATGATGCGAGCAATAAACATGCGTTCACCACCGGGACATACCATCTCCTCGGGACTCCCACCGCAAGAAGTCTTTGGATTTAATCCAGCTTGTTCAATTGTTTCGAAGAACGGAGGGTTACACATACAAAAGTCAAAAGTCTCTCCATCCTCAACGACACCAAAAAGCACAGGTGGGTAATTGTTACTCTTCTCCATGCCAGAGTCAGTAGGAGATTCAGGGACGGGAGCTTTTGAACTGGAAGCTTCATGGGCATGTTCAACTTCTTTCTTTGGCAGCTCTCCCTCGTCAGAGGGGTTATCTTCACTGCAAAATCGTCTAATTTCGATCAAGTTGGAGATATGTGGGTTGCTGTTGACATTTCGATTTGCCCACTCTAAAGCTACTTCAGTGATATCTTGAAAAAAGGCCAAGCAAGAACAAACTATCAATGAGAAAAACAAAATATTAGCTGGGTTTTGATTTGCTCTCAGTACCTGAACCAACAAACGTCCAACCAAGAAGTGACGCCCCAAGGAGAGGATAGATACAATTTGCTCCAGTGCCGATATCAAAACCTCTGACGACTTCAGCTTTGGCACCGGGGGCTATTAAATCCGAAGCCAAAAGGTCTTCGATCCAATGGATGTAATTTGATCTGTTAGGCACGGTCGGGCATAGCTGCCCATCAGGAATCCACCTACAATGGATTATCAACCGTAATTTTAATTTCTAAATTGTGGAGTAAAAAAAACAAAGACGGCTCAAGCTACAATGACGGTGCTAAAAGCCGCGAAGATATGATCAAAAAGCTACAGCAGTCCTAAATGCAATAAGCAAAGCAAAGCAAAGCAAAGCAAAGCAGAGACACAAATCGAAAGGTAACTACACACCAATCGAGGCCGTGATCATGCAGCAGAAGCACACGAGTCAGCTCGCGGGTGGCGTTAAAATCAGTCCAATCAATTTTTGGCCGACCGTCGTTGGAGTAAAATACATACGGCTGAAAACTCGGGTACAGAGAGCTTAACAACCCGAAATCCGGCGGGTTGTCGCAGTACTTATTTCGTGGATGGATTCTCCGGCGAGCAGACCCGCCATCTCTCTTCCTCTTTCCCGCCATTAAACCAAACCCTAGTCGACGTTAGTATCTAAATTTCCACGATCTCGTGACGATCAGATATAACAACAGTAAAAGTCGCTCCTCTTCGGCTTCTCTCCGTTTTGGGCCTTTGAATGCGAAGCGTTGGCCCATTTAATAAAATCTTAGACTGGGCCTGCTCTCATATGAAGTGTACCTCAAATAAATTCCGCCACATTTTATATGGGCCCCACCTGTTTGGTCTCAATAATTGCAGATATGTGGAGGAACATAGGACCAGAATTTTTCAAGTAATGTCATGTGAGATAAATAACTTATTTAAAAAGAAAATAAATACTGCCAAACAAATATCTGTCTCCAATCTTTTAATGCGGGATCCGTACGTTACATTTATATACTTCAAAATAGTATCAAATATATGTTGAGATTCTTAATAATTATTAAATATTTTATGTATAGTCTAAACCAAATGATATATTGTCCCATCCATCACACAGTTTGACCGTCAACGCTACTCTTCTGACTGTGTTGTCAGGACATTTCACGAATTATTTAATTTAAATAAGAAAATAAAAAGATTAATTGGAACTATAGAAATAAATAAAGAAAAAAAAGTGCGGACCCCACGAGATTATCAAATCAATTTCAATAGTATCCTCACATCCGCTAGGTGGCACACAAATCCATCGCTATATAAGCAATCCACACGCGCCTCGAAGAAATAGGGTTTCTGATTCACAACAAAAGAATCGGTAGAGAAAAAAAAATGGCTGATAGCGACGTCAAAAAGGGAACGGTCAAATGGTTCAACGACCAGAAGGGTTTCGGCTTCATAACCCCCGACGACGGCTCCGAGGACCTCTTCGTCCACCAGTCGTCGATCAAGACCGACGGCTTCCGTAGCCTCGCCGAGGGCGAATCGGTGGAGTTCTCGGTCGAGTACGGCAACGACGGGCGTGCCAAGGCCGCGAACGTCACCGGACCCGACGGATCGGAGGTTCAGGGAAGCAAGCGTGGCTCGTCGTACGGCGGCGGAGGTCGTAGCGGCGGCGGCGGAGGGTACGGAGATGGCGGAAGGAGTGGAGGATACGGAGGCGGTGGTGGTGGCTACGGTGGTGGTGGCAGGAGCGGCTACGGCGGCGGCGGCGGTGGTGGAGGGAGCGGATGCTTCAAGTGCGGTGAGAATGGTCATATGGCTAGGGAGTGTCCTCAGGGTGGTGGTGGAGGCGGGGGCTACGGAGGCGGTGGAGGCGGGAGGTACGGAGGTGGAGGCGGCGGCGGCGGTGGTGGTTGCTACAGCTGCGGCGAAGAGGGCCATTTCTCCAGAGACTGCCCCAACCAGGCTCGTTAAGCTTATATCTCGGAGCCTTGCTTTGTCACATGCTGCTTGTGGCCTCTATCTTTATGGTTTTTTTAATGCTGTTTTTCGCTGTCTTGTGGATCTTCGTCGTGGTTTTTAGGTTTGCCTTAACCGATGCTGTTTCTGGGTTTAGGGTTTTAATTATGATTTATGCGACTTTTGCGGCTTAATCTTCTGTGTCTTTCTGTTGGCTTCTCTATACATGTATATGGTTATACATGTTGGGTGCTTTCTTGTCCGAATGAATCATGCTTTCTTTCTTCTCATCCTCCTTTTGTCTTTCACTTCATGTTTGCATTCTTGCTGCCGAGGCTCTGCTTATATTTGTCTGAAGGTTTCATAAGATGTTGAAAGCAAATGGCGAATTAGGCAGAGAAACGTGATTTGCTTTGCTGTTCATCGAAGAAAGAATTTAATTTTATGGGCCCTTTGTTGAAATCTTGGTAAAAGATATTACATCAATTCTCATGCCGATGAAAAACTAAAGATTTCGCAGAACCAGTCACAGATTTTAATGGAAATTAGTACAAATATTCGGATTACATACTCATCCTAACAATAACATCAAACTTAATATCTCTTCTGCCTTCTTTCTCTAAAGACAATTTAAATACATAGCTCAAGGGATTTTAATGAAAAACAATGTTCGTGTATAAAGTAATGGTACATTATGCTTGGTGTTGTATCGTGGCACCCTTTGTTATTTGGTTCCGTAAAACGAAAGAAACATTTTTCCTGATGACTTTAGTCTACCTAATGGGTTTTCAAGAATGGGCTGGTCCCTTGAACTTGGGCCTATAGCCCATAACATGAGTTCCTTCAAAATATCTTTAGCAAGCCCAATTCAGAAAATAATGAGCATCAATTCAGAGAGAGTTGTACACTTCCTCATTGAATCTAGCGTTCGTGAGCACTTGCCTGAATCTCGATTCCCTTCAAAAGCCCATCTTTTTTTTTTTTGGGAAAAAAATCCATCTTCTTGTCACGCGGTGAGGTTACATCGACCCTTAAAGCAGGTTAAAACTACTTATTACATGCATACATTCATTTCATTCCCTCGTAAAGCTCGACCTTTTTGGGGATTGTAAAAATCGTGTAAGAAAAAAAAAAAGGACGATGAGCCCCTACAACTTTGCTTCCACGGTAAGACTGCTAAAAAAAGCAGCTCGAAGCTGAATCCCTCTCTCTCTCAGACGGGAGAGGAGGGACCATCATAGAACTCCGCTAAAGATATATAAGAACGTAATAAATCAGAAAAAAAAAATGGTAGTATATGATTGATTCCAAGAAGAAAATATTTTGCGAAATATACAATAGAGTGTAGCAAGTGCTAATCAAGAAGGTCACTCTCGTAATTATACCACAAGATTATTGGCCATTTCGCCAGCCTAATCCTTATATATATATATATATATATATATTGCATTATAAAAGCAACCCCACTCGAACCCAATATTCAACAGATCTTATCACCACACGTCGTTGACCTTCAAAAATCAAACAATGGCTATGGCTTTCAAGATGGTAAGAATCTCAATTTCTTAATCTGCTTTGTTCTATGTATATTTATTAATTTTTTATATGTATGATTTTAGGCTATCACGGGAATGTGGGTGACGGAAGAATGCAAGAACTCGTTCATGGAGATGAAGTGGAAGAAGGAGCACAGGTACATCGTCTTCAAGATCGACGAGGACTCAAAGCAGCTCACCGTCGACAAGGTCGGCGGGCCCCGCGAGACCTACGGCGACCTCACGGCGTCGCTCCCGGCGGACGACTGCCGCTACGCCGTCTTCGACTTCGACTTCGTCACCGTCGACAACTGCCGCAAGAGCAAGATCTTCTTCATTGCATGGTTCCGTTTCTTCGCCGCCCTTTTTCTTGTTTTATCTATTCTATTACAAGAGATTATATATATATATATTGTATATATATAATTTGTTTTAGGGCGCCGACGGCGTCGAGGATCAGAGCGAAGATGCTGTACGCAACGTCGAAGGATGGGCTGAGGAGGGCATTGGATGGGATTCACTACGAAGTTCAGGCGACGGATCCGACGGAGATGGGATTCGATGTGATCAAGGACAGGGTTAAATAACACTAAAATAAGGAAATGCTGACGTGGATGAAGATCGTTCGTTGCTGTAATAATTTAATATTAACTTACATTAGAGATGCTTTCATTGCGTCGGTCAAATCAAAAATGGTGTTGTGGGGTTTTACCTTTTTTCGAGAATAATGTGGTGGGTGGTCGACTATGTGCCTCTATGGTAATCTTGTGTGACTGTTCAACATCTAATTTTGTAATGATAGAGACGCTAATACACTATATGATATGTGGTGTCACGTCAGCGTAATTATTCAGAATATAATGTAATAACCACTCGTGAAAGCATCGTTTTCATTCATATCTCTTCATTTTTATATTTCCTTGATCTTTATCTCATTTTGAGATTCCTACCGTAGCCTAATAAATGAGCCCATTTGATAAGAGGTAGAGGGCATGTGGCCCTTTAATTTCTTTATTTTCCATAGAGGTAGTCCAATATAAATTCACAGTAGTAGTCAATTTTCATATTTTGATTAAATTCCATATAAAGCCAATTGAACCTTAACGTCGCCTATTTGATGATCTCGACTATCATGGGAGCTAATTTTCATGAGATAGTGATAAGAAAAAACAAGGATTTCAAGTGAAATGGAATTCAATGAAAATGTTATCTGCTATTAGGTCACTTGATTTATCTAGATGGAAATTATGCTATCGTCCCTAAGCTTGATTAAGCTAATGGATGGATGCTATGTGATACGATAATTGATAATGATATTTCTCGCGTCATTTTTTATTTTATTTGCTCCTTTTTTTTTCTTTCTTTCTATTTTACATAAATAAAGGTGTCTATTTGAGGGAAGCCTAGTCATTCATTGGGAGGTGTCCTTACATATTTAGCATGCCTTGAAATGAACCGTTCTTGTACTAAAGTCATAAATCTCTTGATGGGCTAGTGTGAACGTAAGGTTACTGAGCCCATATAACTAAGCCCACCAGTTGCAAGTTGGAATAATATCTAAAAATTCTCTTGCTAAATTGGGTCCCACCCAACCATGCAATGATTTTTTATTTTTTTTGGGCATTTGCTATCCCCTCCACTAAATCGGTTGTAGGCTTGCGCAGTATATTTAGAGGATAATTTTAATTACCGAACTCAGATGAGTCTGTCCCAATCTCAACCCTCACCTAACATCCATAATCAAAGTCTTTATCGGTATCAAATAAAACCTTCTGTTTGATATATCATGGACATATCCACTAAACAATATTATGTATATTTAGATAATACTCAGGGAAAAATTATAAGCACTATACATATTTTTGTTTTCAGGCTACTATGTTTTGATAATTCCAAAAATATGTCACTAACTTTGTATATCTTAATTAAATTGGGTCATCGGTGAATTTTCCTGCAAAAATCGTCGGAAATTCGATCGGTGACGTTGGATTTCCGGCAACTTTTTCTGATCGGTGATCCAATTTGTTAATACATATAAAGTTAGTAATATATTTTTGCAATTATCAAACATAGTGATCCAAAAATGAAAACATGTATAGTTAGTGACTCAATATTATAATTTTACCAATACTCAAGAAATAATAAATAGTTCTTGCTATGTCATTTGTAATGTCAAATTACCATTTCTATTTTTCTTTATTACAATTGTATTTCTAAAATTCATTTTTAAAATTTGAAAAATGAAATATAGCCGAGGGTGCTTAAAATAACATTAGTAATCCACGCATGAGAACCCACACTCATGCGTGTGCAAACACCTTAAGAAGGTAGAAGTCAAAATCAACATGGGTTCATTAATTGAGAGCGTGGTCTCTTTTTATTTTCATTTAGTGGTTTTTACGAATTATTAATTGTTTTAAAATCAGAATTGAATAAAATGGACACACGATCATTTTTTATGAACATCTTGTAAATATTATTTTTTTAGTAATTATTAATTGTAAAAATAATTAATTGGCTAATTGTGATACACCAAATCGACAATTTTTAACTCTGCCCCATCATTAATACAAGAGTATAGATATCAATATAAATAAATATCGCGATACACTTCAAAATCTAATACGAAACTAACGATTTTGGATTTCCATCACACAAATATGTAAATTATATATAATGAAATATCTCCTCCTAATCTATTGGAGAACATGTCACGCGATGACATGACAATAATTCAATCATGATGCATCTCTATACATATACTACCAATGATAATAATATATATTGACCCCAACATAGACAGACTTATCCATACTGTCCCGGAGGGAAAATAAAAATACTGGAAAAGGGTAATTATTAATAAAGAAACGAGAAGAAAATGACGGGGAAGTTGACTATAAAATATACATTTTTCCAATTAGGTTGTTGATTGGTGCATATCATGTATAAAATAAAAATGAAATCACATTACATTGATTGATGATGGGTCACGGGTTGAGTAAAGGCGCAAACCACCAAAAATACAGAGCGATGGGCTCGGATCAATCTCAACCGCACATTTTACGGGCCTTTTTGGCCCTTAACGGCTCGATGAAAGTTTAAAAAGCTTTTCACCAGTTCTTATCTTTTTATTAATTGATTCCGGGGCCACCTGCTTACCAACCCTCATCGACTTCATTTAACCCTTTTTCTTAAATTAATTACTCTTTTAATTTTTTATTTTAAGTAAATATTGTAGTAAATTCCACGTTAATTTTATAGTTAAAATGTCAATTTATCATTCCTTAGTGGTTGGTAGAATATTTATTGTGATTTATATACGTTGACATTTACAAATGAGTACGAAGCATGAGTAAAATGAATGAAATTTATCTTCTTCATCAACGTGGGATAATATGTATCGTCACACCCATTATCATAAGCTATTATTACTATGATTATTATTATGAAATATTATTATTTACATAATTATATTAAAAAATAAATTTTCATTTAAAATTACTACCAAAGCAGAAAATTTTGAATATATAAAACATCATTAACAATTAAACAATCATCAAAGTTGATTAGGCTTCGAGCTCTTGTGGGGCCCAACGCCGCAAAATTACGAGATTATTACGTGTTGGACTCGAAGTCAGTGTAACGTCTCTCTCTCAAAGAAATCAAGCCGGAGTGTTTTTAGTTGAGAAATTTGACTTATCCTTGTAAAACATCTCAAATTAATTATGAATTTATTACACTAATAATATAATAATACTCGAATTTAAAAATCAACGAAAAATGTCTGCAAAACCGATTCGAGTCACCTGCATGCATTTACATCACTTGCCATGTCCACACGCGGGCCCTACTTCGGGTTTATATAATATATACACGCAACTTATAGTTATACATTATACACATATGCCTTTTAAGAAAATATAATTTCACAGTTGATTCTATCATGCCTTGGCACCGAAGTTTAACAGTGGATTTTGGTGGTGTACAGACATTATTATAATTATTTCCATGTCACAAAGTAAAAGTTAAATAATATAATAATTGTAGCCAAATTTATGGTATATGAAGTTTCAAGCACCCTAAAGCCGAAGCAAATTAAAAGAAAAAGGGAACATAAGAAGGAAGAGAAGTCCAAAGTGGAACAACTCGATGACAAATCGAGCCATGTGAGATTTTTTACTTGATTTGTAAGGTCTCATATGTTTGTCTTTATTTCACTTTTCTAAATAATATTCTTTAAAAAAAACGCGACGAAGTTGAAATTATGGGGTCAATGGGACCTTAAGTCATGTGATGGTTGGTTCTCTGTTCGTTAGATTGGGAGTCTAATGTACATAATTTCCAGACAAAGGTCGAAACAATTATTACATCATCGACTGAGATGGGAATTAATACTTAGTAAAAAAATATTGTGATTGCTAATGATGACGGCCTTGTTGTTTTATTATAATATAATAATATATATGATAATAATTGATGCAAGAGGTGGGAAAATTGGCAATAAAATATCGTGTGGAAGCTTCTATTTTTCCTACCTAACCCTTTTTATTTTTCATTTTAAAAAAGAATGATAAAAAAAAAGAGGTCTTTGGTTGAAAAGAATCGACCTTTTTCCACTTGCAAAGGGCCACAATTTACTCTTAATATAGTCATTGGGCATTTGTTTTGAGGTGATCCTCCAAAATATCACGGTGATTCCGTCATTACCTCCCCATCACCGCATTTGTTTAGTGGGGTGATGAGCCATAACCGTGATGAAGAATCACCTAGGTGATCAAAATATGGTGATATGCCAATTTTTGTATCAGCCCCAAAAAGTAGGGTGATCTTCCATTACCCCTTATATTTAATATTCATTCCACATATACCCTTATTCATATTTTTAGTTAGACAACTAACATGTTTAAATATTAAAAAATATATTTATGCTTAGAAAAATAAAAGAATTGAAAATTATATATAATAAACTTATAATTAATATTTAATTTAAGAATATATGTTTAAAGCTTAAAAAATATAAAAGAATTATATTGAAAAATTATATAAAATACTTATAAATAATGCTTAAAATTTTAATACTTAATATTAAAACATTAGTTACTACCCGGTAAAATATCACCTCAAAATGAACATATTAACCCACTTTACATACATAATGTGCATAAGGGTAAATATGACATTTATACAACAGCACCCCACACATCACCTTGGTAAACAAACACAATATTCAAATATCACATTGATATGAAAAATGAAATATCAGCCCAAAACAAACATGATAATAATAAATCACCTTGACGCACATCAAGGTGATTCTCACATCACCATCATATGAGTATCACCGTGATATTTGATCACATCAAACAAAAACCCCATTAATATATTTATTTCCTTTTTTCGTTTTCCTAATATATAAATTAATTAATAACTCTCGTACCAAAATAGTATTATTGAAATCTTGTAACGATAGACAATAACAATATGTATCCAATACATACCACTTTCTATTGAGATAGACAATAACAATATGTATCCAATATATATGTACATATGCCCTATATTAATGCGTACGACTGGCAAGTTGCAACCATGATACAAAAGTTATCAAAGATCGTATAAAACTTAATAAAATATAAAACTTGAAATATAAAGTTGGTCGATCGCATCTCTAAAAATAAGCAATTAGTAATTAACTCAAGTTGGTAGAACGAACTATTGTTCGCTTCGTCACACATATTTATTACGTTCCATGTGATTAACTTGATGGATATATGTGTTTGTTCTATATTTTTTATTTAATTATTATTTTAATATATGTTGTAAGGGATAGGTTACCCACCTCTTGCTTTCTTCTCATCCCCCTCACGGCTTATCCGTTAATTCCTCGCTCGTTCATATCTTTTCGAGTGAAGACAAAACAATAAAAAGAAAGGAGAATCTAATATTAGAAAAATAAACTAATCTGTTTAAAATTAATCAAAAGTAGAAAAAATCGCTCTTCGAATTCTCCATGTCACATGATTCATCCAAAGCCAACAAGATAAGGATGCGAATCACGCCACTTCATAATTATATATATAATATGTACTGTTAATATTTATATTATCATTATTAGGCTAGTTTCATTCAGATTTCAGATGCAAATACCAAATTATTTAGAAGAAATATAGATATAATATATAATTCAACCAGCAGAAAGTTATTGCAAAAATCAAATCCCGACCACTGTATGTTACTTCATGTCACATGTACTTGCCAGTTTTAAAGTGTTGGCTACCATCATCAGTACACTAATGTAAGAACATCTTTACTCGTACCCAACCGCCAAAAACATCCCAAAGCTAATCAGATGCATGGAAATATTCAGAATAATTATATGTAAACTTTCACATATATAAACAAAGGATGGTGAAAAACAAAATTAGTTAAAAACTTAAATCCCTTAGTACATATATGTTGCGATGAAAGTGTATTATAATAATTTATTTCATCTCCAAGCTTCTGTAATCCAAAACTCCGGTCTTCATCCCTAGAAAATCACGGTACCCGGAAACATTACCGTTACCTCCAAAAGCTACGGCGGCGCCACAGCTGCAATCTTCACTGTTATCAATGCCACATGCAAAGCACGAGGCGGCGGCGGCAGTATTATCTGCACCGCTGCCGTCGATCGTCGCTCTTTCTTGACTATTAGAAGGAGGGCTTATCCTGAGCTCGAGGTTCAAATCCGGGCACTTCTCCTCTTCCTCGATCGGAGCTCTCTCGTCGGCGGCTTTCTTCTCCTGCTGACGATGACCATCTTTGGAAAAATTCGAACATGTGGCTGCTGATGAGAAAGATATGGTCTTTGGTTCCTGGGACGACCCACCGCCGCCGCCGGCTCGAGCCTCCTGCCGGTCGTTGACCGGCTTGTGCGTCGTCGGATCGATGCCGCGGCTCAGCAGCTTCCTCCTTATGTGTGTGTTCCAGTAATTCTTTATCTCGTTGTCGGTTCTTCCCGGTAATCTCCCTGCTATAAGCGACCACCTTAAGACCCACAAAAAAGGAAAAAAAATAAAATAAAAAGAAAGATAAACCAATTAGGGCCTCAAAGATTTCAGACAAGGGTAATTAGGGTTTCCTGTAATAACAAGGCTCATACTTGTTGCCTAAAAGGCTGTGCAATTTGATGATAAGCTCATCTTCGTCCTCTGTGAAGTTTCCACGCTTGAGGTCGGGCCGGAGATAGTTGATCCACCTCAGGCGGCAGCTCTTCCCACACCGGAGCAAACCGGCGGCTTTCGGAAGCGACCGCCAACACCCCTCGCCGTGGGCGCGTATGTAGGCGATCAAGCGATCGTCTTCTTCCTTCGTCCACGCGCCTTTGTTCGTGTGTGCTTTCTCGCAACATGGAGACCGACCCATCAAAAGCAACTGCGCTGACAGTAAGTATTATGTACCTAAGAAAGAACAATAATAATACCTTTTGTGGACTTTCGTGCGATTTTGTTTTACTTTTATTTTTTAATCGCTTTCTTTCTTTTTTTTTTCCTCGTTGATGGGGTTTTGTACCCTTGGGAGGATAGATTATGTGGAAGTGTATATCAAGAAGCTCTTTAAGGGTATAGTACACTGTTTATATCTATATGTATATATATATATATGTGTGTGTGTAAGAGAGAGCTTTTGATTCTATGCGATGAGGTGTGGGGTTTAGGGTGTTAATTGCTTCTAGATGCGAGTTGGTGAGATAGGTTAGAGAGTGTGGCTGGTAATGGTGATCATATAAAGATAAATAATTAATATTATAATGCATAATAATTATCTATCATGTAATATAAGACAACGATGATTGATGAGTTTAGGCAAAAGTGACATTTACTATAGGTAGCCTCAGGTAGGTATAAAGTACGGCAATAAAATAAAGAGGGTGAGGTGAATATTTATTTGTTTATTAGTAATATTTTGGGATCTTCCCATCTAAATGTCGAACTACCTCTGATTAATAATTGAACAAACCGTCACAAATTAAAATCACTTACCAAACCAAGCTATGAGTAAAGTCAAGTGTACCAGCCAAGAATTTAATATAGGGGCACATTCTTGCGTCATCGTGTTTTTATGACATAGTAACGTGTCTTCTTCGTGGCTTAGGGTAAGGTTATGACCATGGCCAAAGTCATTTTCGTCGTGTGTGTAATAATTTTTTTTTTTTTAAATATTGTTTCATTGGTCGGGATAACATCATATGGCCACTGCAAAAAAGGGAATCCACATGAATAGAGTCCAATTTAGTTGAACCCATATATCAATATTTTCTATAATTTCACTAGTGTTCTTTTACTTCAATTTTGTTTATTTCTGTTTTTAGAGGACGAGTTCGATTCCTCATACTTTTTGACCATAAACAGGAGATTAATCCTGATCCTGATTAAAACGTCTCACGACAAGACAAATGAAATCAAAAAGAGAGAGAAAACACACATTACAGAAATGTACTCGGATCGCCATGCACTTGTCTCATTACAGAAATAACACATGTATTAGGTTAAAAATTAATTACATATTATTTCAACATAAAAAACACACATCCAAGAAATGCAATCAAATCCCATGTGGAAAGAATACTCAGAGGCAACAATTGACAGATCGAAGCTTGCGGATTATTCCAAAATATTGGTTTTTACTTAAAAAAAAAGAACTTTAAATTAGACGTAGATGGTTAACTAATCTTGGAAGAGTAGTGAGTGACAGCCAACTAATCTAATCAGCTCGTGGACATGTGCTTAGGTACGATGGAAACAAGACCCTCTTCGTAGGGTTGTCCTAAAAAGAAAGATAAAACTCTTACCTACCTAACCCTCTTTTTCTGTTTTTGTAAATTAATTATGGAATCAATTCTAAGTATTAGGGTCTGTCTCAAGTGACCCACATTTGGTTGATAACGCTAGCTAATCTTGGATTAGTAAATGATTAACTAGACAAGCAAACATGATTAACCAGAGTCCTGCAATGAAGCAGGTTTTATTAACTATAAGAGCAAAACAAGAGTCATGAATCATAGGACCTGCCTACATCTCTATCACAATCTTACCAAACTAATAACTTGGCCTAACAAAATGTTTTTTTTTTCCATGCCAAAAAAAAAAAAGAAGAAAAAAATCAATAATTATTAGGAGCCGTGATTCATTACATTTTCTGCGTAATAGTACCTGCGGATCACAGAAATGTGATCAAATCCAACAGCAGTTGATTTCCCGTCTTTTGGGTTGGGGTGAATCCTGGTTAGTAAATGCCTTCATATCCTGCGTATGAAATTGAACGGTGCAAGTGATTGACGAAAAGGCATACTACATAGAGAAAGAATTGAAAATCTGAATAGCTCAAAGTTTGCAGTAATCACTCACCAGTACTTTATGAAGCTTTATGACTCCACGCAAGTGTAGACATGCTTCATTCATTAAGCATGAAGGGAAGACAAAGTGGTCTAAAACCACACAAGTTCATCATGTGCAGTACTCTCTATTCTTGATGATCCACTAGAAAAAAATAAAATAGGTATCTATATTCCCTAAATTTCATCAAGCTGGTGTATTTTTAGTTCAGGCTCATCATGTTGAATTGAACCACCCTGTTCATAGCATAATTAGGAAAGTGGATCTTTCACAACTATAGAGAGCTCTCCATTCCACTCAGGTTTCAAATAATTATGCTTCACTGTGCTTTTTTTTTTTTTTTTTTACGGGGCTGTGACATCTTCAGTCTTATTCCGCAGTTTCATTGCATGGCTTTTCTTCATAGGTGTGATGGCATGGAGGAAGTTAAAAGCATGGACATAAGGGAAAGTTATCTTATATCATCAGTGCCTAAGCAACTACATATATAACCAAGAATTAGAAAAGGCAGCATAAAAAATCGGTCAAGATATACAAACAAATCAACAAGAAGAATGCAGATAAATTGAATCATGTCCTTCTACAAGCAGAACGCGTTTTGATCGGGGAAATCATGCATATATTCCATCAACACAACTGAAAGCCGAGGCAAATAAAAAGTAAAAAAAATGCAGTTCAGCAAAGGAAACCATCATTGATTGATTATACAATGACTTGCAGAAAATTGGAGAGTCTCTTACTTCACCTCCCACCATAACAAACAAAGCTATATTTAATTGATAGACAATATTCATCAAATTCGCGTCAGCATAACTGAACACCACCAGCTCTCCAAATATACTTCCTAAGTTTGCTTCTAAAACAGCTTCGACATCGAATTTCCAAACCAGAATCCCAAGTTACAATTACACAGACACAGACACACACACACACACACTTCGTAGTGTAAATCAAAGAAAATCAGGCATTTGGATTACTACCTTAACATCAGCTTGCTGGAAAAGAGATGAACAGATAGTATCCAATCACCAAGTCCAGTGGAAACTCCCACTCCAAATCCAGAAAATCCCAAAGTAGTACCGACAGCGAAATCCAGTTTCGCCCAATATGATAGATACGATACGACGAGAGCCAAGTGAAAATGCCTTACTTTCCCTTCTGGTCCCACGATCCACGAAGAAATCCTGTTTCATCCGGTAATCTTCTAATTATTACTTTTCGAATGGGGCTTTTAAGGCTTTTTTAACTAAATAAATCGAAAAAAAATAATAATTATGAAAATAGGGCGTTTTTGGGAGGGAACGAGTGGCCGAAGGTGATGTTGGTGAACACGTCGGGTGCCTCTTGAACGTTCTCGTTGGCCTCGACAAACACTTCAATTAGATTAAGTTCCGCATCAGCATCCAAGAAGTACGATAGTTCATCGTCGTTTGAAATTTGAAAGAGCCGCTGATAGAGTCGAGAATGCTGATAGTATTCATTCTTAACATGAACGGTTAAGGAGGAAAAATGGTTGTCGAGGCGAATAACCTCATATAGCATGCCCAGAAATTGAGCAAAGCTAGTGTCACGACGAATTCGTCTAAGAGAAATGGGTGGGATGCTGTAACGGATGGAGTTTGATTCAGTAATGATTTCGCCACCGTAGTAGATAGAGACTTGAATTTTGCGAGATGTCATAATTTGAGGAGAAATTTAAATACTTCAAGTTGTTTTTTTATATATCCAAGTATACGAAATTAGAGTTCTTTATATAGGGAAAATCGTCGCATTTAATGGACGCGACGTCGCATCTATTGGACGCGACGATTCCTCTGCAAAGCTCGTGAACGTTACGTCCACATCGGTTCTGCAAAAAGAAAAAATTATTGAAGATAACGCGTGAACGACTTGTCACATCGTCGCGTCTATTGGGCGCGACGTCGCATCTATTGGACGCGACGCCGGGCCCAGATACGTAATCGGCCCATTTTAGGGCCCGTTTAAACGTTTAAACGGGCCATAAATATCGTCGCGTCTAATGGGTGCGACGTCGCGTTTAATGCCCGCAAAAAGCTCTATTTTGGTAATATGTCCCAAAAACGCCATATTTTATTAATTAATATTTTTTTTCGATTTATTTTGTTAAAAAAGCCGGCTTTTAAAGTATACTAGGGCACCCTCAGTGTGTGTGAAAAAAAAATTAAAAAGAATTAATTAGAAAAAGAAGATAATTGATGAACAAAGTAAAGGTGTTTGGAGTAATTATTAATAATAGTGGAGGATTATGTTTGTAATAATTTTTTATTCTTTATTTAAAAAAATAATACTAAAAAAATAACCAAATCCAATTTTTACGTGGGTTAATTATTTATTTTATTTTATTTTTAATTATTAATTGCACATAAAATATGATTTGTTGATTGATACACCAAATGACAGTTTTAAGAGGGGCTCACACGCTTAATAAAAGACTAGTATGTGTGCACACCAACGTGTGTGCAAATAAAATTATTAATGTATAATTTAGAAAAATAAATTGATCGACAACTAAAAACGATGGGTTTGTTGAACCATTCCTTAAAAATAGGTGGTTGATTATTCTCGTAATTTTTTTTATTAAAAATGAATAAAAGACCAATTCAAACCCGATGGTAATATTTGAACGTGTGTTAATTTATTTAATTTTTCTTAATTATTAATTACAGCTAAAATCTCATTGGTTAATAATGTTATAACAATTTGACGATTTTTAAAAAATGTTTACGCTTAATAAAAGAGCTTAATAAAAGAGTATAGATTATAGATATTTTCTATAATTTGGGATTAAACGCGCATTTAACATTAAATAAGAATTGAAACGGCATAAATACCCTCTCGTCGGCATCGCCGATAGGTTGCTTTTCTACGACTTACCGTGTCCTCTTTTGGCATTTACGTTCGGACCGGTGATCACATTGCGTGTGCGGCTGCGGGAATGTGTAGATAGGGACGAGGCAAATTCTGAAATACAGGCCCATGGGCCCATAAAAGCCTAGGTATCGGCCCGGCCCGTAAAATTATGGGCCATTTGAAAACGCATCTCCTATGTCCTAATTCTCCGAAATATAATATAATATCAAGAAATGGTGAGGAATGAGTCATATATACGTCGGCACCAACATCGGATGTGATGCAATAGCGGTAAGAATTCCAGAGGTAGAATCGGGAGAAAAAAAGCACAACCCCGTGCGATTAGGGTTTTCGCCTAGCTATTGAAGGCATTTTATCTCCTCTCTGTCGCTTATTATATCCGTGTTTGTTTAGGTGAGCTGTTAGGGTACTCGGTTCTAATTTTTGTTTTTTCATCCTTTTCTTTTTGCAATTAGGGTTCTTGATTGTACCTTACCGCCTCAATCCATTCAGTGCCGATCTCGCTGGGTCTCTTACAAAGCTTCGATTTTCCAGTGATATGGTTGAAGCTTGGGCCCAATCAATTGAGCCATCGATCGCCGGTTAATCGGCGACTGGATCATCAACAGCCGTAGCTTTCTCTTGTATGGAAACTCGGAGCCGGAAACGGGCCGAGGCGTCCAGGTCACCATCGTCCTCCGGTCCCAACACTCAAGCTGCCAAACGCTCACGTACCTCAGCCACCTCCGGCCCTAGTTTGATCACCACTCGCTCACGTTCAGCTGCTGCTGCGCAAGCCACAAACGCCATGGAACCCGCACCCGAGCCCTCATCTGTCAGCGTCTCCAACACTCGAAGCCGACGAGGCAAGAATCCGTGCACCGATAAGGACAACCACGGTAATAACAGCAATAAGGACAATCTTAATTTGGACAAGGGCAAACAGAAAGAACTAGAAATCAGGCCTAGAGAAACTGCCAGGAGTTTAGGACTGAACGTCGACATGCACGATGAGGATAACGACAGTGAGAGTGGAGTTGGGGGTTTGCCCCATAATCTTTCTTCTGCAAGCAGTGCCTTGCAGGGTTTGTTGAGGAAGCTCGGTGCTGGATTGGATGATTTGCTTCCCAGCTCAGCGATTGGGTCGGGTTCGTCCTCGCAGGTGAATGGGCGGTTGAAGAAGATTTTGTCGGGTTTGAGGGCTGATGGTGAGGAAGGAAAGCAAGTTGAAGCTTTGACACAGCTCTGTGAGATGCTGTCGATTGGGACGGAGGAGTCTTTGAGTACTTTTTCGGTGGATTCGTTTGTGCCTGTGCTCGTGGGATTGCTTAATTATGAGAACAATGCTGATGTCATGCTTTTGGCGGCGAGGGCTATCACTCATTTGGTGGATGTGTTGCCTTCCTCTTGTGCTGCGGTGGTGCATTATGGTGCTCTCTCTTGTTTTGTTGCCAAGCTGCTGACGATTGAGTACATGGACTTGGCTGAACAGGTGTTTTTTTTTTCCTGGTGTGGTTGGTTGTGATGGTGTTTAATGGTTGTTTATTTTGTGTATCACTGGATTAACTCCTTTTTTTTCCCGAAGATAATGAGCTTATATATGTTTGACACAGTCTCTGCAAGCCTTGAAAAAGATATCTCAAGAGCACCCTACCGCTTGCTTACGTGCTGGTGCACTTATGGCTGTGCTTTCGTATATTGACTTCTTCTCCACAGGGGTCCAGGTGATTAATAGTGCATAGTCACGGTTTGTCTTTAATTTCATTTTCAGTAACTATCTCTGATGTTTGTACACGATTTCCTTTTATTCTTCTGCCAGAGGGTGGCCTTGTCAACTGCTGCAAACATCTGCAAGAAGCTCCCTTCAGATGCTTCCGATTTCGTGATGGAAGCTGTGCCATTGTTGACTAATATCTTACAATACCAAGATGCAAAGGTGACATGAGACTTAATTCTGAAGCTCTACTTCTACTCGGGGTTCTCACCCATGTTACGAGTTGCCCGTATCTATCTATACCCGTGCATTACAATTCACCATGTTCTTTATTACAGCTTCTAGAACATGCTTCTGTTTGTCTGACTCGGATTGCTGAGGCGTTTGCATCTTCCACTGAGAAACTGGATGATCTCTGCAACCATGGTCTTGTAACTCAAGCAGCCTCCTTGATTTCCCCCAGCAATGCTGGAAATGGTCAGTCCCTCAGTACATCGACATATACGGTGAGGGGGTGACTTATCTTTGCTTATTATATTCTGTGAGAGGCTGTAAATAAATGTGACATGATTTTGTTTTAGGGATTGATTCGTCTCCTTTCCACCTGCGCAAGTGGATCTGATTTGGGGGCAAAGTCCCTGCTTCTTCTCGGAATCAGTGGCATTCTAAAGGGCATTTTATCATGCACTGGCTCTCCTTCTAGCATGTCTGTTTCTCCTTCTTTAAGCAGACCCCCCGAGCAGGTATAAGCCATTTCCTCTCCCCTCTGCTGGCTTTGCTTATTGTCTAATATTTTCAGAAGATTCTATCATCATGGTTCTAATGTCTCCGGATTATCCACGCATGTGACATCTTTTTCTCTTTCTAGAGCAATTGTTGGGTGCTTATTTTTGTCAGTTTGAAGGAGCATGGTAACATTAATGATTAACGTCATTGTTTAATTTCTTTGCTTCGTTTTAAATCTGAATATGTTCTCACTATGGCAATTTTGTTTTGGGTGGAGTAAGCACTGGGTTAACAGGCTGTCAAACACTTTCTAACCTTGTTTTTTGAGGTTCATTATAACCTATTTAATTCTCCTTTTTGTATTTGGTATCAGATCTTTGAGATTGTGAACCTTGCAAACGAACTCCTGCCACCTCTTCCCGATGGAACGATATCTCTTCCAGCTAGCAGTAGTACGTTTGTCAAAGGCCCTGTTACTAGGAAGGGCCCTGTGGTAAACTCTTCCAATGGGAACATAAATGAGGTTTCTAGCCGAAAGAAACTTTTGGAGGATCAACCCGAGCTGTTGCAGCAATTTGGTGTGGATCTCCTTCCTGTTCTAGTCCAGGTTTGTTTTTCTTTAGTGTGGATGTCTCTCTTTTTTGTTACGAGAGCCCCAATGAATATCACTTCACGAATATTGGATGCAGATTTATGGTTCCAGTGTTAGCGGCCCTGTGAGGCACAAGTGTCTCTCAGTCATTTCGAAATTGATGTACTTCAGTCCCGCAGAAACTATCCAATCATTGAATATCAACACAAATATCTCAAGGTATGCTATTTGCTGTATCTATTTCTTGGCACAACTCAATTGATTCTAAATTTCACATTGTTTCTATCTTGTCTAGTTTCTTGGCCGGGGTTCTAGCTTGGAAAGATCCTCAGGTCTTGGTACCTGCTCTGAATCTCGCAGATACTTTGATGGAAAAGCTTCCTGAAACTTTTTCCAAGATGTTTTTGAGGGAAGGCCTCGTACATGCTGTGGATGCATTGATCTTGAGAACTTCATCCTCTGTTGAGAAGGAAAATGATTCTATTGCTGGATCCTCAACACGTTCCAGGCGAAACAGACGAAGAATTGGTAATTCTAATCCCGATGTGAACCCTGAAGACGATTCAAATACCCCAGCACCGAGCAATATTGTGCCTCCGAACTCAACTGATAGTGCAAAGTTATCTTCGCTTCGGGCAACAGTGAGTGCCCATGCAAAGGCATTTAAAGACAAGTACTTCCCTTCATCTCTGGATGGTTCCGAAGCTGGGGTTACCGATGATCTACTCAGATTGAAGAATCTTTGCACGAAGCTGAATTCGGGTACTGGTGAGCTGAAAGCTAAATCTAAGGGGAAATCTAAAATTTCCAGTATTGTATCTTCCGATGAATGCAACAGAGATGAAGAAATGATCGAAGTGATAAATGAAATGCTGCGAGAGCTCAGCAGAGAAGACGGCATGTCGACTTTCGAATTCATTGGCAGCGGAGTTGTCTCCGCGTTGCTCGGTTACTTAACGTGCGGGTGTTTCTCCAAGGAAAGAGTTTCTGAAGAAAGTCTTACGCGTATTCGACAGCAAGCACTCGGGAGATATAAGTCCTTTGTTTCTGTTTCCCTTCCTGCAAACATTGATGGAGGAAGTGAAATTCCAATGAGCATTTTAGTGAAAAGGCTTCAAGATGCTCTGTCCTCATTGGAGCACTTCCCTCTTGTCTTAAGCCATACATCCCGTGGAGGTGGTCCCTCGTCTTCTGGTCTCACTGCTCTGTCTCAGCCGATCAAGCTCCGTCTCTGTAGAGCTCAAGGGGAAAAAACACTTAGGGACTACTCTTCTAACATAGTTCTTATCGATCCATTAGCGAGCTTGGCTGCTGTTGAAGACTTCCTGTGGTCTAGGGTCCAAAGGAATAATGAGTCTAGTGGTTCAAAGCCTTTGAACTGTGATTCTCTTACAACTCCTGTTACTTCATCGTCGTCTGCTTCAACTACACCTGCTGCTGCTGCTACTCGTCGTCATTCGACGAGATCGAAATCCTTGATCGATTCGAATGAGGCTGCTCAAAAAGATGTTTCACTGGGAAAAAGCTCTAGCTCGTCGAAGGCAAAGGGGAAAGCTGTGTTGAAGCAGAGCCATGAGGAGGGAAGTGGTCCGCAGACGAGAAATGCTACTCGCAGGAAAGCTGCTGTGGAGAAAGAGAACGCTATGAAGGTTGCAGATGGGGACACAAATTCTGAGGTATACATAACATATGGAATTAAGGATTCTGATGCACATCTGTTACAAACCTGAAGTAATCCTGTTGAGTGACCACTTCACCTAAAAGGTTGACCTTCAAGGGAGTGTATCACTTTTTAATTTTATATAATTGATTTATTTCAAACACGATCCCTCGCGTCTAGGCCAATTTCTTTCTTACCTAGCGTTAGACGTGTAATTTTTTAAAATGGGTAGTCGTGAGGATTCGTACCCATGACATCTTTTGGCCTGAGCTCTGATACCATGTTGAGTGACAACTTCACGTAAAAGGTTAACCTTCAAGGGAATGTATCAATTGAAGGGAGTATATAATTAATTTATTTCCAACAAATCTCTTTAGCATGTTTCTCTAATGGAGTGTTTGTGTTGTGGTCTCACACATAATTTCTTTCATAGTTTCATTGAAATGTGGCATCATTTGTTGCAGGAGGACGAATTGGATCTATCTCCCGTAGGTATGGATGACGCGTTGTTGATTGAAGAAGACATATCCGATGAAGACGACGACGACGACGACGATGTCGACGACGAGGATGTTAGTGCCTTATATTCTAAACTCGAATTGATACATCACGGTACAATTTCGTGCTCTTTTTTTTTATTAGTTTGGGAAAAAAAATAAATTTCAGGTCCTGAGAGACGATACGCTTCCTTATTGGATGGCAAATTCCGTCCACGATGTGAAATTGGGCGACGCCACTGAAGACGGTGCCGCCCCTTCTGCGCCGAGCAACGCCCACAAAGCTCCGGCAAGTACTTCTTCTGAGGTCAAAATTGGAAATTCATTTAGTTCGAGGGGCGGCGGTGCAATGTCCTTTGCTGCTGCTGCCATGGCCGGACTGACAGCTGGCGGTAACGATAGAAGCATCGCGGGACTCAGAGATCTTCAGAGACGCTCGTTGAGTGATCCTCCAAAACTGATATTCACTGCCGGAGGAAGGCAGCTTAGTAGGCATTTTACTATTTATCAAGCAGTTCAAAGGCAATTTGCTACAGATGATGAAAACGAGGACGGTGGTTTTGGTGGAAGTGATGTTGTTTCTAGTGATGGAAGTAGGCTTCAAGGTGATATTTACACCATAATGTATCAGAAAGCAGATGCTGCCCAATCGGAGACACCTCTTCGGTCTGCAAAAGCTTCTTCTTCGCCCGGAAATCTCATCTCCGATGCGTCTCCTCGCCGCTTGACACTGCTCGACAGTATCTTGCTCGGTAAACTTCCTTGTGACCTCGAAAGGTCGAACCCCACGTACGAGATTTTAGCTCTTCTGCGCGTGTTGGAGGGCCTCAATCAGCTGGCCCCGAGGCTCCGCGTTGAGGCCGTCATCGATAGGTTTTCGGAGGGGAAAATCACGAGCCTCGACGAACTTGTTGTCAACGTCCCCGTGAAAGTTTCCCCGGACGACTTCGTGAACAGCAAGCTGACTCCTAAATTGGCCCGCCAGTTCCAAGACGTGCTTGCACTCTTCAGCGGGTCCCTCCCTTCGTGGTGCTATCAGCTCACGAAATCTTGCCCTTTTCTTTTCCCTTTCGAAATCCGCCGCCAGTACTTCTACTCGACCGCGTTCGGGCTATCCCGTGCACTGAACCGGCTCCAGCAGCAGCAGGGAGCCGACGGTGGCCACGGGTCCGCCGGTGAGATGGGGATTAGGGTCGGTAGGCTGCGGAGGCAGAAGGTGCGCGTGGCAAGGAACAGGATTTTGGATTCGGCTGCGAAGGTTATGGAGATGTATTGCAGTCAAAAAGCGGTTCTTGAGGTTGAGTATTTCGGTGAGGTGGGCACGGGATTGGGGCCCACTTTGGAGTTCTACACTCTTTTGAGTCACGAGCTGCAGAAAGCTGGGCTCGGGATGTGGAGGTCGAATTCATCCGGAAGGGAACCCTCGATGGATAGAGTTTCTGGGTTTTCTTTTTCGGGGGGAGATGAAGATGTCGTGCTTGCCCCTCTTGGGCTTTTCCCTCGTCCTTGGCCACCGAGTGCTGATGGTTCTAACGGGACCCAATTTTCTAAGGCGATTGAGTATTTTCGGCTGCTGGGGAGAGTTATGGCAAAGGCTCTTCAGGACGGGAGGCTTTTAGATTTGCCTCTTGCTGCTGCTTTCTACAAGGTTCTTCTTCATCAAGTAAGTCTATGAGGTGATTATTTCTCTCTTGGTCTTTTGCCTAAATTGTTGCTAAAATATTTGTGTAATAACTTTTCTTCAGGAACTTGATTTGCATGATATAATTTCGTTCGACGGGGAGTTGGGGACAACATTGCAAGAGCTGCACGCCCTTGTGAGGCGAAAGAAGTATCTGGAATCTAAAGGGAGTTACTACAATGAAGAAGAGTTACGGTTTCGTGGAGCTTCGATCGAGGATCTCTGCTTAGATTTCTCCGTGCCTGGCTACCCCACATACACTCTGAAGCCAAGCGATATTAATGTATGTCCTTTGACCTAAGTCAGTGTATTTAGTCAGCTTGTAGTATTGAATGATCACTTCACCTAAAAGCTTAAGCTTGAAGGGAGTGTATCATATTTTATATATATATATATATATATAATTTTATTTCCGAGATGCCCCCTCGCGTCTAGGCTGATTTCTTCATTATCTAACCTTAGACGTGTAGTTTTCTTTAAATGGGCGGTCATCAGGGGTCGTACCAAGGTCTCTTTGGCCCCTGAGCTCTGATACCACGTTGAATGACCACTTCACCGAAAAGCTTAAGCTTGAAGGGAGCAGTGTATCATATTTTAAGTTAATATAATTTTATCTCCTACACGAAGCACGAGACTAATATCTTATTCGTGGCACCTTCTGTTCTTTGCTCCTAATCAAATTTTCAGGTGGATATGAGCAATTTGGAAGAATACGTTTCCCTCGTGGTTGATGCAACCGTGGGGAGTGGAATCACGCGACAGGTGGAAGCATTTCGTGCTGGATTCAATCAAGTGTTTGACATCTCCGCCCTACAAATATTTTCTCCGAACGAGTTGGATTATCTTGTCTGTGGACGCAGGGAGCTTTGGAAGGTCTCTATTTTTGCCACCTTAAATTATGTTGGAAGATTTTTTCATTTGCCCAATTTTCACGTATACCAACCAATGCAGGCTGATTCTCTCGCTGCCCACATCAAGTTCGATCACGGTTATACTGCCAAGAGTCCTCCTATCGTGAATGTAAGTATATTCGATGGGCTCCTTATTTTTTTTTTCTTCTATTTATCGAACTTGTTATACGTTGAATTAGATATTAAATTAGAGAATAAACTCATCATTATCATTCTTCGATTTCTTTCACAGCTTCTTGAGATTATGTGTGAGTTCACACCAGAGCAGCAACGAGCCTTCTGCCAGTTTGTTACCGGGGCTCCAAGGCTTCCACCCGGTGGCCTTGCGGTCTTGAACCCTAAGCTCACCATCGTCAGAAAGGTGCGGTTTTACCTATTACAACAACGGTGTTGTATTTACGAGCCATCTCTATTCTTATATATATATATATATATATAGATATAAATCTTCTAACACTGTTTGAAAACAAACAGCATTCATCGGGTACCACAAGCAATGCAGCGGGGAATAACGGGCCCGGACAAGCAGAGCCATCTGCAGACCATGACTTGCCTAGTGTGATGACGTGTGCAAATTACTTGAAACTGCCGCCTTACTCTTCAAAGGTATATCTGCTTGAATCTTCAGTTGAGGTCCCTAGTGATTCATTTATCTGTTTTTGTTAATCCTGAATTTTTATGTCTGTGTAGGAAATTATGTACAAGAAGCTTCTCTATGCAATAAGTGAGGGACAGGGATCCTTCGATCTGTCATAAAATGAGAGCCCCTTCTTACAGTGATTGCAAACAATGACTCACAAGTACACAACCCCCCTTCCTTCACTATATATGCGCCTTTTAAGGTCGTCTTGCTTTTTAGATTTCTTGAAATTTGTCAGTTTATTTCAAGATCATGGATATTAATTGATACTGATTTTTCGTTGTTTGAGAAATATGTAGTGAATCATAATTCTTTTATTATGTTTGCTGAACCTGATTTGTGGGTTGTTTATAATTCTCTCAATAGGGTCATGGAGTAATATTTGGCTGGGTGGCAGCTATGATGGGGAATGATATTTGTTGTTTGATTTGTTTATTGTAAATGGTAGCGATATATTTGGAGGCCAAAAGAATTATTGTTTTGGTTGTTATCTATTTACAATACATATATGATTTTCTTGAGACATTTAATAATTTAATCAAGTATGAATCCATGCATAATGTTCTGCTTATTTCTCATTTTTAGTTATTTTATTTCCAACGTTGACGTGGTCGATGCTCTCATAGTCCATGCTTGACTAGTCAACTCATCTATATGTCACCAAGCATGTACCATTTTCTTTTTTCTTTTTCTTTGGGAGGATGATGCTCTTTTTTTTTTTGTTATATAAAATCATATAATATATGCATGTCAAAGAAGGAATAAAGAAAAACATATGTGCTGCGTATAGTTTTCTATTGATTCGTAGATCTTAATCAACGAACAAAGACGAACTAATCTGGCGGGCGGAGATTTGTAAATATGGTCAAGAATTCTAATAACAATATAATAATATTTAGTCATCGAATTTGAACTTGTAAGAAACGCAAGAATAGAGCGATGTATTTGACTGCTGTGAGTGTCGTTGAAAGCATTATTACGTGATGAATATTTTTTGACTTCAAAAGAAAGCTATTTCTAACCAAATTGTATATTTCAGTCATTGCATCCTTTTTTATGACCTTATCACTACTTGTGCAGTGAAAGGGAAAAATCAAACTTGAATTTCTCCTCATCATCTGCCGGTAAGAATAATACATCCAAATTCCAACCACGTTTTCCTAAAAAGCATATGATATTTTGTTCTTAAATGATTTTCAAAGGGACCAAAAAAAACTAAATACTTTTAGTTAACATCAAATATGGTCCCACATCTTCCTATTTTAGCCCGAGCCCCCTCAAGACGGTATGGTTGACTTCAAATCGACGGTAGTACAATCAAATCAGGGGCAATTTCGCCATTTCGTCTCATTCATAAAAAATTCAACTAACGGCGTTAGTGTAACGTCGCAGCAAGGGCGAACGACCCGCGATAGCCGGTGGAGATTTCTTACGCCAGCACCGTCACAACACCTTCCCGCAAAATATTGCCCGTTGTACGAATATATTTATCCCATCGCCGAACAAAAAACAGTAAACAAGATCAAGAAAATGACCCACTCTGATTTCTTTCGATCTATTTATTAATTTGAGCATATCCGCCTTTAACGGGTTTTGCTTTTTCGAACCACCGACGATTCTCCCATGCGTCAAAATTAAATCCTCACATCAATTTCAGATATCTTGTTATTCTTTTACTTAAAAAAATAAAACCTGATTTTTCGTCGTCGTGTGAAGGTGTTGCCAAGTGGGCCTTTTGCTTACGATTAATCCCTGGCGGCATTTCCTTGATTTTAAATGTCAGCGATTGCTTTTTTTGAATATTATTAGCGTGAACAGAAAACTTTAGGTAGGCTTCTGTTGTCCCCGTCCTCGTTATTTTTTTATATGCAAGCATGATTTGATTCAACGAGTGCGTTGAGGGTTTGTGTTTTTTCAATTTATTTATTATATATTTTATTAAGTGGTGGAAAATTGAAATTCCTACAAGCGCGAGCGATGCTTTTAGGTTAGAAAGTTTGGATTTTTCCGATTGTTTTCTCCTCTTGGTTGAATAATATATTAAACGAAGCGCCATTATTCCAAGAAATCACTCAACCCCTTTCCTTGAAAGAGCCATCTTATTACATGCAATACTCTTATGGCGGCTCCTAAACGTTAAGAAGAAGAAGAAAGGCCCAAAAGCTTTGACTGCTAAAGACTATTTCTTTACCCCTTTAAAACAAGATAAGAAAGAGCCTTGAGAATACTCTGTTGGGTTTTCTGTTTATGAGTTATTACCTCTAAGGGACAAATCAGAAATGACCTTTGAGAGATTGATCAGTTCTTCAAAGAAGACTATTTTGGTGGGCATAAGATTATTAGATAACCACGCCAAAGAGTTACTCGATTGGGCTCTGGTTAAAGTCGCCGACGCCGGAGACACCGTGGTTGCCGTTCACGTTTCCCGACATTCTGGTACTTTCTGTTCCTTATGGGAAGAGATTACTCGTTTCCCTCAAACCCTAATTGGATCAAAACTCTTTCTGCTATAGGTTGCCTGTCGAAGGAGAAGACTTCCATAAACGGCTACTTAGAAGACTACGAAGGCCTCTGCACCGAAAAGCAGGTTCCTTTTTACTGCCCAACAAAACGCCTTCTTTCGATATTAATAATACCGATTGCTTTATGCTTTGTGTGGTACCTTTTTAGGTCTCTCTTAAGGCCGAATTCTTGAGAGGAAAATCCATCAGAAGAGCTCTGGTGAGAGAAGCAGAGAAGGGCAACGCATCAGCTGTTGTAGTGGGAATCACCAAGCATAGCTCTCTCGGGTTAGTTTCTTCAGGCTGCAACGCACAATTTTTATTTTTATTTTCCTTTTTATAAATTATGGGTTGCGATCTTTGATTTGATAGTGTTTAAATTCAGGGGACGCCTTTCGGTGGCTAAATACTGCGCGAAGAGGCTCCCTTTTGCAGTCGAAGTCATGGCCGTATACAGCGGGAAGATCGTTTTCAGCAGCAGGTCATCGAAAATCGCATCACAAGGTAACGATAAATTGGGATAATCCCACTTTTGGTTCCCGATGTTTGCCTGTTCAGCTAATTTGGTCCCTTATGCTTCTACTTGCCAGTTTCGATATTGTCTGATTTGGGATAATTTTGGTCCCTCGATTAATTTTCCATTATATTGAATGAATTAATCTGAACGTTCCAAGTGTCGCAAAATGGATGGACTTCTTATTTATTTATTTTTTTGATAATCTTGGTTCCAAAATTGGTATATTATTGGAAAATTCCATCTGACTTGACGAAAAATGTAACCGATTGACCAAAATTATCTCAAATCAGACAACACCGGGACTAAATGTGTCAAGTTAAAACAGTGATACCAAAACTGACAACGAACAGGGACAAAAAGTGAGGGATAATTTAAAGAAAGGGAGTGAAAAGGAAGGAAATTAAAAAAGAGGGAGCTTGACTTTTTCAATTCAATAAGAGGGACTCACTTAGTTAAATAAGTAATTAATCAATATATCCATTTAATTAATAATATTTTAATAGTTTAAAATTATATTTTCGTTTTTTAGGTTTTAGAATGCAGATTTCGTCGCTTTTTCTTCGTCATTTCTCTTAAAATCATCTTCAAATTAGCACATATCTTACCCGATTTTCTGAAAAATTAATACAAATTCGCATGGGTCTTGAGTTTTCGTTATGATTAAAGGTAGATTTAGGCGAAATAATTGAAAATATTAAAGATACACTCGAAATCGAATAAGATTGACAGACCTATTCGAATTCGAATAAGTCTTATTCGAGTTCAAATAAGGCTTATTCGAGTTCGAATACGCCCTATTCGAGTTCGAATAACCCTATTCGAGTTCGAATAAGTCCTATTCGAGTTCAAATAACCCTATTCGAGTTCAAATAACCCTATTCGAGTTCAAATAAACCTTATTAGAACTCGAATAAGTCCATTTAAACTCGGATAAGCGTTATTAGAACCCAAAAGACCATGATTCGAATTCAAATAAGAGTATAATTAATACTTGTAATTTTATGATAATAATATCAAGTCATTAATATCAAATAATAGTCAATGAAATACTATAATTAGTTATGACAATGTTTAATGAAGATGTCTAATGAGTTGGGTAAATGTAATGAAAATTTAAATGAGTTTTGTGTGAGTTGCTATAATGTTACAACTTGTATTTAAGTGAATTACTATAATATGATATCTAAACATGTGCTCTACATGATGGCAACTAAAATGAGTTGTGTCAATGTGATATACAAACTTCGATGAACTTATTGAATAATGTTTATTAATTATATTGTGATACACAAAACTTTCATAAGCTTCTTCGTATAATGTTCATCTTGAATCGAGTTTAATATTTATCTTGAGTTAAAATTGATTATTCGGGTTCGGGTTCAAATAAGCCCTATTCGGGTTCAAATAAGGTTATTCGGATCCGAATAAGGGTTATTCGAGTTCGAATAAGCGTATTCGAACTCGAATAAGCCCTATTCGGGTTCAAATAAGCCCTATTCGGGTTCAAATAAGGTTATTCGGATCCGAATAACAAACTTCGATGAACTTATTGAATAATGTTTATTAATTATATTGTGATACACAAAACTTTCATAAGCTTCTTCGTATAATGTTCATCTTGAATCGAGTTTAATCTTTATCTTGAGTTAAAATTGATTATTCGGGTTCGGGTTCAAATAAGCCCTATTCGGGTTCAAATAAGCCCTATTCGGGTTCAAATAAGGTTATTCGGATCCGAATAAGGGTTATTCGAGTTCGAATAAGCGTATTCGAACTCGAATAAGCCCTATTCGGGTTCAAATAAGCTCTATTCGGGTTCAAATAAGCCCTATTCGGGTTCAAATAAGGTTATTCGGATCCGAATAACAAACTTCGATGAACTTATTGAATAATGTTTATTAATTATATTGTGATACACAAAACTTTCATTAGCTTCTTCGTATAATATTCATCTTGAATCAAGTTTAATCTTTATCTCGAGTTAAAATTGATTATTCGGGTTCGGGTTCAAATAAGCCCTATTCGGGTTCAAATAAGCCCTATTCGGGTTCAAATAAGGTTATTCGGATCCGAATAAGGGTTATTCGAGTTCGAATAAGCGTATTCGAACTCGAATAAGCGTATTCGAACTCGAATAACCTTTATTCGAACTCGAATAACCTTTATTCGAACTCGAATAACTCTTATTCGGGTTCAAATAACCCAGATTATTCGAACTCGAATAAGGGTTATTCGAAATCGAATATATCTTATTCGAACCCGAATAAAGCTTATTCGAATTCGAATAAGACATAACTGAAACGACGAATTCATTTAAGTGACTAAACTAATATTAATGACTTTTTACTCAGGGTATTTTTGACGGGATATTTTGATAAAAGGGATCGAAACATATTTTATTTAAGATGGAGGGATTGTATAGAAAAAGTCAAAAATACCCTGAGTAAAAAGTCATTAATATTAGTTTAGTCACTTAAATGAATTCGTCGTTTCAGTTATGTCTTATTCGAATTCGAATAAGCTTTATTCGGGTTCGAATAAGATATATTCGATTTCGAATAACCCTTATTCGAGTTCGAATAATCTGGGTTATTTGAACCCGAATAAGAGTTATTCGAGTTCGAATAAAGGTTATTCGAGTTCGAATAAAGGTTATTCGAGTTCGAATACGCTTATTCGAGTTCGAATACGCTTATTCGAACTCGAATAACCCTTATTCGGATCCGAATAACCTTATTTGAACCCGAATAGGGCTTATTTGAACCCGAATAGGGCTTATTTGAACCCGAACCCGAATAATCAATTTTAACTCGAGATAAAGATTAAACTTGATTCAAGATGAATATTATACGAAGAAGCTAATGAAAGTTTTGTGTATCACAATATAATTAATAAACATTATTCAATAAGTTCATCGAAGTTTGTTATTCGGATCCGAATAACCTTATTTGAACCCGAATAGGGCTTATTTGAACCCGAATAGAGCTTATTTGAACCCGAATAGGGCTTATTCGAGTTCGAATACGCTTATTCGAACTCGAATAACCCTTATTCGGATCCGAATAACCTTATTTGAACCCGAATAGGGCTTATTTGAACCCGAATAGGGCTTATTTGAACCCGAACCCGAATAATCAATTTTAACTCAAGATAAAGATTAAACTCGATTCAAGATGAACATTATACGAAGAAGCTTATGAAAGTTTTGTGTATCACAATATAATTAATAAACATTATTCAATAAGTTCATCGAAGTTTGTTATTCGGATCCGAATAACCTTATTTGAACCCGAATAGGGCTTATTTGAACCCGAATAGGGCTTATTCGAGTTCGAATACGCTTATTCGAACTCGAATAACCCTTATTCGGATCCGAATAACCTTATTTGAACCCGAATAGGGCTTATTTGAACCCGAACCCGAATAATCAATTTTAACTCAAGATAAATATTAAACTCGATTCAAGATGAACATTATACGAAGAAGCTTATGAAAGTTTTGTGTATCACAATATAATTAATAAACATTATTCAATAAGTTCATCGAAGTTTGTATATCACATTGACACAACTCATTTTAGTTGCCATCATGTAGAGCACATGTTTAGATATCATATTATAGTAATTCACTTAAATACAAGTTGTAACATTATAGCAACTCACACAAAACTCATTTAAATTTTCATTACATTTACCCAACTCATTAGACATCTTCATTAAACATTGTCATAACTAATTATAGTATTTCATTGACTATTATTTGATATTAATGACTTGATATTATTATCATAAAATTACAAGTATTAATTATACTCTTATTTGAATTCGAATCATGGTCTTTTGGGTTCTAATAACGCTTATCCGAGTTCAAATGGACTTATTCGAGTTCTAATAAGGTTTATTTGAACTCGAATAGGGTTATTTGAACTCGAATAGGGTTATTTGAACTCGAATAGGGTTATTTGAACTCGAATAGGACTTATTCGAACTCGAATATGGTTATTCGAACTCGAATAGGACTTATTCGAACTCGAATAGGGCGTATTCGAACTCGAATAAGCCTTATTTGAACTCGAATAAGACTTATTCGAATTCGAATAGGTCTGTCAATCTTATTCGATTTCGAGTGTATCTTTAATATTTTCAATTATTTCGCCTAAATCTACCTTTAATCATAACGAAAACTCAAGACCCATGCGAATTTGTATTAATTTTTCAGAAAATCGGGTAAGATATGTGCTAATTTGAAGATGATTTTAAGAGAAATGACGAAGAAAAAGCGACGAAATCTGCATTCTAAAACCTAAAAAACGAAAATATAATTTTAAACTATTAAAATATTATTAATTAAATGGATATATTGATTAATTACTTATTTAACTAAGTGAGTCCCTCTTATTGAATTGAAAAAGTCAAGCTCCCTCTTTTTTAATTTCCTTCCTTTTCACTCCCTTTCTTTAAATTATCCCTATTTTTGACTTTTTCTATACAATCCCTCCATCTTAAATAAAATATGTTTCGATCCCTTTTATCAAAATATCCCCAAAAAGTGATTTTACCCCGATAAATTCGATAAACCTCTTGCTGGTAAATAAAATCATCGTGCGATTAATCTTTCTTTCTTCATCTTTTGGCATCATTCATTAGATCCAAAGCCGAGTATTTACACCAACGACGATGATAATAACGGCGCGTGGAGAGACAACTACTCGGAGTTCGGCGAATCCGAGGTATTATCAGAGGCGAGCAGGTTCAGCTTCGATGGAAGAAGAGACGATGATTTAAGCCCTACCGTGAGAAGAAGAAGAAGAAGAATCGGAAGAGGCTCTCTGAGTTCGATTTCGCTTCCGCCGGAGGATTTCACCAAGCAGAGGCCAGGGTGGCCTTTGCTTCAGACGAGTAGTTTAATTTCTCAGCCTTCTCTCGAAGCGAGGAAGAAGTCGGTGGTTCAGTGGGTCATGAGCTTACCGCATCGGTCCTTGTCCGAAATTCCCGAGGATTCTTTCGCGCGTTTGCCTGAAGATTTGGAGGAAGTATTCGGAAGCTGCTGCGGTTCTTCACCTTGTGAAGTGTTTTCCCTTCACGTCCTCAGAAAGTCCACTGCTGAGTTTTCCTCAGGTTTTTTTCTTTTTGGTTAATTACTTTTTTTAGTCTTTTAATTTAAGGGGACAAATAATTTAGGTGGTGCCACTATACGGACAATGAAATTAAGCAATTTTGGGATATTATTTGCCGGAACCTTAGATTTGTTCCAGAATTGCATACTTTTAAAAGTTATGTTCGTATAATGCCACCCATAAATACGCCGGAATCCTATGTTATAGGCCAGAATCCTTGAATTTAGAGCGAAAATTAGGGTTCCGATTGAAAATGTCCCAAAATTGCTTAATTTTAAAAGTTCATGTCCGTCTAATGCCACCCCTAAATACACCGGAATCATGTATTATACGCCAAAACCCTAGAATTTGAGACAAAAATTAGAATTCCGATGTAAAATGTTCCAAAATTGCTTAGTTTTAAAAGTTATTATCCGTATAATGCAACACATAAATTATTTCCTCTGTAATGCCGCAATCCTAAAAGATAATTAACCCTCTTTTTTTTCTTATCTAAAATGGTCATCGGATGTTTGTAATAAAGCATGGTTTTTTATTCGTGAAATGTCTGATTCGAACAGGAAATCTTATCGGTAAGGGAGGGAGTAACTCCGTGTACAGAGGGATTCTTCCGGTAGGAAAACAAGTTGCGGTGAAAGTAATGGAATCTTCGAAGGAATCGAAGAGACAATTTATTCAAGAAGTCGAAATAATGACAACACTGAAGCACGAACGCGTCGCGCCTCTGCTCGGAATCTGCGTGGAAGACGACAACTTGATTTCCGTATACGATTATATCTCTAAGGGAAATCTCGAAGATAACCTACACGGTGAGTGGAAAAAGAAGCATTTTTTATACTTTTTTTTTTTTCTTCTTAAATCATGTTAGAAATTATGGTTCATCGATGAAGCAGGTGGCAAGAAAGGAGATTCTGTACTGAAATGGGAAGTGAGGTTTCGCGTAGCCGTTGGAATAGCAGAAGCTTTAAATTATCTGCACAAAGACTCGCCGAGGCCCATGATTCACCGAGACATTAAGTCTTCGAACATTCTTTTGACAGATGATTTAGAGCCAAAGGTATTAAAAACTCAAGCTTTAAAATTCAAATAGATCCCTCATTCTTCACCTAATCACAATCTAATCCTCCTTAACATTGATCTGTAAAAACAGTTGAGTGACTTTGGATTGGCCATGTGGGCACCTGAAAAAGCACCGTTTTTCACCGATAACGACGTAGTGGGAACATTCGGGTACCTCGCTCCCGAGTATTTCATGTACGGTAAAGTCAGTGACAAGATCGATGTTTATGCTTTCGGGGTCGTTTTGCTAGAGTTGTTAACGGGCAAGAGACCGATTGGTTTGGAGACGAATAAGGGCCAAGAAAGCTTAGTGATGTGGGTAAGAAGATGATGAACATCGTTAAAACGGTGAAGATTATTACACTTCTTTCTCATTTTTAGGATGTTGAAAGAAGATCCCGTGTTTTAACAATGCAGGCGAGACCGAGACTGCAGAGCGGGGATTGGAAGAGCATGTTGGATCCGACTCTAGAAGAGGATGTCGATGAGGATCGAACGCGTAGAATGGCTCGAGCCGCTGGTCTCTGTTTGACTCAAGCGGCTCGGCTTCGTCCCAAGATTTCCCTGGTAAAACTAGCAGAGCTGTGGTTGGAAATAAAATATATAAATTTAAAATAGGCCAAATTACTAAATTAGGTCATTAACTATGTCTTTCGTGTTTTTTGGGTCACTAAATTTCATAATTGCAAACTTTTGTCGTTAAGTAACGTATCTGATTTTTTTTTTTGGGTCACTGGTGAATTTTTCCGGCAAAAATCGTTGTAAATCCGACGTGGCCGATGACGTGGCTGCTTATATGTCATCGGCCACGTCGGATTTCCGGCGATTTTCGCCGGAAAAATTTACCGATGGCCCAAAAAAAATCGGATACGTTACTTAGTGACATAAGTTTCCACTTATCAAACGTAGTGACGCAAAAAAAATCAGATACGTTACTTAGTGACCTAAGTTTCCAATTATCAAACATAGTGACCCAAAAACAAAATGGATATAGTTAGTGACCTAATTTAATAATCTGGTCTTTAAAATATGATGTATTTCCTTCAAGCTTTAGTTTTAAGGTGAATTGGTCATTCAACTTGGTATCAGCCTACACGTGAGAGCCGTGTTGGAAATAAAATATATAAATTCTGAATATGATACGTTCCTTCAAGCTTAAGCTTTTAGGTAAAGTGGTCATTCATCAGCAGCCATGTGTATGAACACTGTATCTTCTTTCATGGCAAGTCATTGGGCTAAGGATGTTTTGTATCTTTGTCTCTCTGGCTTAGGTTCTTAGCATCCTTCGGGGAGAGGAATGCATCGATGCATCAGAAAGAAATAGTGATAATAGTAATAATCCCGTTGATGATGATGATGACGAAGTTTATCCGAATTCAAGCGCGGAATCGCACCTTAACATGGCGTTTTTCGATGTAAAGGACAACTCAGCTTCTTCGTTCAGCAGCAGCAACAGTAGCAGTAGTCTTTCTGTTGAAGAATACCTCAAGAAAAGATGGAGCAGGGCTTCGAGCTTAGAGTAGATTATTAGTATACTATCTACATCGCAATGCACCCAATTATGATGAGGTGATCGTAGAAGAATCATCATTTCTTAATTCATAAGGGTGTGTTTGGTATGCGGAATCCGTGTGTGAAAAGTACGACGGAAAACTAAGTTAGCGCATCAAACGTTTGTACTTTACGCTTCGACCATTGTACCTCTACATCTTTCCATTTCTTTTCCTTACCGAATTCCGCAAAACCAAACGCACCCTAAATGTTCGTTCTCGATGGATTGTGATTCTCAAGTTAGATCATCCACGCTCGGTCGCTCACTGCAATTTTTTTTATATGTATATTATATAATTCTTTAGTACTAATAATCAATAATTGATACAATTAATAATTTAAAATAATAAACCTGAAAAATTCTATCTTTTTTATGGATAATTACTAATATTCCCTGTGGTACCACTTAATTACACTTCCTTTGATTATAGTAATTACACTTACATCTCATTTAGTTTAATCAAAATTTACACTAACATCCCTTCATGATATTTTGGACGTAAATTTAATAATTCGGGCATCGAAATTTATTGTTAGTGGTTATATTTCGTAAAATAAACATGTTTAAGCATGTTTATATTTTGTGGGATTCACCTCCAACAACTATTCTAAAAAGGGCAGCTAAAACTTTTTCTGGAACGCCATCGATTTTGAGGAAAAGGAACGGGGACATTGCGATAGAAGGGTATATAGTAATAGTTTTAATAGTTCGTGAAGCCCTTCATAGGATGCACGATAGATGGGTTCATAATATATTTTCATAACTCCTTTTCATATCTAGAATGTGATTTTTTTTTTAACGACTTTTTTCCATTATGATAGGAGGAAACAAATGCATCTCGAATTATCACTGAAAGTGATTCTACAACCGGAGTCCTCCGATAGATCAGGGATTCGATTTAGACCGAACTTAGTCGGAATATGAGGACTACGATGGCGTTGTGTGGTACCCACCTGACCAAAAAAAAATGCAATTAATATTTCAACACACTTAGTTTTTTTATAATTGCTTTGGTTATTTTTTGTCAAAGTTGCCCTTTTTTTTTCTTATTTCATACCAACATAAAAAAAATATATATGTCAAAATTTCTACCCATAATAATTCTCACAACAAAAACATATTTAAAGTCAGGCCCACCACACTAAAATTGGGCCATAATTTTTTTTTATTAGTTTATTTAAAATAAAGCCGCAGGTTTGATTTTAAGACCGGATATAACCGATTTCCGATATTTTTATATCACAAGACAACTAACTTTACGGGACAATATTCTCCGATTTGTATCCTCCATAATAAAATATGCTGTTTTCTAACACGCTAACGTGACGTTAAAAACATATTCTCATATTCGTTCTATATATTACCAATTATTATAAGCTCAAATACCAACTTTTGTCAACTATCGCCCCATGTTTATATCTTTCCATCCCACAGTTTTTTCTCATATGTGAATCACGTTCCTCCGTGTTTGGTATTGACTCATTAACTGAAACCTTTTCATTGCTTATTGCTCTAACCAACCGGTCTCTCATTTGACTAAACCACAGTTCAAATTCCACCAACCCTATATATATATATATATATATATATATATATATATATATATATATATATAATCATCAGTTCCTCGAACAATATCATACCAAGACATCATCAGTTATCCGTGTCGGAAGAACTGAAGCACAACGTAGCAATGGAGCATTATTATTACATTCTCGGTGTCTTCTTAGCCTTCGTTTTCGGGTTAGTGTTAATGTACAAACAGCTGGTGGATGAGAGCATCGGTAAACCGGCTCGGCCCGTGGTGCCTCGGGCCGGTCGGGAAGCAGCCACCGATGATGCTAAGGCTCGGACCGACGGGCCCCCCGATGTAGTCATTGTGGGTGCCGGCGTTGCGGGCTCGGCTCTCGCTTATTCTTTGGCTATGGTGCGTGCGATTCTTGTTTTAGATCTGTTTTATTACGAGCTTTTTATTAATCACTTTTGTGGATTGAATTATTTTTTATTTTTTCGGGATAATAATTCGAAGGACGGACGCATAGTGCAAGTGATCGAGAGGGATTTGAGCCAGCCCGATCGGATTGTCGGGGAGCTGTTACAGCCCGGAGGATACCTCAAGCTGCTCGAGTTGGGCATGGAGGGTATGTTATGTTTTGATTGAAGGGAGAATATTTTTTTAATTATTTTTTTTTAGTCATGTATATTTGACCGACATTTTATGCACGAATTAACGGGTGATAATTTTAAGACAATAAGTTTCGAAATTGAAGCAACTTGAGAAGAAATGACGCTTAAACAGAATTTCAGCCCTGAATTAACCAGCCACACTTCACAATTAATATGACCAAAACTCTTACGTGCTGTCAGACACGCTAATTTGGACCATATTTTTCCCAATCGCGTATGCTTTTTCTTCAAATTAATCATCACGTGCACCTTATGTGGTTCATTTCGGACTGAAATTCGGTTTCGGACGTTAATTGTCTGCAAATTAATTCAATTATTCTTATGCCTAAAATTGTGTCTCACGTGTCTTAATTCCGTGTTTAAATTAGGTTTCGAGCGTCCGAATTTGCATCAACTTCGAAATTTATTGTACTAAAATTACAACCCATAAATTTAGGTGTACTCAATGACCCAAATATTACCGGAATAATAAAAATTGAGCATTTTTTGTTTAACACATATTGTTAGAATCTTAAGCCTTCTTTAACATTTCATTGCAGAGTGTGTTGAAGGGATAGATTCTCAGAAAGTGTACGGATACACTCTCTACAAGGACGGCAAGTACGCAAAGCTCACATACCCTCTGCAAGAATTCAGCTCCGACGTTTCCGGCAGAAGCTTTCACCACGGAAGGTTCATCCAACGGCTGCGAGACAAGGCTTCCTCTCTTCCAAAGTACAAATCTGAAATCTCCACCGTTGCTACTAATTACCTTAATATCTCCGAAAATATTATTTAATATAATACAATAATAATAACCCACTCAGCGTGAGAATGGAGCAAGGCACGGTGACCTCTCTGATCGAAGAGAAAGGAACGGTGAAAGGCGTCAGGTACAAGAACAAGGAGGGCCGTGACGTCACGTCTTACGCTCCGCTGACGATCGTCTGCGACGGTTGCTTCTCCAACCTCAGAAAGAATCTCTGCATACCACAGGCAAATAAAAAGATTTTGGCAACGCCATCAAAATTTTCGATTATATGTGTTATTATTACCTTAAAGATTCCTTTTTTTTTTTTGTTCTTTTTGCAGGTAAACATCGTATCCCACTTTGTCGGCATGGTCCTCAGCCTCGAAAACGGCGAGCTCCCTCACCCCAACCACGGCCACGTCATCTTGGCCAACCCCTCGCCGGTGCTGTTCTATCCCGTGAGCACCACCGAGGTCCGGTGCTTGGTCGACGTGCCCGGCCAGAAGCTGCCGTCGATCTCCAACGGAGACATGGCTGTGTACATGAAGACAAAAGTGGCTCCTCAGGTAATTCGTGCAATAGGCCCTTTTTTTAATTGAAAATTATAAGATTCGGTCATTTATTATTTCAGTTTCGTTTTTAGTCATTGCAAAACTAGGATATTATATTTGCATATTTTAACAAAATTGTGTCCTCAGGGAGTTTTTCTGAAAAAAATTACCGGAAATCCGACGTGGACGCTACCTAATGTGGCTGCTGACATGTCATCGTCCACGTTGGATTTCCGATAATTTTAACCGAAAAATTGACAAATTACCTAATTTTGTTGAGATATAAAAAGCAAATGAGACCTAATTTCGCAATTATAAAACATGATGAGCCAAAAATAAAAATATGTATGATTACTGATCCAATCTTATAATTATGCGCTTCTCTTACTATCTAATTCAAAGACATTATTTTTACTTATTTCTTTGGCCTGAATAAATCCCAGCTCCCGCAAGAACTGCGCGGCGCGTTCCTCGAGCAAGTGGAGAAGGGAGACATAAGGTCGATGCCAAATAGATCCATGCCGGCCTCTCCTCTCCCGACACCTGGCGCGATCCTATTGGGAGATGCGTTCAACATGAGGCATCCTCTGACCGGCGGAGGAATGACCGTGGCATTGGCGGACGTCGTGGTGCTCCGGGACCTGTTGAGACCCCTCGACGACTTCAACGACGCGCCGGATCTCACCAAGCACCTCGAAGCTTTCTACACCCTTCGCAAAGTAATTGTTATATTATAAGCTTAAAGCTCCAATTCGTGGAAAGTAAATTTAATAAATTCCAAATTACTAAATCAGTTCACTAATTATATAAATTTTATTGGGTCATTAAGTTCCATAATTGCAAACTTAGGTCAAAGCCACATATCTGATTTCTTTTGGGTGGTCAGTAAATTTTTTCGGCGAAAATTGCAGAAAATTCGACGTGGTCGATGACATGTCACCAGCCACGTTAGCGACCATGTCGGAGACGACCACATCATGGTGATCCAAAAGAAATCAAATACGTATATAGTGAGCTAAGTTTGCAATTATATGAAACTTACTAGCCCAAATAAGACGAGATCCATAACTAAGACACATAATTTAGTAATTTGACATTTAATGGGATAATACTAATTTTGGTCCCCAATGTTTGCATTATGAACAAATTTATTCCCCGATGATTTAATTGTACCAATTTAGTCCCCTATGTATCAGAAATGAACCAATTTGTCGATTTTCAGTTAAAATCACTAACTGTGAGACACGTGGCACGCTGGGATGATGTCACTTATCGATTTTCTGTTAAAATTGATGGTTTCTGTTAAGTTGGAACCAAATTGGTTCATTTTCGAAACATATGAGACTAAATTGGTTTAATTGAAACATCGAGAATTAAAGTGGTTCATAAGTAAACAATGGGGACAAAAAAAAAGTTTTATCCCTACATTTAATCATATAAACAATTAATTACTCTCTCTCTCTCTCTCTCTCTCTCTCTCTCTACAGCCGGTGGCTTCGACGATAAATACACTTGCGGGGGCTCTTTACCAGGTTTTCTGCCCGTCGCCGGACCAGGCGAGCAGGGAGATGAGGGAGGCGTGCTTCGACTACCTGAGCCTCGGAGGGATGTGCTCGCAGGGCCCGATTGCCCTTCTCTCGGGCCTGAACCCGAGGCCCATGAGCCTCGTGGCCCACTTCTTTGCGGTGGCGGTGTACGGCGTAGGGCGTTTGCTCCTGCCGTTTCCTTCGCCCGAGCGTTTGATGCTCAGCGTGAAGCTGCTCCTGGTAAATAAATCTCCATCATCATTCGTTGGGATCTTTTCTTCCGATTATATTATATTGTAATTTATTGCGATGAGAATTGAGATGTATATTATCTTTGATTTTGTTGCAGAGTGCTTATGGGATTATATTTCCCATCGTGAAGTCGGAAGGAGTTCGGCAAATGTTCTTCCCCATCACGATTCCGGCGTACAACAGAGGCGCTTCGGTTGTGATGAAGAGCGCAATGTTCGATATGATGGCTTGATGAATCATTAGTGTACTAGTACGAGGAAACATTTTTTTGCTATGTTTTTAAATGTTCATATTGTTTTTTTTTTTTCATTTGTTTGCTGCAATCTCTTTGTAATATAACCCTTCGGAGTATTCATTTTTCCCAAGTTGACAAGAACCAAACTTAAAACAGACTTAGCAATTCCCTGATTAGTGATGGTGTTTTCATAAGAGAAGGGATTTTACTAATTTAATGTTGAAAACCCATAAATTAAAAAATGTAGCAATTACAATGTAAAATACTTATACTTAATCTATTCACTAACAATAATAAATTATGGGATGAAAGTTTCAGAATAATAAATTTCGAAATTGAATTAATTCGAGGACATAGCATAGGTGAGTCACCCATGACAATTAATTTGGAGAAAATTGGACGTCGTGTTGTTGGAAAAATTCGGTCCATAGCACCTACATCGGACGAATTGGAGTAATTTGTAGACAATTAACGACGGACATCTAATTTTTAGCAAGGAATTAACACGCATGATGTGCACTGCGATGATTAATTTTACGGAAAAATCATACGTGGCGTCAGAAAATTCAGCTCAAATAAGCGTGTCGTTCACCGTGCGGGATTTTTGCCCCGATGTTATAAACGGCTCACTTGTTAATTTAAGACTGGAATTTGATTTTCAAGTGTTAAATGTCCTCAAGTTACTTTAAGTTGTAAACTTGTCCTAAAGTTGTCGCTCTTAATTTAAGTGTCCCTTGAAATTGACACTCCACCCAAAAAGCAAGGCTGAAAAAGTAATTAGGCCTAAAATGCGTAAAAAATAATCTACATTTTAAAAATAGTAAATTAAGATATACGAGCAGGCCCGACGTGCTTGAAGGTTCGGTGGGGCCTCTAAAATGGGCTATTTTATTAATGGATTGGGCCTAAGTTGTGGGCCTAATCTATGGGCTCTTTTTCGTACAGTTATTAAATTCTTCTGAAATAATCAACGCAAGAAAGGTAACGAAAGTGATCTCATTCAATCGATACAGATGTCCTCACAATGTTATTTCTGGACACTTGTCTTATATTAGTAGAGTTCATCGACTACGTTATATATATATATATATATATATATATATATATCAATAATTGACAGTTTCATTGCCAGGATTATTTATGCATTACATGCTGAATTTTATTTTTTTTTGTCATTATTATTCGCTTGTTTCCATTCAATTAAATTCAGCCGACAATATTATGGACTCCTATTATGTAATTTAACGGAGGACTGAATCAATTCACGACTATATTGGGATGTGAACGTGGTGATGTTTTCAAGGATGATTTAATAATTAAAAAAAGCAATATATAATTTGGAGGATTGACCCTAACTAGAGTTTGAAATGCAATGTGATAATTGATCAAGACATAAGACGACTTCATTCATGAGACTCACAAGTCACATACATTCAACCGCCAACCGTCTTTAAATTGATTAATAGAAAGTTTGGTGATTTACCATTGTAAATATTTAATTTGTTTTGAGTTAAAATTTGGATCTAATCAATGCATATCTATCTGAATTATCTATTCAGAAGGCTCTTGATGCTTCATTCTTCAAGCTAAGGGTAGCTCGAAAGTTCCAAGAAATTGCAGGCTTTTTGACGTTTTTTTCGAAGAGTCAAATGTGAATTAGTATATGATAATTTTTCTTAACCTATTCAATGAATGAGACGTTTTTCATCTAACGTAATTTATTGAAATTACATCAGATTCATGTAACGCCTTTGTTTTTTGGGAAATCTCTTCTAATATTATACTGACCGTTTTAACGTATATATTCTAAACTACATGCCTCAATCTCATATACCAAATAAAGAGATATGTCATATTGAAGTTGAACGCATCCCGTATTTGAATAAATTACATAATCTTTCCAAAAATTATTAATTTTACTTAATCTTTGAAAAAAATTGATTTGTATCACGATATTTTCGTGGATTCCATTCAAATAGACACCGCAGATGTGACATCTTAACAATATATAAATTTAACTTGAAAAAAAAAACAATATATAAATTTAAATGTATACACACACATACATAGATAGATACATATGTATTTGTTGTGACATTTATGGACGCGCACAAAGGCGGTTGACCGTTAATTAAGGAAATCAAGATTTCAAATTACAGCACGAGAGCCCATAAATTCAAAGATCATGAAAACGACAAATTCACGCAATACAATCTCTTTTTCCTAATTATGATAGATTCACTGATCGTGGATACTTGTAATGTAACATTTTCAAGAACATTAAAAATGGTCGGACTTAAGAAAAATTGACACGTTAATGTCGCCTCGCGCAAAGCACGCCTTTCAAGCCTCACGAAACGCGCTTTCTCACGCCTCCCAACCTTTGGAATTCACTCCCTCATTCATTCAACTGCTGGCCACCGATGGTTTTAGTCACAAAACTAGCATGTGTACGCTCTTTAATGCATCACGATAATTAATAGAGACTTGTATATAAAATAATTATATAGGAAAAATTATAAAATTGGATCATTAAAAATATCAATTTTCATTTTTGGGTAATTGATTTATGGCGATTTTTTGATCGAAAAATTGACTGGTGTCCCAATTTTATAAAAACATACAACGTAAGTAACTTATTTTTGCAATTATCAAACATGTTGATCGAAAAATTATATATTTAGTGAACTAATATTATAATTTTGCTTAATTATATATATATATATATATATATGTGTGTGTGTATTTCTATTCAAAAGAATGATAAAGACGAAATCAAGAGAATCCTAGGCCCCCCCACCTCGCCCGTCTTGTCTTTTTTAAGATATGCTTTTTCGGATTTTTAGTAAATAAAATAAAATATAGAAGTAACAATACATACAATATTCAACCTCCCTTTTCGATATGCTATAAATACCGAAATCACACCCCCACCACGTTTTTGTTTGATCTGCGTTTGTTTACTTCGCAAAGAATTAAACTTTATAACCGCACACTCGATATTCAACACAATTATTACAAGGCCGACGGCTTCGTGAAATAACTATTCTCCATCAAACAAGTAGAACAAATCAACTTTTTCTTGGTTTTCCAACCAAACCCCCCCAATATTTATTTGTATTCGCTTTGGTTCGCATTTTTCGCTTATCCTTTGTGCGTTGTGAATAAAGTTCGAGGAAGGTTTGAAGATTATATATAAAGGAAGGAAATTGGAAACATTGTTTCCTCGCTTTGGAGATTACTATATATATATTATATATATATACAAACGACGACGACGACGACGACCATGGCTGTTCAAGCACGGCCCATGACCGTACAAGAAAACCCTGGATTCAGTGTTCAAGATATGTTCATGGAGGACGCCGCCGGTTGTGGCGGCGGTTTCAATAATATTATTCTTCATCAGCAGCCGAAGAACGATTCTCTGTCTTCGACCCTTCAGGCACATGCCGATAAACAAAGAATCGACCTCGATCAATTGCTCATTTTACAGGTAATAAGCGAGGAAAAAAAGAATTCTTCATCTTTCTCCGATCATTGCCTTCTTTACATCGTTTTTATTTATATGTAAAGGTGTAGTCCCTATCATTTATTACAGGGACAAAGACTGAGGCATGCACTGCAAGAACAAAGAAAGCAGCAGCTATCGATGCTCGTCAAGAGCTACGAATCAAAAGCACGCCTCTTGATCGAACATAAAGACGATGAAATCTCAAGGGCATCGAAGGTCACAGTGCAGCTGCAGGAGTACATCAGGAGAATGGAGGTGGAGAGGGTGACGTGGCAGAGGCTCGCGAAGGAGAAGGAAGCGGCGGTTGAATCCCTGAACAACGCGATAGAGAAGCTCAGGGAAAATGTGGCGATGCGTCTCTCAGAAAACGCCGCTGGCGACGCCGAGTCTTGCTGCTCGTTATTCGAGGACCGAAGAAATTATGGGAGGATTGAAAAAAGTTGCAGGAGCTGCGGGAAAAGAAGCTCGTGCGTTGTGTTTCTTCCGTGTCGGCATCTCTGTTCGTGTAAGGATTGTGAGGCTTGGCTTGATTCTTGCCCCGTTTGTAAAGAGGAAAAGAAAGCAAGTATACACGCCTTGTTTTAAGAGTAAAATCGACTTGTTTTAATTAATTCTTTTTTTTCCATAAATTTTTTTGGTGCATTAATCCATATCTGTAGGTGGCCATTATTGGCGGAAAAAAGATTTTTGGTTATGTAGGGCGTTAAGTTTTATTTATTTATTTTAATTATGCTATTATTTGAAAAGAAAGAGACAAGCGTGATAATTGGTGTAGCGATTAATTTATTTACTTTTTTTTTTAATAGTTTTCACATCATGTAAGTAAATTCAGTGTGAATCGAATTTGAATAATTGTGAGTTGAATATGATCTCAAGTTGTATAAATATTCATGCTCTATGCATTATCCTTGCAACAATAAAATTGGATTAATCCATGTGCATTATCCTTGTGACAATAAATATCGATTTGTAATCTCGACTTAATTAATGATGTTTTTTGTAACTTGAGTAGGTTAAGAGGATTAAATCCATCCTTCTATTTCTATTAATTTTAGCCCAATTTCGAGCTAATATAGTCAAGACGTTGGGCCGGGCCTTATGGCCCAACAGATTTTAGATGGGCTAATCGGTTAACGACATATGGGCCGAAATCATTCAATTTTTTCAGAACTTAAAACTGCAAACGCTAACGACGACTCTCATTGACTCGCAACAGTCCAATCAAATCTCACCGTGAAGATAACCGCTCCTTTCGCCGCCTATAAATAGGCGACGCGCACACCAAATCTCGTTCACGTAACAGTTTACAGTTGTCGAAAATCGAAATCGAAAATCTCCGCGTCTATTTTGAGTAGGGTTTCTGCTTCTCTCTGCAATTGCCAAGAAGACGATGTCAACTACTGAAGACGCACTGTCGTCCTCCTCCTCCCCCCCTAAGACGTACGTGCTGAGGAGCTCCGACGGCGAGATCTTCGAGGTCGAAGAATCCGTCGCCGTGCAATGCGATCTGCTAAAGAACATGATCGAGGAAGGGATTGCTGGCGACGCTCCGATTCCGCTCCACAACGTCACTTCCAATATCTTGGCTAAGATCATGGAGTTCTGCAAGCGCCACGCTGCCGCCAATACCACGTCGGAGGACGGCGGAGCTCCGACGGATGAGGATGCGGAGTTGAAGGCGTTCGATGCGGAGTTCATGAAGGTTGATGTTGTCACCCTGAGTCAGCTCATGTTGGTACGTCTCTCTCTCTCTCTCTCTCTCTCTCGCTCTCCTTAGGGCTTCGTTGGCGGTATTTTTCTGTAATCCTTTTCATGTGAATTTTTCCCCAATTTTTTCTTTTGGAATTAATATTGTGGCATGGGTCTTTTGGAATTTGATTCAGATAAAAATTAATGTTCTTAATTAATAGTGCTTGGATAGTCTCGTGATGATGATTATACACTTGCTTTGAATCTTGAATTTTGGAGAGATGTATATGCTACTTTTCCTGTATATATATTATCGTGATGCTCTTGGTATCATTCGAAGAATAAGAAGCAGCCAATATTAATTCTTGTATCTTCTTTAATATAATTATTGGGTCTTTAATGATCAGTTTGGGTTTTCATATATATATTTTCAGGCTGCGAACTACATGTGCGTCAAGGAGCTCCTTGACCTCGCGTGCCACACTGTGGCGAACATGATGAGGGGGAAGTCTCCCGAAGAACTTCGCAGTGCTTTCGGCATAAAAAATGACTTCACTCCCGAGGAGGAGGAAGAAGTTCGCAAGGACTGCGCTTGGGCGTTTGATGATATAAATAATGATCAGTGATTGATGCCTGGTTTTATTGGTTTCCGTGAGGAAAAAACTATGAGCCTTTTGTGTCTTGAACCAATAATGGGGCACTTTTTACCCAGTTAATAATGTTTTTCGAGTATTGTCTTTTCTTTGAATTGCTCTCGCTGTCATTTTCTGCCCCATAACGATCTCAGAGAATATATTGCTATGAAAAACAACCATCTCTAGCCTATATTTGTTGCTGAGTTTTATTTTCTATCATGCCTTAAAAAGCTACATTGTTGGAAGTGTAGATTTTAAATTATAGTGAACATTTAAGAAGCTGGTAAAACTACAAAAATCATAAACGAAAAATGGCACTAGTTCGAAAGCTTAATTGTTAATAACCGAGGGACAAAGCATAATTGTTAAGAGCGTTGGAGAAAGCCGTGATATGGAGAATTGTGAAGCAAGCTATGGGGTTTTGATGCTTGAAGTGTCTAGGGTTTCTATATCTTCTTCTTCATACACAGATATAAAAATATTACTATATATTCTGAAAAATCGTGATTTATTTCGAACATATGTGAAAGAAAAGATTTGCATAAAATACTTACTGATAAAAAAGAACAATGTATAGTACTACATTTTTTTTACCTAATATGGACTCATTTAAATGTAAAAATTGTATTTTTTTTATTGGCGGAAATTAAAGGCAGAGACAGTTATCAATCGGAATTTTGAATATAACGTTGTAATAATTCAATAGGCAGTTATATCTTTCACATAACAAATGGAAGCAACCCCTAATCAAAGGTACGTATCTCTCTGTCCGCCAAAAGACAGCACATCGATTCAAATCTTCTCCTAACATGTTAGTAATAAGAACCTATGTCGCATGTCTATATATACAACGAACACCAATCTTTCTCGAAATTCATCACTCGATCACTTAATAACATTTTCAAGAGAATAAGAAAAATATTAGGGTTTCTATTTTCTCTTTGCAATCATTAACCATGTTGTCGTCCACCGATATTCCATCTTCCTCCTCCTCCTCCTCCCTTTCTATGGTCTACAAACTCAAAAGCTCCGATGAAGTGATTTTCGAGGTTGAAGAAGACGTGGCCGTGCAATCGGAGATGATAAAGCACGCGATCGAGGACAACTGCACCGACCCCGCGATTCCTATCCTCAACGTCGAGTCCAAGGTTTTGGCTCTGGTCGTCGAGTACTGCAAACGCCACGTGGGGGACGCCGCCGCCGCCGCAAGGCCCCCGTCGATCATCGGTCGACTGACCGATGAGGAAAAGGAACTGAAGGCGTTCGATGACGAGTTGGTCGCGGTTGAGCAGAAAATGCTGGTCGACCTGATATTGGTAATATACAATTTTTGCTTCTACTTTTTTTTTTGTTGCTCCACACACTTCGAGGATGTGACTTATCCTCAGGGTCAGGTGTCAGTGTCCCACTTTTCACCTAGTAACGAAAGTCAGGGTCCACAAGTGGGTTTCAACCTGAGACCTCATGTGAACCACTCTCATTAGGGTTTTATTTTCGATTATTCGATTTCTATGATCATTTTAGCAATTCTATTTCTTTTTATACCGTGTCTAATCTATAAGTTTTGGTTCAGGCTGCCAATTACATGAGCATCAGTAACCTTTTAGACCTCACGTGCCAAGCAGTGGCGGACATGATGAAGGGGAAGTCGCCCGAGGAGATCCGCGAGATGTTCCACATCGTGAATGACTACACCCCGGAGGAGGAAGAGGAGGTTCGTGAGGAACACGCGTGGGCATTCGACATATAGAGTTTTTTTCGATATTAAGTTTAGTTTTATCTTAATTATTATTGAAGACAGTTATTATCAACCTTTATTAGGTTTGATGGATGTGACTTGTGAGCACAATTTGATATTCCATATGCTTAATTATAATAAGGGTTTTTGTCATATTTCATGAGTCTAATGTCTAACCCTCAAATGACTTGCAAACATTCTCGTTATTAAAATTAATAGGATTCGAAAGCTACTATATAAAAAATTAATCTTTATTTCGGTAATAAACACTTTATCTCAAAATCTTCTGAAAAACGTGATATGATTAAGATTCAATCTCGTGGGTTTCAACTTCACAAGAGTCAGTTGAAATATAAATCAGAAATTCAGATGAAGAAACACATCATCGAGAAATATATGCATGCATATATAAACCGTGCCAATTAAGTAGCAACATTAAATGAAACCCTAAAAAGTGAGCCAGTTGCCACACCAAATAAATCTCTAACTGATTGGACATGTAAATGTATGCTTTGCTGGAAATATGATTCTGTCTTATACTTTTTTGCACATGGCCAAACGCCACTTAAATTTATATATATATATATATATATATATATATATATAATATATTTAAGTACATTATTACCGGATTCTCTTCAAATTTTAATTTGCACAAGCCTGAAAAAGTGTATGTGGAAAGATGCAAATGGCCAAACAAGGTAGTTTTTGAAAGAAATGAAACCACCTGTTCTTTTTCAAACATTTGTTAGAAGGAAATGTCACTTTCCAACTAAAATATATCTATATATATATAATAAAAGCCAACGAAAAGATCACATTTTCAAACATTGTTGGTAGATATCACTGTCTACGCCAAAATCTAAATTTAAATTTTCATTTATTTATTTTTAATATAATACGTAATTGAATTAAAACTTCTCAAATGCAGTAACCGCTGGGTTAGAGAATGAGCACAGAGTGGCAGAATGTGAATTGGGCTTCAAATGGGCCCCACCGCAACAGCCGCAGATGATTAGCTTTCACATGGGCTTTGCTGCACTGTGGGCCCACAGCGATTCCCACTTTCTCTCCGTCCCTTTTTTTGGACCTTTTTGTCTTCATTTCAAAATTCTTCCCCAATTTCAATTTTAGTACAACGGATAAATACTCGAAAACATTAGGGACCTCTCCGTAATTAAACCTCCAAACTCCTCCTACCGCACGTGGTCCCCACATTCACTTTACCGAAATTACCCTTTCCTTATCCTTAAATCCAGCTAAGCTTGTCCCCCTTTGGACACATTTTAAAAAGCTCCACTTCATCGTCGAACACAGCAAAAGATCAGTACAACAATGGCGAAGGAAGTGAGCGAAGAGGGACACGTGCACCACGGCGGCAAAGACTACGTCGACCCTCCGCCGGCGCCGTTCCTGGGCGTGAGCGAGCTCGGCCTCTGGTCCTTCTACAGAGCTCTCATCGCCGAGTTCATCGCCACACTTCTGTTCCTCTACGTCACCGTCGCCACCGTCATCGGACACAAGAAGCTCAGCGCCGCCGACCAGTGCAGCGGCGTCGGACTTCTCGGCATCGCGTGGGCCTTCGGCGGGATGATATTCATCCTCGTCTACTGCACCGCTGGGATCTCAGGTATGTTCGCCATTTTTTACATTTTTATCAGAATATTTTAAAAAAAATAAATAATATTTCCGATTTTCTTTTTGTTCTTCAGGCGGACACATAAACCCGGCGGTGACCTTCGGCTTGTTCTTGGCTCGCAAGGTCTCTTTAATCCGAGCCGTCTCTTACATGGTGGCTCAGTGTTTGGGTGCCATCTGCGGCGTCGGCTTGGTCAAGGCGTTCATGAAGGGCCCGTACAACAGCCTCGGCGGCGGCGCAAACTCCGTCGCAACCGGCTACAACAAGGGCACGGCGGTGGGAGCTGAAATCATCGGAACCTTCGTACTCGTCTACACCGTTTTCTCCGCCACCGACCCCAAGAGGAGCGCGCGTGATTCTCACGTCCCTGTAAGCACGGATGAGATTATCTTCTTCTTCTTCTCCTCTTTCTTACAGTACTTTCGTCATGCACGTGATGTGCGCGCGTGTGTCTTCTGTAGGTGTTGGCCCCACTTCCGATTGGCTTCGCTGTGTTCATGGTGCACCTGGCTACGATTCCGATCACCGGAACCGGCATCAACCCGGCGAGGAGCTTCGGAGCCGCCGTGATATTCAACAACGACAAAGTTTGGGATGACCATGTAATAATAATTCTCAAAATTTTGCTTATACTTATTACACAACCTCCAAAGTTCACATTTTTTTTTCTCGTGTTACAAATTTTTAAACTCAACGTGCAGTGGATTTTCTGGGTGGGGCCCATCGTGGGAGCCATAGCGGCGGCCATATACCATCAATTTATTCTGAGGGCTCAAGCAGTGAAGGCTTTGGGATCTTTCAGGAGCAACCCCACAAACAGATGATGGATGTGGATGTAATAGAAGAAGAGATCAAGATCTTATCTGCGTGATGAATCTCTTTTCTTTGTTTATCGTTTTCGATATTGAAAGTATATTTGTTTGTTATTGTGCGTTGCAGTACCAAGAATGTGTCTATTTATTGTTAATTATTTATTGCCGATGAATCTCTTCTCCTCCATGGTAGAGAGCTTAGCTTTTGGTTGTTCATTTACTTTATTATTTGACATTGTGTTGTGTTGTGTTGTGTTGATTTCTTTGGTTTCTTGTATGTCTTCTGCACAACGACGATGACCTCTCTCTCTCTCTCTCTCTCTCTAACACACACACACACCACATTGTTTCTAACTCTCTGCTAAAGCCCTTCTCTGTCATGTGTGGATTCTTTTGACCTAACCAAAGGGAATCATTGTGCATGATGATGATACTGCTTTTATTTATTAGCCGGAGGGATCCTTACTTGGCATTTCTTTAGTATTAGCTTATATCATTGGCCGAAGGTAAATTAAAAAAAGGAGAAGGCCCATCTTTTCCTTTTCTCGAAATTCCACTGCCCACAAAAGCAAGGCCACGAAATCCGTCACTCGATTGCATTGCAACCACTAAAGTAAAGCGAGCATCTTTTTTATTATTACACAAAGAAAATAATGTCATAGAAAATAGAAATGGAAAGTCGTGTCTGTGTAGTTCTCTCTAGGAAGCAGGTAATGGACTCCTTCAAAGACTGGAAACAGCATCGTGCTATCTCTCTGCATATGCTGAAAATGGCCCGTGAATGTGGTAATAATCTCTGTCGTGGGACCCACTTCCAATAGACAAGATTACATAGAGAGAGAGAGAGAGGGAGATTTGATTACTTTAATGATGCCTCGTCTACACGATACGATTCACTTTTTCAATGTCTTAATAATAAGTGTTTTCTGGTGAGTTCTTTGAAGGTAAGGTGCGCCGAAACCTAACACCAATATTCACCTTCAAGTTGCTTAAACAAGTGTTTTCTTCTAGTAATGAACGAGTTGTGAAAGAAAAAACAATATTTTTTCTCGGAGGACGAAGAAAAGCAATATTATTAGTGCCAATCTCATTTATAATAAAAAAAATAATTACGTCCCGAAGAAAAGGTCTGATTTTTTTCTTCAAATTTATTTCGGATTGGATTTTATGGCTAGAAATAACTGTTATGGGCCTGAGTAATAAAAGCCCAAACCTCGAAGGTCAATCAATTAGTATCTTAAAAAATGTAAAAAATTTATCAGAGCGAGGTTTCGATCCTCGGACCTGTGGGTTATGGGCCCACCACGCTTCCGCTGCGCCACTCTGATATTTAATTAATTTTTGTTATATGTACAATTATATAATACTAAAAATATTTTCATTATATTGCTAGTATTCGTCTACCGGAGGAATTTCCCCATTTAGCAAGAAGAAAGTGGAAAATAAAAATCTCAATTCGTAATCAAGACTGTAAAATCCAAGCTGCAAGGATCGCTGTGGAGAGATGATCGTCTGCCTCGCAGTCGTGGGCCACCAGGTGCTCCTATGCAATATAATCCTTCAGCTTTTTCTCGATCTCTGTGTCATCAAATGTCTTCGTCGGCTTCATTTCCGACGGGGTAATTGTGTTTCTTATTTCCTTTCGTTGGCAGAACAATCCCTTGTACATACAAAGTTTTACCGAGGACGATGACGCACTGAAGCTCCATCACATTGTTCACTGTTCCCTCGACGTCGTTGACGAGAGAGGTCAATTTCTCCGCTTATATATCTTTTTGTAGGAGTAATTGGCATAAACTAGATCTGAAGTAATGATAGTGCATTAGTTGCATCCGAGGGGTAATTTTGCAGGTATGGCTATAAAGTAGTGCTCTTGAAACCCTAATTTGTAATGTTCGATTTGGTAAAAATATTTCCCATATACGAGCTTGTTTATGCTTCATGTAGAGCTTTGCTATGAGGCTATGAGATCACAGGATTTTTCAAGTGCGAGTTTACTCCTCTATCAAAAGTAGATCTTCTTGATAGAAATTTATGTTTCACATATATGGATCTTGTTTATGTTTTATTGAAGAGCCTTGCTATATGAGGTGATGAGATCACATGATTTTTCAAGTGCGTGTTTACTCCTCTATCAAAAGTAGACCTTCTTGATAGAAATTTATGTTTCACATATATGGATCTTGTTTATGCTTCATGGAAGAGCTTTGCTATGAGGGGATGAGATCACGGGATTTTTCAAACGTGTGCTTACTACTCCTCTGTCAAAATTAGATCTTCTTGGTAGAAATTTTAGTCCGCAGGCCAATTTACTGATCTTTTAGATACTTTTAGATATATGGATGGAGTTTTCCTCACTTTGGAAACTTTTGTGCTTTGATCAGTGAACAACCCGAAGAAGTCGGGTCCAACACTAAACGAGACATTCCTCGGTTTGCTCTATCCAACCGAAAACTACAAAGTGTGGGTGTTGTGATCGTTTCTCTTTCGTCTTTGCTGCATTTTCAGTAAGTCCACTAAATTTTTCTGAGCTCCACCTCCTCTTTCAGGTACGGCTACCTCACCAACACCAAGGTGAAGTTCATCCTCGTGACTACGGATCTCAATGTCCGCGATGCCGATGTGAGAAATGTAAGAAGTTCAACAACTATGTCTTTCATTATTGTGTTCAATTTTGATTATGATGATCTATTGCATTCATAATAATGGACCCATATATATATATATATATATATATATATATGTAACATAGGAAACTTTTCACTTCTCTGATTCCTGACAATTTTTTTTCTGTTACAGTTCTATAGGAGGTTCCACGCTGCATATGTCGATGCAGTTTCGAACCCGTTCCATGTTCCCGGTAAGAAGATAACTTCGAAGACGTTTGCCGAAAGAGTCAGCACGATCGTAAAGTCCTTCGGTCTTAATTCCAGCGGGTGAAATGTCCTCTCCATCTTCTGCTCACCTCTCATGTAGCATTGTGCTCTCTATTCAAGACTCAAATATATGCCCATGATGTTTCTATCTTCTTATTTTATTTTAATTTTTTTTATATGTTAACGAGCCTAAACTAAAAGCTCGAGCCCAGAAAATAAGTGGAACTCGGGTCGTTTATAACCCTAAGTTTTCATCTGAGCAACCACTTCAAAGTTAAAAGCACCCGGAGATAGAGATAAATAAATCATAATAATTAAACGATAACATATAATTTCCTACAATTAAAAAAATGGGATTTTCATATTTTTGATCCTAATGTTTGGCTTATGGGCATTTTTGGTCCCCCATTTTTTCGAGTTACAGTTTCAGTCCTTCTTAGTTAACTTAATCATTAAGTTGGACGGAAATACGGGCCGGGCACTCGAATTTTGAGGGCCAAATATAGGGAAATTTGGCCCGACCCGTACATTCGAGCTGACCCGCCCGTATTTTCGTCCAACTCAACGGTTAAGTTAATTGGAAAATAAAAAATGCCCATAGGCCAAACATTGAGGATAAAAAATGTAAATATCCCTTAAAAAAATAGAAGGGTAAATTAGTAATGCCTCCACTAACCAGTAGAGATGGTTGTATATGTTTCTTAATAATGTTTAATAGTCTATTTTATATTTCATGTTCTTCGCGTGGAATATGGACTGATATGCATTACTTTGATTAGGCAGATGCATGCATGCATGTCGTGCATTATTAATCAATCATTTATGACTATTACATTATGTATATACGTAGCCTGCATTTGTTCCGCGCATTAATCATATATATATATATTTTTTGCATGATTGATACATAATTAATTTAATAACTGTATATAGGAAACATGGATAAATCCAGTCCAATCATAAAAAAAGTTGGAGCAATGTCCAATCGTCGACTCGCTGAAATCAACTTGTTAGGTAATGGAATTGAAACAATGCACACTTCTCCATCTTTTTTTTCCCAATCAAATATTTAATATAAACATGACACACCCACTGTCTTCCTTAATTTAAAATATAACATCACTTACATCATATGACAAATGTATATATATATGTGTGTGTGTGTGTGTGTTATTTTTCATGAGGAAACGACTTCAGTAGCATAACAATAAGTCGACATAAACGTTTGTTAAAGGTCCATCTTGAAATTAAATTAATACAGATGGCCATGACTTGGATGAGCAAAATACAGCCATATACCCATGAATCGCTATAGACAGCATACTGAAGAATATCAAAATAATTAATATTATATCCCACATACGACACATAATATATATATATATATATATATATTTTTGTATTAACAGAAAAAGACAACCTTTATGAAACAGACTAAACATCTCCTACAGGCAGAAACCTAACATGATCTGCGAAGATTGCCTTAACATCTCCAACCATTCAAATCAGACTTCGAAAAGGACCGTTCTTGAAATTATTAAATCGCCCGTTAGCTCTCTTTTTCAGTTGACTCTTGAAATATATTAATTTTTAATAATTACGGTACACATAGTTTACTTTAGGTTAATTAATTGTCCGATCCTTACCTAATTACCTATACGCTTTATTCAAATTATTCACCCTTTTCTCCTTTTAGATTGAATACGCACATGTGCGTGTGTTGTGATTTACTTTCCTATTTCCACACTACAATGTGTTATAGTTGATGCAAAATTGAAATTGATTTTTGTATTTATTTGATTTGACTTGTGTTTAATCGGGTAAAATCGGGGCGATTTCAGGCCTCGGACCACCCACGGATCGTGCCATGAACCGGATTTGCAACCGCAGCCAAGCAGTGCACGTGTGATGATATTGTTATTTACCTAATTAATTCAACGAAATGAGAATTTCACGTGTAATAATCCTGTTTCGTATTGTATTTGTTGTTGATGTTTGTGGTCTAATATATAAATATATATATAATATTATTTTTTGTTGAGTTATTTATAATTTAAAATATTTAATATATGAAAATCTAACTTAAAATTTAATTTTATATTGTTTGTATGCATGTAATGATAAAAATTTATTTTGTGAGGATGTAATTATGTAATTTCTTAAATAAAATACAGAACTAAATAAAAGAATGAAATAATAATTATAAGATTGATAAATCAAAAGCACGACGTTTATAAATATTATAGATAGTTTAACTTTCGCACCCTCTCAAAACAGAATATATTTCATAATAATATGAAGAGATAGTGGCTTTGGATTATTGTCAATTGACACAATCAATCTGCGGTATTGAAAATAAAATAAAAATAAACAGGTGTATTCACACATCATTTTCCCTATTTATGAATTGATTGTTATATTAGGTCCACTTATGGAACTTCAAATCTGATGGAGTTTTTGACATTTTAGGGTATATTCTGATTTTAATTGCTCGAATTTGGAGCCATCAGCAACAGTTTGTTTCTTTAAATATTTTAATATCTATTATAATCTTTGGATAATTCGGAGGTTCAGTTTCACAACTCTCTGGGATCTTTCTACACGTCACAAATCTTGAAAATAGTTGCATATGGTCACGAATATTAAAAATAATAGTATTGGCCATTTTATTTGAAGGCTGCAAGTATTGAAATTGCATTGCATGACAACGTTACGGATTTTAAATATAGTCTTACACGTATCATCATAAGGACACGTCCTTCCACTATTTAATGTTTATCAATTATCATGAATCATAAATTTCGTGAATTTCTGAAGAAAATAAATAAATATCCAGATGAAATAAGTGGGAAAGACAGCAGCAAACGGCATCTGCATTGAATGAAGTGCTGATCTTTAATAGTCCCGCTGTGCGCTGTACGTGTTACGAAAAAAAATAAAATAGACTAAAAATATAAAAATCTCCAAACTTAATGAAAAATAAAGCTCACGATGAGCTGGCTGCTGTGCCTCGTTAAATGATATAACATATTTATATGTACTCTATATAGTCTATAGATACATCCTAATGTCAATTATTACATGGAGATTTCTACAGAAACCATTCATTTTTTGTGATGGAATTTGATAGAATTATGGCGTAATAATAAAAAGTTAATTTTTTTATCCGAAACTTAAAAGTTAATAATAATAATAATAATGTAAACTAAACCGTGAGCACTCATTGGACTTCATTGACTCTCTTGTACAGTTGTTTTCTTCACATACTCGGTTGTTTCCTTCGCCTCTCTCTCTCTCTCAAGATTTCGTTTCTCACTATCCTGGAAGTGAACTCGCGTGGGGCCCATCTATGGTCCTTTGCTTTGCTGGCTTCGAGCTCTCTAGCGTTGGTTTTTAATGGGGTTTGTCTGAAGATAGAAGAGAGACACCATTGCTTCTCTTGCCCCAATTCTCTCTCTCTCTCTCTCTCTCTCTGCATCATCAGGCGTCGCAGTCTTGTTTTTGGCCTGTAGAGAGATACACCAAGGGAAACTGTAGTGAAGTAGAGAACCAAGAACGCACTTTGAAGTTGCAATCAATCATCTTTGTTTATATACAACAAAAAATATCCCTTTGATTTAAGGGATCCTCGGATCTTGACCTCTCTCACTTTTCCGGATAGATCACAATCTCTCCCATTCCATCAGATCTTCACATCCCATCTATAAAGGTAACAGCCTCGCGTTTTTTCCCCAGATTTAATGTCGATTGCTGATGCTCATGGAGGTGTTTTGTAATTTCTTGAAATTGGGCCTTCGAAATTTTCTCCGACCTGTGAGAATTTGTATGTGTGAAATTGGAATTTTTACTTGCTTTGACCAAATGGATTAATGTTTTTTTTCCAAAGGTTTAATTTTTATGAGAAAAATTGCATCTTTCTTTGACCATATCCTTCAGATTTCCCAATCAACCCTTTTCCCTTTTCCCGGCGTTGAAATTTCATTTTCCGGCCTTTTTATCCTTTTGTTTGACTTCTGAGATTTGCTTCCCATTTGAGGAGCTCATGAGTTTCTTGTGCGCCAATAAACACTTACCAGTGCAATAAAGTTTGTACCTTTCTTGCTTTTGCTTTCATGATTTATTATCCTGTTCAAATCTAATCCCCTGTCTTGTTATTTCCAGGCTTGCTTTTCCCGGGAGTTATACAGATAAAAAGAAACCGAGTTGAACTTTTCACCGAAAAAAAAAAAAAAAAATTTAAATAAATTAGGTGCTTGTTAGATGCTGATAATTTGGAGGGTTACTTGGAGGAAATGAGGGATGTTTTCCGAGTTGATGAACTTCTTGAGGGCCTGTTTTCGGCCAAGAACGGATCGAAATGTTCACTCGGGCTCTGATGCCTCGGGTCGCCAAGAAGGGCTCTTGTGGTATAAGGACTTTGGCCAACATTTCAATGGAGATTTTTCCATGGCAGTGGTGCAAGCCAATAACTTGTTAGAAGATCAGAGCCAGCTCGAATCGGGTTCTTTGAGCTCGACCGATTCGGGTCCTTACGGTACCTTCGTGGGGGTCTACGATGGCCACGGCGGGCCCGAGACTTCTCGGTTCATCAACGAACACCTCTTCCAACACCTAAAAAGTAGGTTCTTTTAACTCTATTGAAAGTGTAGTATGTTGAGTAATAAGTAATAGGTCTCGGGTTCAATTCCTGATTGCAATAAATTTTTTTTTTCTAATAGAGGTCCCGTGCTATATATATCACGGGACGGGACCCCCCCCCCAATGATGTATAGAAGGGACCCGTGCTATACTGGGTCCCCTGAGTTCAGGGGACCAGTGTATATAGAGCACTAAACCCATGTTATATAAGGTGCCCCTTGAACTCAGGGAACCCCTGCCAATAAGGCATTGATCTAGTGGTTAAGGAGGAGGCCTTAAGGTCTTGTGGTTAAAGGAGGTCGTGGGATCGAATCTCCCATCACACAATTCCTTGAGTAGTCTCTATGGGCCTTATGACCCATGGCTATCGTTGTCAGGTGGGTTTGGGATGTATCTATCTGGCCCCGGGGATCAGTGCCACCTTTGGAGTGTTGCGCAATTAAACCTTCGCGAGGTCTGTGTGGCGCAAGCCCACACTGGTATTTAAGGGCTAGCCCATAGCCAGATCGAGTGGGGATACCTCGGGACAAAAAAAATAAAAAATCTCAGGGAACCCCTTAACCCGTATTGTATTAGGGGTCCCCTGATTGACGAGGCTATCATGGAAAATGACGAAAATACCCTTAAAATTAGAGGCCATTGGCTTGAAAAAGTGGTCAAACAAGGCTAGTGTTTAAAAGTTGACTGGGGTCAAAGGCCATTTGTTTAAAACAACCCGATTTGTTGTATGTCTTCATGGATATTAATGATCATGCCATTTTACTAAACAAATTCACCATAAATACCTACATGAAATCTAACCTATTCATGATTTTTTCGGTTATCAACGATGGTGCCATTAATTACCGATCTCTCGCCTTTCTCTAGTGTTCGCAGCAGAGCACCAATCCATGTCTGCAGAGGTCATTCGCAAGGCCTTTCAGGCAACCGAAGACGGTTTCTTCTCCGTAGTAAGCAGACAATGGCCCACGAAACCTCAGATCGCTGCGGTTGGCTCGTGCTGTCTCGTCGGCGTAATATGCGGTGGAAATCTCTACGTGGCCAATCTCGGGGATTCCCGTGCCGTCTTGGGGAGGCTGGTGAAGGCCACCGGGGAAGTGCTTGCTATTCAGCTCTCCTCCGAGCACAATGCAAGCGTAGAGTCCGTGAGGCAAGAGCTTAATTCGTTGCACCCCGATGATCCTCAAATCGTTGTCTTAAAGCATAATGTTTGGCGGGTCAAAGGCCTTATTCAGGTTCGGTCTCATCGCTTTGAACCCTATTTTACCATCATCAACCCCTATTTTTGTTTACTGCATGTAGAAACTTTGTAAATTAATAGGCATGAGACCGCCTAAATTTATTAATTAAAAGAGTTATTAATTAATATATAAATTAAAAATTATTGATTTATAATGAAAGTCTCAATTTACAGCCACTTTTTAAAATTTCACTTAATTATTGCATCATGTAGGTATGTAAATCAAACGAAGGGCTTTTAAAGAACCATTCAATTTTCCAAACGTTCTTTAACACCAGAACTTCTTGTTGAGTAATTTCTTATCGAGGTTTAAGAAAAAAGCACATCAGGTTTATTTATATTGATAAGGAAAATTAGAGACCAGATTAAATGTGAAATTTATTTCAATAAAAAAAGGACAATTGAGTCACTTTTCAAGAAATCTTGGCAAACTATTCGCGTAACAGTATGAGTATGAATCTGTAAGGAATTATTTATTTATATTATATATGGGGTCTATAGAAATAGTAAAAAATGCATTATCTTACACTTTTAGCGAATTATTAATTTAGCACCTCTTCTCTAAGTCGGGATCAACCAAATATATTATCTTAAAGAATTTATTAAACAATCAAGTATTACTTTTTTCGAATTTCTACAGTATTTGTTTTATTCGTGTTTTTAGGTGTCGAGGTCGATAGGTGATGTGTATCTAAAGAAGCCCGAGTACAACAGGGAACCATTATATCAAAAATTTCGTCTCCGTGAGCCTTTTAAGAGGCCTATTTTGAGTGCAGAGCCTTCGGTGACGGTGCACCAGCTTCTCCCTCACGATCAGTTCGTTATATTCGCATCGGACGGGCTCTGGGAGCATCTTACCAATCAAGAAGCGGTCGATTTGGTCCAAAATCATCCACGTAATGTAAGTCATTTCATGCACGAACAATTAATTCTACCATACCTACAAGTAGAAACTCGATGAGTTAAATACTCTATTATTTAATAAAATCTTCAATAATTCGTTAAAATTATAAGATAATAAATTTTTGGTGATTTCGATAGACCCCGTATAAAATATAAATTAATAATCCCTTATATCCTACATATTCTGATTGAAGATTTCTTGAAAATGACTCATTTTCCTTTTGTTTTCCGTTGGAATAAATTCCACATTGAATCTTGTCTCCAACTTTCTCTTATCATTGAACAGAGGAAGCATAATATGGTTAGAGATTGAAGGATTCCTTCAAATTTAGCTCTTCATCTGACATGTGCACACGATACAATAATTAAGTGAAGTTTTGAAAAATGTTTGTAAATTGAGTATTCCATTACAAAATTAATAACTCTTTTAATTTTGGTGGTCTCACGAGTATTAATTTATAGAGTTTATACTGTACGTCATAAAATCGTGGGAACTGCAAGAAATGTGAAGGGCCCGCGTGATTTTTAGCCCGTGTTGCATCCAAGATTCGATTTTTATTCTCGGGCCATCTAATTTCGTGCTTCTTGTACGGTAAGGACCGCGTTTTTACATACCGGGCTTCACGTTCTTACAGGGGAGTGCAAGGAGATTAGTGAAAGCTGCACTGCAAGAAGCTGCAAAGAAGAGGGAGATGAGGTACTCCGATCTGAAGAAGATAGACCGCGGAGTGAGGCGGCACTTCCACGATGACATCACGGTGGTCGTGGTGTTCCTCGACTCGCACCTCGTGAGCCGGGCCAGCTCGGTTCGTGGGCCCAACGTGTCGGTGAAAGGTGGTGGAATCACTTTACCTGCAAATTTCTGAGTCCATTTGATAGCATGATGATGTCACACTATTGGCTCTTGTGCAATGAAGAAGTGGTTGCATCTTTTTTTTTTTTAAAGAGAGCGATTTGAAGATCTATGAATGCGTTATTAACTGAAGAAGGCTTTAAACACTTGGAGTTATTAACTGATTTCTAAGCTAGTTGTTATTCTGTGTTTTTTTTTGGGTTTTTTTATTTTTTTTTTCGGAGTTGATTATTTAATCTATTCTGTAAATCCGGTGAACCCTCGAAGCTTAATAGACATGGCTGTTGTTTTGTTTTGTTTTGTTTCTTTTACGTTAGATATTTATTTAAATTCCAAATTTTCTTGCTACTCTGAAGACGATTTAAATCTGATGAGGCATTTGGGTTTCTCGGACACCACTGCAACATGAAGAAGAATCTTTTTTCTTGCAGCAGTTTCCCATGCAATGCAAGAACAAGGTGTTCAACCTGAAAATAAAAATAAAAATTAAAACTCCATTAACGATGCAATAATCTGTCTGGTACGGAGAAAATGTGGAAATAAGACTTAAACGATAATCTCGTTTTTATTTTATCTATCCACATTATCTCCTTAGTCCCTTGCTAAGGAACAAAAAGACTCTGCCAAATAGCATATGCGGAGAGAGAGAGAGAGAGAGAGAGTTGTTTAGCTCAAATCAGAGTTTTTACATTTTTCCTTAGAAAAGTTTCTGTCTTGCTTGGAAACAAGAAAATGGGTTGGTTAGAAGAAGGAGAAGAAGAAGAAGAGGAAGTGGTGTCGATGTGCAGAGAGAGAAAGCATCAGCTAAAGTTAGCCGTTGAGAGGAGATACGCCTTAGCGGAAGCTCACAACAGATACTGCAAATCTCTGTACGGAGTCTCTGCTGCTATAAACCTCTTCGCCGCCTTCCTTCTACATCACACTGCCGCCACCTTCTCCGCCGCCACCACCGCCATGTGGGTGTCCCCGAGCTTGAAGAAGACGAAGAAGGGGAAACAGTAGAGCAGAGAGAAGGCACGTGGAAGCAAGGGAATGAGAATTCTGTAGTAGAAAAACCATCGAAGAGAATTCTCTTACACAATAATTTGACCGTTATTGATTCGCCCGAAAGTGGCAGAGAAATGCTGGAGGCGTTGAAGCACATCGAAGACCATTTCATCAGAGATTACGATTCCGGGAAAAATCTGTCTAAGATGTTAGAGTGCAACCGTGCCCATTTGCAGTCGAATCTCGAGGAACTGAAAGGTGAAAAATACTATATTCTGGCAAATTTATGGTTTTTCTTTTCTCTCTTAGAATACTATCTATATTTATTTTCTCATTTGGACTAAAAGTATTCTGCAACGAAACTCGCCAGCTCGCGACTCTTCAGCTGCAGGCCGAGCTTCTAATTGGTCCGAGTGCTTCGTGCGGTACGTGTCGGCCCAAAAGGCTTACGTCTCGGCCCTTTGCGGGTGGCTCTCGAAATTCGCAGCTCCCGAGAGGATCCGGGCTTCCTCTCCTTCGGTTCGGCCCGACGGGCCCCCGCTCCTCTCGATCTGCTACGATTGGTCGGATTCCCTGAACGGGTTGCAAGAGAAGCCCGTTTCTTCTAGAGCTGTGTTAAGGATGTTAGAGCCCTGTGGCTTCAGCAGGGAGAGGAGGTGAAGCAGAAGAGGAAAGTAGATAACATGTCTAAAGAATTAGACAAGAAGGTCTCCGCGTTTCAGAAGTAAAACACGGGACGTGCTTGCAGGAGACGGAGAGGGTCGCACTGAGCGGTCTCGGGACGGGTTTTTCTAGGGTTTTCGAAGCCATAACGGAGTTTTCGAGGGCTGCTTCGAAGATGTGTACGGTGACGGAGAGAAATATTTGAAGCCATCTTAAATTTCTATTTATGCTTTCAATCGACGCATAGTTAGTAATTTAACGAAATTCTTTACTCGAAATGCTGCTAATGTTCGAAAGAGGAATAAGAGAGAAAAATTAGACACCTTGGCTTGTGTAGAGCTTCACCGTCCGGGGCCAAACTTGGCCATACACGTCTTTCTCGGTGTACCTTCGATCCCACGACCACGGCACATCTGTAATAAATTTTTTTGTCAGGATAACAATGGAATTGAGTTAATATAATATGATTAATATATTCACAAGATAATAGAAAATCATGTTAGTCAGCAAACCTCGTGGAGAGTAAGGCTTCGGAGGAAGTTCGTAAGGGACGGGGAGTCGAATAACTTCGTGGTCTTCTTCTTCGTCTTCTTTCTTTCCTTTCCAAGCCAGGGTGACTAGTTTCGTTGGCTTCCCGTGAGAACTCGCTTGGACGGGTTTTTTTACATCCTTAAAAAGTCCGAAATTTTATTAGCAATTGTCACCGAAGACTTTGGTTTTTGTGGAAACGGGATCACAAGATTTTATTACCTTTAGAGTGTCATCCGTACAAGAGAAGGTGCATTCGAATTTCGGAGAGATGGGCAGAAACAGAACGCCGAGCTAAATTGAAATCGCGGGATCGAAAAATAAAAAGAAAAAAGAGAATTAGTTTTGCGTGTGAAACTAATCTAAATACGAATAAATCTGGGATAATGTCTCACTCACCTCGTAGGAACGAATCATCAGCTGAGAATTGTTTTTCTGAAGAGCTCCCCAAGCAGCTTTGCTGAGGTTCGCCGACGTTAGCAGCAGCCATCTTTACATTTAACAAAAAAGATAGAAAAAAAATTAAAAAGCTAGAAAATTCAACAAAAAATTCAAATAACGGTGAAAAAGAAATTAAATCATTGTAATTATTCTCACGCAAGGTTTTGCCCGTTGTAGCGCGCGAATGTCTTGATATGAGGCATTGCACGGCTGAAACAATTTGCAGGCATAATAATACACGTAACCATTTAACACACGGAGAGAAAGCAAAATTATTACGAGCAGAACAATCATTATGAGTCTATGACACTAGAACAATTTATATAATATGTGCAATTTTATAATTGCATTTGGATCCCGAATGTTTGTCTTATGAACCAATTTAGTCCCCGATGTTTCAATTGGACCAATTTAGTCCTCCATGTTTCGGAAATGAACCAATTTGGTACCAACTTGACGGAAACCATAAATTTTAACAGAAAATCGACATGTGGCATCATCACAGCGTGCCACGTGTCTCACAGTTAATGATTTTCTGTCTAAATTGACGGTTTCTGTCAAGTTGGGATCAAATTGGTTCATTTCCGCAACATGAGGGACTAAATTGGTCCAATTGAAACATCGAGGACTAAATTGGTTCATAAGGCAAACATTGGGGATCAAAATGGGTGTTATCCCTTGTTATTTTTTATTTGTTACATGCGGGAAAATGGGAAGAAATACTTGAGCACGTACCAACGTCCCGTGTGTGTTGCCTTCCATTTCGACCAATACTTCTTCAGGAACTCTTTCTCGACGTTCTTTAGTGGGCTTGGTACGGCGTTACCAGCTGCGTATCCCTTCATTCATAATTGGACGAACATATATGAAAAAAATGAAAGAATTGAATAACGAAAGAAAAAACAATATAACTTCGCAAGACATTGTTCAATTGAATGATATTATTTTTGGATGCAAGTCTTATGTTAAAATTACCTCCAAAGAACATCGCACGTCTTCCACTGCTGGCCATATAATCGAGGCCTTCCCCAAGCCCAAAGCCTTTTTGTCTTCGGTAATTCCGGCTGACATGGAGGTTGCCAGCTCAGCCATCCATTTCTCGTCTAAAGAACCGAGCGAAGAAAACTACACCACAGGCACAACCGTATTTGAATTTAGCGGAGTAGTATGCTAAAAGTGTCCGTTTAATAGACCTTAAATTTGAGTTTTGGATTGAATGTTAAACTTTAATATTGCATATTTGATATTTTAAGCGTTGGGAATTGACTAAGGACATTGTTAAAAGAATTTAAGGAATTTTTAGGGAAATTAGCCATTGAACAAACGGGTTTTAAAATAACAGCCTCCAAGTGCGTAAAGACCATTATACCCTTACTAACAGGGGCCCTTATCACGGGTACAATGTGGGTTCTGCTGTCACAACGGGTACTCGAAAATTAAGTACTCGTTATATTGCTGAGTACCCACTCTGAGAATGTGGGTTCTCAAACTGTAAAATGACAAAAATACCCTTAAAATTAATTATATTTGACATAAAGAGATGTGGAAAAAAAAAAACCTGATAAATAAGGGGAGATTTCTCGAACTGTCGATCGAAAGTACAATCCTGAAGTACCGTTCGGAGCTTCATGTGTCCCCACTTCCTTAAACTGGAGCCCGAATGATATCCGGGGACCGATGCTATAAGCCTAACCTGGTTCAGTTAAGAATTTATCACGCAAGAAATGTAAGCAATTGCTAAAATGGAGAAAATTTCAAAGAATATATGTAACTAGAAAGCATAATCGAATAATTACTTACCCCAGCTGATCGATAATCAAATTTACGGAAGAAAGATGGATTTACGGTGAAGCTCCCCATGTTTGGTATACTCACGTTGAATTCAGGCCACTGCAAGGGACACATTATTATTAAGAAAAAATGCAACATAGCACCTTTTTATTTCCCAGTGTCCTTCGTGATTTCAATAACTTTGAAAAAATAAACGTAATCACGAATTCTTGATGTAGAAAAAGCATAACCTTCAACGCTACGAGATAATCGATGAGGTCGTTTTCGAAACCGCACGCGGGACCCGACCCGTTTTGTTCTTTCCAGGGAAAATCTTGCATCCACAGACCTTGTGTCTTGTTGTTCCAATCCACGTAGATCAAGTTTGCTGTGTGGACGATAACCCGGACCCCACGAGGGTAGACGAGAATCACTGCCTTTGAATGATGCGTTCCGTACGAAATGGGCAGTGGAGGCTTGTGAAGAATCCACCTCGAAGGTTTGCTTCTCTGAGACAGTAAAGAAATATATGTTAGAGAATACGATCATGCGTAAGAACTGATAAAGACATAATAATAATGGTTAGGAAAGTGATAGATGCAAGAAAACCTTCATATACTCGAGAGTACCATCACCTTCTCCGTGAATAACTAGAACATTAGGGACCGTTCTAAGCATTGGACATGCTGCAAAGAGAAGGAACCGCAATAAAATAACATAAATTCAAAAAAAGAAAAAAATTAATTGTAATAACATACCGGAAAGTAGCCAATCGAGGTCCACCATGTAATTCGATAGGACTGTTAAAAGCACATTCCCCTGCATATGTAACAAACAAAAAGCTCAATAATTTAGAGAATTTAGATAAAATAACAAAGCAACATATGCTCCGCATTCACGAAATCGTACCTTAATCACATCACTGATAGAAACAGCATTCGTGTTGGCCCATTCGGGTAATTCCTTCACTCTCATCAGCCTAAATGTCTGAGGCAATTTGTCCATGGAAACTCGAAAATTTCGTATATTCTCAGAAGAATGCTGTGGCCTCTCATCATCGTTATCTACCGGTCCCTCCTGAATCATGGAGACAAGAATCAGCTCAACATAGATTCTTGCAACACTTTGCTGTAAGAACATGAATGCGATTAATAACCACATTTTGCATTCTCTTTCTACTGCGATCGAGGTCCTCATCCGAAATTCTTCTCTTCTGACTAGTGTTTAGAGAATTTTCGATCGATCCCTCAGCCAAAGGCACGAACTTGAAAAAGTAATGGCCAGGTATTAACTCTATGACGTCACCGGCGTGAATTTCGCATTTTTCACCGGAAGAAATCTTCTTCCTCTCGCTGTTAGACCTCACAACAGCTGGGTTCACGCCTTCCTACATAGGATTTCGAGAAAAAAAGGCATAAAAAATCAGCTCAAAGTTCGCTCTTCGACATTCAGAAACAGTAGCGTCGTTCGATTGATATAATACGTACAACGTCGATGTGCGCAGACGAGCCATCGCCGGAGCATTTAACGGCTATGTGCCTCCTGCTGAGGCGTTTATCGGTGAAGGCAACGGCATCGCGGCCGACGTAATTAACACCTCGAGTGAGGGGTATTTTGGGAATCGAAGATGCGTCGTCTTCTTCCTCCAGCTTAGCATTCCAAGGCACCAAGTGCGCAATCTTTGGAGCATGCGAGGAACGAAATAATATGATGTCAAGGGAGGACAAGAGCCGTAATTCAAGAAAAAGAAATTAAAAAAAAAAAAAAAACTCACCAGCGAAGCGGCGGACATGGCTTTGATTCTAAATTTAGAGGTCCCAGACCAGAACTGAGCTAAGAGATCACTGAGACGGTCAATAAGAGAGAGAGAGAGAGAGTGAGAGAGCAAATGCGAGATTTTAAACATTTAATTTGCGTATATTATTATTGATGGGCTTAATTAATTTTGTATTTCGGTATAAATGTGGAGGAGTGCCCTTTTAAGAATGTCAAAATTTAATTTTAGCGAAAATACATGTGAGTCATATTTAACAATTAAATATGAGAAAATCGTATCTGGCGTCGCTGATTTCGATCGAACTTTTCTGATGATACATCGGATTTTTCTCAGATTAATTGTCGCGTGCATCTCAGATGTTTCTAGTACCGAGCTGAAATTAAGTAAATAACATAATTCAATCTTCAAATTACTTCGTCGTGAATGTTTTGACATGTTTTAATTCAATCTTCAATTTCAAAATTTATTATTCTAATATTATAGGACCGTATTAATCGCAAATAACTTAATGGGCTCGGTTAGCTGGGCCGTGTCTTGAAAAATAACGGATCAATAACTCATTTAAGAGTCTTAAGCCCATTAATGGTTACTAAAACTATTTATTCCTCCATTTTCTCATTTTATTTTAGGTACAATATTGGACGGGAAAGATTTGGCACGGCTTCGCTCAATTTGACTCGCAGCGATTGAGATAGCTAAGTTGCTGGAAGAATCGTTTCGATTGTAGGTATCTCTAATCGTAGGTTTTGAGCTTTGGTGGTCGTATTGTTTTTGTGGTAGCACGGAGTAAAACGAGCTTCAAACTCTGTTTTGAATTAGCTTTGAGTCGATTTTGATTTGTTATTGTTTCAGAAAGTACGGCCTCTTCGTCATATTAGCGTTTCAGTGATTTTCGCTAATGTAGTATACTTCGTGCCGATCTTTTAGAGCGTTGTAGTGCGATGTGATTCCTAACCAGTTGTTTTCTTGAGATTGACTCCTTTTTTTCGTGGTGTTGTTTTAGAATCCATGTGTTCGAGCATTCTTTTAACCTGGTTTGCACTATTTTTATGCTCTTTCATTCATCAGTGTGGTGAAAATCGCTATCGTGTGAATGAATTTGGAATTTTAGCCTATTTGCAAGAGTTATGCATAAATCACCTTAGCTTTTACTTGTGTTAGATAATTGACAGGCTTCTGTTGATGGAGCCTGAAGTGATGGAAGCAGAATTGGTATTGCCTACCTACATGAAATTTAAGAAGATTCAGCTGTACGAAAAATATCCTAAAGGGCAAGCCAGAGTAAAGTGGAAACAGCTCAAACAGATCATTCAAGCTGAGATTTATCCTTCTGATAAACCGAATTGTGAGTCTAATGGTCTCAGTAATTCTCTTCTGAAGCGAGAATTATATTTTACCCTCTGCGTAAATGTATAGAATGACCCGTTAGTTTGTGAAGAGGCTTACACATAAAAAAGGTTACACTTTTTTCCCCCTTTTCTATCTTTGTCATATGTGAAATGTAATGTACTTGCTGAATTTCTTAGCCACCATACAATATCACAGCAGTGGGATCGTATCTCTCTATGTCAAAGAGTAGCATCTGGATCTTTTTATTTCGCTACTTGTGTACTTTTATTGCAACCATTAATCTTGTCTATTCATTCCAATTTGTGCAGAATATGTGGTTAATGACCGCGTATTGTATTCTTTTTGTTTTCAGACCTTAACATTGAGTCACCACCATCTATGCATCCATGGAGAAGGATCTGTGATATAACTGGATACGAGGTATGCATTTTTCCTTAATCAATCAACTGTCTCTCGTGAACAAAATGAAACGTATTCATATGTCTGCTCGGCTAGTGTGAAATGCGGTGTGCCGCTGTAGGAACTTATTTCGCCATCTTCATGTTGATTTAGGTTTAAATTTTGGTTGCTCGCCTGCTACACAAAGAAACTCTTGGGTTCTTGTGCCTTCTTAGTTGCTTGTGCATTGTCTTAACTTTTATTATTAAAGACTTGATTGTGAATGCAGTCCAATGTGTAATGATCTCATATATGCAGGCACCTTACGTTGATCCAAGAACTAAACTCCGTTATGCCGACGCTGAGGCCTTCAAAGTCATTAGATCACTCCCTAATATGTCCTGCGTTTTTTGGTCCTCAGAAATGCTGCAGTTGTTCTTAGATAACACGCTTAGGTGGCAGAGAGAGAGAGAGAGAGACCCTTATTTTGTACTAGTATATTGTCATAAGGAAAAAAAATAATTCTGGTGGATATAATTAAAATAAATAAAAACATTTAAGAGTGTAATTACTTAGTCGACTACTTAATATAATAAGTTATGAATAGAGAGACCCTTATTTTATGAACGTGTCCGATTTATAATATGGCCAAATAGACACAACATGATCCTTTCTGCTCATCACGTTCACTGTAATAATCAACCTACGTGGAATCATTAGACAACATCCAATACCACAGAAAAAATAATATTTTTAAATAGGCAGCTTTGAGACACGAAAAATGAATAAAACTTAATTTGGCATCATTTATCACAAATATTAATCCACGGGATTTGGATCTCATCTCGGCACCTTTTTGCTCTGTCCACTCTCGTCTCTCTCTCTCTCTCTCTGGGAGATTCGAAGAAGATCCAACTGTAATAGGTGGTGCGTAAGTGTTCCAGATCGAATTTGTTCTATTTTCATTTCCAATTTCTTCGTTTGTGTTATTCGTGTGTTGATAATATCGCGATTAAAGCAGCATCGAATTTTTGTAAAGCCTTTCTGTCGTATTCGTTGTGCTTTTATCGTTTTATCCTCTGTCAAATGTGTTCTATAGTAGTTTGTTTATGGTCGCTTGCTCTTTTAGGGGACTGATTCGTTCTAAATGTTTCTGATCTCACTTTCGGCTATTTTTTTTCTCGGAAGCGTAGTGACTCCTTAGAGTGTAGCAGCTGAGTTAAATTTCAGGTTTGATTTTGATCCTCGTATGAGGAATTGTGTTGCTAGCTCATAGGAGTAAGGTTCCGTAGCTGGTTATAGTACTTTATTGATGTCAATTACTACCTTTTGTAACTATTTTATTCTCAATGGCATCCTTTCTCCGAGATGGTCTCGTGATGACTGTTTAATGATATCTTTTAACATCGATTATTCAGAATTCAGTATTTTCATGAATTGTAGGTTGGAAATGGGCGCCGAAAATAACATCACCATGGAGGAAGAAGCTTTAGAGATTGGAATAGGTATGTTCTCATGTGACTTATGTCCTTCTGTTTCGCCCGATTTGTTAGCATCTTATAGTTGGGTTTACGGGAAGCCCATATAGTGTTTTTTTTAGCAGAATAAGATCGTCGGAATAACGAATTTGAGAAATACTGTTACGATTCGTGTTAAATCATTAATCATTCCTATGTTTGAGTTTGACTGCTGCACTTGCCTACTACTTCATCTTCTCAGTTTTCAAATCATGATGTGTCGTTCTTAAATATTCACAGAATATAGAACTGTCTCTGGAGTTGCTGGACCTCTTGTTATTCTTGACAAAGTGAAGGTGAAAATACGTTTTTCTAAGATAATATTGTTGTTTGTCTTTCTCATGTATTTCTCTATACAACTTTGGATAGTGATCTCACAAGATGATTGTTTGACTCCCGTGAATATTTTTTCAGGGTCCCAAGTTTCAGGAAATTGTTAACATCCGCCTAGGTGATGGGACCACCCGTCGTGGGCAAGTGTTGGAAGTTGATGGTGAGAAGGCTGTCGTTCAGGTGATCACCTAAAAGTTTCACACATACCTTGAGTTAGTGAGATTTGCAATGTTTAAGCTTTGAGCACAATACCTTTTGTTATTCCTCATATAACTTGCCTACTTATTGAAATCAACTCCGGAGAAGTACTTAATGTAAAAGTGAATAATAACTCCCTTTCACCCTACATAGGTCTTTGAAGGAACTTCTGGAATCGACAACAAATATACAACTGTCCAGTTTACTGGGGAGGTATGGTCAATCTCACTTTCTGCTAAAGATTCCTTTTTGCATCAGATTTTGTCTGATTGTGTGATCACGTTAATGACTGTGTAAATTAATGACTATGTAAAGTTATTTCTGAACAGTCATCTCAATGAAAATTATCAAAATAATTTGCCTGTACCTTCTCTAATTAAGGGATATATGAGGGGCTTTTGTTGAGATGTCACCTAACGCAGTCATGTATTTCATTTCTTACAAGTTATCGTTCCAACTAAGACTTTATCCCTGTGTAATATTTCACAGGTTCTAAAAACTCCCGTCTCATTGGACATGCTTGGTCGTATATTTGATGGTTCTGGGAAACCCATAGACAATGGCCCTCCTATTCTTCCAGAGGCTTACTTGGATATATCAGGCAAGTGAATCAAGTTAAATGCCAGTCTTGGTGTTTTTTATTTGTTCTCTTCACCTTACATATGATCATATACTTGTCTAATTCAGGGAGTTCCATCAATCCCAGTGAGAGAACATATCCTGAAGAAATGATACAAACAGGAATCTCTACGATTGATGTGATGAACTCGATCGCCCGAGGACAGAAAATTCCCCTTTTCTCTGCTGCTGGTCTGCCCCACAATGAAATTGCTGCCCAAATATGTCGCCAGGCTGGTTTGGTGAAGCGATTGGAGAAGACTGATAATCTTCTTGAGGTAAAATTGTTTTACCTTATTAAATACCATACACCACCAGTTACCAGGATTGCCAATATACAACGAGAGTCAGAACATTTCTGACTTGTGTTGTTGTCACTGGCTAGATTTCTATCCCGAGTTCAGCAGCTCAATTTTTTGGGGAAAAAAATCAATTGTTGTACTTTCAGAGTGCAGTTGTTGCTTGATTGATAAATATATTTTGTGCTTGGTGTTCTTATTTCTCCATATTCTGGTTATAACTTCTATGTTAGCACGGTACCAACTATTTTTTTGTGCACTACAGGACAATCAAGAAGACAACTTTGCCATTGTCTTTGCTGCTATGGGTGTTAATATGGAGACTGCTCAATTCTTCAAGCGTGATTTTGAGGAAAATGGATCAATGGAGAGAGTGACTCTCTTCCTGAATTTGGTAAGTACATGCTTAAAAGGGCTCCATCAAACACTTAGCGTGCATGTAAGTGGTGATTGTGATGTCTCCTTATATTTCTATTAACATCAATCCGCTGCAGGCCAATGACCCGACAATAGAACGTATCATCACTCCTCGCATTGCTTTGACAACTGCTGAATATTTAGCATATGAATGCGGGAAGCATGTTCTCGTCATATTGACTGATATGAGTTCCTATGCTGATGCTCTTCGTGAGGTAAAATCTGCAAATTAATTCCTGATTTCTCAACATGTTTGCAGAAAAATCTCCTTTTGTGAAAATAGCCAGTTGAGGCATGCATGTCCTCCCTTTTCTTCCATACGAGCAGTTCATTAGTTTTCTAGCCGCTCTGTTACTTTCATAGTCAAAATTTCAGAACGTTTTTTCCCCCTAAATATGGACAATATACAAAGGTGCATATTATCTGTTAAAGGTTTCTGCTGCTCGAGAAGAAGTGCCTGGAAGGAGAGGATATCCTGGTTACATGTACACTGATCTGGCAACTATCTATGAGCGAGCTGGACGTATTGAAGGACGTAAAGGATCCATCACGCAGATTCCTATTCTCACCATGCCCAACGATGGTAACTCATCGTAAATATGTTCTAATATTAAACTGATGTTGATTTGATTTATGTATCTCGTTGATTTGTGACCAAACTTATTCTCTAATTTCTCATATCTACATTGACAGATATCACTCACCCAACTCCTGATCTTACTGGCTATATTACCGAGGGACAGATATATATTGACAGACAACTTCATAACAGACAGGTAAGGAAGACCCCGATTCCTTTTGAAAGGGTCATATACCAACTGTTACAGCTTTGGAAAGGGTCATAGAGCTTTTTTGGCTAGTTATGTTTGCCGTAAGGGGTTTTATTTGTGAATGTGGCGTTTTTGATGGATTTTTCTTCATGATAGCTACTAATGTATCTGCTTTCGTTTAGCGCATAATTTTTTCCTGAATAATTTTTTTTCTGCATGAACTGCCAGATATACCCTCCAATCAATGTGCTGCCATCTCTTTCACGTTTGATGAAAGTAAGTGTATAGTGTACTCGGCCTTTCTTATTCGACTCATTTGTGCTGGTGTGAGAGGATAATCTTGAACAATCCTCAGTAATGCTACTAAAATTATCTTGCAGAGTGCCATTGGTGAAGGTATGACTCGTCGAGACCACTCCGATGTATCTAACCAGGTAAATCTTACATTAGTTTCGTCGCTTCTGCTTTACTAAACTCTAACGCCATATTTCAATCGGTATACCTAATCTTTTCCTCAGTTATATGCAAACTATGCCATTGGGAAGGATGTACAAGCAATGAAAGCTGTGGTCGGAGAGGAAGCACTTTCCTCAGAAGATCTGGTTTGTTATTTGCGCATTACTCTAAATTTTTCCTATATTGATGCACCAAATATCAGTTATTAAAATACCTTTGCTCAATTCACAGCTTTACCTTGAATTCCTCGATAAATTCGAGAGGAAATTCGTCGCACAGGGGGCCTACGATACCCGCAACATCTTCCAGTCCCTCGATTTAGCGTGGACATTGCTCCGAATCTTCCCCAGGGAACTCCTTCATCGTATCCCGGCGAAGACACTCGATCAGTACTACAGCAGAGATTCATCTAATTGATGCTCAAAGAAAAAGACCGAGAAATCCTTCTTACATGTTTGCTTTCCTGTTTGATAAGTGCTTTCTTTGCAGTGTGTTTCTTGATGTGCAATAAATTGGTTTGTGTGCCTCCCATGATGTCGTCGGGTATAGAATAAGAATCGGTATTTTACAGTAGCCTTCGTCTCTGTGAGATGTTCGTTATTCGGTCAACTCTTAGAACCCGTTTCATTCGGTAATTAAGGTCTTGCATGGCTTTTATGTTCAGTATCAGTACCAGGAGGAAGAACACAACACTGTAATATATAATATATATATATTCTATTTCTTGTCACTGTGAGTCTACGTGTCAACATTTACCTAATGCGGCCATTTTCATTTTCGCCCACCTCTCTTTTCCTTCTTATTTCTTCTTCCTCTTCATCTCGAAGATGAACCTTTGACAGGCAATTGGCGTAGAGGCTCGGCTCCATCTCCTCCAGCATTTCCTTGACGTTCTCGGTGAGCTGGCGTACGCTACGGCTCCAATGCCACCTCAGGTTTGTCTCCATCCCTTTCACTAATATCGGAAAAACATCATCGATTGCTTCTGATGCCATTTTAACAAACTGCTCGTTGTTCCAAACGTAGAGAGCCCTCTCCGCAACCTGATCAAGTCAAGAGAGATCAGAGGATACTGAGGAAGTTTCAGTAAATGACCCCCTCAACAAAAAGCTTAAGCTTGAAGGGAGTGTGTCATGTTTTAAATTTGTATATTTAGTGCCAACACGCCCCCTCACGTCTAGGCTGGTTTCTTTTATTATCTAGCCTTAGACGCATAACTCTGTTACATAGGTGGTCGTGAGGATTCTTACCTGACGACCTCTTTGGTCTGAGCTTAGACACCATGTTAAATCGAGGGTTCCATGGTTTTAGATGAAACCCTCGATTTCTAATATGGTATCCAGAGCGGGTTCGATCCGCGTGTTATCGCGCGTGTCTCAGTCACCGCCGCCCGATTCATACGTCCACGTATTAGGCCTTCACTCATGCCACACATGTGAGGGGGGATGTTGAGATTTATATCCCACATCGGATAATTCAACTCAGCCGACTCAATTAATACATCAAAGCTACATCTTTCACCTATCACCAACTGGTTATAGGATGAAGCCCTCCATTTCTAACAACCTGTGAGTTCAAGCTAGTCATGCACTTGGTTATCCTCTTGCACAAAGGGAGGGCCAATATCCTGTACTGCTTGGGCCCCATCCCGTCCACCAACTCCTCGAGCTCACCGATGAGCATCACCTCCTTCTGACAGTTGCTCACCGGCCACCGGCTCAGTACCCCCCTGACCACCGCCACACCGAGCATGGGCTCCTTCTCCACGAACTGGTACACACAGTAAGCCAGCTGCCTGTGATAAGCCCGCATAGCTTTCGGCCTGTGGAGGGGCAAAAGCACCCTCGTCAAGAAAAGCCTGTGCTCCTCCTTCAACGGGACACTAAAACCGTTAATTATCGTTCCCCATATTTCCAACAGGTCTCCGATCCCGCAATGCCTCTGCTCGGTCTCGAACACGTAGCACAAGAGGACATCGTTCATCGCCCTCCTCATGAAAGACCTCAGTGCGTGGAACTTCGAGTATATCTTGTGGTACAAGTTCTTCACGCACTCCCTCTCTCTTAAGTCTTCGGACTCGAATAGGCTTAGGAGATTGAGAACGAAGGCCCCATCGATGTATGAGGAAAGAACTCGAGGCTCCACCGTCATTACCGTCCGTACGAGGATGTCGTAGACTATCTGCAGGTGGGGCCAGGCGGGTTCGGGGTTCGCCACGATGTCGTCGTCCTCCGGGCAGATTCCGGCGGTGGAGCCGCCGCCGGTGGGCGGCGGCAGCGGCCGCAAGAGGTTGGCCAATATCATGTCGAAGAGGGTCGGTAGAATCTTGCAGGGGAAGGGTTTTCGAAGGGATTTTACGATCGAGAGGAGCTTCGAGAGCTTAGTGCACTTGAGATTTTGTTGTAGTGAATATTCTAAAGGGTCTGTGGGGTTGTGGATGTAAGAACAGTAGGAAATCAAGGAGAGGATCTCGTCGAGCTCGGAGGTGGCGAGGGCCGGTGGCTTGCTGGTGACGGAGTTTTCTCGGGAATCGAGGTCGAATAGGTACTTGAGCGTGGTGGATTTTAGCCTCTGCATGGGTGACGATGATTTTCTGTAAGAGGAAGGGCTATTTCTTTGAGCCCCCATTTTTTTTCTCTTTTCTTCTTCTTCCGAGTTGTGATTAGGAGAAGGAGTTGATGCTTTTGGCTTTGGAGAAACAAGTTCTTGGAAGAGTACGGACGAAATCGGCGATGTTGTTTATGTGACAACCGTAAGGAATATCATCAAGTGGCTTGTCGTCATCGGACGAGAGATGAGGAGCTATTTGAGCCGAGGACCACATGACTTCGAAGTCTCCGTACTAACAAGGGAAATGCCTCATTGTGCAAATCATAGGTGGAATATTATATACAAATCTAATTCAGCTCCAAAGCAGTCCCTGACAACCAGCAAGCGCTAGCCCGGGGTTTTGTCCTTTTTTATAGGAATCCACACACACACACACATATATATATATATATATATATATATAAATGTTTGAGGTGATCCAAGTGGCAGTTGAAAGCCTTTTCAAATGCACAAAGAACAAACACTTGGATGCATAGTGATGGGAGCTTGACAGTTGATGCCTACTTACATAGAATTCTTTTTTTAGTAACTAGATAATTTCAAACATTTTGACTAAGTAAATTGCCCAGATTAAGCATATTAAGACATAATAATGTGTGATGAACTCACTCTGAAGTTTTTGATAGCTATGGAGATCGAAAATGGGACTCCAAAGACCTTGAATGGCTCAACCTATCCGATAGGCCAAACGAGGCCAAAGCCTCGATGGCTTATAGAATTCTTGTCGATAAGTTAGGGATGATTTCTTCAAATGGGATATTATTACAAATCAACATTCCGTTTATTAACTCGAATCTCACATGAAAGTCCCATTGGCCCACGAAGGCCTGCCTTGTACCGAATCGGGTTTGAGCCGGCCCTTCGGATATTAGATGTGTAGTAATTTGGGCCAGAAATAAATTGCTACCAAGTGTATAGTAATTCGTATACGCAAGTACGGGCCTGTGGACTTAAAATGATACACACATGTTGGGTAACTAACCCTAATACATGCCGAGGCCGTCCAATAGGCTAGGTTCAGATTTGACTGAGATTGGAGTCAGTAAGAGTGTGGGGGAATATATATACATTGTCGTTACGTTTGAGTAATGACTGTAAATGAGTATGAGCGAGCCGACTTCGAGTTTTGCTACAATGGTGTATGCGGGTATCTCTTGAGAAGAGGGGTCTCTCGTGACCGACTCAAATTAGCTCAAACAATATATATATATATATATAATCGGAATATGGAGTGAGCAATAATCCACGTAAAAAAAAATAGCGGTCGAATTTAAGGTACTTCAATTATTCTAGTTTCTACTTTCTACATTTGTAGGTACCGTCGAACGTGACATCGTTTGTCAAAATCAACTACAAGTGGCCGTAAATTCAAGATCATTGAACTTGATGGGGGTCCTAAGATTAAATATCATCGCTGTCCGTAAATGGTAGGTCCAGTCGCGCAGTGGCTGGTGGGTGGTCCCTATCTTAATTTTAAATATAAAATTTTATTTTATTTATTAATTATTATACATGCTCCAAGATCGATATGGTATGGTATGGTATCTTCTTGAATATTACCATTTACATACTTGAATCGTGTATAGGGCATGTGCGGTTTTTGCTCTGTGTCTTTGTTAATTATCACTTATATGGGATAGGAAAAAAAAAGACAGTGGGGTTTTCTCTACAATATAAGGAGATAAATTTTCCAAAGATGGGCTTAGGCGGGCCTGATCGGCGCTAATCGACCATCCGAGGCGAAAAACACATAGACGCCCATTTGGTGATGGTCGTCGGTTCATAAATAAAAGGAATGTTTTTAAATTTTTTTAATAAATACAAAAAAGAAAAATGTTTGTACTTATATTACTTGTCATTGTTGTTGGGATTGACATTATTTGTTTAAAATTATAGGATAAATTTGATACACTTGTTTTGTCAGAAATCATAATCCTAGAATATTTAACATATGGAAAAAAAAATGTAAAATAGATATACCGTCTAATATGTGCTTAGAAACTGCTTAAGCCCCCCTTCAAGCGCCTAACGAATTTTACAACATTCCCTTTTAGTTTAAAAACAACATTGGAATGTTACATTAATGTTATCAGTTAAATTTAGAAACGTTATTTTGTAGTGAGAATTAAGGTTAGCTAGTGAAATTGCTTTATGCTCATCGTTTTGGGTGTAGGTGGATGAAGAAAAATTGTGCGATTGTATTTTTCAAACGGTGGATTTTCTACGCCATTGATTGCTCGGTCGGTTTTTACCTCTTCATCATCTTTATATATTGTTATTTTTTTCTTTTTATATTTCGGCTTAATATAGCGGGAATTCTAAATTTTTTTTTCTAAAAAAAAAAAAAACTCAACCAAGAGGAGATCATTGACAATGCACAGTGCATGTACATTGACCGTACATAAGATATTTTTATATTTAAAAAACCCCCCAAACAACTATACGTATCCCTCGTGATTGGCATACTACAAAATATTTTCTTTTGAATATTTAGGCTGGGCCAATGAGCCTTGTCATATCACATAACAATCACGTGGTGGCTTTAAAGACTCGTATAATTTTCTTGAGTTGTCCATGAAATTTTTTTATCCCCATGACTATCGTGCTCACATAGCCCCAGTAAATCTAGTCTCATCACCTGAATGTGCGGAGAAAGCCTATAGTTAGTAGAATATCACCGCCAATGAGGTATTGGTCTAATGGTCAAGGATAAGGCTTTAAAGACTTTGTGGGTTATATGTCGTGAGATTGAATCCCCCTTCCCACAATTTCATTGAGTAGTACTCATGGACTTTATGACACATGACTATTGTTGTCAGATGAGTTTGAGGCGTATTTATCTGGTCTCATGGATTAGTCCCACATCTGAAGTGTGTGTCGCAATTAAGTCTCCACCAGATCTGTGTCGCGCAAGCCGACCTAGGTATTTAGGGACTAGCCCATAGCCAGATCAAATGGGATAAACCGGGAACGGCAACAAATAATAATAATAATAATAAAATATCACCTAGTCAAAAATACAAAATAAAAAAAATATTGACGTGGGACCAACCACAACAACCACGCTCTCCCATACGTCGTAGTCCTTCATTATTATTTAAATTAAGAGTTGAAAAAAAAACAGTTAAACGAGAGACAGCTGTCTTAATTCTCTTGATACTTGGGTTCCACCACAATACGACACCGTCGTCCCAGATTGTTACACGTAGGCGTTCTTACACGAATATTTTTATCGATGAGATGCAGTAGCACGTGTTTCATTCCTACATTTAAAGAAAAAGAAAAAGGACTCTTTAAGTTTCATCAGCATTCTCCTACACTCATCAGCGAGCAGTAAATATCTTTTCCTCCCTTCGAGAGATTAGCATCAGCTAGCTCCAATTGCGGCGGACATGGGCGGATTGAGCCACCTCTTCGCGACGGTCTTTCTTTCGAAGTTCGCCGAGCTTTTGATCGCCCCGGCCATCCCCGACGTCACGCTGGCCGCCGTGTGTCCCGGCGAGGATGAATGCTCAGCCGCTATTTACCTAACTGGCCTGCAAAAGGGGGTAAGTAATAAGTATATATAAAATACTGTAAAATACTTGCTGCTTTTTCTCCGAATCCATAAACAAGAAAATGCACCCAGTTTTTTTTTTTTTCCCTAATTTTCTAAGGCTTATTTAGAAGCAGCATTAGATTACTGCAGCGACGATTTGAATGCTAAATAAATTTTCAGGTTTCCGGCATAGGATCGGTGATAGTGACGCCCCTCATCGGAAACCTGTCCGATGCGTACGGACGTACGCCGATGCTCACGTTGTTCTTGGTTCTCAACATATTACCGTACAGTACGTCGTCGTTTTTCTTTATATTTTATATAATATTGAATAAATTATCTCCGGAAACTCTGCGCCGACAATTAATATATTTTATTTCTCCCGCCGCATGAAGCTATACTGGCTTGGAAGAGGACGGCGGAGTTCTTCTATGCGTATGCCGTCATCAACACTTTGATCTCCATGGCTACGCAAGGTGGTGTCATGTGCATTGCTGCTGCTTATGTGGTATACAATCGATTTTTTCGAGCACGTTGTTTCTTCTCCACAAATCTAACAAACTTACTTCACTCAACTCAATATATATATATATATATATATATTAAAAATGTCTCACATTCTCCTGTTATCAATTGATTTTAGGATTGAAACTCTTCAATTCAATTCGGGTGGGTCGGGGTGTATTTGTATATTTTATTTCCACCACACACTCATGTCTAGACTGATTTCTTTCTTATCCAGTCTTTGACATGTAATTCCCTTTAATGGATGGTTGTGGGGATTCATACATATGACATCTTGGTTTGAGATCTTTGATGTGGCCAGTCAACAAGGTATAAAACGGGTTCGATCTGCGTGTTATCACGCATTTTCTTCAGCCAAATTGATATGTCCACGTGTTAGAATTTGAATCGTGTCACACGTGAGGCGGCATGTTGCTATTATTATTGTTTCACTTTGGGATATTAACTTCACTCGACTAATGTATAAATTAAAGAGGCAGCTCCTCCCATTACGAATTGATTTTTAGAATGGAACCATCAGTTTAACATATGATACACCTCCTTCGAATTTAAACTTTTAGATGAAGTAATCATTCAACATGATATTAAGTGAAAGAAGTCTTTGATACGAATAATCACGATCACTCGTTAAAATAAAATTTCAGTCTAAGTAATTAGGATAAAAAAGAAATCAGGCTAGACATATGGGCGTGTTGAAAATATATAATATAATATATATATATATATATATATATATAGTAAAATATGATCCACAACTTCCAATGTAAAACTTTTATGTTAAGCGATCATTTATCATCAGCAAAGAGAAACGATTAAATTTTCGTCAATTCATAGGCCGATAATGTCTCCGAGGGGAAGCGTATATCGGCATACGGGGTCATGTTTGGCGTTACAAACGCCGCGTGTCTCGCGGGTACGTTAGCCGCGCGTCTGCTCTCCACGAGTCATATTTTTCAGGTTTTCATTACAAACTCTCTTATCGATTTCGAGCTCGTTCGCCTAAATATATATATTAGTGTAATAAAAAAGAATAATTTGATGGTTTGCTAATTTTTTATAAAGCTCTGGATTAGGTTGCAGCGGCGATAGCAGTTTTTGGGGCCATATACATGCGCGTCTTCGTGAAGGAGAAATATGCGAGCGTTGAAGGTGCTTTGGATCAGCCGATCTTGGAGATTCATGAAGACGATGAAAAAGGCGAATGCGACGTAAAGAAGAATAAATCGAAAAAGATCGATTTCTTCGCGAATTTTCCGTCTCCGAAGGATGTATTTCAATTGCTAAAGAGGAGGTTTCTCTCTCTCTCTCTCATAGCTGCATCTCTCCATCACTAAACTCAATTTGTTTTTCTTTCTTTCTTCCAAAATCCGAGGTTGACATGAATAATTTTTTTGGTCAGTTCTAAGGTCTCCTTGGCAGCATCTATTATTTTCTTCAATAGCCTTGCAGAGGTTGGAGTTAACTCTTGCTTGATGGTACATCTCTCTCTCTCTCATATCTCTCTCTCTGCATAATCTAGGCTTCAAATGTGCAGCATCATATATATATATATATATATTTGAAAAATTATGAGATTATGTCACTAACTATATATGTTTGCGTTTTTTTTTGTCATTATGTTTGATAGTCGCAAAAGTAGGTCACTAAATTTGTATGTCAAAACAATTTTGGGTCATATTTTCAATTTTAGGTCACTAAGTATATATTTTTCGATTTTGGATCATTAAGTATACGTGTTTCAATTTTAGGCCACTATGTTTACAAAGTTAGTTACCAAGTTAGTGACCCAAAATTGAAAAATGTAAACTTAGTGACCCAAAATCGAAAAATATATACTTAATGACCTAAAACTGAAAACATGACTCAAAATTATTGACATACAAAGTTAGTGACCAAAAAACGAAAACATGTATACTTAGTGACCTAATCTTAAAATTTTCCGTAGTGTATATATACATGTATGTTTGTGGCTTCATTTGCAGTATTACTTGAAGGCAAGATTCCACTTCGAGAAAGATCAGTTCGCCGATGTATCGCTCATTTCTTACGTCGGAGCTACTTTGTCTAATGTAATCTATCTTCTAATACCTCTTCTTCACCTAATAAAATCACTATAATATCCGTCAATCTGCTATATTTAATTTGATTATCATCTCTATATTTCTTCCGCTTTCTTTCTGCAGATGATCTTCATGCCCACAATGGGTCCCTTTTTCGGGGAAGAGATATTGGTTTCTGTCGGACAATTCCTTGGATTTCTATGCGTATGCTTCATGCTGCTACAATTATTAACAATAATTCAACTTAATTTCGATAATTTTCTCATATTATATATTATTTACGATTGATGTTAATGCAGATGTTTCTTCACAGCATAGCGTGGGCGAGGTGGGTACCCTATGCTTCTGCATCGGCCGGCTTCTTCATCTTCCTTTCAAACCCTAATGTGAGATTAAGACACGTGCCACTTTCTTAACTGTGCGATTAACTAACTTAACCGCCCCTTTTCTTTCTTTGCTTCTCGAGTTGAACAGCATAGTATCAAAGCATGTCGGGCCGAACGAGCAGGTATATCTTTGATTGGCCACAAGCTCAACAAACGTACATTTTGTTTGAAATTATTTGTCCACCGACTCAATATATATATATATATATAAATTACCATTTGAATATACGATAGAGACATCAATTTACATACAGTGTTGCATTAATGATCCTCAATTAGGGGCTCGCGCAAGGTTGTCTTCTAGGCATAGCAGCTTTTTCGAACCTCGTATCGCCGCTTATTTTTAGCCCTCTTTCAGGTATTATATATACTTGTATTATAAGCACACTAAGGCTCGTGGGCTAAAGAAGGAATATTATTTTATATGGATTTAGTGGATTATAGTAAAATTGTTATGTTACATAGCATACCAAATTGATTAATTGGAGATAAGATATAATTGGATTATAGTAAAATTGTTATGTTACATAGCATACCAAATTGATTAATTGGAGATAAGATATAATTGGATTATAGTAAAATTGTTATGTTACATAGCATACCAAATTGATTAATTGGAGATAAGATATAATTGGATTATAGTAAAATTGTTATGTTACATAGCATACCAATTGATTAATTGGAGATAAGATATAATTGGATTATAGTAAAATTGTAATTTTACCTAGCATTACCAAAATGATTTATTGGAGATACAAAACTTAGATACTAGTATTTCATTCTTGATGCATGTGTTTAATATATATATATATATATATATTATATTTTATATCTTGAATAAACAATTTTAATATGTAAAAGGAAAATTGATTTGTCAGGATATATTTATTATAAATAAAACATTGAGGAGTAAAATTGTAATAATTCAAAATAAAATAATAAATGAAAGAGTTAAATAATAACTAAAGTTGATACCAAATTTTGACATTTTTCTCTATACGGCTCACCCTTCATTAAATAGAATAGATATAATATATATATATATATATATATATATATATATTTATATATATTGCTCATTTGTGGGAACCTCTAGTGTGATACCAATTGGTGTCACGTCAACATAAAATGTGAAGTACCGTTGATTGACATACTTTACGTGACATTGATCGTCACATTTTATGTAGACGTGTTATATTTGTGTGAAGAGATGCCATGGTACTCCTCCCTTAACATTCATCTATATATATATATATATATATATATATATATATGCACACACACGTATATTGAATTATGATTTTACATGTTGGAAAGTAAGATTTTAATGATCATCTATTCGTTTTGTTCGCATATAGCTTTGTTTCTGGGCAAAAATGCTCCGTTTCATTACCAGGGTTTCAGCATTCTTTGCGTCGGCTTCTCTTACGTAAGTATCTTTGTCTGTCTATCTTCCGTGGAATATTTGAATTATATATTTCAATTTAAATTGCAAACATTAATTTCGGAATGTACAAATGCAGCTTACGGGATTCTTTTTGAGCCTCATTATGCACCTTCTTCCCAATATCTCGAGAAGCAGCTTAGCCACAAACGACTAGGCATTGTTTTTGTCTTTATCTCTCTTTTGAATAATTCCTCTCTATACTACTGAAAGAGACTGTAACATATGTATATATGTAATAATATCGACAAATTATACTATTTATATTATTGTCTTATCTCTATATTTCTTACTCTCCAGCTCATAACACGGGTTATAAAGACGACTATGACCAAGTCAATTTTATTTTAGGTCCATGCATCTATTATTGTATCAATTTTTAGTCTTTGGTCAAAATATATTTACAAAACTAATAAAATATGTACATAATCTTTTTATCTTTTTCCGCTGATCTTTTGCCAAAAGGATTCCATAAGTTATTATATTAATCAGCAATGGCAAATTAAAAATAATGCATTGTACCAAGAAAACGTCCACGGTTTAAAATTGTCGCGAGGTGAGGAGAGGGAGAGATAGCTTGCAGCTCTTACTATTCGAAAAGAGGCATTTTATTTAAAATTAATTGAATAGAAAATCGCATAGATAATACATAGATAACGTCACGTACAAGATCCGATATCTCCTTGCTTACCAGCTTATCATTATTATTGATATTAACGGGATTATTATAAAAGGTGCTTTGGGAGAATCTTGTACTCAACGTCATAAAATTCCTTAGTCTAACAATAATTTATCATTAATTAATAATAATGCATTACAAGTTACAGGCGGAGTATAAATTAATGTATCTGCCGAATATTAGTTTGGGATTTTGTCAAAATAACAAAATAATTGACCACTCATGTAATTTTCACAAGTTTGCTGGCTTAAGCATATTATGTTACTACAAGGCTATAATTTAATGTCAACCCTTTGATTCCGTTGCACACAACCTAATTTAAATTAAAATATGAGAGAGAGAGAGAGAGAGTGAGAGAGAGAGAGAAGCCGCGTCTCATCTCTCTATTTTGACCGCCGGCCCACATAGAAAAGCCCAAGAAAATTTGGACTTCCTCTCGATCGGTCATTTATTTATAATAATAAATGGTACAATATATTTGATTTTTTATTCTATAATACAATAATCCCAATTATATAAGATAGCAACAGTAGACAATATTGAATTATTATAAAAGGGCTCGAGTACGTAAGCTTTTCGAGATTCTGATAATTAAAAGTGACTCATTGCCTAACTACAAACATACAGACCTTCCTTCCAACCAAAATCATTAACGTTATTCCACTTGTCTCCATATCCTAAGTTCATCGTACATCTTGTCCCTAATGACTTGCAAGATATTAAATAAGTATATGTATAAAAAAATATAAATACATATAGTTAGGGTTGGAATGACCAAATATCTTATTGTATTTTGCGATGTGTAGTTTCACCTGATAGGGTTTACCTACTTTATTACAAGTCTTATATCTAATATATTTGGAAGATTGCCAATCTTATCTCTAATATATTTGAAATATATATATAGTACGAACATATAAGTCATTCAATTACTATACAACTTCGACACAATGTTGTATTCGCGTATAAATAAAATGCCAGAGCGTCCAATAAAATGACATGTCAATCTTATCTCAAGAACCATATAAATATAGAACCTCATTCACTAAATGTTAGCAAGCATGACAATGACAAAACAAAACCACCATGAACCCTGGATTGGATAAGATAAAAAGATAACAAAAGGATAGTGATAAAATATATAAAATTGGTTTGAGGGAAGGGTACTTATTTTAATAAAGCCCGCCGAATAAATTAAACATATATGTATGTATGAAAAAAAAATTGACATTAAATAACGAGTTTGAAATTTTCTTCTTCTAGTACTACCAAGAATTAACAACTAGCACGTTGAATATAAATATATGTATAGAACTATATATATATAAACGCATTCGTGGAAAAGCCTAACATTGCAGCTCACCAACCCCCTCGAATTATAATATATAAAAGTCCAACACTGAGCTAGAAGGTCAACAAATAATCACTCTACACAAAACACAATAGGGACCTGGCTTTATATCTCATATATATATATATATATATATATATAATCATACACACATACATTATATTTTCAAAATTTTAACTGATTGGTAATAACGCGGCATCCGTACGAAAAGTATGCTGATGCATTATGCTAATTTAACTAGCATAACATTTGGTGAGCCCCTACGACGTTCTATATAAATATATCCAACTCTTTCATCCATTTTGCTTCAAACTTCATCATTTCCATTTCCATTTCCATTCATTCATTACCTTTGACTGATCGTAAGCCAAAAAAAGGGTTGAGAGAGAGAGAGAGAGAAGGTGGTAATAGTTAACTTGAAAGAACATAAAAAAAAAAAAAGAAAATCAAATAGAAGGATGGGGATTTGGAAGAATGTGATACACATATTTGTGACCGTATTCCTATCGAACTTTGCGTCGCTGGTGGTGAACCCCACCATCGCTGACGTCACCATGGAGGCGGTTTGCCCCGGGCAAGACGAGTGCTCACTCGCCATCTATCTCACGGGTTTTCAACAAGCGGTAAAAACGCATCATTTCTTCTTCATTTACAATGTGTGTGTGTATATGTGTGTGTGTGTGTGTTTGTTTGTTCAAGGGAAAGGATTTATAGTTACACTCACTACTGATAAAAAAAAAAAAAAAAAAGCACTGCGAAGTATCGTTGCGTTGGATGTAGCTGTTATTATATGCAAGATCGTAAACGAATATCGAGGCCCTCCATGGTTGCATAGATTCTCAGCCAAATCTTGGTTTCTTTAATCAAAATTACTTTATGGTACATTAAGTTGAGTGAGTGAGACGACCCAATTACTGGCTTCTATAATGCATTGAAGTGGAGAAGATTACCGTGTGTAATTTAGATTGATTTCACATATATATGGTGATTTTTGCAAGTTCATAATTTGTTTTCTATTCTCCCCTTTTTAAGCTAGTTTGACGTCGTATGTGGTCTTTCGCACTTAAATTCGGCATAATAATTCTTAGTTCTTTTCATTTTGACGTATAAGAATAATTATTAGTTCGGAAACATTAATGAAACGAACTCTAATTACCAAAATGACAGGTTTTTCTTTTGTTCCAAACATAATTATCTCGTTTACCCTTCTTTTCTTCCCATTTTGAAATTATATATTGTAGTGGTGCCTACTCGTATTGTGTAGACTTGTAGAGGGTTGGTTGGATTTAAATTGACAAATTCCTAGTTAGGTGAGGTCAAATAAAATGGATGCTGATGTATATAAACTTCCAACCCATTTTATCTCAACTAAAGTACTACGATTAAAATATATTTATGTAATAATTCTATATAGATGACATCCCAACCATTTATTCCATCTTTTTGCCTAAATTAGTTGGTTCGTACCAAGTTTATTATAATTAAAATTCCTGTCTACTAACCTATTACACGCGGTGCATAATTGTCAAAGTTAAATTGAAGAATTAATTATTAATATATAATTAGGCAAAATTATAAAATTAGGTCACTAAGTATCAAAGTTTTCGTTTTTGGATCATTATGTTTGATAATTGCAAAAGTAGGTCATTAACTTTGTATGTAAAAATTTTGGGTCATGTTTTCAATTTTAGATCACTAACTATATATTTTTTCGATTTTGGGTCACTAAGTATACATGTTTCATTTTTGGATCACTATGTTTACAAAGTTAGTTACCAAAAGAGGACCCGAAATTGAAAAATGTATACACTTAGTGACCAAAAAAAATATAAACTTAGTGACCTAAAATTGAAAATATGACCTAAAATTGTTTTGACATACAAAGTTAGTGACCTACTTTTGCAATTATCAAACATAGTGACTCAAAAAGAAAACCTTGGATTCTTAGTGACCTAATTTTATAATTTCGCCTATATAATTATTACTGGTCGTGTATATACTTATTGTTTAATACGACGTGGTGTGCATGCATCATCAGATTGCAGGCGTAGGCTCGGTGATTATGATGCCGTTGATCGGAAATTTGTCCGACAAGTACGGCCGGAAAGTCATGCTCACGATTCCGTTGACCCTCGCAATCATTCCCTTTGGTAATTACTAAAAGAGTTTTCTAACACATTGTCTCATTAATCAAAGTTCTACTTCTAACAACAACGTACACGTGGCATGCATGCAGTGATATTAGCCGTGAAGAGGACGACGGAGTTCTTCTACATTTACTACGCACTGAAGACGCTCACCGCCATGGTCACCGACGGCGGCATCATATGCCTTTCCCTTAGTTACCTGGTAAAGCCTCCAGTGCCGTTTTTTCTTTTTTCTTTTTTCTTTTTTCTTTTTCGGATGACAGCCGGTGTTCGGATTGCCCCGATAAATCCGGTCGCCCCGCATCGCGCACCCACATGGATGTGTGAGGCTCCCAAAATGGATGGTGCGCTCACAAGGTTTCGAATTAGAAGTGCTGTTTTTTCAATTTTGTGGGTCCACAAAGTGACGCTGCTAAAAATTTGTGGCCTTAAAAATAGACAAGCATATGTGATATTGAGTCTTAAAAACTAGGCGGAAGTATGTGATTGGGCCCGAAAAATTTAGGATTGTGACTGTGCAATAGACCATGATGCACAATCTTAAATCTGGCCCAGAAAGCCTCTTGTATATATATCTATGAAAATTGAGAAAATTCAGAAGATTGATGCCTTACACGCTTTGTATCTATAGGCCGACAACGTATCGGAAGGTAAGCGCGTGTCCGCATTCGGGCTCCTGTCGGGCGTAGTATCCGCCGCAACGGTCTGCGGCACCTTAGCCGCTCGTTTGCTGCCCACGGCTCGTATTTACCAGGTGGCAGCCGTTTCGTCGGTTGTAGCCGCGGTCTACATGAAAGCCTTTTTAGCGGAAAAGCCCCGAGGAACCTGCGAAGCCAACGGCGACGATGACGCGTTGGAGCACCCGATACTGAAACCAACCGCGGACGAAATTACCGGTCAAGAAACCACGGACCTGATCGCCAAAATCTCGTTGCCCAAGGAAATCATCCGCTTGCTCAGGAGTAGGTAAGAAATAGACGATGGCATCTCACAATTTCTTTCTTGCACTGTATTTTCTGTGCAGCTCTGCACTCTGTTTGGTATGCGGAATTTGTGCGTGGAGAAGACGAAGGAAAACAGTGTTAGTATATCAAGCAATGATACGTTACGCTTCGAGCGTCGTACCATATACGCCTTCCATTTTCTTTTCCACGTCGAAATCTTTATACCAAACGCAGCCTTAATCGCTCGTATTTTCTTTTCTTACCTAACCTCTCTTTGGTATTCTCTGAGCAGCTTCACCGTGTCGTTGGTGTCGGTAGTTGCGTTCTTCAACAGTCTGGCCGAGGCGGGGATTCAATCATTCTTAATGGTATGTAATAACGGCGTTGCCTTTTACATTCGTGATTCGACGTAATGTATGTAATGTCGAGTTATTAAACCTCGGAGATCGGTGCAGTATTACTTGAAGGCTCGCTTCCACTTCCAGAAAGACCAGTTCGCCGATATATGGCTCATTACTTACATCGCCGCAACGATATCAAACGTAAGCCCTAAAATCGCATCATTAATCTTATGCTTACGGTTCCTTTTTCCGCATTTTCGACCGGATATTATATATCTGTTATCCGCAGATGGTCTTAATGCCTCTGCTCGGTCCCCTTCTGGGTGAGGAGACGTTGCTCTGCGTAGGGCTCTTCGCTGGATTCTTGAATGTATGTATACCATCATCATCATCATCATCATCATCAATTATTATTTCATACCTTTTGACGGAAAAATCTTGACGAATGCAGATGTTGCTCGACAGCATAGCATGGGCCCCGTGGGTACCTTACGCTTCAGCTTTCCTCGGGATCTTTCTCTTCCTAGCAAGCCCAAGCGTGAGTGTGCTAAACACGAATCTCTCTTTCTTTTGAATCGTGAAGGAGAACGAATGACCTAAAAGAAACACGTTTCTGTTGCAGATTCGATGCATCATATCGAAGCACGTGGGGCCCTACGAGCAGGGCATTGCTCAGGGATGCTTGATGGGAGTCACCTCGTTCGCCAACGTCATCTCTCCGATCATATACAGCCCTCTCTCGGCTCTGTTCTTGTCGGACGGAGCACCGTTTTATTTCCCGGGTTTCAGCATCCTCTGCGTGGGCCTTGCCTGGGTAAGTAATGCTCTAATATCATCCATTTTATTTCGCGGGATTCAGCTTTTGTGATTATTTTTTTTTTTGAATGATGCAGTTGGTGGGCTTCGTTCTGAGCACGGTGATAAAGATTCGACCGCTGCTGCTGAGGGGAAGAACCCTAAGTGAGCCCTGCCTCTTGGCCTGATGATCGAATGATGTATGTATATATATAGAGAAGTGCAAAGACTTGCTTTTCTTATTGTGTACATCTTAATATATCCCTACCAAGACATTTATTCATTCATTAAGAATATAATATAGTAAAGAGTATTCATTCATATTGAAAAACTTACTTGGTGAGTGATGAAAGCAGAATGAGTATGTGATTCTGCACTTGTTGTCTATGTACAACGGACCGATTTAGAACAAGTCAAGAGGAGTACGATTAGTCTTCTTCAGCAATTGTCGTATCTTCTTCTTCTTCGTCTGAGGAACCGTTGTTGTTGTTGTTTTCATACGAGAGAAGGAACTGAAACAGATCCGTACCGTCTTCTTCGATCTCGGAGTTTGCCATTTGCCTCTGATAGGATAAGAATCGAAACATCAGCTCCTCCGGAGATATCATGCCGTGCATCCACACCTTTGGCTTCGGTCTACGCTGTAAACATAAAAGAAACCGAGGCATTGTGTTAAGGAGTTATCAAGAATAGATTTTGTGGAATTCATAATAGCAAAATCAAGAATTCGAGAAATTTGATAGACAGAACAAAAAATATTAAGAAATATCGAAACCTTTTGAATGTTTGTGGGCAGAGAAGCTCTATCGATGGACTTTGGAACCCATACTTTGATATCATGCTCTAATCCACTGCTTGCAAGCACAGTAGCACGAGGGTGAGATTCGATGCAGTTCACTATCTCTTTATCTGCTTCCATAACGCGAATAAGCTCACCGCCCCTTTTCCTCCAAATGAAGATTCGACCGCAATCCGATCCGCTAACAACGTACTCACTCTTGGGCCCGAAGAAGTTCACACCCTTCACGGTCTCACAGTTTCGATGCCCTTTGTATGCCTGTGGAGGAGCAGCTTTCGCATTGTTATCAGCCCCATTAGTGAGATTGGGGCCTTGGGAAGTGAAATCGGGATCGGGTCCTAATCCCATATCGTTCGTGAAAAGGTAGATGAACTCGTTGATGTAAGAAACGAGGAGCTCGTTCTGGTCCGAAAATGCCAAACCGGTGATTGCCACGTGCTTGTCATCGAGCAAATGTGGGGGACAAAAGAGGTCAACGGGCCTGTCCGAATCTGACGACGGGTCCCATCTCGTCCTGCGGATGTCGTACAACCGAGCAAATTGATCGGACCCGCCGACGGAGAAGAGATTAGGGTTTCTTGCCATGTCGATTGCATTGAGGCCAACAGCTGAGGAATTACGATTACGTCCCTGGCTAGGTTTGCCACGGCAGGTTAAAAGGTTCGTAGCAGCTCCAGTTCTCAGATCAATCTGTACATGAAAAATATGAAATGCAGTTATAGAGGTGATTCTGTAAAAAGGGTCTATAATTATTATAAAAAAAACTTTGAAATGATTTTCCTGGTTCCAATTATGTGAACTCACACGCTGAACCAGCCCGTCGTCTCCGCAGGTATAGAAAACATGAGAACTCCCCGGTTCAATGGCTAGTTTCTGTGCACGCCCACGGTGTTTAGCAAGTAATGTGGTCTCTACTTTCCCACCTTCAAGAATCTGAGCGTGTCTCACCTGAAATGTATAGTTTCATTTCCATAAGAAAGCATTTTTCAGGTAAAAACCTCAGCTCAACAAAGATAAGTTTTTACAACACATCTATACAACACACAGAAAAAGACATCGAGAGAAAAATAGCATTACCTGTCCATCAGCAGCACATGTAACGATGGTTCGATCGTCAGTGTAGGGCATGAATTTCGCCTGGAAAACGTTGTTATGGTGGCCAGAGTGAAATGAGAGTTGAACACGACCAGTCTCCCAATTCCAGCAAATAACCCTCTTGTCATCAGAACCCGACAAAAGAATATCACCGGTGGAGTTGAAGCTAAGAGTGTTTACACAACCTCGATGTTTGTCTAGCTTGAGTAGGATGTCGAAACGAAGCACAAGATCCTGATCATAACAAACAGAAGCAGCAAAACAATCAAGTATGTCCCAGAAATAATTACAGGATTCGGAAATAAACAACAAAAACGTTCAGTTTAGCAAGGATTACTACAGTAATATCCATAAAAACTAGACACGTATTAAACTCACTGGTGAATCATTCTAAAAACCAAGTGCAATATCATATTATACTGAGATGTTCCCAGCTCGCAGACGAGGAGAGGTGGGATCATTCAACAAAATTACATCTATGCATAAAAAAATTGATCCAAGTTGCATCTAGAAGCACATGAAATCAGCGCTTAAATATACAACTCCGAGAAGCCACAAAAAATAAGGGAATTAGAGAATAATGGCGTAAGGGAAACATGAAATAAACCTCAGAAGCGATGAGGCGGTGACAGAAATTCCGAGTGGAGAGTTCCCCTAGCTCGCGTTTCCAAACGTTAACGATCGCCGAGCCCGCACCCGCTCCATGTCTCTTCATTGCCATCAATAATTCTCCGATCCTGATAAAGATTGTTCAGCGCCACAAAATCAAATAAATAGGTATCAATCAGGTATGCGCGATATCAAAATCGAATTATTTCATCATCTTAGAACAGCGTATGAATCCATGTCGGTATGTATGTATGATTTGTGAAGACGATAGGACTTTCTATTTGACGTTTGGGAGAGGACAAAGATGACTGATAAGAGTGAGAAGCAGAATTCCATAGAATTATAGGATTCACTGAATGAATACGATCTGCAGATGTCCTCAATTAACATTATTATTTAAATTGAAATAATAATAACCTGCTATTTATAGTAATAATTTTTCAGATTGCTCCCTTGATTCAGACATATTTGGCGAACGTACCACGAAGTAACGTTATTTATACTTTGCACCCGCTAAAAGTATATATTGTCAAGTTGCACCCTCTAAAAATAATTAAATGGCTTAATTATTTTTTTTTGTTTTAAGCACATTTTGAGTGATGATTTTACCATAAGTTTCGAGATTATTAACATTTCAGCTTGAAATTACCACACTTAACTATTAAATTGAAGAAAAAAAATCATATGTGCCTTCGAACATCAAGGTTTGTTTTCCATAGAATTTTCTTCCAAATTAATTGTCACGTGCGGTTCACATGTATTAACTCTGAACAGAAATTAAGTTTTCAGTATTAATTATCCTCAAATAACTTGAGTTTTAAAGTTTATTATCTGCCATCTTTAATTTAATTTAAGTGTTGTTAAATATTATTCCCCAACAAATATACGGAGTAAAAAAATAATTAACTGAAAATAAAGGATATTTTGGTGAAAACACAACCCTTTCAAAACAAAACATCTCGCAAAGGTATCATCTCAGGTGGATTTGCTCTTATTAATCTTATGCTTCAAAAATGATTTCTCCCAAGCTAAGCCATCGATCGGCTAGTTGCCCGGCGGCGCAGTGGTCGCCCACGAAGAAGGTAGCCTGGTGGTTGTCGGCAATGCTCGGATGTTAACGTCTAGTGGATAGAGACGGTACTCTATGTCGAGCTCTTTGAAGATCTCAACCATCTCCTCGATCAAAAGGGCTCTTCTCTTCCACTTGTCTCCCATGTTCTGGTGGTTCATTTTATGCCTCATCCACACCGCGATCTTCACCCTGTTCAAGCCGTCCAGGCTCAACAGAACCACCGACGGCTCCGGGTACCAGTAATCGCTCTTCTTCTCAATGTAGCTGCGACGCGTTAAAATTATTATGTAATTGTAGCGTTGGAGAAAGGAATGATCAATTTTGAGTATGAAATTGAAATCAACTGTTTGTTGTTGTTTTACCTAATTATCCTCTGCTTCATGATGCCGATCTTCTCTGCTGGCGTGGAGATGTGCACAGCGAACTCCACCGAGTCGCCCATATCAGGGCTTCGGTAGAAGTTACCGATGGGCTTTGTCGCTAGGGTAACATTTGGGTAGAAGATCTTCTGGTTGTCGAATCTCAGAAACACAGTAGTCATGATGTTCATTTCTTCCACAACCATCTGATAATCATGATGATGATGATTACAGGTACGTATATGATAATTATATCCATGGTTATCTTTGTAATTATATGTGTGTGTGTATGTATTTTATATGATTGCTTACCTGGACTCCGTCGACCTCGCAGCGATCCCCAACGTCGAAAGGGTGCATTACAAAGACGAATATGATAGCTTCGAATATTGTCTTGAGGGTGTTGCCGAATATGAACGCCACCACTACGATCTGAGAGCTGATGTAGAGCAGAAACTTTCCACTCGAAATGTCAAGAATCACCAGGCAAATGATCAAGATGATCATGGCTACTATCACGTTAACGATGCGGTGAAGTGTGTTAACGGCTGTTTTCGTATCGTTCAACGTCAAGGCAAGTGCTTTTCGTTCTACGAATGCATTGACCTGTGGAAAAATCAAATGAATCGATTAAATTTGTATAAATTCCCATGTCATATTGAAGAAACTATGCAATAATTTCTTTTAAGTAGATTAGTGTGTTACGTACCACCCAGTTTTTCAGGGATGCTTTACTTATCTTTTCACTTTCTATCAGGTGCAGGGTCTTCACAGCCTCTTCTTCTGGCAAGAAACGCATCAGATCATCAAGATGTATGCACCTGCAGAGATGGAGTATTTACGTTATGGCCCTACGAAATTAATTTGACGGTGGCATCGATGTGAATAAATCAGAAGAAAAGAAAAGAACTTACTTGGATCCAGGTTTCGCGACGTTCCTGAATATTTTCCTAGCTGCACATTTGGCCTCGAATTCACTCTTAATCTGCGTAGCAGCCTCGTCCCCTTGCGAGCTATCGAGGACCTGCTCGTCCAATGTTGTAAGAAGCCCGTTCTTGGCTACCTTCATCAATCGTTTCATCTTCCACGCAGACACGTTCTTGTGATTCAATCTGTGGAGCTGATTTATCGATATCTCCTGATCCTTTTGCTCTTTTCCCAGGTTCCCCGAGACCCTGAAGCTGAAGGATTTTACAGGCTTCGGTGGCAAAGCCGTTGCCTTGAGCTCGGGAGGCAAAGTGGCACCCGCATGTTGAAGCCTCCACACCTCAGCCACGGTCCTGTCTTCTTCCTCCCGGTGGTTCCTGATCTCTATCAACGGCAGGCCCGATAGGGTCTTGATCACGTACTGGTTGAAGAGTGACTCTTGTACGCGGTCGAAGAATGTGCTGACGTGGAACGAGGAGGCGAGCACTTTTACGAACAGGGTCTTCACAAGCCAAAGCAAAGTCCCCACCAAGAGGCACACCATGAACTTGTCCACATACCTCAGGAACTCGTTGTTACCCTCAACTTTCTGATCGAACATGGAGTGCCACGCGATCAACAGCAGACCGAGCCACAAGCAGTTTTGCACTGCCCTTCTCACTCCGTATACGAAGTAAAGTATTCTCTTCCTCATCACGAAGTTCCTCTCTATGCAGAAGACGACTACTCTTATCCCCCAACCGGAGACCAACCGCCCACAAATCAGCACGAGGATGAGAACCTCCCACTTCCACAGGCTCAGGCCCCGAAGCTTCTTTCTCTTCCACTCCGAGACCGCGAGCGTAGAAGCCAAAGCAGTCACTATCAAGACGAGGCTTATCCACTCTAAGAGGACCAAAGCATCGAACTTTGTCTTAGTGTATTCCTCGGGAAGATCCTCATCGAACAGGGGATCATCCTCTTCTTCTTCCCCGGGTTTCCTCAAGGCACCCGACGAAGCCCTGCCCAACATTCCCGATCGCAGCGGGCGCGACTTGATCATCCCGGATTTTCTCGGAGGAGCCTCGGGTGGGTCCGCTAGCCTTGACCGCGTCTTGAGCCTGCCCAGCTGGCTGAACCTTCTCTGAACCGAGGTGCACCTTAAAACCTGACCGTCGTTATTTTGTGGGTCCGTGACGTTTGGAGATCTTTTTCTGCTGCGAGCCCTTCGGTTCTCGGACTCGTCCGATGAGGAATCGTTGTTGCCACTCTTGGGTTCTGGTTCGTGGGGTCTGATATCGACCACGCTCGGGCTCGGTGCCTGGAAAGAAACTCTCGGCTCCTTGTGAGGGTCTTCGTACGATTGCCTGTGAGGCTGCGGGTTCCTTTGGGTGGCTCGATCGGTGCGGAGCTCGTTCATTTCTAAATCCATGTCGAGGGCTACATCGCCACCGTTAGCCTTCTGCTCGTTCAAGAACTGTCCGATGATCCTCGAAGGCGGATCCTCTTGGAAATTAAATCCGGTGCGTTGCATGTGGGGAGTCTTTGAGTGTCGATTTTCAAGAAAACCTCGGATCGTTGCATATGATCTATTATGGGGATTCCACAGCTTTTAATTCTGATGGTTTCGGTTCCGTTTTAATTCTTTCTTCTGATGAATCTCTCTGTCTTTTCTTTTCTTTTCTTTCTTGTGTGCTGCAGGAATTGTGGGATTTGAGAGATTGCTTCCATTGATTATGCATGCAACACAGAGACACGCGCACTAATGAAACAGTCAATAGCATCGATTGTGTGAGGAAGATAGGATCTTTTGTGGTTCTAATTTTTGATTTATTTTTAGCATGTAATATATTGACCGAGACGAGATCGCTTCGGTTATGGTAACGTACTTCTCGTGGCCGCATCGCAAATGGCTTAATGAAATTATATGTACTTATTATATGAAATCATATGGATTATATTTAGATTTATTAGAAAAACCCATTTGCCCGATGAGATTTGGGCTTTATAGTCTAATCGTCAAAATAAATAGGGTTAATTATTCTGTAATTTTGTATATTTGGGGAGTTAATATTTTACAGATACGTAAATTAAGGAAGGATGACAATAAGTTTCGAAATTAAAACAATTTGTAAGTAATTAAATCAAATATTTCAATTTGAATGATAGTAATTTTCAAAATTGATACCGTTTGGGAACAATAAGTTTCAAAATTAAACCAATTTTATCTTAAAATTTCAACTTTAATTTTATCTTAATGTTTTAACTTCGAAACCTCTCATATCATACTTCCTTAAATGTCACTGATAAAAAATTAATCAAGCCTAAATTAAGTATCAAAATTTCATGACATCTACAACACAATAGAACCTCTTAAGCTAACAACACACCATTTGGTATCTTATTACATCCTACGTAAATAAAACACTCCACGCTTAGCTTCACCACAAGCACATGAAACGAAGAAAGAAAAAGAAAGTACCATTCCATCGCCACCTCATCAGCCATTTCCTTCCTCGAAATCATGCACGCTCCTCTCACCGAGATCATCCCTCCGATAGTCTCCGAGCTCCACCGCACGTGTATCCACCCGCAAATACGGCCTACTCATCACCACCTCGTCCAACGATGGCCCGTAAAAGTCCACCATTTCAGATATCCCCAGCCACCTCAGCCTCGGGAAATAAGGCCTCTTCAGCCACTCGTAAGACCGCGTCGTTAAGCTCCCGCAGTCGTAAAGATCCAATAGCTTCAAAGGACTCCCGAGCCCCAAATCCCCGTCGAATTTCATCGAGGCCAATGCCCTCACGGAAGCATCACCAACATTTATACAGTTCCTCAAGCGAAGATCGCTTAGCGGGACCCGTCTCTTCGCCAGTAATGAAATGCCGGCATCATTGACCCGAGGAAGATACGAGAGGTCGAGCTCTCTCAGACTCGGGCTCGAATTATTATTACCGAAAAGGGACGAGATCCCCCGATCCGTAATTCTCTTACAGCCCCTCACTGACAAGCAAACGAGGGTTTCCATCGATTTCCCCTTTCCTAAGTATGCGAGCCCCACGTCACTTACATCACAGCAATAATCGAGAAGAAGGGTCTTCAGCGAAGGAAGAGTGCTAATGTCCCGAAGGGCCTTGTCCCCGAGGTTTCTACATTCCCTGAGATCGAGTGTACGCAGATCTTTATTGGATGCCAGGCATGAAACCCCAAAGCTTGTTAATAGACTGCACCACCTTAGAGTAACGTGCCTCAGTGAAAGGGAAGTTGCATCGAGATCGTGGAAAACAAGATCGGTCAAGTGGGTCCCCCAATAAACACGGAGCTTGAGCAGCCGGGAACACGAGTGCATGAGGGTCTTGTAGCCGGTGTCGGTGACCTGGCAGAAGCCACCGAGGCAAATGCTCTCCACGGACGAGCATTTGTCGGTCATGAGGAGGATCCCGAGGTCGTTCACTCTCCTGAAGTATATGGGAGCGATGTCTTGGGTTCTTATCAGAGAGAGGTGCTTCAACTTTCCATGGGAGTTGATTTGCTCGAGCCCCGAGTTGGTGAGATCGAATGACCTGAGCGGTTCTATTACAGGGGAATCCCGGAGATCGAGGTGGGTCAGGGAGCTGAGGTGGTCGGAGATGGTGGTGACCGTATCGTCGCTGATGTAGTCAACGGAGAGCCACAGCTTCTGTAAGTTCGGTAAGATGGGTGGCTGAGGTCCTGCGGGTTGTGGGCTGAGGAGTTCGGTTACCATTAGTGCATCGATGTAGCCGATTTCCAGGGAGGTGAGGTTCGAGGGGGCCAGAGCCCACACGCGAATAAAAGTATGCCTCAGAAAAGTGGTGGCACTGAATTTCAGGATCAGGGTCTGCAAAACATCATTACATTTGGGGTCAGAAAACAAGCACTAGCAATGGTTGGCTTAATAAAAAGATATGAAGGGTATATATGTTATATGTCACATGAAGAGGCAAAGAAGAGACTATAAGGTAACTATCCATCCCTAAGGAGTCCAACTACCATAAGACTTCCGCTAAGGTAAACATTTACATTTTGCAGCACCAGACCAGAGCATCTTATGGCTTTTTTTTTTGGAATATGCATCTAAAAGTAAATCTTTTCCGTATCGTCTACATATGGCAATTAATTGGACAATGTTAGAAGTGCAGATGAAGATTCGAGGAATCAAATGAAATTTCAAACACAAACAGTTAAAACGGAACAAGGAAAGCGGGAAGCGGTTGCCAACGCGCGGCATCTAGGGGGGGGGGGTGGATTCAACCGTCGCATCCAAGGACATTAATGGTGGTGGCACTTAATTAGATAACTATCCATCTTTTTTTAAATATAGGTAGCTTCATCAAAGAAAAAATGAAAACAGACGTCTAAAACAACATCTACACGTGTCAAGTCCAACTCAAACGGAAGCCATAAACTGCATTTGGGATACAAGAAAGCTAACATGTTTCGTTCATACGAGATTCACAAGGATTAAATGCAGCCGTAACGGTACTGCACCAACGAACAGAAAGATCTCTAAAATATAGCGGATTTCACCTCGGTACACATGCAAATGGAGCACAGAAAGAATCCATTTGATGCATAACATCAACTACCAGCAAAGAGCTATTCAATACAAATACAAAAATCTAAGTCAAAATTTAAGACTAGGAAAGGAACATACTTCCAATTGACTGCAGCCAGTAAACAATGCCTCCAGATGCACCACATCAAGCAGCCTCCCCCTGTCCTCGGATATTGAATGCAAGTACAGGAACCTGGCGGAGAACATCAAAATTCAAGACACTTCTATTCTACACGCATCTATCTATGTGCGCGGTGGGATACAGTTTATATGCAAGAAGAAAACCCTTACTTGAGGTCCTTGCATTTCTGTCCGATCTGAGACAGCATAGTCCCGCTAAAATGATGCGAATTGCGAAAATAAAGCTCCTGCAGAGAGGGGCGAAGGAGGATGTTAAGAAAGGACTTGTCCAGATACGAGCAATCCACCCTAACGCTCCTCAAATGCGGATTCTCCGTGCTCAGAAACGGCTCCACCATATACATCTCAGGGGAAATGTCCTCCAGTTTTAAAGAGACAAAAAATAACCAAAAAAAACAAAATCAGAAGACGCAGCCGGCAAAGCAACAGCTTATAAATCAGATCTCCGGTGAGAATCGACGAGTGGAATCGCTTACCAGGAGGTGGAAATTGGGGACGAAGGATCGGACTTGAGCGGCGCAGGAGCCGAACGCCTTACACGTGGAGGCCATCGATTGGATGGAGACGACGTCCAGCTTCGACACGATCGTCGCAATCAGGGAAGGTGGGAGCTTATCGAGGCCTTGCGGTGGATCTCCGACCAGCTTCTTCGGTGAGCTGCCGCTCGCCATTGTAGGCGTAATAAAATCTGTTGGGATATGCTTTTATTTTCAGCTCAAGGACTGTGCTTTGCCTTTGAACTGAAGCGACTATTATATTACTTTTTCCTTTTTCCTTTATTTCATATCAAGCATCCTCTTTAGCGTTGACTGAGAAACAGAGTGGTAAAACAATAGATAAATTTACTCTGTCCCTGTATTTTGGGTTATTATGAATTTACCCCAAATGTGTGCGAAACTGCGAATTTTACACCGCCCATGCTCGATTACTTGGAAATAAAGACAACAAACACCAAAACACGAGTAAACTAAGTAATAACACAAAAAACATATCGATCGCAGAGAACAAAAGGCGCAGTTGATGATGGTAATAAGAATTTGCCAAGAATCAATTGAAACTCAACGATCCTTCTTCTTCAAGAGCTCGCTCTCATGGTGGTCATGGTGATCAGCTTTGTGGTTCCCAACAGGTAGCTTCTCTTTGATCTTGTCCATTATGCTCTTCTTTTCCTTTCCATCACCATCATCATCATTATCAGCAGCATAAGCTGAAGAAGGTGGAGGTGCTTGAGTCTCGACGGCGACGACCTTGGCCTCTTCATCAGCATGGTGGCCGCCGCCGGGTAGCTTCTCTTTGATCTTCTCCAAAAACCCCTTCTTCTCTTCTGCAGCAGGTTGTTGTTCTTCTTCCATGGGAACACTCGTGTCGAGTTTCTGCATTTCGGTACTCTCTTTACTCCCAGAAGATAGCTTCTCCTTGATCGTCTCCCTCAGGCCCGTCTTCTTCTTCTTCCTCCGTTCGCCTCCTTCTCCCACTTCCTCTTCCTCCTCCTCAGTTGACTGCATACAAAGTTTATGAAACCCTAGTTTGGCAGATGATGATAGCCAATCTTGTAAATTTAGACGTTATTATGAAAAGCTTACGGAGCTAGAGTGGCAGTGAGTACGGTGGAGCTCCTCCGCCAGAGTATGCTGCTCCGCCACGACAACATCATCGTCGTCCTTGTCGTCGACACTCTTCTCTCCCTTCTTCTTGAAGAAGTCGAAACATCCACCATTTTTAGTCTCCTCCGCCGGAACTCGCCGGTGGTGTTGTTTGCATGATCCATGTATAGCTTGATATAAAGTTGAAGTCTCTTTTATATTTGAGAAGAATAGTAAGGTCGTTGTGCAGTGATTGTGGGTGGCTACACACTGAATATATAGGAGAGTGCTGGCAATAACGCTCTGTATTGTTTAATCAATAGTACCGTACGGAGAATCGTGGGGCTCCGAGTCTCGATACGGGTCGGTTTGGTCGGTGAAAGAACACCTTCAAATAGTGTGATTCCACCGACCACATTGTACGTTTCCTCCGGCAACCTCTTTGAGCAAGTGAATTCAGGCATTGGTTGTCGGAAAAGTTGGAGTTTTCCAATAATCTCATCATATTTTATTTATTTTATTTTTTTTCCTAATTTTACCTTTCCCCATAATTTGAATAAAAAAAGAAGTGGATCCATCCCATGATTTTTAAAAATAGAAAAGCCCAATAAATAAGCCCAGAAATTGCCCTGGTCGTCTTCTTCCGGGTAGCCCAATAAGCCCAGCCCTTAACAATAGAACCTCCGAGCCTGAAGAGAGATGCAGCAACAGGGTGTATTTATCAGGAATTGAGGACTTAAGGCGACCCCATCTGTTAGAACTTAGATTAAGAATGTAATATATTAATATTAATATTATTAAGGCAGCAGAAAGAGCTCTTTAGTCATTCGACTTTCTCATATTCCGATAAACTTTGTGGGGGCTTTGCCTGAGTGATAAAGAAGGATATATATACTCTTTACAGAGATCCTTACCGAAACTAAAGTTGTCCGAATGCATTACAGTGCGTGCTAGCTTTACATGTAATGCCATAAAGATAAATATAAAGGCACTACTGTGTGGATATACTCGCTGATCCCTTCAACCCATCTATAAAAAATTATAATAAATATTGTAATAATATGATATGATAGCTCTTGTAGAAACCAAAGAACGCAGTAGATTACTTGGTTTTCTTTCACCGACGCTGATTCCCACTTCGAAATTCCATTCTTTTGACGCGCAAATCCATGCAGTAAAAGATGCCCGCTCTTTCTTCACTCTCTCTCTCTCTCTCCACACTGTTTTCCAAGAACGAGGAAGAAAGAACGAATTTTTATAATATGATTTGGTGATTGAATTGCTTCGATGGGGTGTACGAACTCCAAGGTCAACGAGTTGCCGGCGGTGTGCCTCTGCCGCGAGCGCTGCGGGTTTCTGGAAGAGGCCGTACGGCAGCGCTACGCGCTCGCCGAGGTCCACGCGGCTTATCTCCACTCGCTGAAGGCCGTCGGTGCCTCGCTGGACCTGTTCTTCAGCCGGGATCTGTGGGACGACGGTGGTGACGACTCGTCGTCGTCGTCACCTCCGGTTCCCAACCTACCACCACGTGGGAGGAAAGGGGAGCCCACCGACAAGATTCACCACCAACACTCGCACCCCCACTCCGACGATGGACTCGAGGGAAACACCGACGGTTCCAAAGACATGCACCGTCTTCACCGCGGAGAAAACCTCACCTCGCCGGCGAAGCCGGCGAACCTCCCCGGAGGAGTTGAGCTTATGAACGTCAGTTACATGAAGAAGAATCAAGCGACCCCATCTGTTACATACACCCAACGCCCGGCGACCGATACAGAAACAACCATGAATATGGGCGAATCATCCTCATCCTATTTTTCTTACCGCAATCCTTATCCTAAGTATGACAACACTGACAACAATAGTTACGAAAACCCGTCACCCGCGGCCTCGACAGCACCGCCACCACCTCCTCCACCACCTCCCACCTCTTCCAACTGGGATTTTCTCAATCCTTTCGAAAGCATCGAACCGTATAAGTATAATCCTTCCTACCCTCGTAGCCAAGACTACAGGGAGGTCAGAGAAGAGGAAGGCATCCCCGATTTGGAGGATGAGAACGAGAGCCACCGGGCCGTGGAGGAGATTCTCGAGGATCAGAAATTCGCGGACAGGCCCGAGCCACCACCGGAGGAGGCTGTGCGTGTGGTGGATAAGAAGGTGGTCGGTGAACCCAAAGATCGTGGTAGGTCTTCGGGTGCAAAACCTCGGGCTGGAGACAAGTTGAAGGGCGATATCGATTCAATCAGAGAGCTACGATTCGAGTTCGAACGAGCCTCCGAGTCCGGAGCCGAGCTTGCCGAGTTTCTTGAGGTGGAGAAGCTTCCACGGTACAAGAGAAAGCACAGCTTCTATCACGGTAAAGGTTTCATCTTTATGCTTCATTTCTTCCAGATACGAAACCCCCCATCATGTTAAAGGTTCCTTGTCTCTTTCGATGTAGCAGTTTCCCACAAGTTCCTGCGTTTTCCCCTGCCTTCCTCGGCCTTCAAAGGCTCCGATGGTGCCGATGATGTGGACCAAGAAATGGATTTGAGGTCCAAAACCCTGTCCTCTATACTACACAAGCTGCATCTCTGGGAGAAAAAATTGCACGAAGAAGTGAAGGTACACCGGCTAAAACTAAATTCTCCGAGTGTATAGCTTCCCTCAAGCCTCCGACCTTTGCTCGATTTGCAGGTTGAGGAAAAAATGAGAACACTCCATGAACGTAAGTCACAGAAGCTGAAGCTGCTCGACGAGAAGGGTGCAGAGGCTCATAAGGTTGATAAAACAAAGGCTTTGGTGAGGAGTCTCTCTGCTAAAATCAACATAGCAATACAGGTGATTGACAAAATCTCCGTGAAGATAAATGCCTTGAGGGACGATGAACTGTGGCCGCAGCTTCACGAATTCATTAAGCGGTTAGCAGCAATGTGGGAGTCCATGCTTGAGTGCAGCAGGAATCAGTGCCGAGCAATAGCAGAAGCCAAGCAATTAGGCTCCATCGCACTGGGAAACCAAATCAGCGAAGCTCACCTTGAGGCCACAAGGCGGCTAGAGCACGACGTCGTCGATTGGGCCCAGAGGTTCTCCGATTGGATCGGTTCGCAGAAGGATTACGTGAGATCGATGCGCCGGTGGCTCACGAAATGCCTTCTCTACGTTCCCGAAGAAACCCTAGACGGGATCGTACCGTTCTCGCCGGGCAGGATCGGTGCGCCTCCGATCTTCGTGGCCTGCAACCACTGGTGGCAATCTCTGGATAGAATCTCAGAAAGGGAAGCCGTCGATTCCGTGCGTGATTTCGCCTCAAACGTGCTTCGATCGTGTGATGGGGACGGATCGGAGGAGATCCGTCGGACGATGACGGATGGCGATGAAGTGTACCGAGGGGAGAACGCCGAGGTTCTCCGGTCAAGTCTGCGGCGTGCTCTAGAGGCGACGGAGAGGTTCGCCGCGAGCTCTCTCGAAGCTTACGAGGAGCTACTGCGTCGCATCGAATCTGAGTCGAGCACATCGTCATCGCGGAAATGACGTGTATTTTTCCAATTAAAATTTATAATAAACAGAAATGGAGTGTCCAATAAGATTTTTTGAGAAATTTTATTATGTATTATCAGATAAATAAAATCTTAAAATTCGAACAAATATAATATGGGTCACGTGCTGCGCACATGACAATACACAAGACAAGTACTTGATTGATGCATCATTGTTCACGATCTCAACGTAGACGACAGTGTATAAAGGCAGTGTGGATCATCTTCGTGTTGAGGCTAAGCATCATCACCTTGGGATGGAGAATGAAGATATCATTTTGAAGAATTGCTATTGGGTTCTCAGGCACGGGAAAAGCATTCCCAACGAGAAGGGGCTCATCGTCTCCTCTATGGTCTCCCAATTTTTTATTTTTTTTTCATTTTTCCTTCATTTATGCGCTCTCGATTTTTCCGTATTCGTATCGATCGTTGTCACAGGAAAATGGAGTTCTCGAAGAGTATCGATTGGCTACCGATGGAGAGCACCAGGCTCGTCTAGCTGGAGAATGTTTTCTGAAGGCAAGTAGCTAATTAGATTGAAAATCGATGAATTCAATCGGTTGGTGGAGGAGAAATTGGAAATATCAATCTGACAAATCCAGTGATCGATTCTGTATTTGATCGCGATTCATGAATATCTATCTGTGCAGGAACTAAAGGAGAATTCGATCGATCTAAAACATGTACGGATATGCTACTCACCGTTGTCAAGGACTACTCATACAGCTAAACTAGTTGCTTCTGTTTTGAGTCTACCATTCGAACCCCCACAATGCAAGGTAGAGCTCTTCTTTCTAAGCAATTTCATTTTATGCCTCTGATGATGATGCAAATTTCCTAACATTAGGCCAATTATAGTTGTTTTTCCTTTTGTACTCTCGGCTTAGTTCGCGTTATATACACAGGTAATAGAGGATTTGAAAGAGCGATATTTCGGTCCTTCATTTGAGTTGAAGTCTGCTGATAAGGTAAGCAGTCATCAATTTGGATTCATCTGCATGATAGGTGTGAGCTCCATGGCATTGTCTTCTTTTCTTCGGTTTCTTGGACTTGATGAGATTAGCTAACAAAAACTAGTAATGCAATTTCTTGATAATCCTCATTATTTCAAAGTACCCCGAGATTTGGGCCATGGATGAGAAAGATCCCTTCATGAAGCCCGAAGGAGGAGAAAGTGTAGCCGATGTAGCTACCAGGCTGAAACGGGCTCTAATGGCGATCGAATCAGAGTTTCAAAAGTAATGGTACCAATCACCGAACCCTTTTAGCTGCTCGATCTTATCGGTGGGACTAACATGAACCTTACATGCAGCTGCACGGTGCTGATTGTGAGCCACGGGGACCCTCTGCAAATTCTGCAGACGATGTTCACAAGTGCAACGAAGGATCAAAACGGCTTCACCGTGTTGCAATTAAACGCAGTCTCCACCGCTCGTATCCTCTCGCAGCACCGAAAGTTTGATCTGAACACCGGAGAACTTCGTCGACTGGCAAAATAGGTGCCACGTAAGCCATTTCCCCGACACCCTAAAGATCTCTCGGTACTTCTTTTAGCATTCAATTATGCATCGCTTTATACTTCATGATATTCCTGTTTTAAACATCAGTTGGCATATTTGTTTGCTGCTTCTAAGTTGCATTGTTTGAGCAATGAATTGGTCTAACTTAGCATGCACTCCTTATAATACACAGAGCCAAAATGAAGCCACTACTTACACTTACTCCCGAATCTAGTTCACTCTTCCCGAATAAAGAACGTAATATTACCGGGCTTTCCTAAGCCCGCGATGGCAACGGGTAGGCCCGACGGGCTGATTCTTGCCTCGGGTGAAGCGGAGAACGGTACTGATAATGCTGGAGACGTTGATTACCCGTGCTTCCTCTTGGATCGAACGGTCTTTCGTTGGCTGACTCTATTAGCTCCAGTGCCTCCACTATCTCTTGCATTGATGGTCTATTTTTTGGCTCGTTTTCGAGGCAAGTAAGAGCGAGCTGAGCTATTCGGAGGGCGGATCTCGAAGGGTACCTTCCCTCGAGCCGCGAGTCCATGACCTTCTTGAGCCTCTTCCTGTCGCTTAAGAAGGGCTTGATCCAATCGACCAGGTTCTGCTGCCCGCTCGGGCGGTTCGGGTCGTGGACCCGCAGACCCGTGAGCATTTCTACGAGCACGACGCCGAAGCCGTACACGTCGCTCTTCACGTACAGGTGACCTTGTTGATGAGTTCGAAAGATAAAGATGTCAGACTATGCAAAGGTATGGATTGCAAAAATGCCCATTAAAGACCAATCTAGACTATAAACGTTAACACTTTGTGATATTGAGTTGGATCTGTAGCCATTATTTGACTCACTAAATAATGTCTGGATCGATAAACTGAACTGAAATTTTAGGAAAACGAAAATAGCCCACAAACTCTAGAGTTCACGTTCTAATTTTAAAGGAGAAAATTTTCAGTTTCGTGTCCTAATTTCAGTAATCCTTTCAATTTGTCGATCCGGACATGATTTACAGTGAGTTTGTAAGAAACCACGTGCGGGATTTCGGGTTAAAATTGACGTTAATCGTGACGAAAGGACCAAATCGGACCAAAATCGACATCACCAGGATCTAAATTGGTTCAGTCGAAAAGTTGTTGACTAAATCGGTCCACACGATAAACATTGGGACCATTTTAGATTTCCTCCCAATCTGATTTTATATACTTTATTTCCACCGGTCTTGTTCGTTTACCTGTTGATACGTATTCCGGGGCGGCATAACCGTGTGTTCCCATGACCTGCGTTGTTAGATGTGATCTGCTCGCCGTCGGGCCAATTTTTGCCAGGCCGAAATCGGATATCTTCGGATGGTAAGACTGCATCAACAACAGATCAAACATCAAATTTCCTATCATCAAAGACACGAATCGAAGCTAAAAAAACACATCACGAGCTCGACGAAAGAAATAATTTCGGGGTCAAGAGAAGAGAAGAAGAAGAAGAAGAAGAACTCACTCACCCCATCAAGGAGTATGTTCGAAGCCTTGAAGTCTCTGTAGATGACTTTCCTATCCAAGGAGTGTAGATACGCAAGGCCACGGCCGGCTCCGATCAGCACCTTAAGCCTAACATCCCACGGGAGCGGCTGAGCAGCGGAACCTCCTAGAGAATACGAGCACGCACGCAATAAATCACGTGATTAATCGAGAGAAAATGGAGCAGAAGCAGAGGAATCGTAAGAATTTTTTTTTTTTTTTTTTTTTGCGTACTTCCGAAGAGATGGTTCTCAAAGCTGCCCTTCTGCATGAACTCGTAGACGAGCAGGAGCTCGTCTTCCTCCCCGCAGTAGCCCAACAGCTTCACCAGATTCGGATGAGAAAGCATTCCGAGAAAATTCACCTCCGACTGTGTGCATATAGCGTAACAAACAAGTTAACTTCAAACAAAATAATATTCGTACGAGCGGGGACAGACCCATGATTCCAAGACTCCGAGGGTCTATATTAAAAAAGGCCCGTCAAAAAGTTAAAAAAATATTTATTTATTTTTATTAGCCTTGTCCATGCCCCTGGTTGTCTTCTTCCCTGCAGAGGTAGCTCTACGGAGGAGTAATTGGTGTGGCGCGGTTGCTGCCAATTGATAATCTCAACAAACCCCCTCACGTCATCAAAGCCAAACACGGGAAATACCAGTTTTAAACTTGAGTTCCATAACAAAAGGTAGTCAAAGTACTATCACATCACATCATTTGGGTAAGACTATAGATGAAGAATTGCATGACCATTGTGTGTGATTGACTATTACACCTAAGAGCTTAGGCTTGATTGAGGTAATGCATCGTATTTTTGTTGAGATTATTTGTCCCACGTCGAAAAATTAACTTTACCCGACTCAATATATAAATCAAAGATGCTCATACTCCTAACACCAATTGGTTTTAGGAATGAACATAATTTTATATATTGTAATTTCTAGCTTTAAACGTAAAAATTTCATTTAATGACTGCTCATGAGGATTTCGTACCCGTGACCTTATGCACGGCTTAAATTTTCTTAAATAATCTATAAGTTAAAGTGGACATTCAACATACTTGCCATTCTTCGATCCCTTGCATGCTTTCGGAGTTCAACTTCTTTATAGCCACGGTGGACATTGTGGGTCCGTTTCTGTTGTCTCTGTCGAGCGCGAGCGAGCCCTTGTAGACTTTGCCGAACCCTCCTTCGCCCAATACGGTGTCGTTCCTGAAGTTTCTCGTGGCGGATCTCAGCTCGGAGAAGGAGAACATCCTCAGCTTCGCGTGGTGGCCGCCGATCGTCGCCTGACCTCCGGCGCCGTCGTCGACTGCTCTGCTCGGACCTCCGGACGAAGACAGCACCTTCGACGATTTGCTGCTGTTCCCGGAAACTGTGCTGATGCTGCCGCCGGTGGCGCTCGAAGACCACATCGTCGTCACCGATGTCGACGTCAGCTCTTCAACATATAGTCAAGCGATTATTACGTAAGCCCCAGGCAAGAGAGAGAGAGAGAGAGAGAGAGAGAGAGAGAGAGAACCTGAGTTGAATTGGCCGCTGCTGGCCGGCGATTTATTTTTTCCGGCGGAAGGAGAGCTACTGAAGCAGGTACCCATAGTTAAAGACGGCCAAGAACGGCGGTGTTCTTCTAACACGGGACGATGATCGAACGACGACGTTCGGCTGGCGAAGTCTTCCTCTCTTTTTTTTTCTCTAGCTGAGAAATGTTTATTTATTTCTCTCTCTAAGACAGAGTATTAATGAAACGAGGAAAATAAGAAATAACAAATGAAAGGAAAAAAGAGGAAGATAGCACTCAGCAGCAAGGGATTTTAGTCCAAGTCAAACAATGGAAACGTGGAAAATATGAACAGTTGACCGGTCAAAGTCAACGGACGTTTCTTCTACTAACAACCATTATTTAAAACCTCTGTCCTAGAATTAAGAGTGGATTTACAGTCGATGCTTGAAATAATTTGAGATCTTTCTGGATTGTCACTGTCATCTTAAGCCATTATAGTCTAAAAACGACGGAAATGACGTAATTAAAAAATTGATTAAAGTAAAGACAAATCTGATTTCATCTTTAGAAAAATTATCACGGAGAAATTCTCCTCTCTCTTTGCCCGCAAGCATCTCAAAGTCATTGGCTCACGCGGTCATGTGTAAGCATGTCGAAGCAAGTTTGTTACTTGTCGAACCACCATACCCATGAATCCGACCCGTCCAAAAAACCCGACTGGCCCCGGGCCAAGTTCGATCGGTTTCCATTGTCACTGGCTGCAAGTTGTTTCTTATCCTAATTCCTAGTGTTTTTTATTACCCATCACTTTCTCTCTCTTCACTACTAAATAAATAATAAGACCACATCACTTCACTCTCGACCGCAAAACGTATCACGCTGAAATTCACTATAAACAGTTCAAATCTAAAAATAGAACATAGAAAGACGAGGCGGAAAACATCACGATTTCATGTGGATAATTAATGGTATACCACATTTAATTTCTATTATTAATTAATTTAATTAAATGGATTCAATAAACATATTCTCTCTATTACAGGTCTCAAGAACCTCTAAACCGCAATCTGAATCAAAGCTCTTTCGATTCTGATCACACCTTCATAAAAAAATTCAAGAAGTAGCGATTAAATCCGGGAGATTCTAACGTTTGCGAAGAATAAAAAAAAGGACCCAGTTCGTTTTCAATGAGAAAAATCCCATCTTATTTTCTTCATCACAAGCCCATGAAGTGAAAAGCAAAATCCAGCTACAAACAAAGGGATCCGACAAGCTCTAATGGAATCCCATGAAGTAGAATCACGAACTCATTTCACCTTCACTTTCAGTCATAAAGATCAAATCTTGAAAGAATTGGTCTTATAAGGGGTTGATTTGAAATTACACGTTCTTTGGTAGGCGATTACGAATATCAAAGGGACTCCTTAATAAATTACACATCACACAATTCAAAATTAATCTCTTCATACACAAAGGCTCCAAAATCCAATGGCCTTATTCTAAAATTTGCATCTGCTCCTAACAGCTTCCACATCACAGTACAAAAAAAAAAAACCATGCAAGGACAAGAATATCAAATACCAGAAGAAGGCTAAGATCCCACAGGAGCAATACCTTTCGACTTTGCCGCCGCCGTGGCAGCAGCCGCAGCGGCCGCCGCCGCCGAGGCGGCAGCCGACGGCGGTGGAGAGGCGGCAGCAACAACAGGCCGTTCCCGTTGCTGAGATTTCTCCGAGCCCACACTACTAAGCAGAGCCTTAATCTGATTTCCCGTCAACGTCTCCTTCTCCAGCAAAGCATTCGCCAGTGCATGAAGCTCCTTATCATGAGTCACGAGGATACTCTTCGCATTGTTATAAGCCCTTTCGAGAAACTCCCTCACTTCCCTTTCTATCAACAGCCTCGTCTCCGTGCTCATACTCTTCCCGTTATCATCATAATCGTGAGCCACAACGCCCACTTCTTTGCTCATCCCATACTTGGTCACCATAGCCCTCGCCAATTTCGTAGCCTGTTGGAGATCACTCGAAGCCCCCGAAGTCACTTCGCTCTCCCCGAAGATCAGCTCCTCGGCGACCCGTCCCCCCATGCACACGTCGAGCCTCGCGAGCATCTGCTTGCGGGAGACGCTCGTCTCGTCCTTCTCGGGAAGCTGAGAGACCATCCCGAGGGCCATGCCTCGGGGGACGATGGTCGCCTTGTGGACCGGCAGGGCCCCGTCGGTGTGCATCGCGACGAGGGCGTGGCCACCCTCGTGGTAGGCCGTGAGCCTCCGGCTCTCGGGGGATATGACGGCGGATTTTCGTTCGCTACCCATCATTATCTTGTCCTTGGCGTGCTCGAGGTCGGCCATGGAAACGGATTTCGCGCCGTCCATCGCGGCTTTGAGGGCCGCGACGTTGACTAGGTTCGCGAGGTCAGCCCCGAGAATCCCGGGGTGCCCCTGGCAATGATCATTAGGTCGACGTCTTCGGCCTTGAGCACCTGCGGGGACGGGATTAGATTTGTGGATGTGTTTTTAGGCTGTGTTTGGTTTGTGGAAATTAGTAGGGAAAAGATAGGTTGTGTTTGATTTAAGGAAATTAGGGTGGAAAAGAAAATTAGAGAGAAAATGATTTTCATAAGCTTTTCTTTCGTTTTCCTCACCATTTGGTAAATAAATTAGTTTTCATTAGTTTTAAGTGTAAGCTTAAGCTAAATTTTTTTTTTTCCTTATCTATTTCTTCAATCAACCAAACATAGAAATTAGTTTTCCTTTTCCATTTCATTTTCATTTCCCTACTAATTTCCACAAACCAAACACACCCTACGAAATGGAAAAGGAAATCTAGTTAAGTTAATAATTCAAACTAAGGAAAACTCGTTTTTCTTCACCAAATGGTGAGGAAAATGAAGGAAAAACTTATGAAAACCATTTTCTCTCCGATTTTCTTTTCCACACTGATTTCTTCGTTCCAAACACGTCTTTTAGAAAGAGTGAAGAACCGTTCTTCTACGGGCAAATGCCATTTTCAATCCACAATGTTTGGGGTATGGACGTTTTTGGTTAGTCCCCAATGTTACCAATTTTGGGCCGCTTTGGTCCACAGTTAATTAAACCGTTAGTTCGGACGGAATTTACGGGTTGGGCCTCGCCAGCCTGATTTTGCGGGTCGTTTTGGTTCCACATTCTTTGGCACGGCCCGTATTATTTGTTGGCCCGGCCCACTATTCCGTCCAAACTGACAGTTAAATTAACCGATGGACCCAAGCGGCCCAAGAGCGGTGACATTGGGGACTAAAAGTGGCATCCCGAAACATGGAGGACCAAAAAAGTCCACAATGCAATCAGGCACTATTTTACCTTTGACATGTGGGACTCGAGGATCTGTCTCCTCCCTTCGACATCGGGATTCGGGACAACGATATGCCGATCGAATCTTCCGGGCCTCACCAGGGCCTTGTCCAGCGATTCGGGAAAATTCGTTGCAGCGATCACGATAATGCCTTCGTTTTGTTTGAATCCATCGAGCTCAACGAGCAGTTGATTGAGAGTCATCTTCAAGTACTGTTGGTCCTTTGGATTACGTCTGCCACCTATTGCATCGATCTCATCGATGAAGATGATGCACGGTGACCTCTTTTTTGCAGCAGCAAAGAGGTCCCTCACTCTGCGTGCTCCAACACCGACAAACATTTCTTCGAATTCACTGCCACTGCAAGAGAAAAAAGGAACACCTGCTTCTCCAGCTATGGCTCTTGCCAGCATAGTTTTGCCAGTACCTGGGGGACCCACAAGGAGAACGCCTTTCGGAAGCTTCCCACCGAGACGGGTGAAACGCTGCAACAAAAGGATTAGTTGATAATTACGTACAGAAAGCTTATCATGACTCAGGAGGAATAATGCCTAAGAAATCAATTGTCCAACTCGTTGGTCATAGAGAAAAATAATGTGATTGTCACGGACTGTTGTGACATATGGGCACAATTGCAAATTATCTTTATATTATTTGAGATGATAATAATAAAAATCATAGGCGTAAAGATAATTGTTTGATCTGCAGGAATAATTTTCCTTTGCGTTTACCATTACCAAATTCCACGTAGCAAAAGTATGCACTATGCAGTACCTTGGGATCACGCAGATAATGAACGATTTCTTCCAGCTCGTATTTTGCCTCATCAACCCCTTTCACATCACTGAATTTCGTATCGGACTTCATACTAGGTTGAGCTTCTTCATGTAAACCAAGCCCTGCAGCAGGAGTTGATTAGCAAAACAATTCTACACTTTGGATTTTTTTTTTCAAAGATGGGAAAAACAGCATTAGGAATAATAATAATAATAATAATAATAATATATCACCTTTAGTGATTCCTCTGTCCTCAATCAATGCACCGATCCCCGATATGAGGAGAAAAGTCAAGCCCAAAGAACGCACCGTGCGCCACAGTTGATCTTTGAAGTTACCCCCTTCAGCGGTCACCATGTGGATGGGGGCACCCGCGGTGCCAAGGACTCCATCTTTCGAGGACTTGAGTGCCGAAAGTGCTCCACCGCTCTCTTTGTCCACCTGGGAATAAGTTGCTCGGGACATCCCTGTAATATTCCGAGCCAATTTGTGTTAGGATTCTGAAAATGATAAAAACATCAACCTCATCCGCATACAATGAGCTTAATCACCAAAACCCTTGTGAAGGAAGAAACAAAATTTTTTTTTAGAACAGTATTGTAAGCTCACCCCTGTGCAATGTTTTAAGCAGCTCACTTTCATCAAGTCGATCAACCTTAACCAGAGCCTTGACGTATTCAGCAAGAGCTGATGGGTTAGAATGTAAAGAAGGTTGAGTTTCAAACAATTGTATGACTGCTTCGGGATCATTGCGATGGTAGAGCTCCTTGAGGTATGCAACGCCATTCGATCGACTGGTATCACGGAATTTGTAGGCTAGGCTCCCAAAGTAACTGGATCGAACTCCAATGTTGGCTCCCACATTACTAGAGGCCCCATTTACTATACCAAGAAATTAAAGAGTGAGACAAATGGAAGATATGAAAATCGTGACTGAACAAAAGTGAGGACCCCAAATGATGTAATTTGTCAATCAAATATTTACTTAGCATTATATCATAATCGTAACGCGATGAAATTAAGTTGTATGCCTTGTGAAAGATTCTAACACTAGTGGTCGAATACAGTCAGGTTATGACCCACAAATTGGAAGTGAACAAATAGTTCATGTTGAAATAGCTCGGATCAGGCCAATCATTGGTCAAGGAACTACTAAATGCTTCTGAAGGTCAAGCCGTACGTAAAACAACGGGAGAAAAGGTTAGTAAAAAACCTTAGAGTATCGAAATGTTGACTGCTATGAACTGTTTAAATCATCTTTGCGTAACACAAAATGTATGCCATATGGCAGCTTAGGGAAGATAGTCAAAAAAATTGTGTGATAACAAAAGCACTAGTAGTAATACTAACAAGGGGAAAAATAAATGCATGAACACTCAGAGCATCTAACAAAGTCACAGGCTATGTAAGTGAAACTAACCTTTTCTGCACTACATAAAAGTTAGAACAAAGGGCCATATGGTTATCATTTCGTTTAATAGAGTCAATGCAAACATAATATTTTGGGGGAAACCAATTGTAGCTCAGAATATAGTGTACCTGCTGCTCCTTCAGCATATCGTGAGATCCGGTGACTTCGAGAAGCCAAACTGCTTAATTGCCTCAACTGGGATTCCTTCAATTCAAGCACAAGAGAAGAAATTAACAACACAGAAAATTAACGACATAGAAAATTAAAGATGATATAAAGGGTACCCAATTCAAGAAAAATTTGATCAAATCGACACTTCATAATGCTATTAAACAACATGAGGAGCTCAGATATTACTAAAAAACATATCCAACTGCGTATATGCAGAAACAGAAAACAACCTTCCGATGGAAATAAACAATGGACTAAAGTTATCAGACAGCAAAGATTACCAATAGCTTAGTACAACAAAATTTCAGCTTACAAAATATATAACGAAAGAACACCCTTTTATACAGCTAAAGCACCCATAACTCAAATCAGTAATAATTCATGATAAAAAGAGTCAATAGAACCCATAACTAGGGATTTCGCCTATACATCTCGGGCAGAGAACAAACACTTAAAACAATCTTCATCGAAATCACTGAATCGGAAAATGAAAACCCAAAATTATTGCATCCAGAATTTCCGTAATGAATTTTCGCAACTTACCTGAGCCAGAAGGCGCCTCAAAGCCATAAATTTATCGAGATTGAAATAAAATACAAACAGAAAAATTAGAAAATAAAAGAAAAAGGGGAAAATCTCTGTCCTCCTCTCTTCGGTTATCGTCTCATAAAACAGAAAACAAGTATACGTATGTCCGCACAAATATATGGGAAATCAATAGGGGCGAAAGGTAAATGCTGTCTATGCGAGAACTCGAGAGACCAATAGAGGCCGAGAGAGAGAGGTCATCTGATAATTTAGTGAAATAGGTTTTTAATCATGTCTGAAATTTCATTTAGCCCCCAGAAATTTCCATAATTCCATTTCTAACCCTCAACCTTTTTAATATATACGAAGTAATAGGTTACCTCTACCCCTCAATATATAAAAGACAACCACGAAAACCTTGAAGCTCTCATGTCAAAGAATCGATTTTCTCCACAAGCCCAAGAAAGAAAATCAATGGAAGCTCACAGATGATGGTGGTGAAAGGATCTTCTCATGATGATGATGATGATGATGAGGTAAAACTTAATGGGTCTTTTCTCTTTCTCTATTTTGTTCCTCCATTTGGCTGATCATTGATGAAAAGTTGGGTTTTTTGCTAATTCAATGATAGTGTCATGACTTTTATGAATAGCTAGTGATTGAAGAAGCAAGCAAGTAAAAATGGTTGTTGTCCAAGAAAAACAGAATCCATGTCTGAATTCCTCAAAGAACAGAGAATCAAAGGGAGGCCAATGAAAGGCCTTATTCCAACACTGGCAATCAGAATTAAATCAAAAAAAAATTAAGAATCATTCCTTTCTTTCCGTGGGATATTTCCCGAGTTCTTCCATTTTCCAGCTCTCGTGAGGGGCGACGTGATCTTTGTATGCCTTAAATTGCTGCAAAATGGATCATAAAGTTAAATCTCAAAAATTGCAGAAACTTGTTGGAGATCCCACATTGTATGAACTCAATACACAGTTGAAGAGTGGAGAATTTTTCATTGCAGAATTTATTTATATTTCCAGAAAACAATCTCTTCATTAAGTACCTCCATTAGTGTTAAAAGCTCCTTAGCAGTAGTAGCCGAAAGAACTATGTCTCTAGCAGCAGGCTTTATGAAGCCTTCTTCAACTCCTTTGTCGAATAATGCCAACAAAGGATCATAATACCCGTCAACGTTGAGCAAACCAACCTGCATATATATAGTCTTTTTATCAGTAGCCTAAATTCGTAAAGGTCACAACTTTACCTATATTTTTTCTTGAACGAGATCGAATCGAATCGAATCGAAAAACTAGTGACTCACTGGCTTTTTGTGGATTCCCAGCTGAGCCCATGTTATCATCTCCATTAACTCTTCCATGGTCCCATATCCTCCTAAAATTCATAAAAAAAAATTCAAGAAAAAAAATATTCGATGCATTGAAACGGTGGGAAAATGGTTATTCGAAGAGGGATTTGCTCACCGGGAAGAGCAATGAAGGCTTCGGCTTCCCGAGCCATTTCTGCCTTCCGCTCGTGCATGTCGGAGACGATTCTCACCTCTCCAACGCTTTCGCCGGATATCTACCAAGAATTCATACCCGATAGTAATGTTATTCGTTCTCCATTGGATGTATTTAACACAGACTATGAAGTTAATTTAACACAGAAGGTTGAAAGAAAATCAAGAATTGCATCACAAGCACAATACCTCAATGGGAACCAGAGCTCTTGGAATTACTCTGCGTTTTTCAAAGTAAAGAAGCAGTCAAATGTAGACCCATTTCAGTTAAAAAGTACACGAGGACACTGTAATCCAAATTTGGAAAGAAAAAAAAATCAAATACAGCTGAATATCCTCTTATTATCTGCTGTTATTACGAGGGACAGTAATTAATTTGTCACACGTTTTAATTTCTTACCAAAGTGGCCTTACCCTATAACATGGCATCCACCATCAAGGACTCTCTGAGACAACAACCCCATTAGCCCAACGCTGCCACCTCCGTAAACCAAGTCTATTTTTCTTCTCACCTGAGAAAACAATGTAATTACTCCAAGAAATCAGACCAAGCCCACAATAAAAATCGAATCTTTTTTCTCTCATCAATCAATTACGGTTGAAAAACGGAACAAACAAACCAGCTCATTCGCTAAGTCAACAGCAGCATCACTGAAGACTTTCCTGTGACCCGGATTACTCCCACAGAATACACAGATTTTCTTGAATTTGCGGTCGCTAATCGTTGAATTGCTGTCCATTGAATTCGAGGCCCAATCACCTTTTCCTAAGCTATAAAGTTTCAATCTTTTTTCGTTCCGTCTCCTTCCTAATAACGAGAAAATTGCCCAAAAAAGAAAATAATAAAAATTACGCAACCAGTTTTTTTCTATTATTTCATCAAGAGCGTTGCGGGTAATGATTTTTATTGGCACACGCATATGGGATAATGTTTCATAATGCTACGGACGAAAAAACAACAAATATTAAATAAAAGACAAATTCAACTTTTCTTCATTCGGAGAAGCAAAAGAGTAGGTGAGGAGGTTGTAAAATATAAGGAAGCTTGTAAACGTGATTTAGGGCTTTACTATGGCTATTGGATTTGCATTACTTGCATTGTAGTTTTTGACATCATTGCATTAGAACATTAACTAAAGAATATATATCAATATTTAAATCAAATAAGAGGAGGGCTGCTTCTGGAAAATGCAAATAATTTTGGGAAATTTCTGAAATATTACCCTGTTTGAGCATTCTGGCATATCATAACCATTGAATAATATACAGGAAGCTGTTTATCTAGGATATTCTTTCCTAGAATGGGCCACAATGGTCCCTTTAGTTGTATCGTAATAATTTTTATTTGAATTTTCATATATGTATGTTGTATTACTTATTAAAATTAAAAGAATCGTAACAATATGCCAAGAAAACACATTACAGCTTACAAGGGAGCTTCTATATCTATCATTGTTTCTTTTTCCAAGATTCGCAATAAAATAATACCACACGCTGACGCCCAAAAGAAAAGATAAAAATAAAAAAAAATCCAAATTTCGCACCGTTTAGACTTTCCAAATTCCCACATAAAGCGACAAGCCGCACTGCAACATTTTTGGCTCACACATCAAATCAAAAAGCAGTGTCCTTTTTTCGTAATGGAATAGTATGATTAGTATTTATCCTCTTTCTGCCAAGGCCTAAGAGAGATGGATATGTACTACAGGTTTTGCTTTATTGTCTTCAAGGGTTTCCCAGTTTTAGCCTTTTAGGGCAACTCTGACCTCTTGGTTCATCTTTGAAAAAGATTTCACCCTAATTAGGGTTTGTTCTATGCTCAAGATTGGTACCTTCTCTTCATTTTCTGTAGAGATTTCGTTATACATGATTTGTATATGTGATATGATATATTTTGACTGGTAAAGATTATGTCTTTGCAACAGGGGTAAGGGTGGTGACAGAAGAGAGTGAGCACACATGGTGATTTCTTGCATGAATTGAGCAGACATGCTTGAAGCTATGCGTGCTCACGCTCTTTCTGTCACCCCCACAGTCTTCTCTCTCTCTCTCTCTCTCTCTCTCTCACCATTGTTAATGCGTAACCTTTTTCTTTTAATTTGTTCTGATGATTATCTGTGATGTAGCATGCTGTTAATGATGAAGCCACTACATTCGTATATGTGTTCTTGTGAGTCCCTTATCCTCTCTTTCATGTTTCTTTAGCATCTCGTAAGGAATTTATGCATTTTTCTAACATATGATTGCACAGTCTTCGAGGATTTTGATGCATTTGGAAGGAGGAACATTTATTGTGTCATGGCCTCATGGGCTTATATCCCATCGTTTATCAAATCCATAGATGTTCTTTTTCTTTTTGAAATTTTTAGTAATTTACATCATTCTCGAACTATTTTGAGGAAGATGAATTTAGAGTTCTTCCAATCTTTCCACGTATACCTTGATGACATAACAATGCACCACCAAAGCCGAAGCCCAACAGGTATTGCAGCAGAAAAGTTTGACTTATATAAAGAGTGTGTGTGTGTTGTGTTTTCCAATTCCAATTGTGGTTGTGGACATTGGATAGGCACTGAGTTTTTTATGTCCTGATGGGCTCAGGTTAGCTCAATTTACTCAAATAAAATCTGATGATACATTGACACTCTTTAATTTGGCTAAAGTTCATCTTCTGTTTATTGCCTGCTTTGTGTAAAGATTATTACCTGTTGGTGATAATATTTCTATATTTTTCTACAGTTAAATGCTTAATGTTTCAGGGAAATGAGTATCTATTTTTGGATGCCTGGTGATGGAGAGGATAAAGGTGAAACGAAATACTCGGAGGGAGGACGTTATATAACAACGGTAAACTGGGTAAGTTGGAAACTAGAGAGTTCGGGCGGAATAACTAATTCGAATTTCGTTCATTCAGAAATCGTGTATCACATCTTTCTCTTTTGGGCGTAGATAAGCCGTGGATACAAAGTGATTTGACAATCATTTTTCTTGAATTTATCTTCCCCTTTTTTCCCTCTTGTTTCTTGTTTTTCTTTAGGTATCCATATATTTATGAACTTAGATTAAACTAAGATGTTATAGCTAGTCACATGATGCAGGGGCTATACGGCTTAGGGGTTCGGTGTAGTTAAGGGTCGAGGCCTTGAGTTTTCGGGGTTGTAGCTTTGTGGCTCGTGGATTAGGGTTTTCGGTTTGGAGCTCGGGATAAGGAGCCTAAACCTCGAGGCTTGGGAATTGGGGCTTCAGGCTTGGGAATTGGCTTAAGCCCCAAACCCCTAAACCCTAGGCCACAATCCCCGACTCCTAAACCCCAAACATGAAAGCTATTTTAGTCCCGAACCGACCCGTAAATCTAGAGCCCCAGGAGCCAAGCATCAAGCCTTTAAAGCCCGAGGCCCCAACCCTAAACTCGAAGACCCAAGCCACAAGCATCATGCCCTTAACCCGGAAACCCTAGGCCCCCGCCCCGTGGCTGACAAAGATTATATACCATTATTTTTGGATGGAAACTTGAAATTTTAACAGCAGCCACAAATAAAAAAGAGCAATGGCCTTTTCATTTGAGTGCTGAATAATTGTATGTGGCTTCCTTTTTCTATTTCTCACTGATTTTAAGCGAGGAAACCGATACTTAAGTGAGGATGGCGAATTTCAAGTTTTAACAAGAGTGCAACTATAATGTAATTAATTAATGCTATATATGTGTACGTAGGAAAATGAAATAAATGTTCTACCAACGGAAGGACCACTCTACAACAGTAATACAACTTTCCTCAACCCGAAGTTCGGAAAAAAAAAAAAAAAAACGTTCCTTTACGGTCCGCCGGAAACCACCCTTTTCTATCAATCTTGGTTAATAGTAAGAGAAGAAATAAAAACAATAAGCCTCCAACAGTTTTTTATTTTTTTTTTTTATAAATAATTAAGCACTGATAATGATTTCTCACAATGGTGACTCCTGAACATTTCTTTTACCTAGTGGTTCCTCATCCTTGCTTGGGCTAACAAGGGAAGGTCCTTTCTGCTCCAGATCGGCGCTTACGCTCCTCTCGATTTTGTGCACGCCTCCGTTCTCCGCGATATTATTGGCCGTTGAGCTCGTGGCTCGAACCGGTTTCGGTAGCTCTCTCGAGGGGGAAGATGCAATTAACCGATTGATACCATCGAACGAGCTCTTAGCGTTGGTGATTAGATCGGACCCGCCTTGGTAACAACGGTCGAAGCACGCGGCACAATGTGGAATAGCTACCTGCGTCGGGATGAAAAAGGATTGCGTGACATTATTAGGAGATGGGAAGAAAAATAGAGGTAATAAAAGTCTTTGGTTCAAGTTCTAATGCATTGTGGTTTGTTTTCTAGTGTGTAAGAGGAGTCTTGTTTGATAAAATAGCTAAATGTTGGATTGGGAACAAAAACCTCATTCTGTAATATTCTGATCATAGCAGCAATAGTTGTTTTTCTAAGTATATAACAAAGGAGTATCCTATATAGCTTTCACGGAATTTCGCTTTTCGTCTCCTATCTTTTTCTTGTCCAAAAACTGACCAATATGTTTAGGAGTGACTGAAATTTTAATGTCCATTAACATTCACGAAATTCGTTTTTCGTCCTCTGACTTGTACCTGCCCAAAACTAGTTTAGTATGTTCACACCACTTATCATAAATAGTTTTTCCTTTGTAATTTTTTCGACCATTTGTCATAAATAGTCCTTTCACACTACGATTTAATGTACGTTATTGATGAAGCAATTTCCTTGCCAGAAGCAATCGAAAAATGGCCGGGAAAAAAAGAGAAAAAAATGACTTTTTTATGATAAATGGTATAAAAATACTGGACTAGTTTTGGACACGAAGAAGTTAAGAGGACGAAAAGTGAATTTTGTGAAAGCTATAGGGACTTTTGTCGGACATGACAAGTTAGATGATGAAAAACTAATTTCGTGAAATTTATAGAACCAAATTAAATTTAATCCATGCAACATACCTATGTAATTTATATAGAGAGGCGAGAGAGATTGAGTTTGTAAGTAGTCACACCTCGATGAATGCTTGGCATAGCTTAAGGAAAAGAGCCGACTCGTTGTCCTTTAGCATCCTAGTTGTGTTGTACCTCAGGAGGGAGTCAGAAACAGCCCGCAAACACTTGATTAACTCCTGTGCAAGCATATGTCTCAAGCTCAGAGGAGCACAAGGCCGTAGTTCATTCATTGCAGCCGATACACCTGCAAGAACAAGACAGCAACATTAGGAGGCAAAGAGAATTTCAGCGATGCTTTTGGTTTCAATTTTCGAACAAAAAAAAACAAGAAATGTAAACGATATTTTACCGTTGATAAAAACTGCAAGAGGTGGATGCTCCATGAGGTTCGAAGGTGGCGTGACATCCTCTGAACTTTCTTCCCCCAAGCTATTGGCTGGGAAGCCAACTGCTGGAAGTGGGACCCACCGATGGGAATCCAAGATTAACTAAGTGAAGCAAAAAAGATGGGCTATATTCAATAACGCCACGGGAATCTAATATCTGATGAAAGGGAGACACACACACACACGGACGCATATATTGGTGTCAATATTTGAGGTTCACCTGAAAATTTTCGACTGCTGTACTCATATTCTTCACGAATAGATTAAGCACCGCTCTGCGGCGCAGATAATGATCATTAGAATGCTAAATCATTGTAAAGGAAGGTGCGTGGAATGCGTTCTTACTCTTCGAAAAGTGGGGGAAGCAGCCCTCGGAAATCCAACCCGACCCATCCAAGGCCCATAGCACAATACTGCCAACCAAACATAAGAAGAGAAAAAATGCCATTGGTATGGTGCAATAAAATTTAGACTGCTATGCATCTATAGCTTCAGCAATTAAGCTGAGGGTTCTGTTGGGATGGTTCAGTAAAGGTAGGCCATTTTCAATTTGCTTACATGATCCTTTTGGTTTTAATATGGGGGTGCATGTGCAATGAGGATCAAAACCTCCTTAGAACTCCCACGAAAAATACTATACAGAGCGAAGAATCACACAAGTACAACCGAAATGAGATTTTCATAAATTGATGGAACTGCTCACCATGGATTGATCTAGAATATTGGATAAAGACCCGCCTTCGCTTATCTTTGGCAGCATCACTTTGAGTGTCTTCAAGTGCAGGGTAATTTGATGCATCGCCCAGTCAAAGAGAAGGCCCCCATCGTAGTTCTCCTCACTTGCTGACGTGTCATCGGCGAAAATAGCTCGGTATTGGTTTACAACATCGAAAAGATGCATTCTGTGACAATTTATCATCCCCTTCAAATATTCATAAGGATTTCTCTGGTCCAAGTCTTCAAGTATCCCGCTAAGCCAGGCTTCACGGCATCTTAGGAACTGGACATAGAGAAGGGATCATTCATCAGAAACACCAGAAACATGACAAGAAATGATTATCAGAGCCACTCATTGTAAAATCAACCATAGTAAGGGAACTGTACCAGTAAACGCATTTCATACTCGCTGAAAACTCCTATTCGCCGTAAATATCCAATGATTCGGAGGCATTCAGGCAACTGCAAGAAGATCGAGATTATTCATATAAGAGCTTATCCATTACACTCAGATAAGATTGCCTTTTAACAGTATGTTTAATCTGTTTGAGAACACTGTACCTGAATATTTGATCTTAGTTTCTGAAGAAGTTGAGAAAGAAGAGACTGTGTGGTATGCTGAACTTCGGTGCCTAGAGCCTGGATCACGGGAATTCTTTTTCGAAGGACGGAAAAAAAAAAGCAGAAAATCAGGCATCCACAACAAATATTCTGATTCAACTGAGCAATGACCAAACTGCATTACTTGAACAAAAGAAACTCACTTGGGATGCATTGCTGTTAGTTTGGCAACAAATGCTTCCAAGTCAAGAGCCTCATCATAATTTCCATTCCTCACACATCTGCCAGCATAAGAGATACAATCAATTGCCAACAGCGATGACTTTATGAGTAACAAATATCATCGCAGCAGCTGGTAAGAGGAACAAATAATATGAATGGGCATACGTGTCCATGAGTTGAGGAATTTCAAGTAAATCAAGCAAAGTACTATGATTTTCTAGCAGCTTCTCATTCATCTTTCTTTTCTCCAGAATATATTCTGCTGACTCAACAAATTCAGCGCATCCAGATGTCAACTTTGGAATTTCAGAGATCTACACGAGATGTTTGAGAATATAATTAGAATAGTAAATTTAAAACATCCATGTAAAATGGAGTCTTGACATCAAATAGAAATCGAACGTAAATCATAAATCACAATAATTATTACCAAAGACTCGAGATGCTTATCGATTGATGTAACCTCCTCCCGGATCTCAACCAATGCATCAGCCGCAGCAATAAATGCACGGTAGTTCCCAACAGCTACCTCCGCCATCTGACGCCGTATTCTCTCCGCATCGACTCTCAAAAGTTCAGGTTCCTTTAGCATCAGGATAACATTTAAACTTAAGGGGAAAATGGGAATTGCAGTTAATATTCCAACTTGTAACACACAGTGATCCAGTTATTTTACATTCCCCAAAAAAAGGCATATGAACGGGTGCCATACACATTCTCAACTAATTTCTAAGAATCAAATTCAGCTTCCGAAAAATGTCTAACATATGAAGTAATCTGTAGTATAATAGACAGATTCAACTTCCGAGATACCTAGCACGTTGAAAATTCAGCATTCACAAAGCCGCGGCGCTAGAAACCCGTGGAAAATTTTACCTTGTGCAGGCGATCGAGAGTGAATGAGAGGAGTTCGGAGATGTACGGTTGCTGAGCAGCCGAGGCGAGTGGCAGTAGAAGAGGACTCGCCATCTCCGTCGATACGTCGTCGTTCGACGGCCGCGATTCGGCTGACGCCATTGCACGTCTTCTATCACTCAGCTGAGAATTCGATCGAAAATCGTACAGATCTTCAATTTAGAGATCTGTGCTGGGGCATTTACAGTGGTTTTCCTCTCTGTTGGAAAATATGGCTGTTTGGGGAAGGTTATATTTGGTATTACACAGTCTATAGAAATTTGCTGTTTGCCACCTGAAGTTTAAAATAATATAGTTTTAACCCCTTAATTTTGCTCCTTTATAGACATCCCTTTTTTTTTTTCTAAACACCAATTTTACAACAAAATAACTCTAATAATTTAGAAGCATCGTGATAAATGAGGAACTATGGGCCGTAACCGAACCGTGGTGGTGACGGTGATGCTTGTCTTGAGTGAATAATCACTTCAAAATACCAAATAATGGAGCAATTATTCGTTGTAGCATGTGTTACTACTTTGAAGGAGACAAAATCTACTATTTTACCTAAATAAAATTACAATATAGAAGAGTAGAGGAGGCAAAATAGCATGCTAGTGCATCCATTCCATGGCCCTTTGTATCTCGTAGAAGCAAGCAAGCCACATGGCTTGCACATAAACAATGCAAAGCCATACCACGTAATATGTTGTGCTGGTGTTGGTCAACATTAATGACTTGGTGACAAAGAAGTGGCTATGGCGTTTGTTGTAATGAGTGAAGAAAAAAAAGAAAGAAAAAGAAATCTAAAAAACCCTAAAGCTGGTAAGAAGATTTTTAACAAAATGTTCCAACTACCAAATTTAAATATATGTGATCAATTATTGACAACAACAAATCACGTCCTTAATCAAGCTTTATATATATATATATATACATATATATATATATATATATATTCTCACAATTATTCCCATCTTCAAGCTAAGCCACTTTTTTCCTCTCAACTTCTTTCTCTCTTCGATCCCTCTCCTAATTTGTCCGAAGCATGTATGCAAGAGAGAAGCCATTCGCAATAAGAAACGAAGAGTACAAAGCAACAAGTCGCCACAAGAACACTCCTTCCTTCTCCTCGATAGTCCTCGATGAAATATACAACTCCATCGATGAGGACACTAATAATAACCTAAGCTTCACAGCAAGTAATTATAAGGCAATAAGCAACCATTACAAGAACAGCAACAGCACTCTCTCGAGAATCCGAAGGCACTCATTGATCCCACAATCCCACAGTAACTCGTCGTCTCACTTCTTCAACCGGAGCCCTCATCACGATGATGATGATGATGAAAGATCTTCTTCGGACACGGAGATGACGAGGCCATGTAATAATAATTATTCTTCTTTTGCTGCGAGGCACAATTATTGCAGGGGCTCGTCTGGTGAAGAAGACGAGATTATTAAATCGGCAAAGTCTCGGGCTTCGAAGATTTATGCTCGCCTGAAGAAGATGAAGCAGCAGCCCGTTTCTCCAGGCGCGAAGCTGACGAGATTCATTCACTCTCTCTTCAACATCGATCACGGAAATAAGAAGAAGCCCAAGAGCAAAGGGTTCATCGATTCCATGGATAAGGTGGGAAACCTCGTCGATCAGAGAAATAGTGTAAGAAAACGCGAAGATTGCGACGGGTTATACGTGAGAACGAAGCCTCCGTTGGCGCCTCCTAAAAGTGATTATAAGTACGGCGATCGTGAGGAAGATGATGGGTGGAGCGATTCGAGTTCGGATTTGTTCGAGCTCGATCACACGGCAATGTACGGAAAAGATCATACGTTTGAGGATCTTCCGGTGTACGGAACCACTCGTTTTGTTCGCGTTGCTTGATGTATGCTTTTATTTTAGGCCAAATTATTAAATTAGGTCACTAACTATGTCTTTCGTGTTTTTTGGAATACTAAATTTCATAATTGCAAATACAGGTATGTCACTAAGTAACGTATCTGATTTCTTTTGGGTCACTTGTGAATTTTCCGGCAAAAATCGCCGGAAATCCGACGTGAACGATGACGTGGCTGCTGACATGTCATCGGTCACGTCAGATTTCCGGCGATTTTTGCCGGAAAATTCACAAGTGAACCAAAAGAAATCAGATACGTTATTCAGTGACCTCAATTTACAATTATAAAACTTAGTGACCCAAAAACGAAAACAGGTATAGTTAGTGAACATCAAGCAATTAAATAAGATTTATCGTATATTTGGTGGTTGTTTGAGTTTTAATTGCTACGTTGTACTTATAAGAAGGGACCTGATGTGTTGAATGTTCATTTTTATTAAGTTTTAATTAGCATTTATTGTCAATGAGCGGGTGGGACGACGTTTATACTTACATGGGGAAATAATGTTAGAAATTGATAAAAATGTATTTCGCTGTATTGGTCTTACACGTAGGGAGCATGCAAGTGAAGCACCTAGGAAACTGCCTCGAAAGGAATCTATTCCATATTTAAATGGAATAATGTACTTGCCCAAAACAAACCGGAACCGGCCACCAACCGTATCCGGCAACTGCAGGTGGCCGGTTCCAGGCGGTTTGGGAAAATCCCAAACCGCAAACCGCCGGTTGTAAACCGGCGATTCCGGCGTGTATATATATATATATATTTATATTTAATATATAAATATATATAATATATAAATATATATAATATAATACGGAAAAAAAAAATTAAAGAAATAGCCGTTACTAACGTGGAAAAATAAAAAATAAAAAAAAAAAACTACCCGTTGCAACCGGCGGTTGACCGGGAACCGGCGGTTGCAACGGCTACTTCCTCAAAAAAATTATAAATACCCCCACCCCTCTTTAAAAAATCACAACTCAATTCTATCTCTTTCTCTCAATTATTCACTCTCAAAACGCGTAATTCTCAGTCTAGTTGTAGTCCACGAATTAAAAATAAACTAATTAAAATACTAGTCCCCCAATCCCCGCCCGGCTTTACTACACTCATCAATCCCAGCCCGGCTCTACTACACGGCGCTCCGAATTTCACTCGCCTCTTTTTTCGTAAGTTTACACATTTTTTTTTATCGAACGTTTATTATAATCTTTTATTTTAGATATGGATAGCCGTCGTCGAGGATCGAGTTCGAGATCGAGGGGGAAACAGATTGTTGGTAATTCATCGCAAGATGACTACTACCAATATGACGACTCCCTCGAAATTATGCTCGACCTAAGTGATGTACTCGGCTCGGACATGGATGGAACGCAAAGCAACACGCAACGGGACCAAACGGAAGAAATTCCGATGCCGCCGCCGATCGAGACCCAAGCACGGGCCGCCGCCGCCGCCCTACGCTCGGATATTTTCGCGGTACACTTCAAGAAGGTACCGACCGAAAATAAAGATTTTTTTAGAGTTATATGTAATTATCGTGGTAAGGAGTACCCTTTTAAGAAGGGGGGCGGATATGACAATTTTACCGGCCATATCCGCTCAAAACATCCTACTAAGATAGGAATTAGTCAAAGTCAAAGTCAAATGCACGGGGCTACGGGTACGGGTTCGTTCGCTACCGACGTCTTTGTTCATGTACAACGAAGACGTTGCGCGCAAACAACTTGCAAAATTTGTTTGCGCGAAACATCTTCCTTTTCGGTTTGCCGACGATCCGATCTACGAAGAGTGGATCAGAAAGTCGTATAACCCCCAAGCGAAGAAAGTTTCACGTAGCACCCTTACGCGAGACATTAGGAAGACCGTACTCGCGTATAAACGCGAGTTAATAGATCAATTAGGAAAGTTAGAGTGTAAAGTGTCCATTGCCTCCGATATATGGAGCGATCACTGACAAGATCATCATTACATGCCATTGGATTGATGACTCTTGGCAAGTAAAGAAACGTTTAATTGCGTATAGGGAATTTGACACAGCACACACAGCTCAAAACATCGCACTTAAGCTTAGGAGTATCTTATCGGAATATAGGATACTCGAGAAGATTTTCTAGGTATCCTTTGATAATGCTAGCGCTAATAACGCGAGCATTGAAGATTTGATTAAGTATTGTCGACCGTCATTTGGCGGCCGATTCTTTCATATCCGGTGCTTCTGCCACATACTTAACATATGTGTTCAGGACGCACTCACGCATCTAAAGGCATACGTTACGCCGATACGAACGGCGATTAGTTACATGATGCGCCACTCTTCTATACTGAAGAAGTGGAAGCGTCATTGTAAAAGTTTGGGAATCACGCCCAAGAAGTTTGCCTTAGATGTACCCAACAGGTGGAATTCCACCTACAAGATGTTGGATACGTCGTACGAATATCGCCACACCTTGAGCGATTTCTACGACGAAAACCCCAAATTTGGGGTAGCATTACATCCTACGATGTGGGACGGATGCAACGGCATATGTGAAATACTTCAAGTATTTCACGATGCCACGAAGGAGATGTCGGGAACATATTACCCGACATCAATCTTAGCATTAGATCATTGCGTTAAAGTCGCATGCATTCTAAACGCTTTTGTCAATGACGAGATAGCGGGTCCGGCTGTTTTAGCCATGAAGGCTAAATGGCTGAAATACTTTTGGGAACTACCCGATATCTTCATCATTGCGAAGATATTAGACCCCAGAATACGCGTAGAGGGGACAGATAATTTTCTGGCACTATACTACCAGTCAATTGCGGATGATTCTAGTGTTATCCCCGATAACTATAATATTCAGGTTAGGAATATAGGGTATGACGCTCTAAAGGCAGTCTTTAGAGCGTATAAGATCGATATTGGCCAAGACCCAACTCGATCGAGATCGGGTCAATCTACTAGTAGTAGTGCTAGCGGAAGTGATCGCTTAGCATCCTACTACAACCTCCTCAACACGAGCAAAAGCCAAAGGTCGACGAACCCGTTCATAGAGTTAGATAACTACTTGTCGACCACTTTTGAGTTCGCCGAGGACGAGGATCAGTTCAATGTCCTCAGATGGTAGTCGAAGATGTCGCCAACGTATCCAACGTTAGCAAAGATAGCTAGGGAAATCTTTGCCGTCCCAATTTCAACCTTCGCGGTTGAACAAGCTTTTAGCATGGGCGGCTTAACTTTAAGTGAAAGGCGTTCGAGATTGACGGTAGAAAACGTCGAATACCAATGCCTTCTCGATGATTGGACGAGAGCCGAACATCGGACACAAAGATTTCACGAATACCGATTCGGACGACGACGTATTCGACGACACCACCGGCACAGAGACTAGTGGTGGCGGCAATGGCGGGGACGACTAAGAGTAGAGAGAATAGAGAATCTCCAAAAATGGCGAAAGATTCAAGCCCGAAAAAAGATAAGTCCTTAATACTAATCTCATTGTATTAATTTTTTTATTTTATATTTTTAAATAATTACTTACTTATACAATCTTATTTTTCAGCCAACGTCTCCAAGAAATCGCTCGCGTGACGACATCCAAGCCAACGACAAAGTCCGAAAAAGATAAGTCCTTAATACTAATTTCATTTTTTAATGGCGATTGTACAAAAAAATATTATGATTATTATCTAACTAACTTCTATTGTACATTTTTTTTCGGAAACCGATTATCGACTGGCGTTGGCAAATGGCGAATAAATTTTTTTTTCTTACTTTGTATTTTCGACTTTGTAAATTTTAATTGTAAATGTAACTTCATTTTTGTAATAAAATTAATTTATGATGATTAAAATTTTTAAATCGAAACCCTTGTTATATACCGAAAAAAACATAATTGTGTCCCAAAAATCGAAAATTATCGAAATACATACTATAAATTAAAATAAAAAAATAAAAAAAATAATAAAAAAAAAATAAAAATAACCGCCGGACACCCTTTGACCGGCGGTTGACCAACCGCCGGCAACCGGAGACGGCCAACCGGCATCCGTCTCCGGCCGGTTGTGGCCGGTTGGTCATTTCGACCAACCGGCAACCGCCGGTTCCCAACCGTCAGTTAACCGAAACCGACGATTGGGCAAGTCTACTTGTAGCACGATAAAATGATTAGCAGCAACGGAGTATTTATATATATAATAAAATTATTACTTGCTTGGTGCTGGGAATCTCAACTAATTTGAACAATGTGGGTTTATGAGTATATGAATTATTGAGATAAGTTGATTTAAACGTGAGGTTCGTTAAAGTGGAAGGTCACTAAGCCTTTCATATATATATATATATATATATATATATATATATATATATATATAATAATCCCATCGTCCCCAATATATGTCAAATGGTGGATTATGATCTCTAGAAGGTCACATGTTCAAATTTATTTAAACTTCCTTGCTATTGTAGTTTAGATGGACTTGGAACGGTAGAGCGTGATCAAATTTGCTCCATATTAACCTATTAATTGTGAAATGGACTACTATACGTCGGATGACGTTGTGTATCTATAGTCTATTATTAAGCGTGTGCCTCTCTTAAAAATTGTCGGTGTATCAATCAACCAATCATATTTTATCTGCAATTAATAATTAAGAAAAAAAATAATAAACCCCATGTAGGAATTGGATTTGGTTATTCTTTTTATTATTATTATTATTATTTAAATAAATAATAGAAAATTATTACAAATATAACCATCCACTATTGTTGATAATTACTCCAAACACGTTTACTTTGTCAATGAATTATCTTCTTTTTAAGATTTTTTTTGCACACACATTGGATGTGCACATATACTAGTAATCTTTATTAGCCATGTGAGCTCGTTAAAAAGTATTGTGATTTTGATATAATTGTGTATAATCTTTGTTAGCTGGGTGCTCTTAAAAAAATATTGTGTGTGATTTTGATATTCTAAGGACCAATTCTCAATAAGTTATAAATGAAGGGTCCAAATTGTAGTTTGTCCAATCAAATCTTAATAACTACAAGTCTTAATTAGAGGGACCAAGTTTGTAGTTTGTCCGATCAAGTCTGAATTAACTACAAATGGAGGACCAAATGTGTAGTTTGTTCGCTCAAGTCTTAATTAATTATGGGTGGAGGGACCAAATTTGTAGTTTGCCCGACTTTAGGAAAGTAAAGAACACCAGGAACAAAATGTACTAAACGATTTCACTCGCCATGGTGGAAACTTTCTAGGCATAGTCGTGCCGGAGAAAAAATTTTGACTGGGTAAAGGTAATCGGGAATGGCTACGGTGCAGGCGGTTTTGGGGAACTTGACGGCGAGCGAACGTGAATTCCTAACCGCCGTCAACACTTTCGCGTCGAGCCTCTCTCTCATCGGCTCGGGATTCATAGTCCTCTGCTACTTGCTATTTAAAGACCTACGGAAATTCTTCTTTAAGCTCGTTTTTTATCTGGCTCTCTCGGTGAGTGCTCGTTTCCGTATCACATTATGTTTTAATTGTATTTATGATCGCGTTAGCTAGGTTTTTTGGTGTCAATTTTAATTTAAAAAGTTATTGCAGTGATTGCTTAGGATTTAGCTTTGGGAAATTTGAACGACTTTGATTGGACAAACACTCGCCATTTGCAACGGATATAAATCTCATTGGACTGTAGTGTTGATTGTCTAGTCTCTAGGTGTGTTTTAATTACATTATTTATTTCTGATTGCGTTGTTGTTATGCTTTCTAAGGCAAAGGCTCAATACCGTGTGTAAATTCTTGCCTTTTGGTTTTGGGTCACGTCAAATGCAGAGTATCAAAGTAATGCTTTATCTCTGTGCAGGACATGCTTTGCAGTTTCTTCAGCATCCTTGGGTATGTGTGTGCACTTTTGAGCCGCCATTTTTACACAATGGAGATTTGTAAATTTTGTGGTATAATATGGTCTTGTTGCGTGCAGGGATCCTTCTAAAGGGTTCTTTTGTTCTGCTCAGGGCTACACAACACACTTTTTTAGCGTGGCTTCTTTCCTTTGGACGACGACAATTGCTTTCACACTTCACCGAACAGTCGTTAGGCATAAAAGTGATGTGGAGGATTTGGAGTCAATATTTCATTTGTACGTTTGGGGTATGTGTTCCCGTTGTGAAAGAGGGAGTGGCTTTTTCTCTTGATTAGAGTCATACAGTTTTCAAATTTTTGCAATTATGGCTTTTAACCCTTTCTCCAAAGTGTAATATTTTCGTTGAGAAACTTCACGATTTTCACCTCTCTGTCTGCCTTAATATTCTCTAATCAATGTTTGCAGGAACCTCGGTTGTTATGACGGTAATTCGATCTATTGGAAATGACCGCCATGGTCACATTACCCGTGTAAGTACGTGGTGCTGGGCACAAACAGGCCGTACAGGAAAGGCAAGTAACACATAACACTTTTCTGTTCTTGTTAAGCTGAATTTTAATAGGTTGCTATAATTTGGCTTATTAATGTTAGGTATACAATTACTTAGGTCTCGAATTTATACTTCTGATCTTCACGAATTCATTCAATTTTAAGCTCATTTGTTTCTGCAGGTGGTTCACTTTGTAACGTTTTACGCGCCTCTGTGGGGTGCGATTCTATTCAATGGCATCACATACTTTCAAGTCATAAGAATGCTTAACAATGTCGCGCGCGTATGTTGCCACTCTATCCCTTTTCTAATTGTTCGCTCTTGTATTGAATCAGGATTTATTACAAATATACGTGCTTTGTCTAGCTTACAAAAACTTTGTTATCCAGATGGCTGTAAGAATCTCAGATCGAGGGTACCAACCGGATGCACGATCAGATATGAAGGTCCGGTTTTTTATATCATTTTTTCCAAATTTTGTGGCAGATTTAGTATCTTGTTGTTGATGCTGCTACTGTGGAAATCAGCTTTTGAATGGTTTCCATTATAAATGATCACATTTCTCCTTGTATTTATCGCATGCTCTTTTTTATCTATTTGGCAGGCACTAAATAAGTGGGGATACTATCCACTTATCCTCATTGGATCGTGGTTTTTCGGAACAATCAACCGTATACACGACTTTGTAGAACCTGGTCACAAAATATTTTGGCTTTCGGTTCTTGATGTGGGCATGGCTGCTCTTATGGTAATGAGCCTCCTAATCTTTGCAATCTTTATTTTTTTTCCCTATCTGATCTCTTTACCAATACCCTTAAACATAATCCTCAAGGGCCTCTTCAACTCAATAGCATATGGGCTCAACTCTTCAGTACGAAGGGCAATTTACGAGAGATTGGATCTGTAAGTTCTTCGATTCTCCAGCCACTAACATTTGCAGCAGCCAAATGATTCATATACTATTGATCTTAAATGGTGGTAATTTTGTTCTGTGGTGATTATTACAGATTACCAGAGAGCTTTCGAAGATGGTTTCCAAAGAGTTTGAGGTCACGAGTTCAGCAGCAGGAGAGCGAACTAACTCCACTTAAGATAGAGACCCAGCGATAACAACTTATTCGTGAATAGATTTGGTAACTTATTGATTGCTGACTGTGATGGGATTATTAATGCTCGATGTTATATACAGTGAAACCTCTCCCTGCCTCAGATTTCTGGGCTTTGTCAAGTTTTGATGCCGTAGCCTTGGGGTGAATATATATCTCAACACCTTTTGATTTTGATGTTGATTTCTTCCAATAACATCCCAGTTTATTGTTATTATTATAGACTGGTTATGATTATTATTGATGTTCTTTGTATTAGTATCAGTATTACTGTTCTTAATTAGATAACAGTAAAGTAGAATCCCAAATGTATCAAAATTTCTGGAGCTACAACATTACCTGGAAATTGAGAAATAAAAATAGAGGCCTTAAACATCCCTTTTTTGTTTTTATTTAAGCTTGGACTTAGAAGAGCTCTTGAGAGGCTTAGCAACAGGTTGAACTTGCTGCTGTGCACTCTTCGTTATCTTCTTCAGATCGTACTTAACCGACATGAAAGCACAGAGCAAAGCAAGCAACATCGTGGGGTACACAAACACGGCTTTCGATGGATCGGTGTTCGCGGGCTTATTGAGAATCCCTTCCTTTACGAGTCCCCATATAACTAAAAGGGTCCCAAACATGCTCATCCTCCCGGGTTTTACGATGCCTATCAACGCACCCGCTACGCAGAAATAACTCCCAGCAAGAACCTGAATTATGATCCCCGAAAGCAAGCAAAAAACCACATTTTTAGCTTGTATAAAATGTATCTACGACCACAAGCAGAGCCCATCGGGGGACTCAAAAGGCTCCTCAAAGTAACAGAAATTGAATATTTTGATGAATTGAGGCAGTGAGGAAGAAAGGGGGAAATCAAACCTCCAATCGCTGCAGGTCGGTGACTGCAGAGGCTTCCTTTATGCTGGTCAAGTTATAAGCATCCAAGAAATCGTTCCACCTCGGGAAGGTCATGTTGGTGACGAGCCCATTCACCACGGCCCCGGGGTAGAGGAGGCCCTTCACCACTGGGACAGGGAAAACCTCGCTGGCGATTAGTTGTGAAGCGGTGACGTGAATAGGCGTCATGCACATGCCCGATCTACACTGAACCCTGAGAGCAAACATGTGTCATTGAATGTAGGACACTATTCTTCTTTTTTCCAATCGAAAGTATTTCAATTTCATTGACAAAAAGCATTCACAAAATGGCTAATGAGCCCAAGAGATTATGCTCCCTGTGACGATTTCATATCAGGGAGACATCGACCTACTAATCAATGAGTAAAATGAATAAGAAGAACGAGAAGAACGATCGAAAGCTTCAAAACAGGGACAAAAGATGAAGCCAAAACAAGAAAACAAACAATGTAGGGTACTATTCATACAATATTGAAGTTCCGAAGCATTCCTTTCTGTTCGTAGAAATGCTTGTCAATGGAGAAATTCAACCATGTAGCTTCAGAATAAGATGATAATGAAGAAACGTGTGACAGTACACAAGGTTTCCACATCATCTCTACAGGGGAAAAAAATCATGATGTTATTGAATTCCAATAAATGAAGATGCAGAGTCCAAAAGTCAGGTCCAGAGCTTGAAACGTGGAAACAATCAAATTCAGAGCCACAGGAGAACCGTATGCTTGATTAAGATCAAAGCAGAAAATCTAATGAAAATTACAATATCGGGTGAAGATGCAGAATCCGAAGGTGCTGAGTGTACCTAAAGAGAGGGATCTGAAGAAGGATCAGGAAGAAATACACGCGGGAAGCGTGTTTTGACAAGTTGCTCCACTTTCCCTTCGATGGCGTCACCCTCGTCGTTGAAATTGAACCGTTCGCCATTGTAGATCGAATTTGATTTCGAGCTCAAGGTTCCCTTTTCGTCACTTGTTTGAGTTGAGCTTTTTGAACGAGACAAAACTATCAGAAAATACAATAATGCATTTAATCAACGAAGAAATATAATAATGTCAGCTTAATTGTTCAGTTTATATCCAAAAATACTTAAAAGCTGTGTATTCTTTTGTAATTTAACAAACTGTAGGGGCAAAATGTGCATTAAGCCTAACTAAGTGGAGCTCTATGTAATTATACATTAGTTAAAGATAATGATACTAAAAGGTAAAGCAGCTGAAAGGAAACTTAGAGACGAGACCGATATGGCTCTTCGATTATCTGCTCCTTTCCATGGCAACACAGCTGCTTCCCGCCAAGAACAATCCATTCGGAGAAACACGCCGGCCAGTTGTTTTCTGCCACGTCAGCACAATCGGCCTCGCTATTCTACCTTATGCTTCTCTCGCCGTCGCCGGGAAGGCCCAGCAGGTTTTGGCAATCCCAAGAAATCTAGCAAGGTAGCGACTACTTGTTAATGAATGTATTCATACTGAAAGATATTTTTCGTCGTTTAATTTGATGATTTAGTAGCCTGATTAGTTGGGTCATTCGTTTGATTGTTGGTGTTTGTCCTATTTTTTTATGCCTACTGCTTACTGTTGGTTTTACTGATGGTGGTCTCAGTGGATTTTAATTGAAACGATATTTTGGGGTTGAAATTGAAATTATGAAACCATGTGCAAGAAATAATTTTTCAATGAAAATGTTTAAACAGAAGAAACCAAATGTGGAGGAGGAAGACGGTGACATCGATGAAGATGCGTTCGAGGCTCTCTTCCGTCAACTGGAAGAGGATTTGAAGAACGATGACGTGGCGTTAGACGATGAAGGTGGAGACGAGGAAATCAGCGAGGAGGAGCTGGCAAAGCTCGAGCAAGAATTGGCCGAGGCCCTTGAGGGTGATGATGAGCTCTTACTGATGTTTGAGTCTGTTGCCAATGGAGGCAACGGAGAGGACGAAGAAGATGTTGGAGATGGTGATGATTCGATTGAAAATGAGGATGAAGCCGAAGATAATTTCGATGATGATGATAAAGAAGAGGAAGAACCGCTTAATCTTAAGAATTGGCAAATTAGGAGACTCGCCCAAGCCTTGAAAAATGGCCGTCGCAAGACTAGCGTGAGTTTTCTTCGTACTGATACTCGATAAATATGGTCTTTTGATCCTTTGTTTCTTTTTTTTTTAATTATTATTCAGGAGTTTATGTTGGAAATATACTATGTAACGACCCGAGGATTAGGCATCCGATGACTAATCCTTCTTTTTCCCTTTTTTTTGTTCTTAGTATCAAGCTGTGAAAGTTAAAATATGATATACTCCCTTCAAGCTTAAGCTTTTAGGGTTAGTGGAGATCTAACATGGAATCAGAGCTCAGGCAAAGAAGTCATGTGTACGAATCATCACGATCATCGATTTAAGAAAATTACACTCTTAAGGCTAGTAATAATAAATAAATCAGGCTAGATGTGAGGGGGCGTGCATATGATTCACTCCCTTCGAACTTAAGCTTTCATGTGAAAGTGATCATTCAACAGTTTATTTTTAAACCAATCATCAAAACGTTGAGATGTGTTGTGACGGGGGTTTATGGCCTCGTAGTAATCGTCGCATATGTTCCTCCACCGGCTTTAATAGTGAACTAATTTGGAATACTTTGATAGTGAACTAATTAGGAATCTTAATTGAATTTTTCGAGTTATGCATATTTCTCGGGAAAATGTTCGAGCATGGCTGTTGATCGACCGATCCCCGTCCCTTTATTGCAGATAAAGAACCTCGCCGGTGAACTATGCCTAGACAGAACCGTGGTTCTCAGCATTCTGCGGGACCCGCCTCCGAAACTCGTTATGCTGAGCGCTGCTTTGCCCGATAAACCCATGGAGAAAATCTCGGATCCCGTGGAGGAGAACCACACCGAAGTAATCGATACCGTGGAGACAAAGAAGCCTGAAATAGAGGCGAAACTTCCCGTTCACGCCATGCAAAGCAACTGGGCTGCAAGAAAGAGGCTGAAGAAAGTACAAGTGGAGACCCTCGAAGAAGTCTACCGCCGAACGAAACGTCCCACCGTAAGTTTTCTTGCGGGAGAAAACCCAGAATGGTCCCCAATGTTACCATGTGGATCAATTTAGTCCCCGATGTTGTGGATTTTGGACCAATGTGGTCCTTCCGTCACGAATAACGTAAATTTAAACGGGAAAGTCGCATGTGCCCCACATGTGATCTCCTTTTTAAGGGAGAAAACCCACAATGGTCCCAATGTTTGCCATGTGGACCGATTTAGCCCCAGATGTTTGGGACTAAGCACAATGTGTCAGGCACGTGCGACGTTGTTTATATTGACGTTAACCGTGACGTGGACCAAAATTGGTTCAAAAGTCGACAACACCGGGGACTAAATTGGTCCACATGGTAAATATAGGGGACCATTTTGGGTTTTCGCGGGTTTTCTTGCCATAAAAAAGAATGAATCAAACTCTTTTTCTGATTATGTAATGCAAACGATCTGCAGCGTAACGTTTATTAATCTCCTAAGTCGAGCTATTAACTAATTGTTATTTTTCACGACTTGATATTTATTTATTTAGAACGCGATGATCAGCAGCATCGTGCACGTGACGAATCTGCCTCGGAAGAGGGTCGTGAAATGGTTCGAAGATAAACGCGCCGAAGATGGAGTTCCCGAGCAGCGGGCCCCGTATCATCGTTCTGCGGCCGATTCGGCCGTCGCCAAGTGAAACGGGACTCGGGTTTTTTCGTAATAATTCGCTCCGCGTCCTTCAATTGATCTGCTGGA